>VDFB02373365.1:335367506-335385280 GCA_007258455.2 Sequoia sempervirens | reverse complement strand
AGGGTTTTTAAAAGGGTTTGGGGGCACAAACAAAACCCTATAACATAGGATAACGTGAAAACCCCAAGCCTCAGGACACACCATAGACCATAAAGGAGCCAAATATGGAATAATTGTTAGTGTAACACAAAAATTTTGGGGGTTCCACCATGATCTGAGCATTTAGGGATGCAAATTATTAATTATAAGTTAATGTGTCATTTGAAAAAGTTATAAAATAGGGTGAATGAATTTATTTTTGGGTTCATGGCCTCAAAATCATATCAAGAAATAAGGTAACCTTCACTATGGACATGAAAAAGTGGTAATGTGGTTGTCAATATTCAATAATGCTTGTTGTTATATAGAAGGTTCTAAAAAAGGAATATAGTTGTATAGCATCAAAAATTGTGCACCATGACCATTCCACACTATGTTTAGCTCTCCTTTAAGTACTTGGCCTTAATAATACTTATTATTTCCCCATTTTATTATATTTTTTGAAAAATAATTATAAACTTGGGAATTAAAACTAAATATTTGGTCTGGTTGAGGGAGCCCTCACCCTTGACCAACATATCTTGTCCAAAATTTGAATATTTTTTGTTGAAATTTTTAATTTTACAAATTATAATTCATTTGTTGGATTTCCACATTTAAGGTTACTAGAAATAAATAAATACATTTAAATATTTCTTTTAAACCATTTTAACACCTAATAAAATTTTGATCATTTGAGAATCCTAAAGGAAATCAAGAGAAAAATAAGTAACATTATTACAACACTTTTCATCAGTCAAGATTTACATTAGAAATGCATCAAGTCCATGAGTCATATCATTCATGTTTTACTTTCATTTTATTGTGAGTACTAACACTTGTAATATTTCCTATCAAAAATAAAATATTTCTTGCATGAGATATGCATCATGACTTTAATCCATGAAGGAGATTAGATCTGAGTGGTAAGTTGTAATTTTTATTATTAATTGCTTACTTTTATCCACTTTCATCCACCTTAGGGTAAGCACTTTTTATCCAATATCACCATAGCCATTGTGGAGATAGAAACACTAAAATGGTGTTTGATTTAGACAACATCCTATATGGCATAACCATTTATCCACTCTCTTCTTTGAAGTTGGTAGATCTAATGTAGATTTAAGAGAATATTGAAGACCTAATAGCAAGAAAAAACATCCATACATTTTGTTAATTAGTATTCTTCACACATCACAATATAAAATATATATAAATAAATTTTCTCTCTTGAAAGGAAATATCACATAGAAATACTACCCAAAGGATTTGATAGCTTGGCATTGAATTTGCACAAAAAACTCAATAGTTCAATAATTTTATGCTTAACAAGGAGTCCTAAAATTTCTGAGATGAAATTTAATAACAAGGGTTTTGAAAGATCTAAACTTTATGTGAAAGCCTAATTGAATTTCTAGATCTATGTTCTAAAAATATGCATTTTTTTTACAATTTAGATGATGCTCTCCTCCTAAACTAACTCAATCTTCAAATAAAATGAAAAACAAGGGGTGAGAAGATATTAGTTGAAGAAAACCTAAAGACAATTACAATAATAATTTGGTGCTACAAATAGATGGATCCATCATAAAACCAATTCCTACTAAATCAAATACTAGCTCACAATGCCACAATAATAGTGCAATCTTCAAAGGAAAGGAAATTTTTTCAAATATTGAATATTTACGTGAATGCCCAATCTTGATGCAATTTATATAAACCTTCATAGTTGAACTAATAACTATATAGGGTTTATACTAACCATAAAAAGTTAACTTAAATTCAGCTAATCACAAATGGTACAAACAATACATCCATAATATATCTTAAAAATCCACCATTTTCATAACTAGATTATATCTAACATTGAAGAAAATTAGCAATACAAACATAAGAAACCACAAGTGAGACACAAAAATTAAATTCTATCTTGTATTGATTTCAAATGCTGGTTTACAACAATTCTTATTCAACAACCCTTTACAATGAGGAAAGACTACCTTTTATAGGCAATGGTGGAAAAAACCTATGGAAAATTTAATGTTGGAGACTATCTCAATACCAAGGGCCAATATTATATTTGTATTTAATATTTTAGAGAGCATTAAAAATTTTCTACTTATTCTTCATCAATCTCCAATTAGAATAAGTTATAAAATGTACCAAGGCATATATAAAATTGCATTATATTATAACCTTTGCATTAAATTATATTTAGATAATCCCAATAAATCTGGGGCATAAAATTCAAAATATTATTGAAAAAATAGGCATCCAAACTATCCATTTAGAGTATCACAAAAATTGATTGTCAATTACACTTCTTCCTTTCACCTTTTCTTTCATGACAATCTTCGTAAAAATTGTCATGGTCAGAGTATCTTAGTCATTAGGTGGATCTACTACAACATGAATTTTGTAACACTAACCATCATATTGATCAAATAAAAGGTAGTGTGGAGCCATACATGGATGATTTTGACTGATAAAATTCTATGATTTTACCAAGCGTTGGGAAACGTCATCCATAAAATCTATTGATAACTCCTTTGTAGGATCCTTATGGATTAACTATTTCCACTATTGTTTCAAAATCTTCTCATTTATTCCTATAGAAACATCCACCTCATTCTTTGTAAAATTTTTGAAAAAAATTTCACAAGAGACCAAAAATTCATTTGTTTGAGAATTAATTTTCTTTACGTCTTTCTCGACTTGTATTACTAATTTCCTGCAAAATATACAAGAATGCATCAAATAATGCAACTCTATTAAAAATTCCTTTCTTAATTTTTTTTTAATTATTAATACCTCATTAGGAAGTTTCTTAATGGACTCAACCTTTGGAAATACTAGACCATGATCTACTTTAAGTTGCTACTACAATATTTTTCCAATTTATTTACTTTTTCTTTAAGGATAAATTTTTTATTGTACACTGCAATAGCTATGTCAAATGATTTATTATAATTGTCAAAAATGTGCTTATTCTAGCTCTAGGGGGATTATCCCATGACCTCATTTTCCCCATTTTATTGAATTTATATTTGCATAACAAAAATTGAGTTATTATCTTACCTGGCTCACCCTAAATAGGACTCACCAAATATTGAATAAAGATAGTGAGTGCAACCACTTAATACTTCAACTCAGCATTGGTTGTCTCATCCATATTCATTCTTTTCAAAGTATTAGAGAAAAATACTCCCTCTTGTTTTTTATTTATGTGACCCAGATTTATAGTCAATGACATATTAAAATATTCAAGAAAAATGGTCTTTATATCTTTATCTATTGTTAGAGTATCCACATATAGGATACTTAATTATGAGGCATCCTTGATCATGTGTTTCCTTATTTTTTAGTTTGTTCCTCTCCTTTAGATTCTACCTCATTGATTGTCCCTTTATTCTTTAGCTACTCATCTAACCATGTAGGGGCTATAAATTTATCTATAGATTTTAATTGTTGAGGAGGAGAAGATGTATCTTTTTGAATGTTATTGACATGATCCTCTCCCTCTTGTTTTTTTTTTTCTTCTGATTATTCTCCATCAGGATTGGGGATAGTAATGCAATCTACAGTTTTATCCTCTTATGAGGGCTTATCTTATGTAGGTAGAATTGATGCATCTTTAATTAAAGATAAAATTTACATTCCCTCTCTCTTGCTCTTACAAGTCCTCCAATATTTTTTCTACACTCTCCATAGAGGGAGGCTCTAGTGTCTCTCTTGAAGAATATTAGGAACTTGTGAAAATTGGTTCAACAAAGACCTTTTGAGTTGGGAGAACATTGTGACAACCACTTTCTTAGGCATGTTGGAAAGGTGAGCTATGAATGATTGTTGAAGGTTGGGAGAGGTGGGAGGAAGAGAAGTAAAAGAAATTGTGGAACAAATAATAGACATGGTAAAATTGGGAGGATGTAGTTTAAGGAAGAGAAGTTGGGGAAGTGGATGAGTCAATAGAAATGGGAGTTGCAAAAATAGTGGGAATGGAAGCTATGCTATCTATTGTGATATAAATGGGAGATAGTGAAGTAGAGATGAAAGGAGGCATAGTTGAAGTAGGAGAAGATGTATAAATAGAAGGAGAAGGTGTAGGAGTGAATGTAGAAGGTGAAGGATAAGGGGAATAATCCTCTAGTCCTTATTAACTAACTTTAATGAGATTTCTCTAGTCTGTTTAATTCATTTTATCTAGTTCTTACTTCCTGTAGGGTTCTAGATTTCATATTGAATACTCTTTTCTTGGAAATGGGTTGTATTTCTTCTTCTATATTCTTGAATTTACCCTTATCCTTATATGTAATAACCCTTGCAATATTTCTGAAATTAGATTTGAATATTGATTAAAATCCTAATATCTTTTTCTTAAAAAAGAATTGCCTCAACATTTTGAATGCCACACCCAAAATGTATTGAATTCTTACACCAAATGATAAATACGAAATAATCCAAGATTGCAGAAATAAACACTATTAATTTAATATCATAATAATGGTTTAAAATAGTCAAAATATCTACAATAAACATTGAAATTTGGATACAAATGGTGCCAACAAGTATAATCAAACAACAACAAAATTCAATGAAATTTCACCATTATTGGTGCCAATATTTTGGATGAATGAATTTTCTTTCCCAAATTACAATTAAATAAAAATAAATCCTCCTTTCTGTTATGAAAGCTACACAAAATTATAGAAAATCACAAATAGAAACCCTCACACAAACTCTTGTAAATAAAAAATAAACTACACCACTATCTTAAATCCGTATAATAGAAAAATTTGTATGATCTTGCACCTAGAAGTTTCTTAGAATTCCTAAAAACCTACAAAATCCCATTCTTGGGTCTCCTTCTCCATAGGTTAAATAGTCTCTAAAGAACAACAAAACAACATTAGCAAACTCAATGAATGAATGAGTGAAAAAACAATTTTTTTCCTTTAATGCAAACCACATGTGAATGGTAAAGTTAGGTGCCAAAAACTCCATGCTAAAATGGAAATAATCTTCCATTCCATTATTTTTAACTGAAATGAAGGATTTTGGTGCCCAAATCCTTTGTTTGTCTTTCAGAGTTTTGTACCTAAAAGGGAAAGGATGGACCAAAATGCAAAATGTTTCACTTAAAATTAATGTAAGGATGGATGGAATATTGATGTGAAGTGTGTGTGGATGTGTTTGAATGCTTACAAATGAAAATAAATGAATGCAAACTAACCTAAAGCAAGATGCTAGAAAACACAATGTTGATTGTAAATATGAACTAGAAACTTAAACAAATGAAAACAAAAATTGATGAGACTCATCAGAGTGTACCTGGAGGCAGATTATTATTGCTAGAAGGTTCTAGGATGTTCTAGAAATCATTGTTAATGGCCACTGGGACTGATTTTCCATGCATGGTGAATCAGTCCTGCTTATGATGAAAAGTCTAGGAAACAAGTTTCTAACAGTCGGAAGCTAAATTATGACCAAATCACTTTTTAGGCATATAGGTGGGACTCATTAACCATGGGTGGATAATTATTCAACCTATAGGAATCATTAAATGCAAGAGTTGATTTTGTGGAGCTAGATCTACACTTCTTCTCTCTATAGGTGTTTGCTTCTGAAATTGTCAGATTCAAGTCTAAAAGTGACCTTTTGTTAATTCTTTAAATTGTTCAATGAAGAGAGGACTTCAACAACCTTTCAATTTCATCTTCAATGATTTCCAAGCTTCCAAAGGACCTAAATCTACAAACACACAAGAAGAAAAGAGGAAATGTTGATTGTTAAGGCATGGGGGTTTGCCTTGGTAAAACCCAGTTTAGGTAATTAAACCAAAATGATGAAAGAAAGGAATGAAACATGAAATAATGGAATAGATTACCTTTCCATGATGATAGATTTTAAAATTTTACAACATAACATGTAGAATCTACCCTTGAAATTTTGACTATTGAGCTTGAATGACTTGTAATGTTAAAACCTTAAGTTGCTTGACTTGAAAGAGAAGATTTGTGGATGAATGAATGATGAGAGATAAGATATGGATAAGAGATGTGAAATGAGGAGAAAAATACATATTTATACACACATGTTTCTTAGTATCCCATTAATACCTCATCACAGGCCAACATGAAGCAAAATTAAACTCAAATTTCACTTTATTTCCCGCTCAAAGGTCAAAATGGGACCAAATAGGACTCATTCGCCATATATGGAAAATGGGTCCCACGTGGATGGGACTGAATCACCATGCATGGTGAATGGGTCCCACAGGGGCTATTTAGATAACTTATATGCCAAGGAATAAGGAAATAAGGTCTAAAATGCAACCTTTTCAGGTGTTTGATCAATTTAAGCCTCAGGATGCATAATATGGATTAATATGAGACTATTAGTGGTGATGTAACTATAAAATAGGGCTTGAGACACAAAATTCAATGTGAAAGTGTGATTAAATACACTTTACAACGCTAAAATCAGGTCCACATAGCCTAGGAAGGCACAAAAGCCAATGTGAATGTGCAAGACACATTACAACACTTGTTTATCATTAAATTTAATTAAATAACCTTATAGATTGATATAATAATGTTTTTAAACACATTTTATAATGTTGAATTAAAGAGAAATAGGTTAATTAATTCTAGAAAAGAATGAAAGTCCTTTATAATACTTTACAACGCCTTTACATGACGTCATTAAAATCATGTTATTCGATTTGCAAGGGTCCAAGACCTAGTTTGGATGCATAAAATACCTCACAACACTAGATTAAGACCTCTTTAAGTCCATTTTATCATGAATTAATCCCATGTCAAGAAAAGGGTCCTTTTTTCTATGGTACATTTAGCGCCCACTTTAGTGAGAGGATGAACTTGCTTGAAACTCACACTAAAGTAGACATTCAAGAGAGGTCCTCATGCATAGATGCAGATGACAATGAATGACAAAGATAAAAGGAGGTGGCCAAGGCTCCAGGATCAAACATCCTAAGTCAAGCTATTAAGATACAAAATCATGCAATGGCAAGGAAGAAGGGGTGAAAAGGATGGATCAAGCTTCGATCATTTTTCCAACTAGTTGTGGATCAAATCTAGGTTGTCTTGTTTGAAAAAGATTATGTGTACTCACACTGGGGTGACATAACACATGACATTCCACTAGGTGAGAAGGCCCAAATGTACTCACTCTAGGGCAACAAAACTTCTGACTGTTTGCGGGGTGAGAAATCCCAAAAAGGTAAGATACATACACTAGCTGGTAGGCACTCACAAACAAAAAGGTGGCTATGGGGAAAATTCATACCACTAGGTTGGCTTCCCGCTCAACCATGTCAAAGTTATACCTCCTGATAACTTTAACAAGGCACCACAAGAAAATGCTTATGAACAAAAAGAAAAGGTACCATAGTCATGCAAGTTGTGTTATGCAAAGTGGAAAAAGATGAAAAAATGTAAAAGTGTAAAAGTGTTAAGTGTAGAATTTTTTGGAGGAGTCTTGTTTAGTTCATGCAAGGTCAGTCACTTAGGGAACATTGTGTCTAATGTATCCAAGGGAGGACCAATCAAATAATTGTATATTCATAACTTAGGGGATGCAGTGTGTCACATCAAGCCACCAAGAGGAATGTAATATGCTAAGATAGATCACAATTATGAAAGACATCACACCCAATGTCATCCACAAAGTGAAAAACACATCATATAAGTGACAAGGCTTCACTAGGAACCAAGAATGTAAATGAATTGTGGTAATGTATTCCCACCACTTTAAAGGAATTGCTACACATCATTCTTTGAGCAATTACTTTAAAGTAGATAAGGAAAGAAAAAGAAAAAAGAAAACAAGACATGAGAGCCAACTTGGAAAGCCCTATGCCATGTCACATGTTTCAAAGGTAAGCTGTGTCATGTCAAGGAAAATGAAAAACAAAGAAAGGGAGTATGTCACATGCGAGTTAATCTTAAGACATGTCATTCACATCTCAATCTTGCTCTTATATTTTCATGAAAAGTTAACGATTATTCAAAAGAGACAATGACAAGTGCAATACAAGGGATAAGGTTGTCTAACGCTTTGGCCCCCACTTAGTGCAGGACAAAGGTGAGCTGAAATTATTTATGAGATGCATGCTAGAGTGAAAATCAATGAAAATTAGAGTAATTAGGTTCCCCCACATAGGGAATCATACCAAACCCTTGAAAATGTTAGATTTTACAACTCAGAGCTTTGCATTCATTAGTGGAATGTCCATGAACTCTATGAAAGGCACAAAATGAAGTCTTGTCATAACATTTCTTTTGAGTTCTAGGAGGGAGGGTGATCAAGTGATCTTGGAGGAGTCTTGAAAAGATACCCTCTTGATAAAGAGGAGAAGGTGGACTTGTGGTTTGTTTCAAGGATACATATTGCTTGGTAGTATATGTCATATTTTCACAAGTGTGGCTAGATTGTGAGATTTTACAAGATGATATTGACATTAAGTGAAGGTGTAGCTATAGGATGATATTTAATACTACTAGTTGTTAAGGATGATGTAGGAATATGGTTTGTGAGATTGTTGATGTTGAGTGAAGGTTTGGATTATAGGACAATAACCGAGACCATGAGTTGTTTGTTGTGTGAGAGGGTTGATAGGGTTGCAGATACCTTTTTCACGAGCACCACATCCTTTTCCATTATATCCTTGTTCTTTCATAAGCTCATAAGCTTTTCCATAAAGATTTTTCATGGCTTTTGGATTGGGTGGTTGTTCATTATTGTGTTCATCAAAGGTTGTTGTGTAGTTTGATTCTTTGTCTAAAGTGGTTGAGGTGGATGCTTTGGAAAGGTTATCCGAAGTTGGTGTTGATATGAGTGTTGTGTCTTTTCCATTTTTTGAATCTCTATGGATGATTTTGTATTCTCCCATGAAGTCATGCTCAAAATCCAAGGAACCCCAATCGTCTTCTCATAATTTCATGTGATGTTCAATTTTTTTGTCATTTTGTTGTGTAGGTTCCACTTGTGTGGTTGGTGTTAATGTGCTCAAGGGGTTCTCTTTGGTGTTTCCAAGTTGTAATGCACTATAAGGTTCAGGATCAGCATCAAGGGTGTATAATTTGTTGTTGTAAATGTACTTCCTTTTGCGATGACGAGTGGAGGGCACACTATTCATGGCATGAATCCATTGTCTACTTAAGATAAGATTACATGAAAGTTCATAAGGCATGACATGTATTGGTGTATTTAAGGTTACCACTCCAACCTTAAGAGGCATAGTGATTACCCTGAGTGGTTTCTTGTTGACATTTTCAAATCTCTTAATAGATATAGAATTAGGTCGAATGGTAGATCTATGAATGCCAAGCCTATCCAAAAGACACACTACACATGTTAAGAGGAGAACCATCATCTATAAGAGTTCTCTTTATGCCTTTTGTTTTTATTGAGCAATGATCATGGAAGCTTCATTTTATTTTTACACATCCAAAGAGGGGAGCTCATGTTCATGGAAAGTAATGTCAATATGTGTGTTATGGATTAAAGTTGCCACATCATTTGGAGTTGTACTATGAGGAGCTACAATTTGTTGTAAGGCTGTTTGAAGAATAGTATTGTAATTTGGTGAGTTTTGAAGTAAATCCCAAAGGGAATTTTTTGTAGGAGTATTATTTAATTGTTCAACAAGACCATACTCCTTTGTCTATGGGATGAAATGAGGGGTGCTAGGCAGATTGGGTAAATGTAAGGAAGGTGATGTTGATTACGACGGTTGTGGTTTGTTTCAAATATTATATGTATGAGCAATGGTATTGGGACTCGGTTGCTATGATACATTATTATTAGGTGGGGAGAGGATGAATTGAGGTTTGTTTTGACTTTGTTTCTTATGTGATGGTGGGTAAAGAATTAGGGGATTCTTTGGATGGTCCATGGGGTATGTATGCAGTTCATTGATGGATGGGGATTGAATGAACACTTCTACATTCATAACCTCAATGGTCTTGGTTTGATGTATCTATAAGGAAGGACAATAAAGAATCACCATTTTATCAAAGGAAAAGATCTGATTATTGTTGTCATTTTCTAGTACCATGATATTCTCCCTAGAAGGAGAGTGTTTAGAAGAACAAGAAGTCGCATGTTTTTGATAAGTAGGGCTAGGTTCTTCCAAAATGACTTCATTGCTAATAGGGGAATGATCAATGATGGGAGTGTCAAGAGGGGGATGCATAGTAGAAGGTGTTAGTTGAATTTTGATTGTCATTAAAGTATCATTCTCTTGTGCTATGTTTTATACCTGACTAGGAGATCTTGTAATATCTTTATCCAAGTTTAAAGTGTGTGAAGTAGCTTCATCACAAGTGAGGGAGGCATCAAGAGAAGGATCACTATGGTTTGAAAATAAATTATCCCAAAGGGGAGGAGCATTAGGGAAGGGTGTGTCAAGATTCTCATGACTCTTAAGAGGGATGTATTCTAATATCAACCTAGACTCTTGACAATGAGGAGGGATATTAGGATATGGAAAATTTTGCTTGTCATGGTTATGGGGATTAGGTGAGGGGGTATTCAGGAATGTTTCTATGATTGCATCATCTTGTTTGCTAACATCAGCCAAAGGGGAATAAGAAAATGGACAATCAATAATCCCAATGCTTGTAACTTCCTTCAACAAGATACCTTCATCATGAATGGGAGAGGTATTGGGAGAGGAACAAGTATGTGTGTTATGATTTTCTACACCTCCATTCACACCAATGGGTAATGTAATATGTTGTCCTATGCTATGTTCCTCATAGGTGTAATCAAAATAAAACTCATAAGAGGGAGTGTTATGCTTATAAAATCCATGTTTAATCAAATCAAAGGCATACTTAAAGAACATGTTATGCAAAAGTAAATAAAGAACAATGTAATTTTTAGATGTAAAACAATGTAAAGTACTTATTATAGTATGCAATAATCTGAAACATGAAATGTGGAAGATGTAAATGTGAAATTAAACTATGCATGAAATGAGCTATTTTAAGTTAGATCTAACAAAATGCATGCTATATAAATGCAACTGACTGATATATACAAGTTAAGGCACAAAACAGAAGCCTACAAATAAATTTCTGAGTTTTGGAAAATGTTTTTTTAGGGGTCAGAAGGGACTAATTAAGAATTTTCAAAAAAATTGGATTTATTTTGATGTTGTCTAAGTGCAATGATGCATACCTAAGAGAAAAATGCAGAATTTAAAAACTTTTCAATGATTAAAGATGCAACAATTCAAACTATTATCCACTTTTATGAATGCAAAATTTAACACCTAGGATGCAAATGAATCATGAAAACCCCAATGCAAGCTAGATCTATGATGATGGACTCTAGATCAAAAAAGAGAAGTATTTAAAATGTAGGTTCACCAAAATGAACCATTGATTTTTGGCTCCTATGGATAACTCTTACTCTTCTAGATTTTTTCACCTAAAAGGAGAGAGATGGGAGAAAAAATGCTAATGGTTCATTCAAATAATGTTATGTGTGATGTTGTCTAACCTAAATGAATTTAACTAAATGCAAGAGAAAAATTCCTAAAATACAAAAACAAAACAATGTACTAATTGAATGTTAATGCAAATGCAACTAGGATACAATATGTAAATGAAATCAGAAATCCAAAGTGCTCAAAATTCAATTTCACCAAAATGAAATGAAGGATTTTGGTACCCAAATCCTTTTGTTCTTTTAGGGTTTTTCACTTAAAAGGGGAAGGATGGACCAAAATACACAATGTTTCACTCAAGATTAATGTAAGGATGAATGGAATATTTATGTGAAGTGTGTGTGTGGATGTGTTTGAATGCTTACAAATGAAAATAAATGAATGCAAACTAACCTAATGCAAGATGCTGGAAAACACAATGTTGATTGCAAATATGAACTAGAAACTTCAACAAATGAAAACAAAAATTGATGAGACTGATCAAAGTGCACCTAGAGGTAGATTACTATTGCTGGAAGGTTCTGGGATGTTTCAAAAATCACTATTAATGGCCACTGGGACTGATTCACCATGCATGGTGAATCAATCCTTCTTCTGATAAAAAGTACATGAAACAGGTTTCTAACTGCTGGGAGCTGAATTCTAAAAAAATCACTTTTTAGGCCTAAAGGTGGGACTCATTCACCAAGGGTGATGAATTATTCCACCTAGATGAATAAAAAAATTTAGGAGTTGATTATATTGGGCTAGATCTATACTTTTGCTCTCTATAGGTGTCTACTTCTGAAATTTTCAGATTCGAGTTTGAAAGTGACTTTTTCTTAATTTTTTGACTTTTTGAATGAAGAGAGGACTTTAACAACCTTTCAATTTTATCTTCAATGATTTCCAAGCTTCCAAAGGACCTAAATTTTCAAACACACAAGAAGAAAAGAAGAAATGTTGATTGTTAAGGCATTGGGGTTTGCCTTGGTTAAACCCCGTTTAGGTAATTAAACCAAAATGATGAAATAAATAAATGAAACATGAACTAATGGAATATATTACCTTTCCATGATGATAGATCTTGAAACTATGCAACATAACATGTAGAATCTTCACTTGAAAGTCTAAAAATTGAGCTTGAATGACTTATAATGTTCAAACCCTAAGTTGCTTGACTTGAAAGAGAAGATTTGTGGATGAATGAATGATGAGAGATAAGATATGGATAAGAAATGTGAAATGGAGAAAAATACATATTTATACACACATGTTCCTTAGTATCCCATTTATACCTCATCACAGGCCGAAATGAAACATAATTAAACTCAAATTTCACTTTATTTCCCACTCCAAGATCTAAATGGGGCCAAATTGGATCATTTGCAATATATGGTGAATGGGTCCCACCTAGATGGGACTGATTCACCATGCATGGAAAATGGGTCCCACAAGGGCTATTTTGATAGCTTAGATGCCAAGGAATAAGGAAATAAGGTCTAAAATGCAACCTTGTTAGGTATTTGATCAATTTAAGCCTCAGGATGCACAATATGGATTAATATGGGACTATTATTGATGATGTAACTATAAAATAGGACTTGAGACACAAAATTCAATGTGAAAGTTTAATTAAATACACTTTACAACACTAAAATGAGGTCCACATAGCCTAGGAAGGCACAAAAGCCAATGTTAATGTGTAAGACACATTACAACACTAGTTTATCATTAAATTTAATTCAAGAACCATCTAGATTGATGTAAAAATGTTATTAAACACATTTTATAATGTTGAATTAGGGAGAAATAGGTTAATTATGTCTCTAAAAGAAGGAAAGTCCTTTACAAGACATCATTAAAAGCTTGTTATTCAATTTGCAAGGGTCGAAGACCTAGTGTGGATGGATAAAATACCTCACAACACTAGATTAAGACCTCTTTAAATCCACTTTATCATGAATTAATCCCATGTTAAGCAAAGGGTCATTTTTTCTACAACACATTAACTCATTTCTCCCAATTTGTCTCCATGAATCAATCATTTTCCAAAATATTTTCCTTTCTAAAAAATATTGTCATAAGAAATTAACTCTACATTTTGACCAAAACATGCTCCGACAAAAACCATGCCCAAGTACTAGGGATAAAAATTTAAAATATCCATTTGATTATTAAATATTATTTTTATTTAATCCAATCATCAAAAAAATATTAATTTCTCTATCAACCAACAGTCTTGGTTTAGTATATTTGGACAACTAGATTTACTATTGTGGACACTGAAAAAGTAACCCTTCTACTTTTTTGTGTCATTTAAGCCCTCATTGTGATTTTTGGGTTAATTTTGCCTTGATTTAATGTTGTAATGTGGATAATACATTCCAATTAGGACTTGGGACCTTGTAAAGTAAAAGGATTCAAGTGGTACCTTACTTAAGTGTTGTAAAGTGTTGTAACACACTTTCACACTTTTTTATTGGTGTGTTAATGTATTTCACCTAGATAACCTTTTTTCATCATTTACTAGGGCTTGTTTCAAAGTGTTGTAAACTCTTGTAACACACTTTCACATTTTCCTAGGCTTTTCATTAATAATTGAGCTTTCATATGCTTTAACTGGCCCCATTTCACATCCATGGGCCTTATTTATGTGTATTTTAGAGAATAATCCTAAAAATATCACTTAAATCATTAAAATCCCAAAACCCACCTTAAATGCCTAAGGTGTGACTCATTCACCATACTAGGCAAATGAGTCTCCTTAGGTGGGAGACATTTTCCCAATATGGTGAATGAGTACCCTTTAACTCAAAATTCAAATTTAATTCATAATTTTGGAAGGTTTTTATTCCCCAAGATCTAAGGTCAACCTGTGATGTTATAATTTTGGGAATTATTACATAATTGAGTATAAATACAAGCTTCTTCCCCTCATTTTCATACCTAGAATTCAAGTATCCATGCATATTGTTCACAAGAGAAATTGAGTCTTCACAAGTGCTTTCAAGGAATTTAAAGTATCATCCATCATGTCAAATATTTTTTGCATCATGTTGTTTTAGAGCTAACATTTGTGGTGTAGGATTGTGTGATTCAAGCAAGTACATTCAAGATCTATCAACATCAAGATAGATTTCAAGTCCACATACATTAGAGCTATTACTTACATGTTTGCAACACATTATTTCTAGGGGTTGGTGAGTTGCAACATCATTATTTATTCATTCATTAGTCTCCATTCTATTTCATTTCATTTCAAGGGTTTAATTACCAACATGGGGTTTGACCAAGGAAAACTCCTATTCACTAACCCCACAATATTATTCCCTCTTCTTGTGTGTGATTTGCAGTGATAGGTTGCATATTTACCAAGAATTTAAGATTGGAAAAGTTTTCAAAGCAATTTAAAGTTGTCAAAGTCCTAGGAGAAGCTTGCAGAAGATCTACAGGTTGAATTCTATAGTTTAGGACCTAGATCTAGATCCGAAGTAGAAAGGAAGACTGAGGGATATAGTTTCCTATTTTTAATTTCCAAAAATCTAGATGTGGATTTATTTTCCACTACTGGTGAATGAGTCCCACTTCCCAAGCCTAAATAGGAATTCTACAAATCAAAGTACCTAGTTATCTGAAACTTGTTTTGACACAGTCTTCTCAAAACTATACTAAGTCACTTAGCTTTGTGTATGAGTCCTAGTTGGCATCAACAGTGAATTTTTTGAGATTCAAAAGATCCATTCCATCACTAAGTAATTGCACCAAGATGGTTTTGAAAAATGGGGCTTAAGTGGCCACTTTTTTTTTCTTTCTTTCTGAAATCAGGAAATACTGACCTTGGATGTGAAATTGAGGATACTTACCCTCAAAATTTTGAGATGGAACAAAAAGAAGGATTCAAGTGCTCTAAGCCTACTTTATAAACTACTAATTTATTTTTAAAATGGTTGAGATTAAGGGATTCAAATGAGGGACATACACAAATTGGTTGTGTTCTTGTTAGAAAAACACAACATAGCAACTCTTGTATGACCCTTGCATGCTAAAATTTTTTTTAGTAATTTTAAAATCGCTACGGTTAGAAGTTAGCTAAATGTATGTAGTTGATGCACAATTTTTCTGATAATTTTTTAATGAATATTTTGTCTTTTACTAATTTTTGAAGTGGACACTTCTTGAAAAGAAAATTTTTGGCCATGCTACCCCTACAAATTTTGGAAACTAATTGAATTTAAAAAAAAGAAAAAAGAAAATTGTAGAATGGAGTCTATTTTCTAAAAATGTAATTTATTTGAAATTTTAATTAATGATCAATTTATAATGAAAAGAACACCAAACACTACTTTTTGCCAAAAGAGAGACATACAAAAAAAATAAATTATGGATGCACAGCTTAACATTGTCAGAAAGTGAAAAAAATTACATCATTGGATAGCTAAGAGAGAACATAACATTACCTAGATGTTCGATTTCTTTGATATTGAAGGTCCACATGCAATCTTCATGGTGAGAATGAACCAGATTATGTGAAATATTGTAGAAATCACAAAAACATGTCTCTAGTCATTGGGAATTCCCTCCAAGCATTTGTGTTGGTATTCCAAGGAAAATACCAAACCCAAGGCTTGGGGATTCCTAGAGCAAGATATAACGTGAGCACATTATAACGCTCTCACATTACATGTCAGTTTTGACATGGTTCTTTTTGGTTTGTGGGGAGCATGTCTAGTAAGACATATTGCGAGTGCGGTAAAATGCACTTGTGTTATGTCTTGCTTTATACTAAATGCATATTGAATGCATGTTTATATATTTGTATTTTTGTGTGCACATGTATGCTTGTATGTCATGTATGTATGTATGTATGTATGTATGTATGTATGTCTATATGTATCAATGCATCCATATTGTATGTATGCCTACTTATTTGTAAGATTCTATAAATGTGCATGTACATGTACGCTTGTATGTATGTAGGATTGTATGTACATATGTATTATGCTTGTATGTATGTATTTATGTATTTCTTTAGAGGGAGGGATAATTTTGAGAGAGAAAGAGATCTAGAGTTGTCTAGGTAGGGTGGGAGAGGGTGAGGGAAGGGGAGGGGGAGAGGGAGAGAGAGAGAGAGTGAGTCTGGAAAGAGAGAGAGGGGGTGGAAGTGAGATTTTAAGAGGGATGGTGGGAGAGGGGTTGGAGTGAGAGGGACTTAGCTAGGTAGGGTGGGAGGGATAAAGGGATTGAGAGAGACAAAGGGGGTGGGAGAGAGAATTGAGAGAGAGGGAGAGAGAGAGACATGGAGAAAGATAGAGTTATGTAGGTAGGGTTCCAAAGGGAGAGAATAGAGAGTGTGAGGGGAGGTGAGAGGGATAAAGGGAGAAAGTGATAGTTTAAGAGAGAGGGAGTGGGAGATAAGGGGTTGGAGTGAAAGGGACCTAGCTAGGTAGGGTGAGAGGGATAAAGGGAGTGAGAGAGAGAGAGAGGGGGGTTTGGGAGAGAGAGAATTAAGAGAGAGGGAGAGAGAGAGGGTGGGAGAGAGAGAGACAAAGAGAAAGATGTAGTTATGTAATTTGAAATACAAAGGGAGAACTTGAGAAGGAGTGTGAGGGGGGTGAGAGTGAGAGACTTGAGAGATAGGTAGTGAGAGGGAGTGTGAGAGTGACAAAGTGGAAGATAGAGGGAGTGTGAGTGAGAGACCTGAGAGAGGGAGCGGTTGTGGGAGGGAGTGACCTAATAGAGGGAGAGCAAGAGGGAGTGGAGTGAGAGGGACTTATCTAGGTAGGGTGGGAGGGATATATAGATAGAGGGGAGAGAGAGAGAGAGAGTTGCTAGGTAGGTTTCTAGAGGGAGAGACCTGAGATAGAGAGGAGGTGGGAGGGAGAGACTTGAGAGAGAGCAAGAGAGGGAGTGGAAGAGAGTGGGTTGAGAGATAGAGAGAGATAGATAGAGGGAGAGATAGAGGGGGGTACAAATTGATTGAATGAAAGGTACATAGAAAGAGGTAGATGGTAGATAGAGACAATTAGAGAGGGTAGGAGAGAGGGAGGGAGGGAGAGGTGAGATGTATAGATAGAGGGAAAGTAATAGGGGTTGAGGGTATAGGATTAAGGGTTTAGGGTGGAGGATCTATAGGGTTGATGGTTTCTAGGGTATTAGGGTTTAAGGGTTGAGGGTTGAGGGATTAGGGTTGATGGTAGAGAGTATTGAGTTGAGGGTATAGGGTAGAAGGTTTAAGGGTTTACGATTAAAGGGTTTAGGGTTAAGGATTTAGGGTTGAGGGTAAAGGGTTTAGGGT
>VDFB02373365.1:335242571-335367406 GCA_007258455.2 Sequoia sempervirens | reverse complement strand
AATTAGGGTATAAGGGTAGAGGGAAGAGAGATAGAATTAGGGTATATCGGGTGTAGACAAAGAGAGAAGAAATCTATTAAAAAAAAAACTTTCTCATAACATGAGCACATTTTGAAGAAGTAGAGATATGGCCGTTTTAGGAAGAAATAACATGCTCACGTTATAACGCGAGCGAGTTTTGTGTTGCACTAAAAATGGTGATCTCAAGGCCCACATTTTGCATATTCTCCTAGTTATGTGTGTGCTCCAACCAAAAGTAGCCTTTTGATGATGTTGTGAAGTGTGTATGCCTGTTTTTCACATTCCACCACCTTTCATGATCTTTCTAGCACCTTTGCATGAAATAGTAGAGTTTTAACATTGAAAGACATATAATATCAATTCAAGTTTGAATTCCAATGAAATTTGATATACAATTGAAGTTTGGATGGGAACAAGCTTTTGAAAAAGTCAAATTGTTGAGGAGTTTGAAGAAAGAAGTTAAGGATACATAATTGGGTTGAACTCCATTTGAAACTCTGGCTTTTTAGGTATGTGAAATCTTCACAAATTTTCTTTCATTCTATTATGGCTTGCTTTCATTTGTGTTATTTTGCATATTCGATGTTAATCATTGTTTGTTTTTCATTATAACCTTAGGTTTTCAATGCACATTTTAAATTACACAATTCTATACACTTGCCAATTACATTTTAAAACCACATCTCTTTGAGGAATTATGTTATTTAACAATTGACTTACCTTGTGTATGCTTCCACATTTTGTATACACATATATATGACATACGTTCTAAGGAAGTAAAATAAAACATCATTTCTCAATCCTTTATTATGGAAGTGCATACCACTCTCCAAATATTTCATTGAGGTATTTTGTCAAAAAATTATACCAAGTAGCTCATTGCCTTGTCTATGCTACCAAATTTTCCATACATCTCTCTAAAAAATTGGAATATACTCCTCCCACATTGATATATCTTAGAAACTATTTTGGTTTTCATTTCTATTTCTAAATTTACCTCATCACTAAACCTACCTCATCACTTTTATTTGTGATATATTTTAAATTTTTCCTTGATTAGTCTACGTACAAGGGATTCTAACCCTTCTCTCCACTATTAGAAGACTCTTTATTGAAGGCTAAGTTAGCAACATGGGGAAAGGTGCAGCCTATCTTGCAATCATGGCTCAAAATGGAAGTATGGAAAAATAATTTTAATTGTGATGCAACTAGGGGAGGTCTAGTAACACAACTGAACACAAAAAATCAACCAACAACAACAATTCACCAGTCACAATTCTCAAAACTCTTCACTTTTCACCAAATCAGCACTCTTCCTTGTACCATTTCCAACTCATTCAATCAGGTATTCCTTCTCGATAAGATTATTTCAAAAAAATACTTGAACCATTTCAATGAACCTTCAGGGTACACAATCACATGCCAACAAACCACTATTGGTTACTTTGTAACAACTTTCTCAAATCAAGCTTTCTACGCCAACTAGGCCTCAAATTAGGACACTTTAGCAAAGAAACTTATCTTGAAACTTGACCAAAACCTCAAAACATAGGTGGGCAGAAATTTATATGTATTCAAAATAAAGAATTCACAATTATTTCTCAAAAATTCATCCACCAAGATGCCAAAACCAAAAACCCTTTTTTAAGCCAAATAACCTAGGGCTTATTGGAAAACACACTTCCCAACCTTATCAAAAAATTCCGCAACCTAAAACAAGTCTAAACTGGCCTGCAAAAGCTCAATTCAATAGGAAACAATGCTTCCCTAAAACAATACTCACTTTAGCATGTCAAAACCTCTCAAATTCACATGGAAAACACCAAATTTCACTACAGGGATTCATTCCCAACTCAACTATTGACCTCCGTTGTACATAATCAACATTCCCATGACTTTGTAGTGATGTTACAAACCCATTCATCAAGTTAGAGTGGCCATAGTGAGAGGAATGGGTCAATACACCATTTTAAATGACTTTCAAACCTTTAAACTGTGTGTTCAGGCCGGTCTCAAAAATGGTTGACATGGTAGGGGTAGTGTATGCCTCATAGAAATGGGGTGTCATGGTGATGTATGAAATGGGGTGTCATGGTGATTACATCACCATGACACCCCATTTCTATGAGGCATACACTGCCCCTACCTTCTCAACCCTACTACATTGGAAAGCTAGTGGAGCATTGGCAAGCTAGCTCACTCACTAGCTTGCCAATGCGGTAGGGTTGAGAAGGTAGGGGCAGCGTATACCTCATAGAAATAGGGTGTCATAGTGTGGAGTGTTGGAAAGCTAGCTCACTCATTAGATTTACAATGTGGTAGGGTTGAGAATGTAGGGGTAGCGTATGCCTCATAGAAATAGGGTGTAACAGTGATGTACATCACCGTGACACCCTATTTCTATGAGGCATCACCATGACACCCTATTTCTATGAGGCATACATTTCCCCTACCTTCTTAACCCTACCACATTACATCACCATGGCACTCAATTTCTATGAGGCATACACTACCCCTACCTTCTCAACCCTACAGCATTGGAAAGCTAGTGAGTGAGCTAGCTTTCCAATTTGGTGTTTTACACAAGGAAAATAATGTAATTCTGCCTATCTTGTAATCATGGCATGCCCCTGCACCACCTTTGTCTATGCTAGAAATAGTCTTATACAACATGATTGTAAGTATTTTTTATGAAGCCTTGAATGACATATATTTTAATTATTTGAATGGAAAAATACTTTAAGAATTGATATTCATCTCATTACCATCCTACAAGTAAAATTGTTTGCCATGTTAAAGAAATGATTGTAAGAAAATGAGAGAGAACAGGTGGTGGCATATCATGAAAAGAAAGAATTGGGTACTATTGACGAAAACAAGCCAATTGAAGAGGAACCTCAACCATTAAAAAGAGAATAGGATTTGACAACACAAAGGGCACGAATGTGAAAGAATCGTGCTAAGAAAGATTCAGATACTATAGTTATAGACACACCCTCTATGGAAAGTGAATACGAAGGGACACCATTAAGCACAAGCGAATATGGAGGGACACTAACTACCACAAGTGAATATGGATGGAAACCATCTATCACAAGTGAATATGGTTGGACACCATCCAACACATCTCAAGTTGAGAGTACATCATCACTCGGATTTGATGAAGAAGGTATGCCATCATCCCCATGAGAACCTCAAGGTATGTCTTCTACTCCACCCTCAATCAAAGGTACACAATCTATCCCACTTCAATTAAATATTGATGAAATTCACAATGTTGAGATGTATGTACCTAGAAGAACACCACCTAGAATTTTGCATTGAAAGCCAAAGTATTTGATTAATATTGATGAGGATATTTTGTAGCACATGAAAAGTAAGATTCCAGCACACACTTGTAGAAGATATGTTGATAAGATTTGGAAATTTTACTTTGAAAGGATAAATGAGATCGCAAGATGTCAACTATTTGTTGAAATGATGCAGGGTATAGAGTATAAATACATCATGAAGACTCTTAGGTTGAGAACATCAAATGCATCAAGTGAAAACACTATTGTGAAGAATCTAATGGATGCATATGAGAGTGTGGGTAAGACCTCACACTTAAAGGATAGTAATGTAACATGATGTGTCATTACATCGACTTTGGTAAGTAGTCAAACAAAGAGACATCGCCTCATTAGAAAGATGAGTGAACAAATGAGAATTAGTAGAAAAACTTTTATCAAAATTTGTTCAAAGGTGGAAAAGAATTGAGGGCACTGATTCAAATGAATTATGGGAATTCTCGGGGATACTGTCACAAAAATATAAAACAAAATTTGAAGCATTGAGAACAATAATTCAAGAGTATTGGAAGAATAACACAAGGCCATCTCTGAATCAAAAGGATGTGGTAAGAAGGAGAATCGGTAGTCAAAATTGTGAGCCACATCCAAATAATTTTTTGGATATGACTCAAACCCAATTTTCTCATAAATTGCAAATGGATTATTCTCAAATTATTATTTTTCAAATATTTTTTGAAATTCTTAAGCCTTTCTATGTCAAGATAAATCACACATGCACTACTTCTTGTTGTAGACTACATATTGAATTCTCTAACCATTATGATGTTTATAATTTTATATGTTATGATTTGCATACTAACAATGTTTTACAAGATTACAACATAGAATCCCCACCAAAATCTTCAAGAGAGTTCTTATCAAAAAAATTATGTGAAATAGAGGATGGCCAAATATTCTATAGGACAGCATGCTTGGATGGTTCATGCGAGCATTGCAATGGCTTGAAGCATATGCCAGTATGTCAAAATATGGAAATCACAGATGAAGTGGGACAAAAACTAGTAGAGTTCAGGAAGTATAAAATGGTGGCATATGCTACAAAAGATGGGTCTCAAGCAAAAAGGTGTGATCTGGTTATTTAGAAGATTTAAGTGTATCAGTTTATGTCCATGTTTCATGACAATATAGTGTATGAGTATGCAAGGCATACCCATAGAGATCGATGGTTGGACACACAATTTAAGCTATACAAGGACACCTTTCCAGTTGGAAGCATAGTGTTAGTGGTTGACTTTGCAGAGAACTGTACACTCTAGAGCCACAACATGAGGTGTAGTCACAATATTACAACTCTGCATAGGTTTTGATATTTATGCAAATAGCATTCATTCATGCAGTTGATAGTAAAGAGGGCCAAAGAAAGGTATTGAGGGAGTATCACTTTTATATTAGTGATGATTGTACACATTCTCCAGATTTTGTGCAAGGTTGCTTCCAAATATTCTACACCAATTTAGCTCAGAGGGGCATAGCATATGGTCAGAATCTAATATGGTTGGCGAACTGTGTAGCACAATTCAAGAACTAGCACATGTTGTACTAGTTGAGCAGGATGCATGTCATTACAGGTGTACAACATATGTGGAACTTTTGTGAGGTCAGGAATGGAAAGGGGGATCATGATGATGCAATGAGAAGAGTTAAAGTTTAAAGACAGTGAAAAGTTGACAGATGCAAGATTAATTGTCGAGTGGTGTAATGCTTCGATGGGTCTAGGAAATTAAGGTATGTCTTCATTTCGTATGTATTTTTGGTTGATGGATGATACTAACATTGCACCAAATGAGGATTGTTGTACACTAACAAGATCGAGTGACTACACTCTTTCCTTATCTCAAATGCAGGTTCATCGATTATCGATACATGAAAGATGGAATGGTTTTTTTTTTTTATGTATAATGTAAGCCTAGAATGATTGTGAGTCAGGGGAGTGGGTTGACAAATGGTTGACAAGTTATCCTAGCCCACTTCACATGTATCGCCCTCCAATGACATTGGAACTAACATAGATGGAATCATCAGTCGACTTTGACAAAATATCAAATCTAGTTCAACTAGGTAATATATCTACTTGCCTATTTTTTTAAATTCCATATTGTTATATTACTTTGTAGTGTATTCGTAATGTTGACTAATTTCAAGAGATTTACTGAACATATCAATGTAGGGAAAGTTTATGTAGTTATTGCAAATGAAGACAACGAAGAGGGAACAAACTATTACTTGTGTCATTGTGTTGAGTCCAAAAAGAAATTGGAGGCCCCAGTTATAGATGGAGAAAACATTGAATACCCTACAGGCTCAGTTGTTGTTACTGGAACATGGATTAGAAGGTACCCACATAAGAGTCTTAAATAATAGTTTTTTTAGGACTTTGACAAGCATTGTAAGATTCTTCATTACTCGAACCTTGTCATGGCATCGAATGTTTGTTTGACCAAATATGGGGTAGACCTCTGAACAAGGTCTCATGGAAGTTCAATGAATCTGACCACGAGGCAATACTTGACACAATAAAGAGTAGAGAAGACCCAGATGGTTCATTAGATTAATTTGTAAATATGCACATTGGTTCTTATTAATTTATACTTGTATGCACATCAATTTTTTTGATGCCAATGCTATCTTCTTTTACTTTTCCTATTTGTCAGTAACCTACTACAAATTGATTAGTGTCCCCTTGCAAAAAATGCTGATTTATGAGCCATCAAAGAGAATGTCATCCAAAAAATCAATGCAACATCCTTATTTTGATGATCTTGACAAATCTCAATCCCGATTTGAAGCCATTATAAAAGAGTGTGTGAAGCTTAGCAAGGGAATCTAAAGTTACTCAATTGAAGTTAACCTCATAATGAGCACCTATGAGGTATTGCAATTATGTGTTTTTCAATTTGAATATTTAAGTGGTGTAGGAGCACCTTGCTCACAAAATGCCTACAAAAGGAAAAATTTCAAAAAATTGAATTTTCAAATGTAGACCGTATGTAAAAGGTCATGTGAAGACCTATTTCAATATATTTTAATGTTTATTATGTCACTAGGAGGTGAGGTAATTGAATTTGTAAAAATTGTCAAAAATGCAAGAAAAGGCAAAAAAAATCAGAAGTTGAAGAGTCTTTTTGTGGGAAATTAGAGGGATAGGTCAATGAAGGAAGTTGAAAATGAAGTTATTAGTTGGGAAAAATCTATATAAAGCATGTGAGGTCAAGTAAAATAGAGATCTTTTGTATTCTTGAAGATTTAGAATCAATAAAGTCCATGTTTTAATGATTTTCTGAGTTTTTCTAGCTGTTCATTAAATTGTATGGCATGTGCAGTAGTTTAAGGACCTGAATCTTGTTGTTTAAGATAGAATAGTGAAGTATATTTCATTTGAATCTATTTAGGAGGGTATCCATTGAGTTTATCATTAGTTTGAACTAATTTTTCTCAACTCAGTCTGTACACCCTCAAGATTGGGGTTTTGAGAGTCTAGATAACCAATAATGATTACTCCACTAAATTTTATAGTTTAGATCAATGGAGCAGGTTAGTCTTAGGATTTTTTAGGTTTGTGTGTGTTTATTTGTGTAGGGGAATTCAAGAAACAAAGGTGGAGTTGCTGCTACAGGGTTTTATGATGAACTTCCAAGTGAAAAGTGTGGCTCCAAGTGGTGTTTTGAGGAAAATGAAGTGTTCAAGGATGGAAGGAGGTTTAGAATGTATATGCAGACATATCTAAATTTTTTTGGAGTAGTGGCTAATATTTTGAAGGTTTTCAATGGTGTTTTATATCAAACCCTCATTCTTTTTACATGGTTTAAGCCTAAAAATGTTTCTATTGTTGGGTGTTTAATTGGGCCTTTAAGCCCCTAAATGTTGGTGAATACTAAGTTTTGACACATGGAAAAAGACTTTTTGAAGTCATATGGGGTTTTTATAGGGTTTTGGAGTTGATTCATTGGTAGTCCCTTTGTAAATTTGGGCTAATTTGAAGCATTTTGAAATGGGTAGGCCATTCATTTAAACATATTTTCCAAAACAAGTATATCTTATTTTTGGATTTATTAATATTGGCCAAAATGGGTTGCTAAAAAGCTTCCATTCCAGGTTTGAAAGGATCTCAATAAGAAGTTACACCTAATTCAAGGTTTGGAAACCTACTTGCAATTTGATGCCTTGATAGCTAAAATGGGAAAATATATGTAAATAATGATTTAAATGATTCTTTATGCTTGAAACATGTATGAAAGGTGTTGGAAAACATGTATCAATTCTTGGATAAGATCTACGAAGCTAACTTTACACAATGTGTAAAATGATGTTTTGATTGTTAAAAAGTGGTAATCTGAGTAAATAGAGTTTTCAGAGTTTGAATGTGTATTGAAACTGCCGAGATAGTGTATTTAAAGATGTATCTATGATTTGGTAAAGGTGAAAAATTTAATCTTGAAGATTTGATGTTTTGAGTAAGGTGGATTTTTGGTGCAAAATGGTGTTTTTGATTGCAAGTTAATGGTAAGTCTGATGGATAGTGGTTTGTAAGTGTGTATTTGATTTATTTCAATCAAGAATAGGCTATTTACAATGTCTTCAATTTTTGGTGAATAGTTAGAAGTAGACTCAATGGTTTGTAGTCTTATTCCCTCATTGAAACAAGTTGAAATGATGAGTAATTGGTTGAAAAATGAAAGAATTGAATGGTTTAATGTTGTTGATTAGGTTATGGCTTTGATACAATCAATATGATGCTAGTAAGGTTTTTTTTGAATTTGATAATGACACAAAAGACTAATAAAGTGCTTGGATTGTTGGTTTTCTTATCGTTTCTGATGGGAAAACTAGGATTTTGGTGAATGGATAAGTGAATTTTTCATGAAAGTTGAGCAAAAGAATGATGTTTTTTTAATTTGATCTTCTCTTATTAAGTTTGGGTCAGAAGTACCTTGATGGTTTGTGGATCCTAGTATATGCTCTTGCATTAGTAAGAAAGGGGTTTCAATCTTCACAAAACCTCAAATGAATGAGTTTCAAACAAAGTGTCAACCAACAACCCTCTATCTCTTCAATTTTAACCCTTCACTCTGCCTTGTCTAGTAGGTCAGCATACCCTAGTTTTAGACCTTTTCTCATAAACTTCTCAAATGACTTCATAAAAAAATGGCTGATCAAGATAGCCATTATTGAGTTACAACACATACTTCAAAATCTATAGTGACTATCTTGGAACATGTGCATCAAAAATTACCAAAGTGAAAAAGGGCAACAATATTTGATGGGGTATTACTCGAAAACCATGACACTTATGAAATTTTCATCTAAGCCTATGAGATCATGTTGGGCCCCTCTATAAAAACCTCTCTTGGTGTTTTGCTATCTCAGAGCGGTTTTCCCGTGGCAATGGATTTTCACTTGATGGAAAAAGTGTCAAATGCAAGCAGTGCAAAGTTACAAAGTGGTGCAACTTTCATTCTGCAACTCGTGTGACCAAATGAACCGATCCAACTCATCTAAATAGGTATGCTTATGCTAGGAATGGTCCTCTTTCGTTCCCAAACACGCGGAATATCTTTGAGCTACATTCAACTGGATCGATCCCTTAAGAGTCGAAAGTGCAAAATGGATGCAAACTTTAGCATGTTATTCAAATACCATGACGCTTTAAAAGTTCTTGTGTGATCTAACAAGATTGCATTGGGCCCCTCTACAAAAACCTTTCTCAGTTTTGGCTATCTTAGAGTGGTTTTCCCATGGCAAAAAATTTTCACTTGATGGAAAAAGTGTAAAATGCAAGTAGTTCAAAGTTTAAATAGGTATGTTTACACTAGACATGGTCCTCTTTCATGCCCAAACACATGGAATCGTTTCGAGCTACATTCAACCGGATCGATCCCTTAAGAGTCTAAAGGGAAAAATGGCTGCAAACTTGAGCATGTTGTTACTCAAATACCATGACACTTAGAAAATTCTCGTCTGATCCTATAGGATTTAGTTGGGCCTCTCTACCAAAAATTCTCTCGGTTTTGGCTATCACAAAGTGGTTTTCTCGTGGTAGCGGATTTTCACCTAATGGAAAAATGCAAGCAGTGCAAAGTTACAAAGTGGTGCAACTTCCGTTCTACAACTCGTGTGACCAAACGAACTGTTCCAACACATTTGAATAGGTATGTTTATGGTAGGAAAGGTCCTCTTTCACACCCAAACATGCTAAATCACTCTGAGCTACATTCAACAAGATCGATCCCTTAAGAGTCCAAAGTGCAAAATGGCTACAAACTTTGGCATGTTGTTAGTCAAATACTGTGATGCTTAAAAACTTTTCATCTAATCCTACGGGATAATGTTGGGCCCCTCTACAAAAACCTCTCTTGGTTTTGGCTATCTCAGAGTGGTTTTCCTGTGGTGGCGGATTTTCACTTGATGGAAAAAGTGTCAAATGCAAGTAGTGCAAAGTTGCAAACTGGTGCAACTTTCATTCTGCAACTGATGTGACCAAACAGACTGTTCCAATGAATCTGAATAGGTATGTTTATGCTAGGCATGGTCCTCTTTCACACCCAAACATGTGGAATTGTTCTAAGCTACGTTCAACCGGATCGATCCCTTAAGGGTATAAAGTGCAAAAGGGAAGAAAAATTTGACAGGATATTAATCAGAAACTGTGATACTTATGAACTCTTCGTATGAGCCTATAGGATAGCATTGGGCCCCTCTACAATAACCTCTTTTTGATTTTCTTATCTCGGAGTCATTTTCCCGTGGTGTCCAGTTTTCACTTGATGGAAAAAGTGTTAAATGGAAGCAGTGTAAAGTTGCAAACTGGGGAAAATTTTGTAACTTTGCAATTCACGTGACCAAACAAACACCTCCAATGCATCTCGATAGGTAGTTTTATGCTAGGCATGGTCCTCTTTTACACCCAAACACACAAAATTTCTCTGAGCTACGTTCAACTGGCTTGATCCCTTATGATGCCATGCAAAACAATGGAAAAGATAAATATACACACAATGGTTGAGAAGTCCAAGTATCCCACAGAAAAAGTGTATGATCATTAGTGTAGAGCACCTTGTTCCTTCATTTGATGAAGAAGGTATAGTTCAGTGGTTTTAGTCATTATAATGTCAAATAAGGCCATGATAAGCCATTTTGTAATCTTTGTTTTAGTTTTGTATTAGTGTGGGTTTATTTGAGTCAATTATGTAAGTACGAATAAGAAAATAGCATTAGTAAGGACATTGGAATAAATTACTAATGCTGCCCCTATTCAAAATTTAGAGTTTAGGACTTAAAAGTAAGGCTAGATGAAGTGAAAAGAAGAAATTGCTTGAGAATACGTTATAATAGGTTGGAAATAGGGTGAGGTTGTGGAGTTTTATGTGTTTAAATGGTTTGCAAGGATAAGGGAGGTCAAAATTATGTTATGGCATGATGCCCTAATTGGGAATAGAGGTGTTTTGAATGGAAAAGAGAGGTTTGAGGGAGTAAGAGTGGGTAAAGACAAGGGGCAGCATAATTTGGTGGTCAATTAAGTTTTTACAGGTAGAATGAAGAGTGTTGGAAGAGCTTTTGAGGTTGTATGATGTCAAGATATGGGGTTTTCAATAAACCCTAGTGAAATTTGAGAAAAGTGAGGGTTTAGAGCATAGTGGGTTTAGAGGGCCAATCACGCCATAAAAATTATAGATTTTGTGGATTTGTAGACTGGTAAATGCTTCCCAATGGTGTTTTGCAATTGGAAGAGTGATTGAGAGTGTGTTGCTTTGTGAAATAGACCTATTAGGGGGTCTAGGACAATATTGAGTCCATTTCTTATTTGTATTATAAATTATAATTTTCTTTCTCCCTAGTCCATTTCATATACAAGAAATAATATTGCAAAAAATTGACATAAATCTTTCGACATTTTTATATGGTGACACATCAAGAACATAACAATTCATTTTTCACTATCAGGATTATGCTGTGAAAATATTTAAAGACTATTGAAGATAAATGTTTGTATGATAATGTGTCAAGAAGTTAACTACTTCATCTACTTTGAATATTTTGTTTTGCAAATGTTGTGAAGATTATGTATCATTTTCTTAATTGAGTTGTTCCAATCAAAGGATTAAATATATTGGAATATTTTTATGAATCATTTCATGGAATACCAATTGAAAATGTGTTTTTCACTTTTCGATAAAGTTGTTTAGCATCAATTAATTAATATTCAAGGCAAACCATGAAGGAAAACAATGATCAATGCTAGGGCTAATCAATTAATAAGTATACACATGATTAAGTCAAGCATGTACATGTGAGTAAGGGAAGCACAAGTACTCAAAAACACATAAGCCTTGAAGTATACACACAAATACATAGTATACACAAATTAATACAAAGTATATGCACGAATACAGGGTATACACATGAAAACATGTAAGTTGCAAAGTATACATTGGAACACATGTAAGTCACAAAGTATACACGTAAGTTCTAAAGTATACACTTGAATACACATAACTCATATCTATTTCAAAACATCAATTTAGAAGGAAAATATAGACACACTCGATAAAAAAGATTTATATTAACCAAATATCCATGTAGGCATACATCAATATATGTCGATATAAGTATGAAATATAGGTACAAAATAGCCATATAGGCTTACGAGAATGCCATATAGGCATACAATGTCAAATATATCCAATACAAAATATGTACAAAACTTCCATGTACGCATACAACAAAAGGCTCTAGAATAAAAATTCATTTCTCTCCATGCTCTAGAAATAAATTCTTTCCCTTTTCTTTTCAATCGGATGGTGATAGTTCTGTCACTCATTTGTGTTGCACTCGAGGAGTGCTCCTACTGCTCCTCCTAGTGTTTAGTTCGTGGTGAAGTTGTAACTATTACAATAAGAAGTAAAGACATTAATATATATAAATTACATTATAAAAAATGATATATTTAACAAAATAATCACTTACCATCATCTTATGATCACTCTCCATGAGGGAAATATTCACATGCCCATGTTGAGGCATGATGAAGCCCTATATGAACCATCCAAATAGAAATTAAACTACGAATAAATAGTGGTTTGATTTTTAACTAACATCTATAACAACAAATGTAAATTGAAATTTACTAATTTTCTGAATACCTCCCCTATCAGAGCCATCAAAGAATGTATACTAGATGAAACACTGATCTCCATTTCCCTCATCAAATTTGGAGGTGTTTTAGCTTGCAACATTTGAAAATATAAAAACAAATTATTCAATAGGAAAAACTACAATAGTGATCCACATCATGACTTATAATGTATGAGATAATGAGCAAAATTTTGAGTGCTTATTACACTATATATTTTTTATTATCATGCTTACTATTATCCCTATCCATATCTTGTTTGAAAGGACATTTTTTTTACGCTTTTACCCATAGCTGGAAGCTGGTGAACCATTTGATCAAATGCTTTCACAGACATGTACGATAACTGTGGTGGCATAGAGAAGGCAGTGAACTATTTGAAAAAGTGCCTCAAAGAAATGGGGTCTTGTGGTAATGGAATTCCATTACAAACAAATGCACGCCATGGAATTCCATCATCATAAGACCACATTTCTTTTAGGAATTTTTTCATAAAGTTCATTTCCTTCTCTATGGTATTATTGCTTACTATTATGCTTTGATAGATATTTTTCTAAGCATCCATAGTTTGTTGGAAAGCACCTAATTTAGGCTTTTAGCCATAGTAGCAAGGAAGTGAGTAGTTTGATAAAATGCTTTGGTACACATGTATGGAAAATGTGGTATCATAGAAAAGGTGGTGAGTTGTTTGAAGAAATACCTCGAAGAAATGTGGTCTCATGGTGATGGAATGGAATTCCATCACCATGAGATCTCATTTCCTTGAGGCATTTCTTAAAACTACTAACTGCCTTGTCTATGCTATTGCTTACTATTATGCTTTAATATATTTTTTCCAAGCATCCATAGTTTGTCATGTAGGTGCACTTTTGCAAGCACATGCCTTCATGACAAGAAAAAATTAAAAAGTGAACTGTTTGAAAAGATGTCGAGAAGTAAAAAGTGGTCTCATGGAATGCCATGACAAGCAAATACAATTGGAAGCTGCTCCTACAATTATTACTTATGGTATGTGAAGTAATTGCATCACTACTTATGTTGATTTTCTAAAAAACTCTATTGTAGTTGAAATTTTGTCATCTATTAACATCTAGTTATTAGTTATGGAATGTGAAGTAATGCTTTTAGTTTGAATGATGGACAATGCAACATAATCAATGATATGAATATAAACTACACAAATCTATTAAGTACAATTAGTTAAACTCTTTATTCCATTACCTACCTATAGGTTTGAGTAAATCCATTGGAACTGGGAGGTGTTCCTTGGAAACCTCCAATATTAGCGTGGTCAACATCCAAAATCACATATTAAAATACCATTCATAAAACAATTCTATTAACATGTACTAAATTTATAATTGTTTACTAGTTACATACCCCACTGATAGGTGTACTACAAAAATAAGTAGTTGTAGGGCCGGTGTATCAATTCTCAACACTGTGACCCTGCAATTTTCTTAAAATCATAAAACTAAATTAGTTAATCTTGCATTTCAAAATTGAAATTTGATAAATTAAATTCAATAAACATGCTAACTTTTACCTAACTATCAATGCCATATGCCTCATGCAAAATGTCAACTTCCCTCTCCATCTCCATAGCTGAATACAAATCTTGCATAGCAACCTCCTGAGTGTCAGTGGGGTCATATGAACAAGTCACCCCACAAGATTGACATACATAAGTTTGAAATCCACCACTCAAAGACTCCCCTAGATGGCGCTATAGAATAGGGCTAGTATGATGGATGACACTCTCGGTCAAAGTCTTGATTTCCTGCAATGTCTCTACATTCACACTCTCCTTCATGATGAAAGGCATAACAACGTACTCATGATGCGGCCTAGCGAGAGCTCATCTCCCTTGCCATGTAGGATCCAGCTATGCATCGGGTCTATTATGATCTGACCCCCCACCTCTCCCCTGGAAGTCCCTCATATCAAAATAATTTGGGATTTTGTTCAATATGAACTCACTATATAGTTTCCTAAGAAAATATTGTGGGACTTCACAATTGTTGCATGGTGGGTAATCAAAGACCATGTACCACCTATAATAAAAATTGTTCCTAATCTGCTGGTGGTGGTACCAATGAATAGGAAACCTCTTCACATTAAGGGTAAGATTTTGAATTTTGTGTGGGTTAGTGAATAATGAACACAAATCACCTTTTTTTATTTTTTAAATCTTTTGCATCTTTATACAATAGTTTATCCGCCTAATAAGCCCTAGCCGCCTACCTCCTATCTTGCCATCCAGTTATTTGTTTGCTAATTGAATCTACATTTTTTTACATATCTTTAAATGAACTTCCTAGGGTCATTCTTTCTATATTTGAACCATTTGGATCACTCAACCTACTGATTAAATGCTCAATTTTTTTTTTGTTCTCAATTTCACTCATTAAATTTTGTTGAGTGCCAGGAGGGTGTTGAGTGATTGGTGGAGGAAGTTGTTGTTGAGGTTGATTTTCTTATTGAGGATTTTTTTCTTGAGGATTTGGTTGCTCTTCTTGTAGAGGATTTTGAGGGTTTTCAGGTTGATTTGCATCTCCTACAAATTCAAAAAAATATATATCAAATACAACCTAGAACTAGCAATTTATAAAAAAAAGGCAAACAATCCTTACCTCTCACACCTCCTCTTCGACATGGCACCATCTTTGGAAAGAAACAACAACCGTTGGTGAATATTTTTGCACAATACCTCCTCCTAGAATTTGAGCACAAAAAATGGGTGTTTTGGCCATGGGAACAATAAAAAAGACAATCGAAATGAAGAATGAATGAATTTCACTTTTTTTTTGTTTTTAACATGTCATAAAATGAGCACGTTATAATGTGCTCATGTTATAACACACTCATGTTAATTGATCATTGTGGTTGAGCCTCAAGCTCGACACACCAAGCCATAAAGCAAGCACATTATAATGTGCTTGCATTATAATGCGCTCATGTTATAATCTACTCATGTTATAATCTACTCATGTTATGACTTTTCAAAACTTATTTTTTAAGTGGCCACAAATTGGCTACCCATCTCCATGCACCCACCCCACTGACAAGTTCTAGGTGCAAATTTGCAATTTCTTAGCTTTTTGTTGCATTTACTTGCATTCTTAGGTCATTTAGTATTAGTTTGCATATCACACTATGTTTTCAAACATTTTGTATTTTCCAAGTTTACACTTTGTGGTGAACCCATTTATTGTCTCCATTCATCTCCAAGGATATCTTATAGTTAGATCTCTCACATCCTTCATTGGGTTGAGATCTCTAAGGTACCCTTGAATGTGGATATTGTGAAATCTGACCTCCCTCTCCTTGTATCCATTCTTGTTGATGAGGAAGTTGAACATCCATTTTCGGTGTCCACATTTTGGTGAACCCAAATTTTTGAATATCATAATTCTGATTTGGAGTGCATTTATATCCTATATTTTCTTGCATTAACATTGAATTTCATTTTTCATTAGTTAATTTGCATTCTAAGGTTTCAAACTTGCATTAATGAAAAGTTAATTTAGCTTGCATTATTGCACTAAATTTCATTAAAAATCAGTAAAATTATGCATTTTCATCTCAAATTTGCATCGAAAAATATAAAAGGAATAAAATTCATTTCAAAAATTCTAAAAAATTTCAAAAAAATCAGTACCAGGACTCATTCGCCACCTTGGGCAAATCAATCCCTTTGTACATTTTGTACTACATTTTTTGGCATTTAATCTTCATTTTTGAAATTTCTGTTTGTTGTTGTTATCTCTCTATTTCAATTTGCATATTTTTTGTTTCATTCAAGTGATTGCATCTAGCTTAATTTCATGGATTAAAAAATAAAAAATGCATTTACAACATTATTGTCATAGTTTAGAATCTAAAAATTACATCATGGATATGTGTTTTAATATGCATTGGATGCCATTAAAATTTGTAGTAGATATGTCAAGTTGTACCTTTGGAAATGGCCCTAATGACATTCAACTCACTCATACTCCTTCAACTCCTAATGGATGTCCTCCTCATGATGTTGACATCATTGGAGAATATGATGACAGTATGAATAAGTTCCTAAATGATTTTCTTGACAACCTTGAAGCTAATGCATCCTTTTATCCATCCATGAACCAACCAAATCCTCCTACAATACCACCTCTTGAGATGTTTGGTTACATACATCCTAAAATGAAAATTGAACCTAATTTCTCTAAAATAGGTGAACTTAGTTCCTCTAGATAAGCAAGAACTCAACCATTTTATGATAAAAAAGTAACAAGAAATCCAATAAACCTTGAAGAAACATATGGAAAAAGCTTCACAATATTGAGAAAACAAGGATGTGACACTACAAGTGAACATGAAATTAATCAACTCTTATATCAAAAACCAATGGATGAAAACACACAAGGGGTAGGCTATCAAGATCCCTCTCATAACAACAATGTTCCTAGAGAATATCTAAGGATTTGTGATGATGGCACAGTGATCTTTAATTCCCCTCCCAATCTAAATGTCCTCCTTCCTATAGAGCAACCCTTGATTAATAATAATAACAAGGATGAGAGGATCACTTTGGGTCCCCCTCCTACTATAGAGAGGGTAAATCTAGTGAATGCAAGAGGCCTTACAAGTTAGAAAAACTAAAGTCTCCTCGCCCACCCCCTAAAAGAATGAAAATTACAAAATTCTTCTCAACCGAGGATTAAGAATATTACCACCTATGAATCAACTTGTGCTATATCCTAAAGATGAAAAAGTTCCACATTATGCATATCATCAAGTCCTTGGACATAGTAGTGATGAGTGTCATGCATTGAATGAAATATTGAGCAAGTATCACTTTGATGGAAATAATTGCTATCCAATGATCACATAACACACTATTGTACTCCTTGTCATGTAATAGTTGTAGAATATTCCATTCTCACTATTGCATGACCTTTTCCCATCACCTACCTTAGCTCATTCTTTTCTTACACTAAGTTGGGGTAAGCAATTGTAAGCCTTGTCCTAGTAATGCATTTGTCATTGTCCCTTTGGTTCATCATCTACCTTCCGCTTATACAGACTGAGATTGGGAGGTAGATGGATTGCTCGACAGTTGAGTTGCATTTTATTTTTCTTCTTTCCTTTTCTTTTGTGTGATTGCATGTGCATAATGTGATCCCTCATTATGTTCTATTTGATGTTCTCTCTCTTTGTGACATTCCTCTATTTGTAACTTCATTCTTATCTATGTCATACATCACTTTTACCTTTTTCTCTTTCTCTTTTTCTTGTGTTTTCCTTTTGAGTATGAGGCAAGGCATCGAGACATTCATGCCTCTTTCATGTTGACCCAAAATGATTTATTTTTCTTTGTTTTTTCCTTTTTCATTTTTATTTATTTTTTCCTTTTGAGGATGACACAAGGCATCGAGATATTCATATCTCCTTCATGTTTACCCAAAAGATTTATCTTTTTCTTTCACCTTTTCTTTGCCATTTTTCTTGTGTTTTCCTTTTGGGGATGATGCAAGGAATTGAGACACCCTATGTCTCTTCCATGTTGACCAAAATGGCCCTTTCTTTTTCTTTGTTTTTCTGTCTTTGTGTCATTCTTCCAATTCTTTGTATTTGGGGGATGATGATAGTTCTGAGCTCTCTTAAAAAATTGCAGCAAAGAACATACTGACCCCAAATCCATAGATGCCGTATGTGTTTGGTGCTTTCATTTCAGGGGAAACCCCTTTCTTCCTTATCTTTTCTTTTTCATTCACATGATGCAACCTTACTTGGAAACATATGACTTGGCATAGGGCTTTCCAAGTTGGCTCTCATGTCTTCTTTCTTGTTTTCATTTTTTCTTTGCTAATTTAAAGTAATTGCTAACATCGTGGTGTTTATCAATTTCTTTAATGTGGGGGCATACATTGACATTATTATTTTGATTCTTAGTGCATCCTTCTTACTTCATCTGATGCATTTTTCACTTTGTGGATGACATTGGGTGTATTGTCCTCCATGATCATGATCTATCTTAGCATATTACATTCCTCTTAGTGGCTTGTTGTGACACACTACATCCCCTAAGTTGTGAATCTTCTATTCTTTGATTGGTCCTCTCTTGGAGACATTAGGCACAATGTTCTCTAAGTTAAAGACCTCACATGAACTAAGCAAGGATCCTTTGAAAATTCTTTTCATGTTGCATTTTTCATTTTTTATATGGCCACCTTGTACAACACAACTTGGATTCCTACGGAGCCATTATGTTTGTTCATGAGCTCCAAGCATAAATTTTTTTGCTTGTGTCCTGAAGTTCAAAAGACAAATTTTCTTTTGTGGCACCTTATTAAAGTTATCAGGAGGTATAACGTTGGTATGGTTGAGTGGGAAGCCCATTCCAGGGCATGACTTTCCCCATACTTTCCTGCATGTGTGTGAGGGAATACCAACCATGAGTGTATGTTTCTCACCTGTTAAGCCTTCTCACCCAATTGACAGCCATGAGTTTTGTTGCCTCAGAGTGAGTATACATTTTACAGAAAAGCAACCTAGATCTGATCCACATCGTGTTGGACAAATGATCGAATCTTTTTTTGATTCTTTCTTTTCCTTTTCTTTTTGTCTTTTCATCTTTGGAATTGTATGCTTGTGCCTAGTTGTTGTTCTTGTTATCATTTTCATATGTGTTCTCTTGTCTTTATGTTGGTTTTTTTGGAAACACAAGGGAAAAAAACTGAGAGGGGGGTGAATCAGTTTTGACATAAATTATAAATATTAAACTTATTCTCAAATATGATAACTAAACATGAAAGCATAAATCATCACCACATAAAAAACACACATAACACAAAGATTTTTTTATGTGAAAACCTTGTTAGGGGAAAAACCACAGTGGAAGTTAGTCCACAAGATTATACTCTATTAAAAGTATTAAAAATGGGGAATGCACATGCATTTAGGCACACTACCTAAAGCTCATTGCTCAAATACAAAGAGGCTTACTACCCAAAAGAAGACTCATTGTATTATAGTAACATTCAGATTGCATCTGGAAGATATTGAATTGAGAAAATAGCATCTTCTAATGACTGATTATAGTTTTAGTTTAGAACATAAACTCTTCTTTACACTTTACTTCTACCTTCAAAAGATTAGAACATTATTCACACATAGCACACCATACCATCAAATGGTATAAACAATCGATCATATATATCTACAACTAGTGATAACATCAACTACATGTCGGCCCAACAAAATATGAAATGTGTACAAAATATTGGGCCTAAACAATAAAAAAATTATCAATATGAACCAAAACAACATCCTCAAATACTGAACACGCTACAATAACCTTGTCAGCTATGAACATGAAAAACATGAACTCACAGAAGAAAATAACTAATCATGACCACAACAATGAATGCAGACCAACATCATAGATAGATCATGATCTAGAAACATCCACAAGAATTATGAATCACCACAAAAGCATCTGGAACAACTCAGATTACTAGAATCGCATCATCTTCTTTCAAGAACACCAACTATGGAAGCAAAACAACTGTTAGAAAATAGATACTCATAACTCAATTAAATCTTCATGCGAACCTCTAAAACTTAATGTGAATAAACTAGATATAATTTTCAACAAACCCTTTAATCCACAACCTCTTATCATTAATATACTGAGCTAGGCACCATATTGAGCTTTACTGCATCACCAACAACCTGCAACTTATTTTATTACAATTTTCTCAATATCCTCAACATATACAGCCTTAAAGACATTAATGCCAATGGCGTTGAAATCAATGACAACTACATATCAGCAATATCCAACAATCTCCCCCTTTGGCAATGATGGAAACACATAATATGAAAAACACCATCAACACAATTTTCTCCTCCTTAGATTTTCACTCTTTTCTCCTTAACCCTTTCACAGTTTTTCACATGACTTTTCTCCCCCTTTGACATAAATGGGAAAGATACACATTATCTTTCTCCACACAAGATCTAAACCACCTTTCTAAACATTTGAATACTCCCCCTAAGTAGCATCCACCACAACATCAATTTGGATAACAAGATATGACTATGAAATGCATAGAATAATGCAAGTTAATGCATCTTAATTCTAATTACGAGGGGTAATCAGCCCTAGCTTCCCTCTGAGATACTCACAAGTATCCTTAGGTAAGGGATTAGTAAAGATATCTGCAATTTGTTCCTTAGTGGGCACATACTCCAATCTGACTTCTTTTTCACTCAACTTCTCTCTCAAAAATTGAAACTTGATAGATATATGCTTGGTTTTTTAATACAACACCTGATTCTTAGAAATTTTAATTGTACTTGAGTTTTCATAGAATATAGCAATAGGTTCATCATACACAAGTCTAAAATCTTTCAAATTTGCTTCATACATAATACTTTATTATAATTGTTAGCAACAACAATGTATTCTACCTCTGCAGTAGATAAAGAAATGGAATTCTACTTCGTACTTAGCCATGAAATAATCTTCTTTCCCAAGAAAAATGCACCACCACTAGTAATCTTTCTATCATTCACATCTCCTAACCAATCAACATCAGTAAAAGAACTCAAAGGAAGATGATCTTCTTTAGGATACCATAGGCCAAAATCAACTATCCCCTTCAAGTACTAGAAAATCCTCTTCACAACTATCACATGACGTTCCTTAGGATCAACTTGAAATCTTGCAACAATGCATACAAAATTCATGATATTAGATCTAGTTTGAGTAAAATAGAGTAATCCACCAATCATGGATCTTTATCTAGTCTGATTTGTTTGAGGAGAATCATCATCTTGTTTCAACTTACATCCGGTCACCGTAGGTGTACCAACTAGCTTTGAATCTTCCATACCAAGATTCTTTATAAATTATTTCACATACTTGGATTGAGATATAAAGATCCCTCTATCTAGCTGAGTAATTTGTAATCCCAAAAATAATTTCATTTCTCCAATCATAGAATTCTCAAACTCACTCTACATCTCATCAACAAACTTCATGCACAAACTATCATGTCCTCCAAAAATGATATCATCAACAAAGACTTAAAAAATCAAATCTTTATTAGGATCAATCTTGAATTACAAATTACTATCAGTAACACCTTTATTAAATCCAATATTCAACAAATAATTTTCCAATTTGGCATACCATGCTCTTAGGACTTGCTTAAGTCCATACAATTCTTTCTTCAATCAACAAACCATATCTCCTTGATCAGTCAATATAAATCCATCAAGTTTCTCAATATACACTTCTTCTTCGAGTTCACCATTTAGAAATGTTGACTTGACATCCATCTGATAAACCTTAAAGTTTTTGTAACCAACATAAGCAAGAAATAGTCTCACAGCTTCAATCCTAGCAACAAGAGAAATTTTTTCTTCAAATTCAATTCCTTCCATCTGAGAATATCCTTTACACAAAACTCTTTCTCTATTTCTAACAACTTCACCTTGTTCATTCAATTTGTTCTAAAAGACCCATTTAGTTCCAATTATTTATTTTTCCTTAGGTCTAGGAACAAGAATCTATGTATCGCTCTTCTCAATTTGCATTAGTTCTTCTTTCATTGCTTCCACCCAATGTTCATCTTTGCATGCTTCATTGACACTATTAGGCTTAGTCTTTGAGATCAAACAATATTCTTCTGCAATTCTTCTCCTTTTTTGAACACCTTTGTTCTTTATCATCTGTAATCTAATCTTCTGAATGATTCAATCTTATGTACCTTGGAGTCTTAGGGTGATCTTGAACTTCAGGCTCTTGCGATCTCACTTCTGCATTTTCACTAGTTTCTTCCTCTGCAATGATCTGAACTTGATTTAGAGTAAACTTTCTTTCATTTATCTAAACTGTCATTTTTATAGTCTAAATTATATCTGTAGGTTCTCAATGGTGTAACTGTGTCTTCATCAACCTTGACATTAGCACTCTCAACTACTTTCCTCAATCTCTTATTGTAGCACTAGTAGGCTTTACTTTTAGTAGAATAACCAAGAAGGATTCCTTCATCACTCTTAGCATCAAAATTTCCTATATCTTCGTCTCTTTTGATATCACATTTACTCCTGAATATTTTGAAGCATCTAACATTACATGATTATGAGCAAACCATAGCTCATAAGGAGTCTTACTAGTATCACCTTTGACATGTACCCAATTGAGAGTGTAAATGATAGTATTCATAGCTTCTCTCCAATATATATGTGAAACATTTCATTCTAGCATCATGGTCCTAGTAGCTTCTTGAATTGTCCTATTCTTCCTTTCCACAACTCCACTTAGTTGAGGGGTCCATGGGGAAAATAATTGCATCTTTATCCCATGCTCTTCATAGAAAGAATTAAACTTTCTAGAATTGAATTCACCACCTCTATCTGATCTTAGACATTTAATCTTCAGACTTGTCTCTATCTCAACCATAGCCTTAAAAATATTGAATTTCTCTAGAGTTTTATATTTTCCCTTAAGAAAGTAACCCACATCAATCTAGAATAATCATCATTAAGTAACATGAAATACTTGTCTCCTTGTAAACTTCTGACTCTAGAAGGACCACATATGTCAGTATGCACAAGCTCCAACACTTCATTTGAACAATGTTGTTTGCTTCAGAATGAAACTCTATTTTGCTTCCCTAACCGACACTCCTTGCATATAGTATTAGTAAGTTTTATCAACTTAGGAAGATATCTCACTACCTAAGACAAAATTATCTTGATAATATTTTCAAATTTTACATGATAGAATCTCCTATGCCACAACCAACTTTCATCAACTTGAGCAATCAGACAACTTTTAATAGAAACACTTAGGTGAAAGATATTACATTTTTTTTTTGTACCAGATGCAATCACATTTTTGGAACTCCCCAATATTCTACACTTTCCATCCTTGAATTGAATATTGTATCCCTTTTCAACCATATGTCGAACACTTAAGAGATTATGCTTTAAACCTTCCACATATAGAACATCATCAATATTATGCTTACCATCAAGAGAAATGGATCCTCTTCCATGGATTACATCGGCTTTGTCATCACCAAATCTTACAGCACCACCATCATACTTTTCCAAGCTCACAAATTTAATTTTATCACCTCTCATGTGATGAGAGCATCCACTGTCAATCACCCATTCATCTTTTTCTTCAACTCTAGTAGCTAGATCTTTCTCCACATTTACACAACTAGCAAATTCAGTAGGTACTGGATCATTTTGCTTGATAGCAATAAATACCCATTCATCCTCACTTAAATTCCCTTTATTAGATTCATCATTTGTCACACCTTCATCAACAGCATAATAACACTTTCTTTGGAATCTAGGCTTGTTAGTTCTTGGCTTAGGAACTCTTTCCGGACACCTTGAGGAAAAATGACCTATCTTATTGCAAGAAAAACATTTAAGAGGTAATTTCCATTTATACTTACCTTCTCCTATGGCTACCCTCTTGACAATAAGTGCTCCAAGATCATCTATTTTTCTCTCTTCTTCTTCAATATCTCTCATTTCTTGCTCATACTTGGACATTTTCCTAGAAGAAATTTCTCCCGAATCATATCTTTGCTTATATTTTCTAGAGATAGTAGCTTTGAATGCAGGTTTTGTCTTAGGAAGAGATTCACAAAACTCAACTCAAAATCAACAAGGCTACCAATCAACATGTCTTTGGTTACATTTGTCACAGTTTGAATCTCCTCAACAACTTTGTGTTTGTATGCAATAAGAAAGGATTTGAGCACTTTAGCAACAATCTCTAATTCTTCCAATGTTCCACCAACACATCTGATACCACACACAAGTTCATTCACTCTCTACATAAAAGAAGTGATGTTCTCATCTTCACCCATTCTCAACATTTCATATTTCCCTTTTAGGCTTTGCAAATTAGGAATATTCACATGGGTATCACCTACATACAAAGTTTTCAACTTTTTCTATATCTCATAAGTATTTTTTAGCTCCATTACATTTGTCATCTCAGAATCATTTAGAGCACTCAACAATGCCTCCTTAGCCCTGATATTGTACTCAGCTTCCTTAATCTCACCTACTCTAGAAGGACCATTCTGTGGGATGATATACCTATTCTTTGTAATTTTCTAGTAAGGTTCACTAATGCATCTCAGATGACACTCCATTCGATTCTTCCACAAAGAATAATTAGGTCCATCAAAGCTTAGAATATCCTTCTTATATGTCACCATCCCGAATCACCTCAAGCTATTAAAATTTTTCTGAGGAACATTCTTTGATACCAACTATTGGCAACACAAGGGAAAACAACTTAGAGGGGGGTGAATCAGCTGTCACAAAAATTATAAATATTAAACTTATTCAAAGATCTGATAAATAAACATGAAAGCATAAACCATCACCACATCAAAAACACACATAACACCAATATTTCTTACTTGGAAACCCTATTAGGGGAAAAACCATGATAGAGGATAGTCCACAAGATTATACTCTATGAAAAGTATTATAAATGGGGAATGCACATCCATTCAGGAACACTACTCAAATACAAAGAGGCTTACTACCCAAAAGAAGACTCATTGTCTTATAGTAGCATTCAGATTACATCCAAAAGATTTTGAACTAAGAAAATAGCATCTTCTAATGCCTAATTACAGTTCCAGTTAAGCACATAAACTCTTCTTCACACTTTACTTCTTCCTTTGAAAGATTAGAACATTATTCACACATTGCACACCATACCATCAAATGGTATAAACAATTGATCATATATATCTACAACCAGGGATAACATCAACTACATGTCGGCCCAACAAAATAAGAAATGTGTACAAACTATTGGCCCAGAACAATAAAAAAATTATTGATGCAAACCAAAAAATGTCAGCAACAACATAGTAAGGACCCAAAACAACATCCTCAAATATGAAACACCTTCAAGAATTATTCCTCAAAGATCCACAACAAGCTACAATAACCTTGTCGACCATGAACATGAAAAACATGAACTCACAAAAGAAAATCATCAATCAAGAGCACAATGATCAATGTAGAGAAATAAAACAGATAGAGCATGATCTAGAAATATCCACAAGCATCATGAATCACCACAAAAGAATCTACAACAACTCAAATTACTAGAATCACATCATCTTCTTTTAGGAACACCAACTATGGAAACAAAACAACTATCAAAACATAGATACTTATAACTCAATCAAATCTTCATGTGTACCTCTAAAACTTCATGTGGATAAACTAGATATACTTGTCAACAACCCCTTTAATACACAACCTCTTATCATCAATATACTGAGCTAGCCACCATACTAAACTTCACTACATCACCAACAACCTGCAAATTATTTTATTACAATTTTCTCAATATCCTTGACATATAAAACCTTAAAGACATTAATGCTAATAGTGCTGACATCAATGACAACCACATATCAGTAATATCCAATAGGTTTTTCATGGGATCCTGATCCTGGGGACTTGATCACCCCTCTTGATGTGTGTTGGTCTACTTTAGTGTGAGTTTGAAGAAGGTTCATCCTATCACTAATGTGGGCACTAAATGTGGACACTAAAAAAGTAACCCTTCTACTTTTTTTGTCTCCTTTGAGCCCTCATTGTGTTTTTTGGCTTAATTTTTCCTTGATTTAATGTTGTAATGTAGATAACACGTTCACATTAGGTCTTGGGACCTTGTAAACTAAAAGGATTCAAGTGGTACCCTACTTAAGTGTTGTAAAGTGTTGTAACACACTTTCACACTTTTCTAGGGTCTTGTTAATGTGTTTCACCTAAATAACATATTTTCATCATTTACCAGGCCTTGTTTCAAAGTCTTGTAAAGTGTTCTAGCATATTTTCACCTTTCTCTAGGCTTTTCATAAATAATTGGGCTTTCTTATGCTTTAATTGGCCACATTTTACATCCATAGGCCTTATTTATATGTACTTTCGAGAATAATCCTAATAAATATAATTAAAATTATTAAAATCCCAAAAGCCACCTTAAATGCCTAAGGTGGGACTCATTTTCCATTTTGGGTGAAGGAGTCCCCTTAGGTGGGACCCATTCACCCAAGATGGAAAATGAGGCCCCTTTAACTCAAAATTCAAATTTAATTCAAAATTTAGGTGGGTTTTTATTCTCCAAGATCTAAGGTCGGCTTGTGATGTAATTTTGGGAATTATTGCATAATTGAGTATAAATACATGGTTCTTCCCCTCAATTTCATACCTAGAATTCAATTATTCATGCATATAGTTCACAAGAGAATTTGAGCATTCATAGGAGCTTTCAAGGAATTTCAAGGGTAGATTATCAAACAATCAAGAGAATTTTCAAGTATCATCCATCATGTGAAATATTTTTTGCATCATGTTTTAAAGCTAACATTTGTGTTGTAGGAATGTGTGACTCAAGCAAGTACTTCATTCAAGATCTATCAACATAAAGCTAGAGTTCAAGTACACATCCATTGGATCCATTACTTACATGTTTGTAGTACCTTATTGCTAGGTCTTGGTGAGTTGCAACATCATTATTTTTTCATTCATCATTCTCCATTCTATTTCATTTCATTTCAAGGGTTTAATTACCAACACAGGGTTTGACCAAGGAAAACCTCTATTCACTAACCCCAAAACATTTTTTCCTCTTCTTGTGTGTGATTTTCAAGGATAGGTTACAAATTTACTAATAAGTTAAGATTGGAAAAGTTTTCAAAGAAATTCAAAGTTGTCAAAGTCCGAGGAGAAGCTTGGAGAAGATTTATAAGTCAAATTCTATAGTTTCATACCTAGATCTAAATTAGGCTCATAGAAAGGAAAACTGAGTGCTATAGTTTCCTATTTTTAATTTCCATAAATCCAGAGGTTGACTGATTCACCACTACTAGCGAATGAGTCCCACTATCTAGACCTAAACAAGAATTCTACAGATCTGAGTACCCAGTTGTCTGAAACCTATTTTGGAGCAGTCTTCCTAAAACTAGACTAAGTTGCCCAGCTTGGCGTATGAGTCCTAGTTGGCATCAACAATGTATGTTTTAGTATTCCAAAGCTCCATTCCATCTCTCACAAGTTCCCAGGTGCACATTTCCAGTTTTTTAGCTTTCTATTACATTTTACTTGCATTCTTAGGTCATTTAGTATTAGTTTGCATATCATAGTGTTTTTTCAAGCATTTTTATTTTCCAATTTTACACTTGATGGTGAACCCTTTTCTTCTCTCCATTCATCTCCAAGGATATCTTATAGTCAAATCTCTCACATCCTTTATTGGTTTGAGATCTATAAGGTACCCTCGAATGTGGATATTGTTAAATTGGATCTCTCTCTCCTTGTATCCATTCTTGTGGACGAGGAAGTTGAGCATCCATTTCCGATGTCCACAACTATAAATAATAAGTTCTAATTTTACAAAGGAGACATGACAAGTCCTCTCTCCAAAAGACTACTTTCCTCAGCCAATGAAGATTAGGATGGTGGAGAATATCTAGTCCTTCCCATGTTGCATCTTCAATAAGAAAACCCTTCCATTTGATCAAATGCTTTGTTATGCTTTTATTTCTAAGCTTCTTTCATATTTCCACCACCTCTTCTATAATTAAAATTATCTTTCCTTCATAATCTAAAGGTGGTAGTTTAGAGGAAACTATTATTTTATGTCCCAAAACCTTATTAAGATAAGAAACATGGAAAATATTATGTATATTTTTGTTTGGTCGAAGCTCCAATTCATACGATACCTTTGATACCTTACTAGTAATCCTCTAGGGTGTTATTAAACCTTGCTTTTAGTTTATCTACTCCATTTCTCTTTAGAGAACTCTACTTATATGGCTATGGTAAAAAAAAATCCAAGTCCCCAACCTCAAAAACTCTCTTTATTTTTTTCTTATATGCATACATTTTTTTATGATTTTGAGCATGATGTAAATTGTCTTTGAGTGACCTCAAAACATCTTGAATTTTCTTGACAAAGTCACCTATTGCAAGAACTCTACTATCTAATAATAATAGATTCAAAAAGAAAGTGCATCATAACCATAGAGAGATTAAAAAATGATGCATACCAATATACATATGATGGGAGGTGTTCTAACAATACTCTCCTAGATGCAACCATTTTACCCATGCACTCTACTAATTTGAAACATAATTCATTAGGTATCCCTTTATCCATTTATTGACTATTTATTTTTTCTCATTAGTTTGAGGATGATAACTCATATTGGGTGCGAGCTTCATACCTTTTAAATGAAATTGTTCCTTCCACAAATAACTAAGGAACTTACTATCTCTATCATTGAAAATATTCTTAGGTAAGCCATGTAATCTAAAATTATCTTTGAAAAATAACTCTACTACTTGGGATACCTTAAAATTAGATGTGATAGGAAAGAATTGAACATACAAGGTCAATATTTCAACCACAACACATATGAAATCTTTACCTTGAGTGTTTGGAAAATGAGTAATAAAATCTATAGAGATACTATAAGAGGGTCAATTGTCCCTATGAAAACTATTTCCCACTTCTCAAAAGGATTTTGGGCTAATACTAGTGTCAGAGGCCTCTCATCACATGTGGTAGCTTTCCCTACTCTTTGGTAGATATCACATCCCTTTCTATATTATTTGACATCTTTGTGTATTGTTGGCCACCATGGGCCCACAAATTTATCCTTCTTGTAGTGGTTTCTCTAAAGTCATGTCCTCTGATAATTCCTTCATGTTCCTCTTATAAAATGGACTTCCTTTCATGTTTATAGAAAACTCTCCTTAATATCTCATATTTCCCCATGTGGTGTAGTTCTCCTTCTACTACTTTGTATGGTTCCACTCTTTGTACAAATGATTGTTTACCTTGATGGGATATATATTTTGGGAATTCTTTGGTAGATAGAAAAATACCAATATCCTCTAGTTCTTTTGGTAAGATGATAATGTGGAATGAATGTATACCAGGAAATTCTTCTTTGTGGGTATGTGATTCTTTTCCAATTCCAATCCTTGATAGGTAATTCAGTCCCTAGTTGTTATTTTTGGGTTTTACCATGATCTTGAATTAAGACTATTGAAATAGTAACAAATATGAAGATATCTACCCATGAATTATTGATTTTTTGAGTAGGTATTTAAGGGGCTCATTATCTATGAAGAAGGTGAATGGTGTAGATAGTAGATAATTTATATACTTTTGTAATGCATACATAATTACTAGGGATTCCATCTCCATAGTCATATAATTTTTCTACCACATATAATTTCCTACTAGTAAAAGCTATAGGATAATTTTTATTCCTCTTTGGTTGGGTGAGTACTACTATTACAATTATAAAGGAATTATCATGAATGTGGAAGGAATATTTCAATCCAAAATATAGGATTGGTGCATCTACAATCCTTTTTTTTCTTCTATTAAATTCCTTTTATGCTTATTCATTCCACTCTATAGTCTTCCTGATTTTCCTTTTCAACATCTCTTTTAATCGAGCTACAATTTTGACATAACTTTGATAAATTTCCTATGATATTTCATGTATCCTAAAAATTTCTTAACCTCAAGATCATTCTTTGGTGGTGGTAAATTGAGGATAAAAGACACTTTCATTAGATCTACCATGAGTCCTTCCTTGCATATGAAGTGGCCTAAAAGTGTCCCATATGGTACCTCAAATATGTATTTATTTAGTTTTAGTGAAATATACATGTTTCTACATTGGTTTAGCATCATTTAGTAGACCTGAACATGATCTTTCACCAGGCCATAGACCATCTAGTCATCTAAGTAAACTTAGAGAAAATCATGAATAAAGTCCTTCGAGGTATTGATCATTTTTTGGTTGAATAATATTGGAGCATTATTTTGTCCAAATGGAATTACTGTATACATGTAGGATCCCCATTTGGTAGCAAAAGTCATTTATGTTTGATCTTCTTCCATGATCTTTACTTGGTGGTAACTAGAGAAACCATTAGTGAATGAGTAAATCTCCTTATCAATTACTGACTCTAGTATTTCCTTTGCAAAAGGTGTGGGAAATGGGTTATGTACATATGCTTTGTTTAACTCTTGAAATTCAACACACACCCTTAATTTTTAATTATTTTTGTTTTATAATACCATTGGTCTTATCCATTCTACATCCTCCATTAGTTTTATTATTCCAGCTGTTAGCATCTTCGCTATTTTAATTTACACTTTCTTCTTCATGTTAGGGTTTAATCTATATGATCTCTTTCAAAATGTATTAGCACATTCCTTGAGTTGAATTTTCATAACTCCAACTTCCTTGACTTAATTCATTTTAGTAAATATTCAGGGAAACAAATCTTGAAAGTTTTCTAGTGCTTTATATCATTTGTGCAACTATTTTCTTATCCCAATAATCTCCTATCTAGGCCAATTTAGGATCCCCTTCTAATGTGATGCTAATTTCTTTTAGTTTTGGGTGCTCATTGTATTGTTTCTATTTTGGGGTAGTATATTCTTCTATCTCCCTCTCCCCTTGTTCTATTTCTATATCTAGATTTTTTTCTTCTTTGTCATCTCATACCACACAACAATGTCTTTCTTAACCAACTACCTCCCATTTTGTCTAATCAATGTATTTATATATTTCTTCCCCTAAATATGGTGTTGAGTGGGGATTTTGTACCAGTATTTCACTTTCTTCTACCAAATTGAAGATAATATCCTTCATCTTAGTTAGTGTGGTTTGGATTTGAGGGATTTTACTATAAAATAAAATGTTCTAGATGAAATTTGTCGTGAGTTCTTTCCATGTTCTATATTTTTCTCTTCTTTCTTGATTGATATACAAATTTATTTATATGGGGAATAACCTCCAATTGAATAATTAAATTTATAACTAATCATCGTACTCATAATTTTCTTCCTAATAGTGTATACACATGTCTAGGTGGTGTTATAGAAAGATATCCACTTGAGAATGAGGTATATCTTCATAATCTCCTACCTTCGATAAATGTTTGACCTTAATCAATGTTTTGAATGTATCCCATTTAAAAATGGTTTGTTTTTGTGTGTTAAACCAACACATGGTAGTGCAGGTAAGAGTATGTGATAAACTAGCTAGTCTATATGTTTCATTGGGGTTGGCTTTATCAATTTGGGCTATAAAAGGTATTATTTTTCCTACTCCAAATTATTTGGGTAACGCATTTTGAGAATTCCCATTAGTTATCTTGAATCCATCTTTATCATTGTCTCACTATCATTATTTCCTTTTTTGTTTTCAACCTCAATTTCTCCCTCTGAATTGGGGTCTTCCATAGTTTCAATTGTCGATATGGTTATGGTGTTTGTTGTTTGGTCACTATCCTCTTACTCTTCCATATTGAATTCTTCTATGTATGATCCTTCTTTCTTATTACCTATGGGTATGTGGACCACCCTCTTGTCATATAAAATTGACATTTCTTATATTCTAGCAACTACTATCCCCTAGGAGTCAACAAACCACCTTAATCCTAATAGTGAATTAAATGAATCAAAACTTTCTTTCATTGTTACTATTTCACAATCAACTAGGTATTTGAATCCTCTTACATTAGCTTCTAGTTTATGTTAAATTATTTTCATTCAAATTTTATTTCGTTCTATGCTATATATTGAAAAATAAAAAAATTTACAAATTTATTTTCATTTCAAAAGCTCAAAAAATTGTTATGTTTTAGCATTTTCTAAGATAACACAAAACATATTGTATATAAAAATTTGGTTTCCTTGCATTTTAAGAAAAAAAAATTATTTAAGACCTAAACTTATACAAGCTCTAATCTACAAATACTATAATTGATTTCTAGATATTTAAATTATTAAAAATGCACATCTCTTGTCTAGCTACCCTTGTCATTTTGTAGCTAATTTTTAATTATATTTCAGTCATAATTCTATTCAAGTAACCTTTGTGTAGACTTGTTTACTATTTTTGATAAAAAAATTTTGTCTTGATCACCATCATTTATTTTCTCTTCATTATATGATCACTCAAGTTTCTTGAATCGTGTAATTAATCTATGAGCTTCTTGACCAAGTGTCCCATATCTAACAGACATGTGAGATGATATAGGCTTATTGCTTCCTGTGTTGCAATAACATTTAGTGTTTATCTTCAATCTTATAACTCTTCCACTCAAGAAGTTTCATCTATATATCATATCTTTGATTCACTTCCTACTCCTACTTTTCCTTTTCCTTCTTCATCACCAACCATTCATGTAGAATATGAAGTTATTGTTGCACATGTCCTTGAGGATAGATTTAAACAATAGGAAAAAGACCTAGAAAACCTTAAACTATATTTAACCACAAAATAATTAGCTATATAAATAGTTCCCTCAGTAGATAACCATATAAAGATAATCAATTATTCATAAGGGATAGAATTTTTGTGTAGCCTACCTCATATATTATATGAAAACATCCTAATGGAAACTACTTGCACTAAAATTCTTACAAATGCTCAAATCAAATGGGAAGACAAGCTTCCTCTCCAATGACCATGCCTTCCATTCCTAATTTTACTCCTCTACTCATAGCATCCACAAGAAATAAAAGTGGTTGCCACAAAGCTAATGAAATAACAAATGACAAAAAAAACATCCACTACCTCACAGAGGTGATGGAGAAAAATAAATGTTTTGGAAGAAAGGAATCCTTGACATCTTCTAATGGAAAAGGTAGAACATATAAAAATATAAATAAGAGAGAATCATTAACAAGGGTGAGAAATCGATGGAATTTGTAGACTATGTAATCAATTTTAGAAATAAAGAACTTAAGCACTATAACAATGAGAAAACATAAAAAACTAGAGTAGAAATTAATCCAACCAATTGAATAATGAGAATAAAAGTCCTTTATTAGTGAGGAACTTGATATATAAAATTGAGGTTAAAAATAAAAGTGATAATAACCCACAAGACAATAGTAGAAGGTTGAATCCATATAAATTTAATTTAATGATAAAAAAAAAATTGAATTCCAAATATGGAAAACTAATGGAACAACCTCCTCATACTTTGAGGGATATTAGCAGGATGAGTTTTGATAAAAATGAAGTATCCCCTAAAGAATGTGGTGTAGCTAAAACAAGCCATGGAAACATTGACATAATAAAATAATGTGGAAAAATAGCTAACATGGAAAAAAAAGAAGAAATAATTTGAACTCCAATAAAGTGAAAAAAAAATCCAATTGATGTTATTGGAGGTGATTCTAATATTGGTGATTTGAGAACACTTGAAAATTCTCCTAGATTAGGAGATATGATGGAAAAAAATAGCCAATGTTGGCAGAATAATAATAAAAAAATGGTCTTGAGCTTGAAAAATTTGGAAAATCTAAACCAATATTCATTATGATTCTTGCAAGAGATAAGGGGTCCTTAGATAATAAGACCCCAAAAGGGTTATTAAGATCAAAGAATGGATTTTTACAAGCACCGAAAGAGGAAAGGAAAAAAGGGATAGGAAGATTACCCTCATCGGTATGAAATTCTACATATTGCTAAGAAGAAAATGAAAATGAGTAGTGTGGTTATCCTAGTATCTACAGCTAAAAGGATAGAAACTGAGGAAAAAATCCAAAAATACTTTTAAAAAATTTGAAATGAGAAGGAGACCCTACCAAAATTTGGATACAATGGCCCTTAATTGCACATCTTGGAATATCAGAGGGATGGAATCCCTTGACAAGAAACATATCACTAGGAGGTTTCTTAACCTTGATAAAGATAAATGTGTGGTCCTCATTCATGAGGTTAAAGCAACAAGCTCTACCTTAGAGACCAACTTGAAAAACATCTAGAATAATTCATCACAATATGTCACAATATATGAAAAGGGTGGAGCTAGTGTTACTATCATAATTTCAAAAGTTTTGGATCAATTTTTTAGTGCATCTGGTGTATCCCCATGTAACAAGGAAGTATGAGGTACTATTAAAAAAAATATGCTAGATTCATACTTTTCTCTATTTATGTTCCCAATGAGTATACAAAAATAAAAAGCTTGTGGAAATAGATCTACACTTTGCACTTAGATATACCTTGGATTGTTGGAGGGACTTTCACATGATTGAACAAGCTGAAGATAGGAAAAAGGGGTTATTGACATAGAGTGAAAAGGAAATGAACAATACTTGTGGAAAAAGATGAAAGCCAAACTAAACTTGGTTGAACCCATTAAATCTGAGTAAAAAAAGAGAACACCAACATCTAGTACACATGGTGCAATGCCAGAAAGAGGGGAAAGAGGATTGATTTTTATCTTGATAGATTGTATTTGAATAAGGATCACTTCAACATTGACCCAATAAAGCAAGGTTTTTAGGTGTAAGTATACACCTACTCATTGCTTAATCATCAAACCATAAGGATAAAAATTATACTAAAATGTTAATGGGAAAAAGGAAAAGAAGGATGGGTGCTTCCTCCTCAATACAAAACTATTGCATGATGAGGACTATAAGGATATTATGACTAACTTGAGGGGAATAAATGAATGGATGCATAGATGCATGAATGTAATTGGGAGATAGGAATACAATGTGAAGGGGTGGAAGATTCTATTCCAAAATGCTGGAAAAAAATAGCTTTGGATAGATGGAGGGAGGAGGGTTACCTACAACAAAAACTGTCAGTCATAAACTTTGTTGTAAGGTTACCTTAGAAATGAAATTCTATGCAATGAACTCTCAATTTCCAATAAAATCTCTAAGAAAGTTTCAAGTGAACAAAATCCATAGTTTAAAAATAATTGTGAAGTTAAATTGGTTGAAAAAGGAGGATAGGGGCACTAAGTTCTTCTTTAGGTATAAAATAGATACAAGTATCAAAGAGAAAATAGATCAAATATGGAATGAAGGGACCCCTCTCACCTGTGAAATGGATATCAAAAATTAATTTTACCAATTTTATGAGGTCCTCTTTACACCAAATGGTGACAAGGAGACCAACAATATTGCTAGGAAATACTTTGAGCAAATAATACCCAAGAAAATTATGGAAAAATATGTGGTTGGTTTAGGTAAAGAAATATCTATAGTGGAAATAAAGAAATCCATTATGTCATTGAATAATGAAAATAACATCGGGGGAATATGGATTTCTATCAAAATTATTCAAAACATTCATTGAGTGGGTTTGTGATGATTTGTATCTTGTGTACAAAGAAGATCTTAAGAGAGGCTCACTGGGAAATAACAAAATTATAGGCATCATTAAGCTACTCCTAAAGGAGGGTGATAAAACATTGATCAAGAAATAGAGACCAATTATATTTTTGAAAGTGTCATATAAAATACCTGCATGAATATTAGCAAGGAGGATGATGGATATCCTACCTTCATGCATTAACAACACTCAAATTGGATTTATTAAAGGGAAGTATATCTTGGAAAAAATCATTACTATATGGAAAGCCATGGAATGGACAAGACACTCCAACCAAGGATCAACAATGCTTCTCTTAGATTTTGAAAATGAATATGAAGGGTAGAATGGGCCTTTTTTAGGATTACCCTTGAATAATTTGGCTTCCCAAACCCATTTTGCAAAATGGAAAAGGCATTGAATAAGGATGTTATAGCACAAGTAGAGGTCAATTGATCCCTCATTAAAGTTTACATTGGAGATGCCAATAAGGCAAGGTTTTCCTATGGCCCTAGCTCTCTTTGTAGATTCCTCAAATACCATGCATGGTCTTTTAAGAGAGTCTGTCACTTCTCCAAAGGTTAGAGGGTTAACACTACTTAATCATAATGATTTATTGAAAAATCAATTTGAATATGATATTTCATTTTTTGTTGATTTGGAGGAAAATAATGTGGACAATTTAATGAAGAAACTAAATCTCTTCTATAAAGCATTGGGGGAAATAATAGCCAATGTAAACCTCATCATGTTTGGATGGTCTAAAAATCCTCCTAAATGGATAAATAAGTACAAATTCCAATGGAGGATCCCTAGAAACAAGTCAAATATTCCATTATTCCCTTTGTAATCAACCCTAACCTTAAGAACATGTGGTTGTGGATCATGGTTAAGATTGGAAAAAAAATTGAAAATTTGAATAAACAATACTTATCTCTAGCAGGAAGGATGCAAGTTTTCTTGAAGATTCTATCCTTTTACAACCTTTACTTTGCCTCAGTTTGGCTATTCACTAGCTACCAACTCAATCAAATACAAAAGAGAATTAGGGAATTCCATTTGTATGATGGTAAAAATAAAATAAAGAAACATGTAGTCAAATGGGATTGGTGTTAAATGGATAAGGATAGTAGGGTCCTTGGTTTTAATTAGCTAAGATTGCATGGAATAGCCCTTGCATCAAAATTGATCATCAAAGCACTAGAGGGTGAAGAACCTTGGAAGGTTCTAGTGAGAAACAATATGCACATAGTCAATTTTAGTACAAGATGTTATAATCTTAGTTGTTCATCAGATCTGAAGGATATGCACTAAGGAAAATGTTTTGAAAGGTAAAAGTCATGTAAGTTTAAGGTGTGATATTTAATCTGGGTCATTCCCTGACACCCCGCTGCCATAAGATGCACATGGGTTAAACTTAGTGAGCATGTCTGGAGCTAACACATAGCCATTCTGAAGAATTATGGAGATGGTGGAACCCACGAGATGACATGGAAAAGAGTCCACATGGTCCAATTCATTAGCATAAGGAAAGGAACCCTAAAACCATGGGACCTCCATGAGTCCAAACTTTAGAGGAGAAGAAAATACCTCTTTCCCAAGACCCCATTGACCAATTAAAACCCTCAACATCTGATATGTAGGTCTTTATCACATTGAAAATATCAAAATCCAAATTATTGAAGCTATTGACCTATGGAATCATAAGAATCAACAAACATGAGGTCACTTATGGACATACATGGAAATTTAGGTAGCCTAGTACAACTACATTCCTAAAAGCTTTAAAATAATTTTAGAAAGAATATTGATGGAAGCCTAAAAATTTTTATGTTCCATTGCTATCAAACTATGTTTGGGTTCCTCTATGATCTTATCTGGTTCACTAATTAGGGTTTTAGGTCTAGGGTTTAGGGTTTATCTCCCGTTCATTCAAATAAACCTAGCCTTTACCTCTATTCCTTATATTTTTGCATTGACTTCTTACTGTCAATTATTGGCCACATTAGTTTGAACTCGTGTCATTGAACTCATCCAGTTTACTACCCCCTTCACCTAGTTTTGTTGGTATTTCCATCTCTGGGAACAATTATACATCAAAATTTAATAAGGTTTAATATTTGGTCATTGGTCTAAAGTCTTGGCCATAAGTTTATATCCCCCATCACTCATTGACCTAGCCAAACCCCACTTTCTAAATTACTAACATTTTTGCACATGTAGATTTGAGCTCTTAATAGAGGTAGTTGGATCGTTTGAATTAATATTGATTGTTCCCTGCTCCCCTAATGTATTTTAATAGTCATTAAAAAATATTAGGTGGGCTAGTGGGTGAGTGACAAGTGTCCTCAACTAGGGTGGGGCCCATCATCCTTTGGAAGTAGCAAACATTAATCCTTCATTGATCAATGGTTGGGCTGAGATGTCGCAGGTTATTCTTGAACATCCCTTGCTAGCCTATGTGGGACCCACCAACATCTCTCACCTTTCAATGGGGAAGCGGGGAGGTGCCACATGGCATGATCTGAGCCGTTAAGGAACTATAGTGGTATATGAAATATTTTGGAAATATTTTGACATAGTGTTGAGGAATATTAAATCCCGAGCTACTAAAAGGTTATTTTGAGCACATTGTCAATTGTAGTACAAGATGTTATAATCTTGGTCATTCATCACATCTCAAGGATATGCACTAAGGTGAATGTTTTGAATGGTAAAAAGCATGTAAGTTTAAGGTTCCATATTTAATTTGGGCCATTCCCTACCACCCCACTACCATAAGATGCACATGGGTTAGACCTAGTGGACATGTATGGAGTTGACATGTAGCCATTTTGAAGAATTATGGAGATGGTGGAACCCATGAGATGACATGGAAAAGAGTCCACATGGTCTAATTTGATCCATCAGCATAAATGGTTTCCTACAATAAAATTTTCAAACTTTTTTAACTTGATCTGGGTTGTTCATTAGGCCACCTCATTGCCTAATCAATAGCTGAAATTCAAAGTTTGAGATTGAGGTCAAATGAACCATTCAGGTTCATGCAGGAAAACAATAATGGTAGATATGATGTTGAGCTACAAAATTGGTCTACTTTAATGCCATAAAAAACTTCTTTTAAAGCATGGTTACAATTTTTTAAAGCATTCAATGCATCTAAGGATTTATTGATGTGCATTTTAAGCTCATTTGGCAACTACAAATTAGGGTTTTTAAAAGCATCTACAAACCAATAAGTAAAATTGACACCCCACATCTTAAATTTATTGAAAATTTGTTGAAAGTACCCACCTTTTCATTTGGTCAATAGAATTACTAGTTTTCTTGTGTTTCTTTTAAGGTTTGATGTTTAATTCAAATGATAAATTTGTTAAGTCTTGTTGTTTCTTTGTTTCAAACCCATGCCATAGTTGTAGCTTTCTAATTCTTTGAGAAGTGAAACACTAGATTGCAAGGAACCCTAAATCCATGGCACCACCATGAGCCAAAACTTCAGAGGAGAAGAAAATACCTCTTTCCCAAGACCTCATTGACCAATTAAAACCCTCAACATTTGATAAACCCAAGGGACAAAGGTTGTTCCAAGGCACCGAAATTGTAGATGGTCCCATTGAAAAAAATGTACTATCAAGGATACCACATTACCCTACACTAGATGGGCACAATTCAACTACTTGTTTGGTAACATAAATTATGTTATACCCATTGGTAACCCTTGGAAATTAGATATGGGTAAATTGGTTGTGTTGAATTTATACATGGATGTTGACCTTCTAAGATCAGTGGCAATTAATTACCACCCAATATCTAGGGTTATAAGAACCTATGATCATATTGAGATGGTTAAGGCAACCAGGGGTGAAATTGTTGAACTCTTGAAACTAATTGAATGGAGTGAAGACATGGTCAAAATTATGAGAAAGAATTGAGAGTAGAATATGAGAAATTAAGGCATAATTTCAAGGTCTCAGTACTAAAACACTTTTTGGCATCTATGAAGGGACAAGGGAAAATCATCTTAGGCTGATCTGCAAGGATCCTTTCCCTATAAATTACTTTGTGACATATTTTCAATGGAAATTTTATTCATTGTGACAAATCTTAGGCTATAATCCAGCTACAAGCATGCCTACAGCTAAGATGTACATGGCCACCCATATTCCACACCCCACTTCCAATACCCTCTATGACTTTGCATCATACTTGGTTGAGAGAACACATGAGGGCTTTGTTGCACTAAAGAATGGTGAGAATGGGGTAATATTTTGGCAGTGTACATTGTCCATGCATATGTTTCTATACAAGGGAGCAAGTTATTTTGGAAATGATATGTCATTGGTCAAAAAAGAGGGTGATCTTGATCTACTTGTCCAATGTTGGACTAGAATCCTTGATAGAAATGATCACAAGTCTAGTTTTGTGGTGTTTGAAAATATTTTTTCTTTGAAATTGAGGAGGACCCTTATTATGAATATTCCAAGGTTACCTAGAACTTTACATGATTTCTTGAGGCCTATAAACATGAGGCTTTATTTTAACATTGAGCAAAATTGGGGAGATGTGATTCCATACCCCAACTACACAATTCTAAGGGTGTATGGGACAAGTTTTGAACCCCACATAATGCCAAAGGATGTGTCATTGAGGGTTGGTTTTCTTGAGGTGATGTGGAAATTAGGAGATGTAGAGGATAACCACTTGAAGGATCAAAGGAAGGGCAACGTTTTGCCTATATACACTATTTTCTATAAAATTTTCATGAAGGATGGAGGATGGAGAAAAATTGTTGATGTACTCAAACCACTTGGGATGAAGAAGGCCAAAGTAAGGAATCATGATCCCGAGGGTTTCATGGAAGGAATTAATCCCAAGATCCAAAGTTTTAGATTCATTAATAACTTCTATTTCCTTAAGGATGCTATCAAGAATATTTTTTACCTTAAAAAAAAAAGATGATAGAAAAATGAAGTGGATTGCAATCAACAAGTTGGAGAGGGAAATGAAGGAAAATGATCCATAATTTCTATCTCTGAGGGATATTAATGATGAAATTTAGAGAGTTGAGTATTTATTTCATAATTTTGAGTAGGTATTTGGGAAATTGAAGTAGGAAAGATTGATTCAAGATAAGAGGAAAGCTATTGTAGGAGAGGCTCAAGACAAGGGAAGCCCCCTATGATGGAGGAAAGAGCAACCTACCAGCCCTCAAAGAGAATACTTGTATTTAAAAGAAGGAAGGATAAGGAAAATGAAAAGGAAATAGTAATCACCTCTTCTCAACAAGAGGGGTCAAGAATGCCTTTTCCTGCATAGGAAATTCCACCATTGTCTCTTCCAAGGTCTACTACTCTTGAAATTATTGAATTAGATTCACCACCTCAGGTATCATCACCACCAAGACAACCACTTCCAAACAAAAAAAATATAGAATATGTTGAACATATGGAATACTAAGAGGGGGGTGAATAAATTTTCCACAAACTGTTAATAAAATACACTTAATCATTATTACTATTTTGACTAAATAAATAAGAGAGAAAATAAGAACAAGTGAATGCAATCACACATATGAACACCAAGATTTTTACATGGAAAACCTAGAATGTGAAAAACCATGGTGAGGGTTAACTCACAATATATTATACCTAGATACAAAATATCACGTGACTCACTTCCAAGACTCGCTATCCTTAAAAGGCTCACTTCTTGAATACAAAAGATGGCTCATTGCCAAGATATAATGATAGTGGCTCACTACCAAAAGAATGAACTGATGGAATACACTTCAATGTGCAAGGTTTAGTTCCGTTGAAGCTCATAATAAAAATAACTACATTTCTGAACAAATATGTACTACTGATAGAGCATTTAGGCTCTAATCTTCTCCTCCGTTGACTTGCTCACACACACACACTCACACATTTTCTTTATTTATCTCTTCCTCCTTTATTTTCAATCCTCAAAGCATATTTTATATATACAAGAATATCTTATTCATCAATTAGGTTGGCACCACACAAGATTTGAACATTTTATGCATGTAGTGCATTATGCTAAGTCAACTATTAGTCTTCATAATATATTGCATTCACTGAGTCAACCAAGACTAAAGAACACAATTCTTCAAACCAGAAAATAATCCTCAAAGAAAACATCTTCTAGATCTAAGAACACATTAATTTCCCATCAGACTACTAGTAAAGAGATTTTTAGCACAACTGTAGTATAAGAATGTCCAGTCTCCCACATAGTACACTACACACAAAACAATAGTAAGATACATAGTTGAACTATGTCAGAGATAACTTTCTATTCATAGTCAAAAGAATGTTTCAAGATCCAAAAAAAAGTAGTCTGAATGAGTCAATAAAAAATGGTTAGGAGATTAGAGTCATATCAGATCTTGTGATGAGTTTCAGACTCAAATACCAAAATATTGATTCATCACAAAGGAGTATTACCGACAAAGAACAACTTTTGAAAAGCCAAGCAAACTTTAGGCATATAGTCATCACCATGTAGCTATTACCATGTTGAAATCAATGAAAACATAGAAACAACCAGTACAACCATCCATACTTCATTATCATATTGCAAGGCTCCCAATAATCTCCCCCTTTGGACTTGATGGAAACATGCATGACAAAAAAAAATCAAATATACCGCAACTATAGGTTCTAACTTACTCCCCCTATCAAAACTGATCTTCACAAAAAAAAATTCCTTTGACTCTCCATCTCTCTATCTCTGCCACTTTTTATCTCTCCCTCTTTCACATCAATGACAAAGGATGAGGTCCAATATAACAATGTATATCAAAAATCTAGCCAAAAAGATATGAACACAAATTTAGCCTGAAAAAGAACATCTGAGACTCTACAAAATAGCCTTCCATGACACTTTACCTTCTTCCCATGGACCTTTTTCACTAACAAGAGTCTTGTAAAATAGTTCAAGTTTAGTTAGAGACTCTATACCATCTATTAATGTATTGGGACTAAGATTGATCTCTAATAATTCACCAGTACAACCAAGAGCACTAGAAACAGAAGTATGTCTAAATTTAATCATGTCTCTAAGTGCCACAAACTTCCTAATGACATTTGTTATTTGATCCTATAGAGAAATTTTTTTCCTGAAACTGCACAATTTAAGACCACCTCTAATTATATTTACCTTCTACTAACTTGTATGTATCTACCTAGTTTCTCAGTTGAGACTCACTCATACTTATTTCATTTCTCATATCCAATGTATTTCTAGACCAATATAGATAGAGGTTCATCATGAATTATGCTCAATACCATTCAAATATACTTCTTTTTAAATTCAAACAAAGGAACTTTCCTCCAAACATAAAATTTTTTATCAACTAATACTCTATAGGCATCATGATTCTCTTTCAATTCATTTTCCCAAAGCATATTCCACTAAACTGATGACATTTCTTCAATCTTACTATAAACAAATGCATAGATATATTATGTAGGAAACACTCTTAGAGGGATGCAAGAGAACGCACCAACAAATTCTTCTAATGCATCCCTCACATATCTCTTCAATCTAGCTTTATCAGCACAGTTCACAATCTTTGAATTATCCATAAATAAAAGTAAAATATTATGCAAACATGAATACCTCTAAAGATGTATAGATATCCTATTTCCAAAGCTCACTTTCATCAAATTCTAAAACTCTAAATTTCCTTCCAAACATCCTTTACATGCTTCTCTGAAAATACATAGGCCTTTAATGTCATCTGATCTTATTCCTTCCATTCTAAATTATTTTGTAATAAATGTTTCAACTTGCAAGTAGATTTCCTCGAAAACTATGTATGCTTCCATTCTTTCAAATTTTGCAAACCTCACTCTTCACATATGTAAAAAATACCTTAATCTTGTTACCACATTAAATATAATTTTGTCATGATATGACACAAGTACCAATAAAGGGGTTTATTAGATTTTTTGATGATTTCTCCCCATTAGCCAATGCTTTCATTTATAAATTGACAAGAGTATTTGTACAAAAGGTTGGCATAGATAAAAATGATGAATCCTTTCTCCAAATCATTTCCATTTTTTTTCTTGTCACTTTTGGATCAAAGGTTTGATCATTCTTCTTCTCCATATAGATGTTGATCTATAATTAGAGGTTTACAATGCAAATGTATTTAACCTTAATTAAAATTATTCCTAATCCAAGTATTATTGCATGATTATTCTTCTTAACCATTGAAAATGTAAAACTAGTTCATTAAAATTTACAGAACTTGAAAAGATTAACTAATTACTATAATGTTGTAATTAGAAAAAAAAAATTAAATTGAAAATACTAAAAGGAAAATTGTAATGAATGTAAGAATGAAGAGGGAAGAATGATGTGACAAAAGAAAAAAGGATCACATGAAATTTGATAATGGATATTTTCCTTCAAAGGACTATGTCTCCAGGTGTACTTCTCAATGTTGCACCATTTTCATTAATATCACCAAGCACCTGAAGATGCCTTCTTACAATATTCAAGCTTCAAAACCTATACAAAATTCCTCACAATCTCTCTCTCTCACACAATTTTGGTGTATAATAACACCATGTAATTCTTCTCCTCCAAAAATTCTCTCTCCTCAAACTCTCACAATTCCAATAATTTTCTAATGTCCCCCTTTACAAAAATCACCCCCTATATATACACATTTATTTGCTAATATGGGCTAAAACCATATTATTTTGCAAATATACCCATATCTCCTATTACATAGCCAAGTTGTTAAAAATCCTCCCTTATCTCTAAAAATACCCAATTCCCTTTAAAAATAATGGCTCTCATTATTTTGAGCCTTACAAAATAATCCTTGAAATATTCTAAACCCCCTTGTAAATCCCTCAATAATCTTTAATTATCAAACGTTTAAAATATGATTTAATCCCTTAAATATCTCATTTTATCGGTCTTTGAGAGATTTAAAGGTTGTTAATTTATTTTAAGGGGGTTAAATGTTTAATTATAGAGGGTTTCAGCTTTTAACTATGTGCTAAAAGAAATCACCTTCGAAATTCATGCTAACTACATGTTTTGCATAATGGTAACAAGTATAAATGGGAGGTTGGAGGTGGTAGTTTCAAAACCCGTCCCCTCCTTTTTCAGCCTTATCACTAGAGATGTTCTTCTTATACAAAATTTGCACAATGATATCCCAACAATCGTGTTGATGCAATGGTTATGAGGATGAGTAGGAGAGTGGAGGTAATAGGTTCGACTCTCCCCAACAAATTTTTATAACAACTAGTAATGGAGGACATTCTAGCAGTGCCATGTGGCACCCAACCATTGGACCACATCACAAAATATTATTTTCTCATAGATTGACATGTGTCATAATGTGGCTGGCCCATCCCACCTATGCTTGCCACCTTAGCATTTTGACATGTGTCATCACCTAGTTGGTCCATGTCAGCATGCTGACGTCATCATTTTGACTAGTCAACCTTCCTTTTGCAAACTTTGACCAATGATATCTCACTCATATGGACTTCGTTTGATGAAAAATGAATGATGTTGGAATCATGTTAATGAGCTATTCAACATGATGTTGTTTTTGACCATTTTTGAGATGATCAACATTTTAACCTTTGACTAGCCCCTATACTAGGTTTGACCATACCTTTGAATATGCAAAACTTCTGCATACAAACTCCTTTTGAGGCTATTCAAGTTGCATCAAAACCATGTCGGCAAGCTCTATGTGATGAAGCTATTTTTTGTTGTATTTTGAGACTGTGAATTTTTATGTTTCCTGGATCCACCTAGATCATTCCTCCCCATTGAGAAGCTTTTGGACCTCCAAAAGGTCTATTTTATGTACAATTTGAGCTAGGGAAATGTCGCCCCACTTGCCTAGTATCATTTATCCTTCCTGCTTAAATTTTGAACATTTGACCCATCACAAACACAAATAAATATGAAATAGCTTTGCTAATACAATCAACTGCATATTCATCAATATTCACTATCACATTCATCATCCACATAGAAATAACTAGCAGAATAACAAGCAACAATATTGAATACATTGATGTGAAGGAAATAGTATCAACATTTTGAATCTCTTGAACATGAACATTATTTGAAAATGAAACATTTAAACCCTTTTTTACCACCTTTGGTTGAAGACTTAACTGTGCTTGCAACTGATCCTCACACTGTGCTATCTATGACACCCTATCATCTTCATTCTTAGTATCACTAGATGTTACAGACATGAGAGTTAATGCATTTCTTGCATGTAAAATCACCTTTAAATACCATATGTTTACAACAGATTTATCATTCTTCATGTGATGAGCTCTAACACTGAATTCATGAAGAGATCTAACACTGAATTCAATTCCATCTTTAAACAAATGATAACTATTATGTTCCCTATAGAAAATGGCCTTTTTTCATACAAATAAGGACTACCTAGAACCATCCCACAAATGTCAAGTGGAATAACATCTAATTCTACCTCATCAACAAACTTGGATGTGATTGCAAATCATAGTTTACACTTCTTTGACACATGTAGCCGAGCATTATCATGCACCCAACCCAATGGATAGGGTCTAGGATGAGGAGTTTTTTTATCCCAATTGTTTAACAACTTGTTCTGAGATAAGAATAACTTGTGACCCATTGTATATTAGTGTATCAATCTTAGTTTGTTTAGAAATAGCCCTTATATAAAACAAGTCATTCCTTTTACTTTCAATAGGTACTTCATTACAACATAGAGAAGAAGCACGAGAACTAGTACTGTCAATATGAGTATTACCTTTGATACTCACAATTGAAATCTTGGTTTCATCATCAGAACCTAATCCAAGATCCTACATAATAGCTACAGTCTTCTACTTACCCTTTTGATCCCTGAACCACTTTGGCTTCTGATCAGGATGTAGTTTCAAACATCTTGCATCTTCATGCCCTTTCTTTTTGAAGTGTGAGCAATAAGGCTTTTTGTTTTGGGTCTGTGCAGTATAATCATGGAAAAAATAGGCCCTTAAGTGGCAAAATTTTTTAGAAAAATTAGAGTTAGGCAACTTCACATAAAAATTTAAATAAGTTATCTATATTATTTTAAAAATATGTAAGAATAGAATCTATAGTAAATTGAATATAGTTTCTAAACTATTAGGTTTATTTAAAAGAAAAAAAGTCTATTTGGTGAAAATTTAAAATTTTAATGTAGTAGTACTTAGATTTAAGGGAAAAAATAAGAAGTAGGTGTCTATCTAACCACCCTAACCACAATAAAATGATAATATTTTTTATAATATTTTAGACATAAGTAGAGGACTCATGTTCAGATGTGATGCATAGTTTTTTGTAATTTTTTTCTAAATAAATAATTAATAATCAATTTTTTATTACAACTTTTAAAAAATAAAAAAAACTCGTATGTATGACCACCTTAACTTGGTCAAAACTTCATGAAATTCAATTTTTATTTTGTTAATCCTATAGTATGTGAAGAATAGAATGTGATGCATGTTTTGGATTCCAAAAATGTGATACCATTTGAAAGCTATAGATGTTTTTCAATCAGCCTATCAATCAGGACTTTAGTCATAATTCAAATAGAAACTAAATAATAATTATTTATTAAATTCAAATTAAAGCATACTTTATATTGGTGGAAAGCTGAGAATCTACTTTAAAAACCCTTTTCATTTCATTAATTTTGGGTAAAAAAAAAGTTGTCAGCCACATACCCTACAAATACCCATCATATTGCCACTTTTTGGCCCATCATGATCCTACACATACCCTTCTCTTTCTTTATAGTAGTTTTTCACTGTGATTTATCTTTCCCTTTCTTGCTTCCTTTGTGATTACTTGAGTTCATCAATAGATTTTTGTGGCTATTCCTTGAGATTGTTTCTAAATGGATAACTTGCACATTAACTTCATCAATTTTAGTTGGATTAAAAATAAGTATGGTATGTTTCAAACTCTCATGTAATCCACCTATATACTTTAACAAAGTTTCTTGTGTGTACAATGGAATGCCCAAAATTAAATCCCTCTTCATAAACTCCTATGTATAATCTTGTACACTTTCTCCTTTCTCTTGTCTTAATGATTTCCAGTGAACATTACTGCTTTTTGCATATGACCTAATGGATAGAATTGTTTCTTAAGTGTAGCTATAAACTCAAACCAAGAAGAAATATTTTTTCTATAAATACTTAGATCCTATTGTGTTCTACTCTCCCACCAAATTAAAGTTGTGCCTCCTAGGCGAAGAGTAGCTAATTGGATTTTTTGAGAATCCTCAGTAAACTTCTGAACTCTACAATAAACTTCAATTTGCTTAGTCCAATTATCTAGTTCATCTGCATCTAGTTCTCAATTATAGGTTGGAAAATAAAATTTAACATCCAATTTTAACAAAGGTGTATTAGTTTGTACAAGTTGTTTCTTTTTAGATGAGTTAGATGAAGAAGAAGAGAATGAAGAGGATGGGGATGGAGGTTCAGGAGGGTCACGACCACCTCTTGCTCCTTTACCTTTGTATTCTTTCAACAAGGATTCAAATTCCTCCTTCTTTCTAGCCTTGCCTTCCTTTCTCTCCTTTCGTTCTTGCCTCTCTCGGAAAAAAACTTCCACCATTTACTTCATCTCAAGAAAAGCTTGTTGAAAAGCTTTTGGATCGAGCTCTAGAGATTCATTCTCAGTAACAATCTCTGACATCTTTGGTGGAAAGATTTTTCATTTTCCAATCTTTGGATTGAATTCTTCTAGTGCACCTTCTCCTTGTTTTAGTTTCAACCTGGTTAACATTCAATTATGCAATTTCTTGCAAAACAGGGTCTGATACCACTCTGATCTGTAATTATAGGTTTACAATACAAATTTATTTAACCTTAATTACAATTATTCTCAATCCAAGCAATATTGTGTGATTATGCTTCTTAACTATTGAAAATGTAAAACTAGTTCATTAAACTATATAGAACTTGAAAAGATAATTAACTAATTACTATATAATGTTGTAATTTGAAATCAAGCTTTGAATTGAAAATACTAAAAGGAAAATTAGAATGAATGTAAGACGGAAGAGGGAAGAATGATGAGATAGAAGACAAAAGGATCACATGCAGGTTGATAACGGAGTTCGTCCTTCAAAGTACTACGTCTCTAGATCTGCTTCTCAATGTTGGACCGTTTTCATTAATATTGCCAAGCACTTGAAGATGCCTTCTTACAATATTCAAGCTTCAAAACTTGCAAAAAAATCCTCACAATCTCTCTCACTCTTACAATTTTGGTGTATAATAACACCTTGTAATTCTCCTGCTCCAAAAATTCTCTCTCCTCAAACTCTCACAATTCCAATAATTTTCCAATGTCCCCCTTTACAAAAACCACCCCCTATATATACACATTTATTTTCTAATATGGGATAAAACCATATTATTTTGCAAATATACCCATATCTCCTAATTACATAGCCAAGTTGTTAAAAATCCCCCCTTATCTCTAAAAATACCCAATTCCCTTTAAAAATAATGGTTCTTATTATTTTGAGCCTTACAAAATAATGATCCTTGAAATAGTCTAAAACCCCTTTTAAATCCCTCAGTAATCTTTAATTATCATTTTAAAATATGATTTAATCCCTTAAATATCTCATTTTATCGGGCTTTGAGAGATTTAAAGAAGGTTAATTTATTTTAAGGGGGTTAAATGTTCAATTATAGAGGGTTTCGACTTTTAGCTATATTAGAAAACAAACTACCTTAAAAATTCTTAGTAACTACATGTTTGGCGCAGTGGTAACAAGTAGAAATGGGAGGTTGGAGGTGGTGGGTTCAAAACCCATTCCCTCCTTTTTCAGCCTTATCACTAGAGATATTATTCTTATGCAAAATTTGTAAAGTGATATCCTAAAAATTGTGTTGGTGCAATGGTTATGAGGAAGAGTAGTAGAGTGGAGGTCATTGATTCAACTATCCCCAAATTTTTTTTATAAGAACAAGCAATGAAGGACATTCCAGCAGTGCCACATGGCACCCTACCACTAGGCCATGTGGAAAAATATTATTTGCTCATAGATTGACGCATGTCATAATGTGGTTGGCTTGCACCACCTGTGCTTTCCACCTTAGCATCCTACCACGTTTCATCACCTAGTTGGTCCATGTCATCATCTACCATGTCACAATGCTGACATCATGTTGATGTCATCATTTTGATTAGTCAACCTTCCTTTTGCAAACTTTGACCAGTGATATCTCACTCATATGGACTCCGTTTGACCCAAAAGGATTAGTGTCAGAATCATGGCAATGAGCTCTTCAACATGATGCTATTTTTCACCACTTTTAAGATGATCAATTTTTTTCCCTTGACTAGCCCCTATACCATGTTTGACCAAACCTTTGACTGAGCATAACTTTTGCATACAGACTCCTTTTGACCTCGTTCAAGTTGTGTCAGGACCGTTTCGGTGAGCTCTATGCGATGAAGCTATTTTTTTGTCAAATTTTGAGACTATGATTTTTTTAGGTTTCTTGGATCCACCTAGATTAGATGTTATAATTTTTTCTATTGTTTCTACCAGGATGTTCTAGTTTTCTGCAATTACAAGTAAAATTCTTCTTTCCATATTCCCTTTTATTTTTATATCCATTCTTCTTGCCCATAGAATCATTCACATTATTTTTTCAGTCCTTTGCTTTATGACCAAATTTCATGTAGGAATGACAAACACTATTGAAGTATAAATACCTTTTTGTATCATATCGTTATATAGGAGTTTTTTTTAAGTTTCTTATTTGCTCCTTGACTTGTTTATCCTTGTATTGCATATTCTTTTCAGTGAATTGCTTCACTTTAGAACTCTAACCTTTTTCAAACCCTAAATTGCTCTTATCCCCTTCTAGTCTTCAAGAATTAATCAAATCATCAAGCATCACCAAGCTTATCTTAAATTTTTCTTCAAAAATATTTTCCTTTTCCAAATTAGATCTTAGTATTTTTACTTCTAAATCAAGCTTCATGCATTCATCCATCTTCTTTTGAATTTCAATTTCCTGACATTCTTCAATTATTTTCTTCTCATCCAATTGTTTTAGTAGGCTATTAATGATTTCTTCTCCTTTAGTCAATAGTTCACATGCATCCATACTTGTACTTTGTATATTTTCAATGTGCTCATTTACTTTTATCAACTTGTCCTTCAGGGTTTCCATTTCTTTTGAAAATTTAGCATTGGCAACTTCTGAGGGAAATAAAAAATTATGTTCAAATTTTAGGAACTTCCTTAAGCTATTAGGCTACTTACAAGGAACTAAGCTTTGATACCAATTGTTGATCATCCAAAATACTAAGAGGGGGGTGAATCAGTATTCCAAAATTGATAATAAAATACACAAAATCATTATTACTATCTTTATTGAATCAACAAGAGAGAACATAAGAATAAGTCAATTCAATCACACACATGAACACAAGGATTTTTATGTGGAAAAACCAAAATGGGAAAAACAACAGTGAGGGTTAACTCACAATATATTATATCGAGAAACAAAATATTACAAGGCTCACTGGTAGAACTGAGTATCCTTAAAAGGGTCACTGTCTGAATATAAAAGGTGGCTCACTCCCAAGATACAATGATAGTGGCTCACTACCAAAAGAATGAAATGATGGAATACACCTTCAATGTGCATGGTTTAGTTTTGTTGAAGCTCAGAATGAAAATAACTGCGTTACTCAACAAATCTGTACTATTGATAAAGCATTTAGGCTCTGATATTCTCCTCTATTCACTTGCTCGCACACACACACTTTTTCTTTCTTTCTCTCTTCTGCCTAGATTTTTAATCCTCAAATTATCTTATATATATACAATCATATCTTATTCATCAATTAGGTCAACACCATATAAGATTCGAACATTTTATCCATGTCATGTATTATTCCAAGTTGGCTATTAGTTTGCATAATATATTGCATTTGTTGAGTCGACCAAGACTAAAGAACACAATTCTTCAAACCAAAAAATTATCCTCAAAGTAAACACATTCTGGATCTAAGAACACATTAATTTCCCATCATACTACTAGTAAAGAGACTATTAGCACAACCGTAGTATAAGAATGTTCACCTTAGTAGAATGTGGAGTCTCCCACATAGTACACTACAAGAAAAACAATAGTAGGATATAGAGTTGAACTTTGTCAGAGATAACTTTTTGTTCATGCAGTCAAAAGAACATCTCAAGATCCAAGAAAAATTATTTTGAATGAGTCAATAAAAAATGGTTAGGAGATTCTAGAGTCATATCAAATCTTGCGATGAGTTCCAGACTCAAATACCAACATACTGATCTATCACAAAGAAGTATTACCGGTAGAGAACAACTTCCGGTAAACTAAGAAAACTTCCCATATAGTCATCACCATATAGTTATTACCATGTTGAAATCAACGACAACATAGAAACAACCAACACAACCATCCATACTTCATGCTCATGTTGCAAGGCTTTCAACAATATCAAGCAGTTTAGTGGACTACCCTAAGGACTCTAAGGATTAGATTCTTATTAGTAAGGAAGAAATGCAACAAGGTATTCCTTCTCCCCCTACGGGGATAGTGCCACAATAAATTTTCCTCAAACAAAGAAAAGTAGACCTCACCTGTATGAATAATATTGATTATTTGAAGGAGGCATATAACAAATTTATGAATGGCGATTTATTTGTCAAGACATCTACTTTGAGGGATATTTCATGGAGAGAAAAAAAGGATGAATATGTTAATAATGTTTCAAAGAAGAGAAGTCTAAACCCTCCATTTCTTAATAAATTTATTGTGGCACAAGTTAGGCAAGAGATATAGGAAAGTTTTCAAAACATCACAAAAAGGAAGGTAGAGAATTGGTAAGAAATAGTGGTATCCTCTTGCTTCCAGAGTGGGATCTTGCTTTTTCCGTTGCTTTCGACACAGTAAGGAGATGTGACATGCCACTATACTCCATAGAAGGGTCAACAAAAATTTCTTTGTAGGGTTGTACTTTTAGTGAGCAATGGGATACACTCACAATTTGGGAATTATCCCCAAGTACCAAGAAGCTTCCAATTGTAAGGCCATCTATACATTACAAGGTAGGGCTAATCATTAAAAGAGTATCAAATACCTCCATAGTTTAAGTAGAAATAATTTTTGTAAATATTTCCCAATTTACAAAGGCAATAGTGGAATGTGTAACTACAAAAAAAGAGAAGTTTAGGAAAATGTATAATGAATTGCTAGTTGAATACAACAAGGGTCAGCAAAAGATTCTAGAGCTATAAAAAAAAATGGCATTATTAAAAGAAAAGATGCAAAGTATGCAAACCAATGTGTCCATGCAAATAGAATCTCCCTCTCCTTCGTAACCCCAAGAAAAAGTACCCTATTCGCCTATTCCTCCCACTAATGTTTCATTAGAAATTGTGCCATACAATTTGGGGAATGTTCCCATATCAGTGGAAGGACATAGTAGTTCAAGTATTCTTTAAATAGTGGAGATCGGTATGGAAGACCTGATTGAGAAATTGAAAAGCTATGGAAAGAGATGCAAACAATAGGATGGATTGATTCTTCCAAAAAATTTAAATATTTTGATAGTGGTGTTGGAGCACCTCAATAAAGGAATTCATAAGAGATTGATGAGGAACCATGCTAATTATTCCTCCATGTTTGATGTTATAAAAAATTTTGATAGGGACAAGGCAGTGGCTATCCCTCTCATGGAGAAATGGATTCCCAGATACTAGGACCTTAGGCTTATGGTTGTAGGATCTAAGCATGATGCCAATAAGCTAGACAATATTTAACCTACCCTTAAGCTTATAAGTAAAATTCAAGAATTCAAAGGAAAAATTAAGCCATTGGAGGGAAGAATAAGGGAACTGGTTAGAAGGTTTGATGAGTTTAGTTTTGGTTTGCTCCCTGACATCTTGAATGAGAATGGTGAAATAAAGCCCTTGTAAGAGTGGAAAGATCAAACAAATAAGGTGATTGCAACTCAAGCAACCTTGATTTGTGAAGGTTTTGGTATGTGGATGTTGAGGAGTGGTATGGAAATGCTCACCTAAGAAGGGATTTCCCTTGAGGAATTTGATAAGGAGGCTAACCAAGTTCTGACCAAGTATGCTCTGTATAGGGAAAAAGCTAACAAATTTATTCATTTTGATTGGCCTTTTGAGGAAGGTTTTCAGCTTTGGAAAGATAAATATCTTGATGTCCTAGATGAGTAGGTTGTTGCTATTTTAAGATGGAAACTATAATTTTGGCTATAGTTTTACAATAGAGAGACTATAATACATGGCCTAGAAATAATACAAATTATTCCTCAGAAACAACAATGTTAAAATATTGTATTCTCTCTAGTTTGAAATTGATGACAAGGATGTGAATGTGGAGGTACTTTGGTTTCCTTCTCTTTCTTTATTTTATGCTTTTCTTCCTTGAAGCTTGGATTAAGTGGAAATAATTTTTGGAGCATGTGGATATGGAGTTGTTGTGACTAAATGGTTTGTTTTGGAAGGCGGGAAAAATCTTCATCGACAAATGCAAATGGTTTTTGTCCCGCATGATATTTTCCCTTTTTTAAAATTGTAAATGTAACTGCATTGGGGATATATTTATTATTAGTCAAATGATTTTATTACATGTGTGCATTTTGGCCCAAATCTTATTTTCTCCTTCATTTCTATAAGAAGGAATTCATGACCAAATGAATAGGTTGTTGATTGGATTAATTTTGTAATAGAGAATACATAGAACAGTTTTGAGTCTTGTCTTAGGTTTTTGATTTTATCGATACGCAATTGTAATTTTGATAACAGTAGTAGCAATTGAATACAGTAAATGGTGCAAATTCAAGGCCATTTCTCTCATAGTGTATTCATGACATGAGTTAGTAATAAAATGATAAGGGTTGTTTTGTTGGTCTTCATTGTGTTTCAATCATGTATGGTTTATATCTTTGTTTTAATTCAAAGAATTAATTAAATTGCTTGGGTGAAGCTATAGGGTCATGTAATTTGAGTACCGGGATTTCATAAGAAGTTTTGGTTTGGGATACTAAGGTATAATGATGAAATGCAGTATTATATGGGATTTATGATCCTATTTATTGAACTATTATCTAGTTATATTTGTGTTGAAATTGACTCCATTTCCTAGGCTAAGGAACTAGTATGGGATTTGTGTGTGTGATATAGTTTCTTGATCATTCAACATCAATATAAATTCATAATTAAACTTTCCATTGAGTTGTAATTGTTAATATTTCATGGTGAATTAATCATTCTCTACTGTAGATGTGAAACATGTAAAGAATATGCAAAATTCTTGAAAATTTTCATCTATAAGAGCTTATGTTGTGAGAATGCATCTATTATTTGCAATGTACTCAGCTATTAAATGTATCAATCCATAGGTACATTGTGGGATCACCCTCTCAGGTTTCATAGAGCCAAAAGTGCAGGAGGAAAGTATTATTACTTTCTCTCATTCATTGGCCAATCCCTTCAAGTTACCAAGAATTGGAAATGAAAATTCCACAGGCTTCTTTGAAGATCAACTTGGTTCTTAAAAAGTAACCAACAGATTGGAAACTCTACTGGAGAAATATTTGTGAAAAAAATTCATGTCCTAGTATGATTTTCCCAATGGGGTATCAAATTTTGCAAATATTTGTCAAAATTTCCCACCATTTATCATTCTAAGGTCATTTGCATAAATTTGAGGGATGCATTCAAAATTTCCCTGCACATTGAAAGTAATAGGAAAGCTTCAAGAAAGGAGGGAAGGAGAGATGATGTTAAAATTTTGAATAATCCTAAGATAAACAAGAAAATATCTCTAGTTCCAATGCTACTTGTGATGAAAGATGGGACAAAGTGATGAGTACTCTCAAAAATATCAAATGTATTGTTGCAAAAACTTAAAAGGGACTTGGAAATGACAAACAACATTTCCAGAAGAAAGAAAAGCCCTCAACATTGGAGAAGATTATCCTTACAAGACAAATTGGAAAAATGGAAAGCAAATCCACAATAATTAGAAAAACACACAAGATCATGTCACACCTGACCCCTTACAAAAGCATTCTACAAATTTCACTAATGAAGCTCCTTGGTGTATGGTTTGTTAGTTTCCCCATTCTCCTCACCAATGTGTCACTACAAAATTGGTGGAAGTTGAACAAGGTACACTAGAAGATTATGATCAGTCTCATGATGATGATGTTGAAGTTAATGTGATTATGAGTAGGTCTATTTTTTCTCTGGGTGATCCCACAATAGTGGTTTACAATTTTTGGCCAAACTGGACACTGGAATTATTTTTTTAAACTAAATCTTCACATTCGGGCACCTATAGCAGCTAAACCATGAAGAATTTGAAGATGATGCAAACTAGAGTCTCGTCACATTTTGTCTATAGATTCTAAAAATATTTTTTTCAAAATTTTTGAAATCAGATTCCACTTCTTTTTCCATCTCCCACAAAAACTGGTTTTTTTCAAAAAATAACATTTTTAAAAAGTGACCCACATCGTATAATGCATAATTTCTTTTCCATGAAGGATAAAATTCTAATTCTTTTGAATTTAGATTCATAACTCTGATATATAGTGCTTCCACTTGGTTAGATAGTTTTTTATTGAATATTTTTTCTTTAATACAATTTCAAAGTCAAACCAATTATAATTCAGACATAGCGCGACCGTATAACGCATAACTTTTCTTGTATATATCAAAATTAATTTTTTTTCTATTAGATCAAGGACTTCAATATTCGGTGCACTCAAATTTTTTATTTTTATTTTTGATAATCTACTATTTTTCCACATGTATAGAATAGAGACCTTCATTTTCGATGAAAAATCTATGTTTAATAAAACTAAAATATGAAATACATAATAAAACAAAAACATATTAAAATTATATTCATTGGATAGCTAGTTCTGAGGACTACCTGATTTTAGTTGGGTTTGTGAATATTCCTCCATTTTCATCCTCAAACCAAGCTCCAAAGTGCCAAAATTCAAGTTTTTTTTTGTCTCAGGGGAGATGAGGAATAAAGGGGGTTCAAATGAATCCCTACAGGTTCGAGCGAACCCCTAGTGGTTCGCTCAAACCAAGGTTCATTTGAACCCCCCTTCTATAAGAGGTTTTGATGGCTTTTTTGGCAAGAAAGTATTAAGAGGGTTCGGCCAAACATAGGTTCTATCGAACCCCTAATTGGTTCGTTTGAACCAATAGGTTCGTACGAACCCCTAAAATCAAGGGTTTTGCCATGCATTCATTATTTGTGAGTTTTCCTTCCTCACTTCAATTGTAAACCACTATTGTGGCTTCACCCCTAGTAATGATTGCTCATCTAATGAGGAGTCCCATGAAATTTATGTGGACGGTCAGAGGAAAAGGGCTAGTGCATATCACCAATAGGTTCTCCCTGATTAAGAAAATGAGAATGATCATGAAGTGTACACATTGGAAATGACTGAGGATGATGTGTCTTTAAGGATACCCTTATATGAGGAAATTGCAAAGTTGACAGTAGCCTTGGTAGTGCAGGCAAGAGGCTCCTATCACTTGATAAATAGAATGGTGGGTGGAGATCAAGGTAAGGTTGGTAGCCTCTTCATCAAAGAGAAGAATGAAAAAGACAAGGAACCAAAGAATGATAATAAAGTGGAGTGAGATAAATCCAAGGAAGGATAGGGAGAAAATTTTTGGAATTTGAAGACTAACAAAAAAAAGACTAGTAGAGAAGTCATATCTCCTACTCTAAAAAAAGGACACAAAGGTAGAATTTTGAACTTGAGAAGAATGAAGCCAAGCATAAAGTTGAAGTGAAAGGTGAAAAAAAAAAGGAGAATAACACTAAAAGAGGTATGATACTAATTGATATGCTTAAGTATACTCATGTTGATATGTTTCAATTGCTTTGAAAAGTAAAGGTTTTTGTCCCCTTACCTGAAATGATGAGGATTGATGAGCATAAGCAAAACATAGTAGCCATTATCAATGGTGCCACTACAACCTGCAATAAATCAGTGGTGTCTACTCCACCCAAAGTGAGTGGAAAGGAATTGAAAGAAAAGGATGTTCAGGGAAAAATTATTGAGATCCCTCACATTTACCTAGGAAATAAAATAACTACCTATCCTAGTAATATAGACCCATTTTTTATAACTTTGCTTGTTGATGGAAATTTCTTGAAGAATTGTATGATTAAATCAGGAGCCTCTAACAAAAAATTTCCAGTTAGAATCATGAAGGAAATGGGATTGAAAATTGACAATTTCCATGCCAAGTGTTATGTTGTGGATTCTCGAGAAGTACTTGCAATTGGTGTGATCAATGAACTCCCATATAAGTTAGCTGCATTTCCAAAAAAGGAATTCAAAATGAGTGTAACAATGGTTGAAATTCCACAAAATTATGGAATGTTGTTGTCAAGAATATGGAGTACCTCCATGGGGGTAGTATGTAGTGTGATATGTCTTTTTTGGCCTTCCCAATTAATGGCAAAGATATCAAACTAGTTAGATAATCGGGAGTCCCACATATGATTGAAATTTCTCCTAAAGATGATAAAATCCACTTTTTTGATAATGACATCAATGATTTCAAGATAGAAAAGTTACAACTGGAAAATGATAGGCAACGTGCACCTATTGAGAAGGAGATGACAAAATTTTCTGCTAGTAATGATATTTGGACCATGTATTTTGATGGTGCAAACTCCAAGGAAGGATCAAGTGTAGGGGTATTATTGCCTTCACCTAGTGGCAATAAATTCAAGTTTTCTTTCACCTTGTCATTTTCTTTGTACAAACAATGTGGTAGAGTATGAGGCCTTGTTGATGGGGTTAAGGTTAGTAGAAAAACACGGGATAAAGAAGCTTAAAGTACTTGGTGATTCAGAATTAGTGATATCCCAAGTTAGATCTAGATTTGCATCAAAGAATAAGAGATTGAAGTAATAAAAGAATGTCATTTGGGATTCCATAGAAAAATTTGATGTTTTTGGATTTGACTAGATGGAAAGAGGCTAGGACTAAGTGGTAGATTTGCTAGCAAACTATAATGTCATAAAATTGCACACCTTGAAATTTCACATACATTCTTGCATCTGCTTTACTGTCCACTCCATTAGAACTTGTGTAGGCTCATTTTAGCCCTTGCATCGGCCTTTTTCCCTTTCAGGATGCTCAAGACCCCTTTTTAGTAGCTACCTTTGCATGTCAACTTTGTATCAAAAAAAAAAAATCCCCTTCTCATCATTTTGCAGTGTGATGTGTTTGGACACTAGCATGTCCTCCGAATGTCTATGTGTTGTGCTAACTTCCTATGACATTTTGATGTTCAAATGACTATTTTCATGCATTTTTTCCACTTGTCAACTTCTTTTGCTGGTGGTAACAGCTTGGGATGCCTTATAACCACCTAGGAAGCTTCTTTTTGCTTCTCTTATCCCCTTAAAATTTATCTTTTCAATTGATTGGCCTTCTAGCTTCTTCTCCTTCTTGGATCCTCTCTCAAACATTCTCCCATCTTGCTCTTGCTTGCACAACTCTCTTGTTTGCTACAACAACCTCAAGCTCTCAAGCTCTTTCAATGCCCTCTACAACACTCATGGCTCTTGCAGCTATCTTGATCTCCCTCTTTGGTTTCTTTAAGCCTTGTAGTTGATATCTCTCTTACATTGTGCTTGCAATCATCCTATGAGTTTACACATCCCCTATCTATTGCATCTCTAGTTTGTGATACGTGTTCTCCTCCTCGAGCGGGGATTGCTTTTATCACCTTACTTCATGATATAGTTTCTCCTCCTTGAGCAAGGATTGATTTTATCACTCCTTTTTCCACTTCTCTCTATCTATTTAGCTTTTTGTGGAGGTGAGAATAACAAAACAAGAGTTTAACTAAGAGAAACCCCTACATAGCCCCACCATTTTCTCCAAATCTAACACATGTAGGTATTGAAGACATTCATTTGCTTGAGGCTTCATTATTTGGGTTATTGTGAGCATTTTCCTTCTCCATTCTCTTTGGTTCAATCATTTTCTTTACTTTACTTTATTCTAGTTTTGGGTATGTGCAGGATTATGATGGGTCAAAAAGTGGCGATATGATGGGTATGTGTAGGGTATGTTGCTGACGGCCTTTTTTTTACCCAAAATTGATGAAAAGAAAAGGGTTTTTAAAGGAGATTCTCAACTTTCCATCAATATAAATTATTCTTTACTTTAAACTTAATAAATAATTATTATTCATTTTCTATTTGAATTATGACTTAAGTCTTGATTGATAGGTTGATTGAAAAACATTTATAGCTTTCAAACGGTATCACATTTTTTTAAACTGAAACTTGTGTCACATTCTATGCTTCACATAATATAGGATTAAAAAAAGTGAATTTCATGAAGTTTTGACCAAGTTAAGATGGTCAGATATAAGGGTTTTTATATTTTTAAAAGTTGTAATAAAAAATTCATAATTAATTATTTACTTGGAAAAAAATTACAAAAAAATATGCATCACATCAAGACATGAGTCCTATACTTATATCTAAAATCTTATAGAAAAATATTATAATTTTATTATGGTTAGGGTGGTTAGACAAACACCTCTTTTATTTTTTCCTAAAATTTAAGTACTACTACATTGAAATTTTAAATTTTCACCAAATAGATTTAAAAATAAAAATAAACCTAGTAGTTTAGAAACTACATTCAATTTTCTATAGATTTTATTATTACATATTTTTTAAATAATATAGATAACTTATTCAAATTTTTACGTCAAGTTGCCTAACTCTGATTTTTTAAAAAAATTTGCCACTTAAGGGCCTGTATTTTCCATGATGATCCTGCACATATCCTTTTGTTACATTCTATCACTTTCTCGCATTTTGTATGTTCTTAGTGATCATATCACTAGTAGTCACTTTGATATTTTCTATGACAAACTTTCTTTTTGGTCTGTACAAGATGCTAGTGCATCTCTAGGATGCAAGTGCACTGCACAATCATTTGCATTCCACACTGATGTCCTTTGGCTAAGAGCTCTTTAGTTTTTTATAGAAAACCTTTGTGACTTGCTCTTTCCAATTCTAGAACTCTCACATTGTTCCTTGAGGCAATTTAGGTAGGTTTTCCCCTTGGGAATCTCTTGAGAATAAAGAGAATCAAGAGTAGTGCATCCCCCTTCTCTGCATTTTGGTGAACCTAACATGAACCACAATATTTTAAAAAAATCTATTAATTTATTTACCCAACTTGGTGGGGTCACAACTTTTGACTCAATGCTCAGAATTTAGAATCTTTTAAATTATTGGAAAGGTCTACAAGAGGACTAGTTCAATCCCTAAAAATGTGTGCCTTTGGCAACCCATTTTTAAGGACCAACACAAGTTTCAATCCCAAATTCCACACTAAAGATCTTCGAAAATGCAAATTACTAGAACCTAGAAAATACCAAAAAAATCAATAATGTTTTATTTTTCTAAGTTCTACCACCCCTGGATTGTTCAAGATCGACTAACATTTCTATATCTCTATTTCAAAATGTATTTTCTATATTTCTTTCTTCTATCTCCCTCCAACTTTGTCAAGAAGCTTCAAGAAGTTATTTTACAAGCATGTGAAAGTGAGTTCTTGTCTCCTTTCTTATTATTCTTTATTGATCCCTCTCATGAGATTACTTCTAAGGATATTTTGGTGCATGAGGATGAAATCATTGATACCTTTCTTGATTTTATTCCACCCTCTCTCCATTCTAATGCATTCTATTTTAGAGATGATGCATTTGTGAATGATGATTCTCCCTTTCATTCCAGTGCACTCTCTTCTAGAGGCCTTGTGTTTGTGAATGATGAATCTCATCTTTGTTTTGATGCAATCTCTCTTATATATTATGCATTAGGGAATGATGAATCTCCTTCCACATTTGATCCTCCCTAGATAGGCATTAAGAATGTTTATTCAAATAATTATTCTACTAGTTGTGATGATTATCTAAATGTAATATACATCTCTTCTACCCCTAAAAGGCCTAAGGGACTGGTCATTTACCTAACTCCAGCTACTCCTTCTCCTAAAGGGATTTGTTCTATTAAGGGTGTCTAATTTGATAGTGATTGCCTTGATCTTTCCAAGGCTCCGTCTTGTAGAGTGGTAGCCCATACTTATAAGAATATAATGAATAAAAAACCAAGTCTTCCTTCAACTCCTAAACCTACAACTAAATCACTTGGTGATTACAATCTTGTCAACCAACTCTGTGTTACTCTGGCTAAGATCTCACTATGGGACTTGCTTCAATCTGCTCCAGTTTATCAACGTATGCTCCAGGAAGCATTGCAAAAGATCCTCTTTCCTTCTTTTGCTATGCCAATGGATGCTAATATGTTGATAGCTCATATTCATGCAAATTCATCGAATATTACGTTCTATCTACAAGAACTCCCACCTCTAGAAGTACAAAAGTAGGTGGATCCTCTAATGTTTATAATTAACATTAATAATATCGGTATTAGATGTAATCTCATTGGCACTGGTTCAGTGCTCAATGTATGTAGAATTCATCTATTGCCTAAGCTTAATATTGATTCATCTTCTCTTAATGCTTCTTCTATTATTGTTCATGGGTTTGATAATGTTGGTCAACAAGCCATAGGCATGATAGTCTTGCCTTTGAGGTTGGAACCCATTATCGTACCCACCCTTATATATGTTATGTCAGAAAAATTTCCATATGACCTTCTTCTTGGTAGACCGTGGATTCATGCTATGGGTGCAGTCCCATCTACCTTGCATAAATCTATTAAGTTCATTTGCAATAATCAAGTAGTCATAGTCAGGGCTAGCCCTAAGGCTATGCACTTATGTTAGATGGAATATGTTGGCTAGGTTTCAGTTGTGCCTACTCTTATCCCTTTAGTGTCTTCCAATGTGTTGATGTTTAGTCCAACAGTACCTACTATAAAGGATACACTTGAGATAAATGTCCCTGAAGACCATACTTCTGAAGAAAGAAATCATAAGTCTACTCCTTCTACCTCTTCTCAAGAGAATACATGTCTTGGTGATGATTGGGGTTCTCTAGACATTATAGATTCCTTCAGTCGGGAATATAAAGTCAACCTGATCCACTTAAGCCTTCTAGTAGCATCATCCAGACCCACTATCAAATATGATTATTCTTTTGTATCACAAGATAATGGGAGAAATAGTTGTAATGTCCTTAACTCCAATCCTTCTCCTCCTAAGGAAGATGGCCATGCTTCTGTTAAAGAGGCTAATGCTAGTAGTCCTATCAAGGAGGTTGGTGGTGATGCCATAGAAGAGTGTGATCCCCATTGTTGGAACAATGCTCTCTTTGTAGATCCTCCTCCTCAAGATTTGTAAACATGTTATGGCCCTTGTTTTACACTTGTCTCTAAATAGGGCTATGGGCATAAAGGTTGTAGGTGTAATGAACAATTCATTCAGGTCCCTATAAAATGTGCACCTTGTCAGAGTAATTTGGGGCTTGGTTGCTTGAATGAACAATCAAAATGAAAACCGTAGTTGAATGTGGATGTGGTTTCCACTCAACCTCATTCTCATGGATTGGTTCATCCACCCTTATCTGTTGTCTTAATGTCTTCTTTGTGTGAGCAGTCAATCTTTTCTCCACAAGAGAAAGGTTTGCTTTCTGCTCCTCATCCTTTATGTAAGCAAGAGCATATTTTTTTGAGGCTTCTCAAGGCCCGCTTAATTACTCTTCCTCCTCCTACAAGTAGTAAATCTCATTAGCATGATAAAGAAAAGCATTCTTTTTGTGTGTACCATTGAGTACCTAGCCATTCCACTAGTGAATGTAATGCCTTGAAGGGAAAAATACAAAAAAAAATTGATTCAAGTCCCATCACCCATTTACTTGTTGATGCACCTGCCTCTTCTTTAAATGACAAGCGATTTTGAGGTCTACCTCTATCTTGTATGTTTGAAGTATCTTGCATGGTTCTCCTCCCCTATATGTTGGGGACTGTGATCAATTGTTCTAGAGATGTGCATCCTTCTAAGGACCCCCTCTCTTCTCTATTTCTTTCAATTGGAACATCCCCTTGATTGGGCCCCTTGCTATCTTGAAAGGTTCCCGGGGGACCCCTTTGATTTTTTTTTATCTCAAATGAATTCTATGGCATCTAGCTTGAGGGCAGCCTGACTAGACCTTTCTTTTTTGTGACTATCTTGTAATGAAATTTTTAGTAGCCACGGGATTCCTTGATTAGTCTTTATCTACAGGACCAAGAAAATTTAGAGCTCCTTTTCATCAAGCTTTCCTAACATTTTCAATCTCTAGATTAATATGTTTCTTTACAGGTGTGCATGTGAAGCTGCTTTCAAATCTGACTCTATGGAATCCCCTACACTAGGATTCCTTCATGAGATCTAGTACTTGGGGGTTTCCTTGTTGTAGGTCTACAGCCCTATGAGATGCTTACATCTTCACTAGGATTCCTTCATGAGAGAGAACTTTGGGGTTTCCTTCTTATAGGTCTACGGACCTATAAGGCGCTTTCATCCTATGGTATTTGTCCATTGTTGGTTTGTAGGCCTTCAATGTACTTTCTCTAACTTCATAGTTCCATGAAGCTATGAAGTCCATTTGTTTAACCTTCTCAAGAGAGAGTACCTTTGGATCCATCTCTCTTATAATTTTCATTCCTTTCTAGCTTCTCCATCTTTCTCTTAAATTTTCTCTCTTCCCAAATTGTATATACTAGATTGAAGATCTGCATCTTCTTCATCCTCAGTTTATGATCTTTCTCTTTTTGACATTGGTTGCTTCCCTAACTTTTGGGTGCATTCTTCTCTTGAAGCGATCACTCCTTACATTCTTCTTTTCATTTTAGAATTCTTCTATATGTATTATTTCTTAATTTAGGGATGATGCATAGTATTGATACAACCTTTTACATCAAGGTCTCTTTCACTTTGTTGAATCAAATCCTTTAGTTTTTGTGTTCCTGTGTTCTTGTGTTTTTATGTTCTAACATTGTTGTCTTGTGCAAGTCCTTTTCTAATGTGTTTTTTTGTAGATCTTCAGCGTGGGGGCAAGCTTTCATGGTTTGAAAATTTATCTGCTTCCTTTATAGTATCCATTTGTCATTATGATGTTATTTATGTTTAGTATATTTCCTTTAGTGTGCATATTAGTGTAGATTCATATGCCCTCTAAAGTGGGGGGAAAATTTAATATCATAAAATTGCACCCCTTAGAATTTCACATACATTCTTGCATCTTCTTTGGTGTCCACTCCCTTAGAACTTGTGTAGGCTCATTTTAGCCGTTGCATCACTTTTTTCCATCTTAGGATGCTCAAGATCCCTTTTCAACAACCACCTTCATGCGTCAGCTTTGCGTCAAACATTGTATTTTTCCCATTCTCATTGTTTTGTAGCATGATGTGTCTAAATACTAGCATGCCACATAGACAGTATCAAGACATAATATCCTAGTCAAAATAACCCTTGACAGAATAACCTGACCAAAATAACCCAAGGAAAAAATAACCTAGGGTCATAATAACCCATGGACAAAATAACCCGTGGTCAAAATAACCCATGGACAGAATAACCCATGGTCATTTTAGATCATGCTAGTAAACTAGAAATGACATAAAATAAATTATAAATATGATTGTGAGGCACTATAGAGGCTATTTAGGTCATTTTTAGACCATATATCCATTATATACCCCTAAAATAGCCTTCAAACACCTTTAATATGCTTAAATAACCTATAAAATGGTAAATAATTATAAAAATAAAGGAAATTTCGTGGGAATAAGTTGATTATTTTGAAGACACGTGGATTGGAAGACTAACCAGAAGAGGCAAAAGATGATCACCCAAGTTTCCAATCACAATGTGGAATTGCTATTCAGCTACTCAAGATGATATTCTCATAACCAATAATACTATTAAGGGATGGCACAAAAGGATTTAGTGAATTTATTCAAGCATCACATAGCTCAATTTAGAAATTCATCAAAGTAGTGAAAAAAGAATAGAGTCTCCAAGAGAATAGAATAGATAAATATATGGTTGGATACACTAGGCAACCAAGTAGGAAAAAATACTGTGAACTCAACGAAAGACTAAAAGGATTGGTTGATGGTTATGACAACCATAACATTTTAGATTATATAAGAGGCATCACTCATAATTTGACACTTTAATTGAAAATTTGAAAATAATGTTTTTTTAGCAACATACATGTAATTTATAAATTTTGTTTTCCTTTCTCTATATTCTTATGGGGATATTTTGTCCATGGGTTATTCTGACAATGAGTTATTTTGGCTTGGGTTATTATGACCCTACGTTATTTTGTCCCTAGGTTATTGTGACTGGGTTATTCTATCCATGGTTATTTTGGCTAGGTTATTATGTCTCGTAACCCACGTAGACATATGCACACCACGCTAATGTCATGTGACATGTTTACATTCAAACAACCATTTCCATGCATGTTTTCTACTTGTCAGCTTGTTTTGTCGATGGTAATGGCTTGGGATGCCTTGTAACCACTCAAGAAGCTTCTTTTTGCTTCTCTTCTCCCTTTAAAATTTATCTTTTCAGTTCATTGGCCTTCTATATTCTTCTCCTTCTTGGATCCTCTCTCAAAAATTCTCTCATATTTCTCTTGTTTGCAAGACTCTCTTGTTTGTTATAGCAACCTCAAGCTTTTAAGTTCTTTCAGCACCCTCTACAACACTCATGGCTCTTGCAACTATCTTGCTCTCCCTCTTTGGTTTCCTTATGCCTTGTAGATAATATCACTCTTACATTGTGCTTGTGATCATCCTAGGATTTCACACGTCCCATATCTATTACATCTCTACTTTGTGATATGTGTTATCTTCCTCTAGTGGGGATTTCATTTATCAGCTTAATTCATGATATAGGTTCTCCTCCTCAAGTGGGGATTTCTTTTATCAGTCCTTTTTCCACTTTTCCCTATCTATTTGGTTGTTTGTAGAGGTATTAACACCAAAATGAGGGTTTGAATGAGGAAAACCCCTATACAACCCTAACATTTTCTCCAAATCTTATGCATGCAGGTATTGAAGACATTCATTTGTTGGAGGCTTCATTACTTGGGTTGTTGTCAGCATTTTACTTCTCCATTCTCTTTGGTTCCATCATTTACTTTACTTTACTTCATTCTAGTTATGTTACATTCTATCACTTTCTCACATTCTTTATGTTGTTAATGATCAGATCACTAGTAGTCACTTTGTCGTTTTCTACGACAAACTTGCTTTTTGGTTTATACAAGATGCTAGTGTGACCTTGGGATGTGATGGAACTTCCTTATCATCTGTATTCCATGTTGACATCCTTTGGCCAAGAGCTCGTCAGTTTTTATAGAAAATCTTTGAGGCCTACTCTTTCTGATTCTAGAACACTTGCATTATTCCTTGAGGTAGTTTAGGGCAGTTCGCCCATTGGGAATCTCTTGAGAATAAAGAGACTCATGAGTAGTGAATCCCCCTTCTCAACACAAACATTGCACTTAGGCCTAATGATATAACTTTTATTGGTATCTCCAAACTGGAAGAGAAAAAAAGGCCTTCAATCCATGAGAATATACAAAATTGGTAAGTATTCAATGATGATGATGTGATATTACAATTTTTGAAATGTGAAAACGAGTATGAAAGTAAAGAGATTGATTTTGGAGCTATTTTTTGAGGTAGTGGATGAAAAGGACACAATATTTGGTAATGAAGTTATTCAGTTGAAGACTAATAATATCCCTAATGGCCTTGTTTCCTTGGAGAGAGTATTTGATAACCAAGATAAAAGTGATTCCAAGACATCTGCAACCCATCTAGAAGATTTAGAAGAGGTGAAGTTAGGGACTAAAAAATTCTCCTAAGAAAGTTCATGCGGGCAATAAAATGAAGCCCAACATCAAAGAAATGTTGATTTCTTTGTTGAGGAAGTACATGAATGTCTTTGCTTGGTCCTATGATTACTTGAAAGCATAGAGGGAGGAATTTTTTCAGCATGAGATCCATCTAAAAGCATAGGCAAATCCCTTTAGGAAAAAGCAAAGACCTATCAATTCCACCTTAGCATCAAAAATACAAGAAGAGCTTGTAAAGCTAAGGGACAATAGCATAATTAGACCTATTAGGCACTCATATTGGATTGATAATCTAGTTCCAGTTAGTAAAAAGAATGGGGACATCAGATTATGCATTGATTTTAGAAATCTCAATGTGTCCTCATTGAAGAATAACTATACATTGCCTAACATTAAAGCCATGTTGTAGATGGTGATTGGTTGTGAGCTCTTGCCCATGATAGATGGTTTTTCTGGTTAGAATCAAGTTAAAGTAAAGGAGTATGAGAAGTATAAGACTATAATTTCTACTCCATGTGGTGCTTATGTTTATGTTAGAATGCCATTTTTCTTGACCAATGCAAGTTTAACTTTTGAAAGGGCTATGGATGTAGCCTTTTAAGATTTTATTGATTTATTTTTGGTAATCTACCAAGATAACCTGACTACATAGTCCAAGAAAGAAGAAGATCATTACATTCACTTGCAGAATATTTTCATTAGGTCCATTGAAAATGGAATCTCACTTAACCCAAAGAAATGTTCCTTTGGGGTCACTAAGGGAAAATTATTGGGACACATTGTGTCAAAGGAAGGAGTGAGAATTGACCCTAAAAGGGTAGCTTCCATTGATAGAATTTGTTAGCCAAAGAATGTGAAAGGAATTTAATCAGTCTTTGGGAAGATCAATTTTTTAAGAAGGTTTGGTACAAAATTTGTAGAAATCACCCAATCTATATCAAAGATATTGAAGAAAGGTAAGATAGTGAAGTGGACTGTAGAGCCAAACAAAGATTTCCAAGCAATTAAGAAAGCAATCAAGGAGGCCCTAGTCTTGAGGACCCTTGATTTTTCCAAGCCACTACAAATCTTCTCATTTGCATCATTCCACACTATTGCTGCAATTTTGTTCCAAAAGAATCAAGAGGGTTTTGAACAAATGCAATTATTTTGAAAAACCCATTGCTTTTTTGAGGAAGTATCTTCAAGTTGTAGAGTTGAAATATGACTTTATTGAAAACAAAAGAAAATGCACTAGTCAAAGTTATAAAAAAATTTAGAACCTATCTTGTGGGAGATACATTTGTTGCATATGTTCCCAGTGTTGTTAAATAAATCTTCACCCAAAAAAAAGCTACAGGTAGAATATGTAGATGTATAGATAGGATACATGAATTCAACATTGAAATCCAAATCACCAAGTTGGTGAAAGGTCAAGGGTTAGCTAGGCTAATGGATGAAACAAATTTGGATGCCAACCAAATAAATTAAGAGGATTATTTTGATATTTCACATTTTTGTGATATGCAAGAATGTGATTGGTACAAGAATGTTATCTACTACTTACAAAAGATGCAATTCCCTAAAGGACTAACAGATAATGAGAAAAGGAATCTCAAGCTACATTCCATTAATTGTGTGATCGTCAAGGGTGAATCATGGTGGATACATATAGATGGTGTCATGTTGAAGTGTGTGGGAAGAGCTAAGTCTTTGGAGCTGCTAACTGAAATGCACAATGGAGTGTGTGGATGACACTACATGGCCAAGACCATCACTCACAAGGTATTAAGGGTATGATTTTTGTGGTCAACAATATTCAAGGATGCTCATAAACTTGTGAGAGAATGTGTTGCATTTCATAGGTTCTCTAGGAAGCTCAAATTCTCAGGTAATTTACCACTTAGACAAGTTGTATTTTAGGAACCCTTCCAATAGTGGGGAATTTATTTTATTGGAGAAATATTAGATAATTCTAGTGGAGGTCACTCTTGGATCCTTTTTACCATGGATTATTATACTAAATGGGTGGAAGAAATCCCAAAAAAGTAAGCAACAAGTAAGGTGGTCATTGATTTCTTGATGGACAACATATTAACCAGGTTCGGAGTGTGTCAGAAAATTGTTTCAAACAATGCAATGTGCTTTAGGTCTAAATAATTCACAATTTTTTGTTCTAATCATGTGAATTGTATTTCCTATTCTTCACCATTTAACCCATAGGCTAATGGCTAGGAAGAATCAAGAAACAAAATCTTGATGAAGATCATTAAAAGGATCATTCAAAAGAACAAGAGAGCTTAGGATTCCAATTTGAAGTTAGCTCTATGGGTGGATAGGGTAACAGTCAAGAAAGCAACTAGATATGCTCCATTCAACTTGGTTTATGGTCTTGAAACAAAATTTCCATAGAATAATATTATGAATATGTATAAATTTATCCAAGAATATAATGAAGATGTGTGTGATGAGATGCAACACAAATTGATATCTTAATGGAGGTTGATGAGATGAGAAGAGATACTAACAAGAAAAATGTTAAGTTGTAGTTGTAGATCAAAAACATGTATGACAAGAAATCATCTCCAAGAAAGTTTCAAGTTGGAGACATGGTGTTAATGTAGAATTCCAAGTATGAAGATGAAGGAAAACATGGGAAGTTTGATGCACTATGGTTGGGCCCTTATCTAATCAACAATACCCATGGTGAGGATTCCTAATTTTTACAAGATATAACTAGTGAAATGAACTTCCAGTACACAGACAGTTCTTGAATCCATATTTCTCTTGAAATATGTTCTTTCCATGTACATTGTAAAATTTGTATGCTCTATATATAGGTTTACTTTACTTGGGTCGGGTTTAGTTTGGTTTGACCACCTTGTTCAGGTAGTTTTCTAGTTTTGGTTCTCTGTATATTAGTCTACTCTTCTAGAAGATGTCTGAGATCTCTCCATGCTTGCTTAGAGGCATGCATCCCCAACTAGAGCCACTAATGTAACCCTAAATTTTTTTATGTTCCATTGCTATAAAACTATGTTTGGATACCTCTATGATCTTATCTAGTTCATTGATTAGGGTTTTAGGATGAGGGTTTAGGGTTTATCTCCCACTCATTCAAAGATACCCATCCTTTACCTCTATTCCTTATATTTTTTGCACTGACTTGTTATCACCGGTTCTCGATTGCATTAGTTTGAACTTGTGTCATTGAACTCATCTAGTTTACCGACCCCTTCACCTAGTTTGTTGGTCTTTTTGTCACTAGGAAGTCATTATACATCAAATTTTAATAGGGTTTAATATGTGTTCATTGGTTTAAATTCATGGCCATAATTTTATTACCCCCATCTCTCATTGACCTAGTTGATCCCCCCTTTTTTATGTTACTATCATTTTTGCATGTGTAGATTTGAGCTCTTAATAAAGGCAATTGGATTGTATGAATTAATCTTGATTCCCCACTCCACCATTGTATTTTAATACTCATAAAAAAATACTAGTGAGATGGTAAGTGGGTGACATATGTTCTCAAATAGGGTAGGTCCCATCATCCTTCATAAGCAACAAACATTAAGCCTTCACTAATCAATGGATGTGATGAGATATCACAGGTTAATCCTGATTTCCCCCCACTAGCCTGAGGGGACACACCAACATCTCTCACCTTTCAACAAGGAAGAGTGGAAGTGCCACGTGGCGTGATCTAAACTATTAAGGAATTATAATGTTATATGAAATGTTTTAGAAATATTTTGACATAGTGTTGAGGAATATTAAATGTCAAGCTACTAAAAGGTTATTTTGAGCACATGGTCAATTGCAAGATAAGATGTTATAATCTTGTCCATTCATTAGATTTGGAGGATATGCACTAAGGAGAATGTTTTGAAAGGTAAAAACCATGTAATTTCAAGGTGCCAGATTTAATCTAGGTCATTCCCCACCACATCGAGTAGCCATAAGATGCATGTGGGTTAAATCCAATGAGCAAGTGGGGAGCTAACATGTAGCTAATTTCAAGGATTATGGAGATGGTGGATCTTGTGGGATGACATGGAAAGAAGTCCACGTGGTCCAATTTGATTCGTCTATGGAAATGGTTTCCTATGGTCAAGTTTTCAAACTTTGTTTACTTGATCTGGGTTATTCATTAGACCACCTCACTGTAGGATCAATAGCTGAAATTCAAAGTTCGAGATTGATATCAAATGAACCATTTTGGTTCATGCGAATGAATAGTAATGGTGGATATGACATTGAGCTACCAAATTGGTCTATTTTCATGCCCTAAAAACCTTGTTTTAAAGCATGTTTGCAATTTATTAAAGCATTCAATGCATCTAAGGATTTCTCAATGCATATTTTAAGCTCGTTTGGCATTTACAAATTAGGGATTTTCAAAGAATCTAACAACCAGTAAGTAAAATTGACACCATGTATCTCAAATTTCTTGAAAATTTGTTGAAAGTGCCTTCTTTTTCATTTGGTCAATGGAATTACTAGTTTTCTTATGTTTATTTTTAGGTTTGACATTCAATTTGAATGATAAATTTGTTAAGACTTGTTGTTTCTTTGTGTTGAACATGTTCCCAAGTTGTAGGTTTCTAATTCTCTGAGAAGTGAAATACTAGTTTACAAGGAACCCTAAAACCATGGCACCTTTACAAGCCCAAACTTCATGGTAGAAGAAAAGACCTCTTTCTCAAGACCTAGTAAACCAGTCAAACCCTCAACATCTAATAAACTAAAGGTTCAATTGTTGTTCCCAAGAACCCAAATTGCAGATAGCCTCATTGACAAACAATGTACTATCAAGCATGCCACATTACCATACATTAGATGGGCACAATTCAACTACTAGTTTGGTAATAGAAACTACGGTATACCCATTGGTAACCCTTGGAGATTAGACATGGGTAAGTTTTTTGTGCCGAATGTATACATGGATTTAACCTCCTGAGATCAGTGGTAGTTAATTTCGACCCAATCTCTAGGGTTGTAATAACCTATGACGATATTGAAATGGTTAAGGTTACTAGGAGTGAAATTGTTGAAGTATTCAAACTGAATAAATGGAGGGAAGACATGGTCAGGATTGCTAAGAAATAATTGAGAGAAGAATATGAGAAAGTAAGGCATACTTTCAAGGTCTCAGTACTACAACACTTTTTGGTATATGTGAAGGGACAAGGGATAATCATCTTAGGACCATCCAATAAGGAGCTTTTCCCTATGTGACATATTTCCAAAGGAGATTTTATTCCTTATGCCAAATATTAGGGTATGATCCAACTATAGGCATGCATATGGCTAAGATGTACATGGCCGTCCATATTTACCACCTCACTTGCAATACCCTAGATATGACTTTGCATCATACATGACCAAGAGAATACATGGGGCCTTAGTTGCACTACATAATTGTGATAATGGGGTAAGATTCTGGTGGTATTCATTTTTCATGCATATGTTTTTGTACAAGGGAGCAAGTTACTTTGGAAAGGATATGGCATTGGTAAAAAAAGAGTGTGATCTTGATCTACCTTTCCATTGTTGGACTAAACTCCTTCATAGAAATGATCACAAGTCCAATTTTGTTGTGTTTGAAAATATTTTTTCTTCCAAACTAAGGAGGGCCTTGATTATGAATATGCCAAGGGTACTTGTAGCTTTACATGATTTCTTGAAACCTAAAGATAGGGGACTTGATTTGAACATTGAGCATAATTGGGGAGATGTGATTCCATACTCTAGCTACACAATTTTGAGGGTGTATGGAGCAAGTGTTGAATCCCACATACTATTCAAGGAAATGCCATTGAGGGTTGGTTTTCTTGATGTGATGTGGTAGTTAGGAGATGTAGAGGATAACCACTTCAAGGATCAAAGGAAGAAAACCTTTTTCCCTATGTACACTATTTTCTCTAACTTTTTCATTAAGGGTGGTGGATGGAGAAAAATTGTTGATGTACTCAAAATTTTTGGGATGAAAAGGGTCAGAGAAAGGAAACATGATCTTGAGGGTTTCATGGAAGGAATTAAGCCTAGGATTTAAAGCTCTAGATTCATCCATAACTTCTATTTCCTTGAGGATGTAATGAGGAATATTTGTTATTTTCAAAAACAAGATGATAGAAAAATGAAGTGGATTGCATTCAACAAGAGAGAGAGGGAAATGTAGGAAAATGATCCATAGTTTCTAGCTCTCAGGGATATCAATGATGAAATTTAGAGAGTTGAGTATGTATTTTAGAATTTTGAGCAGGTATTTGGGACCTTGAAGGAGGAAAGATTGATTCAAGATAAAGGGAAAGCTATGGTAGGATAGGTTAAAGGCAAGGGAAATGCCCCTTTGATGGAGGAAAGATAAACCTACCAATGCCCAAAGAGAATACTTGTATTTAAAAGGAGGAAGGATAAGGTAAAGGAAAATGAAACAATAATCACCTCTTATCAACAAGAGGGGTCAATAATTCCTTTTCCTGCACAGAAAATGCCACCATTGTCTCCCCCAAGGTTTATTGCTCCTAAAATTATTGAATTAGATTCACCACTTAGGGTATCATCACCACCAAGATAGCCACCTCCAAAGAGAAAAAAGATACAAACAAGTATTTGGAAGACTACTCTGAGGACTCTAAGGATGAGATTCATGTTACTGAGGAAGAAATGCAACAATGTATACCCTCTCCCCCTAGGGAGATAGTGACAAAAGAAATGGAACTCAAAATAAGAAAAGTAGACCTCACTGGTATGAATACTACTAATGATGTGAGGGATGAGGCATGTAACAAAATTATGGATGATGATTAATTTTTCAAGACATCTACTCTTAGGGAATTTATATGAAGAGAAAAAAAATATGAATATGTTAATAATGTTGCTAAGAAGAGAAGCCTAAACCCTCAATTATATGAAAAATTTATTGTGGCCTAGGTTAGGAAAGAGATGTAGGAAAGTTTTTGAAACATCATACAAAAGGAAGGTACATAATTGGTAAGAAATAGTGGTCTCCTCTTGCTGCTAGAGTGGGATATTGATTCTTCCATTTCTTACGACATAGTGAGGAGATGTGACAAGCCACTGTACTCCACAGAAGATGAAGCAACAATTTCTTTGAATGGGTCTACTTTAGTTGAGAAGTAGGATACACTCACAATTTGGGTGTTAGCCCCAAGTACCAAGAAGCCTCCAATTGTATACCATCTACAAATTATAGTGGAGGGCTAATCATTAAGAGAGTATCAAAGACCTTTGTAGTTGAAGAAGCAACAATGTTTATGAATGTTTCCCAATTTACAAAGGAAATAGTGGAATTTTTAGCTGTAGAAAAAGAGAAGTTTAGGGAAATGTATAATGACTTGTTGGTTGAATATAGCAAGGGTCAGCAAAAGATTCTAGAGTTGTGAAAAAAATGGCACTATTGAAGGAAAACATGCAAAGTATTCAAACCAATGTGTACATACCAATAGACTCTGCCTCTCTTTCTTCACCGCAAGAGCAAGTACCCTCTTCCCCTATTCCTCCCATAATGTCTCATTGGTAATTATGTCATACAATTCGGGGAATGTGCCCATATAAGTGGAAAGACCTAGTACTTCAGGTGAACCTCAAACAAAGGAGATCAGTATGGAAGACCTGATTGAGAAATTAAAAAGCTATGAAGAGAGATACAAACAATAGGATAGATTGATTCTTGCAAGATATTTAAAGATTGTGACATTAGTGTTGGAGTACCTCAATAAAGGAATTAATAAGAGATTGATTAGCATCCATGCTAATTACTCCATGTTTGATGGTGTAAAGAATTTTTAGAGGTACAAGGAAATGGATATCCCATTGATGGAGAAATATATTCCCAGATACTAGGACCTTCTGCTTATGGCTGTTGGATCTAAGCATGATTCCAATAAGCTACACAATATTCAGCCTACCCTTAACTTAAGCTTGTATGTGGAATTCAAAAACTCCAAGGAAAAAATGAACCATTGGAGGAAAGAATTTAAGGGAACTAGTTAAAAGGTTTGATGAGTTGAATTTTGGTTTTCTCCTTGACATCTTGAATGAGAACGGTGAAATAAAACCCTTGCATAAGTGCAAAGGTCAAGCAGATGAGGTGATTGCAACTCAAGTAGCCTTGATTTGTGAAGGGTTTGACATGCAAATTCTAAGGAGTAGTATGGACATGATCACCCAAGAAGGGATTTCCCTTGAGGAATTTGATAAGGAGGCTAACCAAGTGGTGACCAAGTATGCTCCATACAGGGAGAAAGCTAACAAAGTTATTGAGTTTGATTTGCCTTCTAAGAAAAAATTTCAGCTTTGGAAAGACAAATATATTGATGTCCTAGATGATTAGGTTGTTGTTGTGTTGAGATGATAACTACAATTTTGGTTATAGGTCTGCAACAATGGGGATTACAGTAGGGAGAATACAATACATGGCCTAGAACTAATATAGATTAGGCCTTAAATAAAAATATGTTAAAATATTGTACTCTCCCTAGTTTGAAATTGATGAAAAGGATGCAAAAATGGAGGTACTTTGGTTTCCTTCTCTTTCTTTATTTTATGCTTTTCTTCCTTCAATCTTAGAGTAAGTGAAAATAATTTTTGGGGAACATGGATAAGGTGTTGTTGCAACTAAATGGTGCCTTTTGGAAGGTTGGAGAAATCTTCATCAACAAATGCAAATGGTTTTTGTCCCATGTGATATTTTCCCTCTTTAAAAATTGTAAATGTAACTGCGTTGGGGATTATATTTTATATTGATCAAATGAGATTATGACGTGTGCATTCTAGCCTAAAGCTTGTTTGCTCCTTCATTGAAATATAATAAGGAATTCATGTCCAAATGCATAGGTTGTTGATTGATTACAGAGAAATTTTGTAATAGAGAATACAAAGAACAATTTTGAGTCTTTTCGTAGGTTTTTGAGTTTATTGATATGCAATTGTAATTTTGATAATAGTACTAGCAATTGAATATAGAAACTAGTGCAAGTTCAAGGCTATTTCTCTCCTAGTGTATTTGTGACATGAGTTATTAATAAAATGATCAAGGGTTGTTTTGTTGGTCTTCATTGCATTTCAATGGTGTATGGTTTTCATCTTCTTTTTTTTAATTCAAAGAATTAATTAAACTGGTTGGGTGACACTATAGGGTCATGTAATTTGAGTACCAAGATTTGATAAGAATTTTTGGTTTGGGATACTAAGGTATAATGTTATAATGCAATATTATATGGGCTTTAAGATGCTATGTATTAAACTATTAATAAATTATATTTGCATTGAAATTGACTCTATTTCCTAGGTTAAGGAACTCGTTTAGGTTTTTTATTTGTGATACAGTTTCTTGATCATTCAAGAGCAATATAAATTCATAATTGAAATTTCTATTGAGTTGTAATTGTTAATATTTCATGGTGAATTAATCATTCTTTGCTCTAGATGTCAATCATGTAAAAAATATACCCAATTTTTGAAAGATTTCATCTATTGACCTTAAGTTTTGAAAATGTGTCTATTATTCACAATGTACTTGACTATTAAATGTACTAATCCATAGGTACATTATGGGATCATCCTCTCAGGTTTCGCAAAGCCCAGAGTGCAAGAGTAAAGTACTATTACTATCTCTCATTCATTTGCCAATCCCTTCAGGTTGCTAAGAATTAGAAATGGTAATTCCATAGGATTCTTTGAAGATCGGCTTGGTTCTTCAATAACAACCAACAAATACAATGAAAAAAGAGAAGTAGAAAACAAAGGAAATCAACATAGGAAAGGATCACACGTTCTATGTTAGTAGAGAAATATTTGTAGATGAAGGGGTAACGTCCAATGAAGAACTGTTGGCTATTATACCCCATCTAGGATGGGGAGATTGGGACATCATGAGTGAAAGAAAAAAATACTTATTGGTAAGCATATGTTTTGAAATGTATTCAAGTGGTTGATAGGCCATTTAAAAAATATATTTGTAACATGTGTAACAATCAAAACTACATGTATGTAATAATTGAAAATAATAGTTTATAGGAAACATGTATGTGATAGCTAACACTAGAAATAGACATTTCTGAAGAAACAAACATATTCTATTATTATTTTAATAGTAGGAAATTTTCTTTTGCTTGGTTGCATTATGGATGTAACAGCCTAAGGCAATAAATATTGTATGTTCCTTTTTGGGCTTAAAAGATATCTAATACAAAAAAAATGACAATTCTCATACAAAAAATAGATAATTTAGATATGAAGAAAAAATATTAGCCATTTAATGGAGCCATATAATTCAATCATATATAAGGGTAAAAGCACAATGTTGTGTGACACTTTCAGCCAAATAAATAGCTTCGAGTGAAATAATTTTGGCCAAAATAGTTTTTCCCAAATAGGTTTCGACTGAAACCATGTGGCCTTTATGTGGCACATAGGGTTCTGGTCGAATAAGTTTCGCCGAGATCCCAAAAAATTAATATTTTCCTTTTCCTGCTTTGAAATTGGATTTTTTTAATGTGCGAGGTTTCTATAGAAAGGGTTTCAGGCGAAACCCTTTCTACAGAAACCCTTTCTACTGAAATTGTCTATGTGGCATCCTAATTGGCAGCCAACTCAACTTTTTTCAAAAAGATTTGAAACTTTCAACTTCAACTAAGTATTTCTTTAGTCAAGAATGACTTTTTCTACAAAAAAGATAAATTCCCTTTTGGAGAGCTCGGAGTGGTGAATCCAAATATGTAATTTTTTTAATATTTTGATTAGTTTTAATATATTTTATTTTTAAAATAATGCAAGTAGGATGTTAAAGTTAAAAAAAAGGTTGATTAGAAATTAAAAAACAATAGTAAAACATATTAAAAAATGCTAAAAAATATATAGGTCACAAGAGGAGATTCTTCTTCAAAAGGGTATAATTTGTTTTTTCAAAATGATTAAGAAAATAGACAATATTTAGTTGACAGCCCATGAAAATTATCGAATTCTAACAAGTTTGACTTTAAAACGTTATTACGAGAAAAATATACATCAAAATTTTATTTTTCTTTTTTTATGCACAAGATATTGAAGTCATCTATTTAGAGAAAAAAATAGGGAGAAATGAAGTTGTTTTCAATTTATTTCTTGATGGCCCATGAAGTCACTTTTTTCTGAAATTTTCAGCATTCCAAAATCTGTTCTCCAATTGTTAAAAAGGTAATTAACACATTTTTTTTAAAAGCTAAAAAATTATAGGAATAAACTTTATCAAAAGTTCTACATTTCATTAGTGTACATTATTTTGAAATTCAAAACAAAAAGACCACTTTTATGTGGTTGAAGTTTAGAATTTTTTGTTGTTGTTGGTCGATTCCTTTATAAAGTGTGACACAGGTTTGTGATTTTACCCATAAATCAACTTTAACACAAGTTACATCTATCAATAAAAATAAACTTCATGACAAAAGATAAATTTTTCACTTTATATGTATATTCACTATTTATATATTATAGTTTTTTATCAAGAATATCCAGAAAGCATCATTTTAATATTTAGCTAGAATTTTACTACCCAACATTTTTTGTTGTTTATTAATATTAATGATTTTAACTAGAGTTATGAGCCAAAACAAAGGATTTTGAAAGGGGCCAACCCTTGTAGCAAGCATTGAAGAGACGAGAAAAAAATTCCAAAAGCTAGTGAAGAATCAAGTACAAGGCGTTGATAGAAGAAAAAGTAAACAAAGATGATAAAAGACCAACAATCTCCAAATAATAGAAGCAATTAAAATTGAGTCAAGAAAAATCCAAATGTAGCAATATTGCACAATGCTCAAAGTGGCTTGAAGTCAGATTTTATAATGAAACATTGGAACCTGCCATCAACCTTATCCTTAACTTCAAACAACTTTTGTTGCTATTTTTATCATAAAATATTACTATAATATATACTATAGAAAATTATTGTTAAAATATATATAAATTATAATATAACCAAATAATAAATTCTATATTAATATTAAAATTTCAAAAATTATCATGAAAAAGTAAAACTATTGTCATTAATTGTAGATTTGAAAGTTTCTTCCAAGGTTATATTAGAGTTGTTATTCTAAATTTGTATTCATCATAAAGTAGGTAGTGAAAGGAACAATGAAGATGTGATAGATTTGAGTGATTGGTATTTTATTATTTGATTTTGCTTTCACCCATAAATTAACTACGAGCATGTTTTTGATTAAGGTAAACACTCTTGACTAGAGCTATGAATGAGAAATGAGTTTTGAAAGGACCCCAAATGCTTTTACAATAAGAGCAAAGGCAAAGAACATAGAACAACCATCAACATTTAAACAAGCCTTAAAAGAATATAGAGAATAGATAACATACCATGACATAACAAAACAAAAAATAGGGGAGTTCAAACCATCAAGGTGGTTTGAAACCAAAATTTACCAAAGGGCGTTGATGCACAACCAAAAGACTATCAATCATAGCAACCAAATTTATTTTCCCCTCACAAGGGGAACCACAACCTATGTTGGAGTGGACCCCCATCATGAAATTCAACACCTTCGCATAGTACAAAGTCTGAGGGCACAATCCAACATGCATCTTGTCCTAATAGGATTGTCCAAGGTAATCAGATACGTTTCCTTGCCTCTTCGTAAAGTTTTGATTAACTAGCAAAGACACTTGTAAAAAAGATTCTACTCTCAACCATCTAACTTAGAACAAAATTTGATACTACTAGACAAATACTTATCAATTTTTACATAAACATAAAATCTAGAAAATATATATAAAATCCTAGACCATGCTTGCCCAAAATATTTGTAGATCTATCAATCACCACATCCCCCACAAATTGTTTCGATGATTGCAGTATAAATTATACGAAGTAATTATCAATTTTATTATTATTATTATTGTTATATTTTGACGCGACAGAAACAATTTTTTTAGAGTAATTTATTTCAACTTTGAAAAAAAGTTTTTCGATTTGTATATTTTTCCATCCCGAATATTTTAGCAAACAACTTTAATGTTATCTTTGACCGTGCATTCACATTCACATTGCTTCTGACAGCATCATCTAAAGGTGTCGCTAATTTCCACTCAATAATATTGAACATTCACTCCAACCTCTAGTGAATGAATCTGCTGAATACCTGAGTTAATCACACTCGATGTAAACCACAAAATATAATCACATCAATATACAATTTTAACCATAATAAATATTAATTTAAAATAAACAATACTTATATATTTTACAGTCAATATAATTTTTAAATATACAATTTTTTATTTTCTAAATTCAGCATTGTACGCAAGGAAGATGCCATTTTGCGGCATATTAATTGGAATCGATTGTAACAGCTTGGTGTAAATTCAACTTTGTCATCCCATGTTTTTTTAATTGTTGGAAATTGACTTGAATACAATATGCCGCCTCTGCTAATCTTTCTCCTTCCATTTCATTTCACACCTGCGCATTTGGCCTCCGGATGTTTTACGAATTACAATGATAATAAACATGAATATAGAAGAAACTTTAAATATTTTAAATTTAAAAAAGGGAAACTATATATAAACAGCTACCTATTGCAAACTATCAATACGATTGGAAACCTATACAGCTAAAAATTTAAAACAGGTAAAAATTTAAAACAGTTTAAACAAAATACAATTAATTTAATTATATATTTATAAATAGTTTGAATGGGTAGTAGAGTTGGCTTGGGCAGTAGGTTTGCTCCCCATTTGTCTTGGATTCAACTCTGTTCCTGCCCGTTTAAGAGGTGGGACTTCTTGCGGACAGTGGATCTCACCCGCAAGGGACTAGTCTCGCCCTAGCTCGCCTTTGGTACCCAAGGTACGGGTTGTTGGGCTGCTAAGTTAGGTCACGGGGACACCCTATAGTATCAAAAAAGAAAAAAAAAATTATATATTTATAAATGTATCAACTTTACCCCCAGAAATCCGTGCTTTAGAATATCCACTACATATGCACTTGTTAGTTATAAGTAAGATGTGGAGGCCACTTGGAGTTCTTCAATCCACTACCTTATCTTCCATTCGTTCATGGATTATATTTTCTTCTATATTTGATTCAACTCACTTGAAGCCAAAATCCTAATTTTATGTCTAATACTAATCATAAGCGTGATCATATTTCTAACTCTAACCTAATTTTAATCTTAATTTTAGTCTAAACAATAAATCTAATTATATCTCTAATCTTAACCTTAAACCTAATATTTATTGTAATTGTAATCTTAATTTTATCTCTAAACATAACCATGACACTAATTGATGGAGATTGGAAATGCAGTGGATCAATAATTCGTAAAATCTAGGTGATTTGGCCACCCTATTGGCTGCAATTTATTCACCAATTTCGACTTGGCTGATATATAATATTTGCCAATTGGTGAATATTTTCCACTAAAAAATCCCTTATGTGAAGGTCCTAAGAGCTTACCAAGGACACTCACAATAGATTGTAGGAGATATAGTCTCTAGAAGTTAATAAGAAGCCAAAGGAAATGGAACCAAAAAAGGTATCCTAGATTGATGTTTCTCCAATACAACAATTCCCACATCTCATTGTTTGATGAGTACCAATATTGATTATAAAACTATTGACCACTCTCCAAAAATTTATTTTTATCAGCCACTCTAGTTAAAAGAATAAAGTAATGCACATTCATTACAAGACTAATTGTAATATAGAAAGTTGCATACCATTGAAATTTCATGCTAATTTTTTCAAGCTTTTTTGTTCATTCCTTAGTGTTTCTCTAAGTTAATTTTAGCCCATATGTTATATTTTTCCCTTACATGGTGCAAATTCATTATTTTGTGTGTTCTCTTTTGTCAATATTTGTTTTAACCTTCTGATTTTCCAGTGTATTATCATTTTATAACTTCAATTGTGTGGAAATTGGCATGATGTGCTAGTTAATTATAATTATTTGTCATTTTTGGCCATATAAGTTGAGTGTTCTACTATATAAAAAAAAGAAAATACGATGATTGATTAACAAGCACAGTGAATACAAAATTGCATAAAGTTGACATATGAATTGGATAAAATAGATGCACATAAATAGATAGGAGAAAATAATCCAATCTCCATGAAATGAGGTTAGGACTCCTCATACATGGAGTGGTGGTGAGTTTTCCTACCACAAAGTAGCACAAGGTGTGAAAAGTGAGTCGACACCTTAATAGAACTCCTAACTAGCTAGACACCTTGCATGTGCAAGTGTTATGGACACCTAAGTAGGCTTAAATCCTATGTGTATGTAAATAAATATACTAAGACCACACTTGAGCATAGCTTAGAAGGGTACAAAAGTAATGGGTCCCAACCAGGAGGCCAAGTGAGGTACCCATGTACAATGCAGTCTCTCGTAAAATGGAGAAAGATAGAAAACCCACTGGAAAATAAACTATCCTTGGAAAATAGAGAAATAAAAGAAACTGATAAAAACAAGAGAGAAAAATAATATCATGCAATCACAGAGTAATACTAATATCTTGAATATACATGTGAAACCACCTTTCCATATATGAGTGTTTTACAATTTTCCACCTTACCAAAATAATGGTAATTCCTCAAAATGAATCCAAGGAACCCACAAGACTCTTCCTCTTACATTTGTCTATTATTTTGTAATTTATGTCTCATTAATTAACTCTCTCTATATTATTTTTTTAGACTCTCTTACACTCACATAACTCTCTCAATATTTATACAACATTATACAAAATTTATTTGGCATTGGTTTCTTATATATTGCATTCTTTGTACAACACTCTTGTCTCCTTAAATTCATCAAGCCCTCACATGTGATATTATATGTTATTCACTTTTATTATTATTTTTCTTATTATCTGCCATTGTAGCTCTCTTATTTTTGTGTGTCCAAGCACTTGGGATCTTCACATTCCTTTTATTTTCTTCATTCTAATTTTCACTATTTGCACAATTAGAACTCTATGCATTCCTAGATACACTTGGGATAAGAGATTCCACACATAATATATTTTCACTATATTGTCCTTTTGTGGAAGTAAAAGTACCAATTGAAGTGTTTGAGATACAAGAAAACCTCGAACTAGCCCCAAATAATTTTCAATTTCTTTATTCATGCAACTATATTGAGAACATGAGCAACTCCATTGTGGTTTAAATAAGTTCTTTCTTATTTTCAAATCCATGATATACTTCATTTATATAATAATAGTATTTTTATTTAACATATTTATTGGAATATTTTTTTATTTTTTATTTATGTTTCTCACATTACTTTATCAATTTTGAACTTTAGATTATTGAAAATTAGAATTTGTATCCTACCTCATATTAATGTACAAAGTTAAATTTAAAGGACATAAATATTTACCTTATGAACATAATATCCATATCTCCTTGAGATTGTCAAGTCCATCAAGCCAAAGCTTCTGAAAAATGTAATGAAATTTGAATACTCATTAATATATAAATTAGGGGATGTTCATAACAATGAAAAACATCATCAAGAATTGAATTTGGGCCAGGAACCAAAATAATCCTATCAACACACTTTTCTAAGAAACATTTCATTTTAAGATGATTCTCCAATTTGAAAACCATTTTAACTTAATTGGTTACGAAAAGAATGGAAAGTATTAGCATGGCATAAAGAAGAAGGACCATCAAATGTAAGAGCATCATTATAGGAGATAATTTTATCCCCTATACCCCTATGAAAAATATTTAAATAGGGAAAATAATTTTCCATGAAAAATTAAAAATAACAACTAAATAATTTTTTTTCAAAAGTTGAAATAAATGGAGAATGTAACCTCCAAATAGACACAAATTCTTACATAGGGAAATCCTTTCTTAGGCCACGTCTGCAAAAGCATCACATGCTCCCCTTTTCAATTTTTTTCTTTATGAAATAGTTATTAAACATCTACTTTAAAAAAATTATATTTATGATACTTGATGACATATAAAGTTGTTTGTCAAAATATATAAATTATAATATTATTATAATAGTCAAAATCCCTATTTTGAAGCATTTAGTGAAAGGTGAATTATTTCATGGGATCTCAAATTGGAGTTGGAAAAGCTCACCTCTTGCTCATCCACCTTCTCTTATTGTGACCCATACTTGTCAAAGTCAACAATCTTCATATAAAATGATTTGATAAGAGCCATATAATTAAGATCTAATATAAATAAATCAATACAAATCAACTTTAATTGAAAACGGGACAAGATAAAGTCTTGACTTTATATGTATAGTCACTATTTATATGTTATACCTTTCTTTCTAATGAATACCAAATTAAACCTACCCATTTAGTATTTAGCAAGAAATTTACTATGCTGCATCTATTATTATTATTTCTATAAAAAAATAATTATAATATATAATATCATACAATATTATTAAAATATAAGTCTTAATATTATTATAAAAAAATTGAACAATAAATTACATGTGTTACGATTAAAATTCTTGTAATTAATTTTAATTTTGAAAAAATAATTGAAAGAGTTGTGTGTATATTTTTCCATTTTGTTATTTGATTATTAACAAATCGTACCTAAAAAAGGTTTTTAAAAAATAGGATAATGATGTATGTATTCATTATAAAGTAGAGTATGGAAAGACACAATCAATAAACCATTAAATGATGTATGCATTCAGTAAATATTATACGAAATGACATCAATATTATTATTATATTTCAGATTCAACACCTCACCTATAGAATAAAATTGTTGAGACACAATCAATCACTAGCTTCCTAAGAGAGGATTAATTCATTACAACTTTTTTCAAAAAGTCTTTGTCATATTTTGGATTTATATAATTTTTTGTAATTCCGAATATATATATATATATATATATTATTGCACTAAGCAAGTAGAATTACAAGAATGCAGCTACAAATGTAGCGAAGGAAATAGTGATACAACAAAAGAAAAGTCTAATATGTGATCACAATGCTACACTAACAACTCTTACATAAGCTGTACAACATATTTACCCAGGCTAAGTTTACTATCAAGCTGAAATTGTATAACTTGATCTTTAATCTGCTGTAGACGGTACTTGACCTGCTCATTCTTTTTGCACAAGACTTGGAGCTCCGAGAAAAACAAACAACCTGAAGAAATATATAGAGTAAAGCCTTACAATACCAATTACAAGATAATAGTCATTAGAAAACATATCAATACATCTGTTATTCCATATTTTGGTAGATAACTTTTTATCTTATCTTTGAAAACAAATATTTTCTTGGATTGTTGTGCAATGAGACGTACTAAGGAAGCGTCTATACAGCATATATTTGCGTCGAAATTATTTTATAGAATTTAAAATAAATTTATATTTTAAATTTATTACTTTGTACTTTTCTTTTTCGCCTTCCAACTAACTTCTCAGCTGCGCTTACTCGCACATTATAAATAGCCACCATTTATAAACTCTCCATATAGGTAATTGGCGCATATAGAGTTAAAAATTTAAAATAATTTAAAAGAAATAAAATTAATTTAATTATATGTATAAATGCGCTTTGGTTTTAATTAAAATAAATTAAATAGTTTACTCTAAGGAAGCCGTCCAGCTAATTTTGTTAGATATAAGAAAGATGGGAAGGTGACTTCAATTCTTCAACCCAGAACTTGGCTTTGCCTTCCCTGAGAGATTATATTGGTGTTTTAATCCTTAATTCATTCACTTGAATCCAAAATGCTGTCTCTGTTAGTGTTACTCCTCTTATCTTTCACACCCGTACCAGCTAATACATCACGCAAGTCTTCTTATTCTGATCAAGATGCACTTTTGGCTTTCAAGAAGGCGGTGCTAGTTGACCCATACAAATCCTTGGACAATTGGTCTCCCAATGTTAGCTTCTGCAACTGGACTGATGTCACCTGCTCTTCTCGCCGACAGCGAGTGATTTTCTTGAATCTCACAGGTATGGCTTTACTCGGCTTCGTCTCTCCGTACCTTGGAAATCTCTCTTTCCTTTCAACGCTTTCTCTTAAACATAACAGCTTTGAAGGCGAAATTCCACCTCAGTTGGGAAGCCTTTTTCGGTTGAGAATACTTCGACTGTCTAGAAATTATTTGGAAGGCTCCATTCCAGCTGAATTAGGAGATTGCCGCTCTTTGCAATCTCTTACTCTGTCTTATAACAATCTGACCGGCAGCATTCCGTCCCAGCTTGGCCTTCTCTCAAAGTTAGAGACCATGGCATTAGCGGTGAACCAACTGACAGGTACAATTCCGGCATTCATAGCAAACATGTCCTCCTTAATTCAATTAGATTTGGGCAGAAACAGATTCCATGGCGGTATTCCTGTGGAATTGGGTGGGCTTACCCAACTCAAACTTCTTTTTCTCGGCATCAATAACTTAGCGGGACCAATTCCTGTTGTGCTTTCCAACTGTACTCTTCTCCAAAATTTGTCATTACCTAACAACCAGTTAGCAGGGCACATACCCTGGCAATTTGGCAAACTGTCAAAGTTGCACTCACTTTTATTATGGGGAAACCAACTCACTGGAGAAATCCCAATCTCCCTCTCTAATTGCACTCTACTTGAAGACCTTGTTTTAGCCATTAACGAACTAGGCGGTACGTTGCCCTTGGAGTTTGCTAAATTGCTCCACCTTAGTCGATTCGAGGTAAGGGAGAATCATCTCGTGAGTGGAAGCAACCGTCTGTCTATTCTAACAGCCTTGGCTAATTGCTCCAAATTAAATGTATTGGATTTTGCCTGGAATAATCTAACCGGTATCATGCCCTCTTCGGTAGGTCTGCTATCAAATAGTCTGTCTCTGTTTATAATAGGATCAAATGAAATTGAAGGAACTGTTCCAGAGGAGATTAGCAATCTGACAAAGTTGACATGGTTGGATTTAAGCGGCGACCGTTTCAGTGGGAATATACCATCCACCCTCAGTAGGCTTTCAAATCTTGAAAGACTGGATATGAAGAAAAACAATTTAGATGGGAGCATTCCAAACAGTTTGGGTGATGCCCAAAGGCTTGGATTGTTATCACTAAGTGAGAACAAGCTGTCAGGGAAAATTCCAGATACTCTTGGCAACCTCTCACAACTACGCTACATCTATCTTGATCACAACCAATTGTCGGGTAAAAAACCTGCCAGTTTAGGGAGATGTCGATCCTTGATGGTCGTGGATTTGGCTTACAACAATCTAGAAGGCAACATACCTTCAGAAGTTGCTGGTCTTCCACATCTCCATTTCTACTTCAACGTCTCCAGAAATTTGTTAGAAGGGTCTCTCTTAGAAATGAGCAATATGGTAATGGTCCAAGCTATAGATGTATCTTGAAACAAGTTCTCCGATGGCATTCCGAGTGGCAAGCTGCATAGCGTTGGAGTATCTAAATTTGTCTTGGAATGGATTTACAGGGCCAATTCCTGCATCTCTAGCAAAACTGGTAAATCTTCAAGTAATGGACCTTTCCTTCAATAATTTGACAGGTACAATACCAGGGTATTTTAAGGGTATGAAAATGCTTCGACATCTCAATCTCTCTTCAAACAGGTTATCTGGAGAGGTCCCACAAGGATGAGTTTTTCCAGAAATGGATGTCTCAGCACTTATGGATAACCTTGGCCTTTGTGGCACATGGATAAGCTTACCGCCATGCTCTCATTCCAAACACGAACAGCCATCAGTCTCCAGGAAGGTGATAATTCCTCTTGTGGTCGGCGTTACAATTTTCATCCTGTCTTTTCTGTTGTTAGCAATTTCCTTTAGATTGAGACTCAGAAAGACCCTTCCTCTCAAGCTGTGGCCCTCACGAATTTTATATGATGAACTTGTAGATGCAACTGGTGGGTTTAGTGAGGCAAATCTTATAGGCATTGGTAGTTTTGGATCCATTTATAAGAGAGTCTTAAACAATGGTAGAAATGTTGCAATTAAAGTTCTCAATTTGCAAGATAAAATGCTCATCAAAGTTTTATTAAAGAATGCAATGTATTGAAAAGAGTCAGGCACCGTAATGTAATCAACATTATAACAACTTGTTGTAACCTTGAGATTAAGGCTTTGGTTCTTCCATTTATGTCAAAGGGAAGTTTGAAAAAATGGCTATATCCTTCAGGAGGAGATGAATGCATTTTAAGTTTGAGTGATCGGCTCAGGATAGCAATAGAGATAGCACATGGAGTGGCATATTTACATCACCACTGTTTTGTACAAGTGATTCATTGTGACCTGAAACCTAATAATATACTATTAGGTGATGATATGACATCATATGTAGCAGATTTCGGTATTGCCGAACTATTATTTGGGAATTTCATGGATTCAATGAATTTTTCAAATGCACTAAGAGGTTCTATTGGATATATTGCACCAGGTATGTATTTGGCATTATTATTAGTTTGATTTTATATATTATATAATGTTAAAAATGGATTGAGAATTAACAATCATTGTATTGAAGTACAGAGTATGGAATAGCTGGAAGAGTTTCAACTAAAGGAGATATATATAGTTATGGAATTCTAATCTTAGAATTGCTGACAAGGAGGAAACCAACAGATGAGATGTTTGCAGAAGAAATCAATCTTCAAAGTTGTATAGGGCTGAATTTTCCAAATAAAATAATAGAGGTGGTGGATAAGTTCATGCTTAAAAATGTTAACGAATCAGAAACTGCAATGGTTTTTTAATGCCTCACTCAGTTTATGGAAGTGGGATTGATTTGCACAAGATAATTCCCTCAAGAACGACCAAATATGGTGGACATAGTTGAGAGATTGGAAATAATTAGAGGTACATTTAATGGTATTCCTGGAGGTTTTCAACTACCAATAGATATCTCACATTTGGTTGATGATGCAGCTCATGCCAGAAATATGAATTCACGTAACCATGATAGTTGGTCTACATCTACATACTAGGTGTTTATGCAAAAATATAAAAGTTAATGCTTCTTTGATCTTTTTTAACTTATTGGATGATATGTATTGAATATCCCATATACTATATTGCAAGGTGATGTAAACATTACAGAATGAATGTAAGGGATTCAAGGTTGACATGAATAATTTAGAGAACTTTTTTTACTTTAGTAACATAGAAATACCTTTAAAAAAATAAAGCTTAAGTTGAATTGTAGGAAAGAAAATTGTAATCTTCACTATTGCCTTCAATTTTTTATAGATATTTTTATAGGGATGAAATATAGTTTTAAATTTGTATGTTTAATTTTATTATTGTAGGAGTATTATTTAAACTTTTAAAGTAATGAAAATAATAGTATATAAAAAAATATCAAATATTTTAGAAAAATAATATTTTTTAATATTTTAAAATTATAATCATAGCAAAATTAATTAGATGTCATGAAGTTTTCCAATTGAAATTGTGAAACTATAAAACATTCATCGATTTCACAAATGTTAAGTATATTGTAAAATTTGTTCATCTCTAAATTTAGTATTGAAAGTGGAGATTAATCTTTCCCTATATATTATAAGGGGACAAAATTTTTAATTAAAAATAGGAGTTTTTCTTAGCTAATATAATTTTGAAAATGAAGGAACATAACTTTTTTATTTACATTTTTTCTAAAATTTATAATTTTTTGATAGCGAATATTTCTTGAACCTAAGTGGATGATGCAAAATAAATTCATAATTTTAAATGTATTAAACTAAAATTTTACCTTTGCGAAAATCATTTATTGTATCTTTTCTTCTACAACAACTGTTTAGAAAATATAGATTCATTCTAAAAATCTAATGTCCCAAAAAGAAAAATTTAAATTATTGTCCAACAATATTTGGGCACAACAAAGTTTTCTTTTTCTTTTGTAAACACTTGTATTATCATTGTTATTATTTTTGAAAGATTCAAATTTGATGAACATTTAAATGTTACAAAAGAAGGTATATATTAATATTTTTTAAAGCATATTTGAGGTGTAAATTCGAAGGTATATCCTTCAATTAGGAATATTTATGATGGCTGAGTTTATATGTGGAAAATTATCATTACCAAAAGAATTGTGAAAGAATAAATGTATATTTATTATATCCCATTAGAATATTTTGATTGACTACAAGATTATCAACCTATAGCATAAGGATTATAGTTCAATGCAAAGGAGTCAATCTACTAGAATATGACATATTTTCGAAGAAGATAGAAGCAATCATTTAATGATCAGATGATAAATCACCAAGAATTACTCTTATCTTTCAATAAAACAACTAGGAGAAGAAGTGTGTTCTTAATAGGACTATGAATTATATCAGACATTTTCCATTGAGCATGTTTTCTATTATAAGCGGTTAAACTTTTTGAGTATAGAATGCTTATTTTATTTCCATACTATTATTCTAATAGTTGTTACTTTCTATTTTGAAACTTATCCTTCTTCCTATTCTTGAGGAAGAGTTGACATTTGATTTCATTTTTCTTTTATTTTTTTAGTTCATAGAACATTGGACACCCTCATGGACCCAATATAGTGGGGTACTCTATTGAGGAGGAGATCGATCTCGTATGAGTGTTATATTGAATAAAATTTCTTAAGTTTTCATGTTAGATTGTATTCCAAAATTTTGTGTTTAGAATGCAATATAGAAGTAGTTTGATAACATGTTTTTTGAGTAAATGAGTGATTAACAAGATCTTGTGGATGTAGCAACTCAAGAAAGGGTCACTTGAGGTACTACTAAACCACTTCAATTTAGATTGCTAGATTATATTATGCATTGTGAGTTTAATTAATAGATTTCAGTTCATGTAATTATGAGTGATGTATTACAATTTTTGAATTAGAATCTTTAGATTGATACTCTATTTAAGTACTCCAGAGGTTAATTAAGTTAGGATATATTGTAGTGTAATAGTTAATTGGTTACATTCTTAAGCATTAGTTACCCATAGAAAAAGGTAGACATTTGCATTCCTTTACTCCATTTTTGAGAAATAGAAGTTTATTTCAATAAAAATCTTTTACTGTATTTAGTTTTTTTTCCTATACTCAGTCAATGTAGAATTTTTAAATCCATGAATTTATATATATTTCTAGCACCATTTGATGTTTTATGACTCCTTGGTTGATTATTTAATGAATCCCTCTCTTGATTGATGAATTGCTTATTCTAGGTATCGTCAGATCCACTGAGCTATGTGCATAATCATTAGCACTAGTTAATAGGGAATTAGGGGAAGCTCAAAATAATGCAAGGGATCAGAAGGATGAACTCCTAGTGAAAAATTAGAGGATGAAAATCTAGAGCTCTATATAGACCAATTCTTGTTCGTCCATAACATGTGTGGAAATGGTCTAGATGAAGATCTTAGTAAAACTATTTATAGGAAGGATTAAGAAAAAATCAAGGAAATAATTTAACTTTATGAGACATGGAAACATTAATAAGATGACCATGGAGGATATTACTGAGGTATGAATTATTTATGTACTTGAGCAAGCAATAAAATGATTTAAACAGGTAAAAATAGTGTCACCTATGTGACAAAAGTGATGGAGTAAGTGACCAACCTCAAAGTTGGCATTCTCCTATATCAAAATGCTACCTTACATGACCTTCAAGAAAGTAAGAAAAATACTAAAATTTTAGCCATCTACTACCCTTGATGTAGGGAGAAACATCTACTCAAGAAATGGCCACTAATCTACTTAAGTTGAGTAGAATTTATAAAAAATAAGGACCCCATAAATTGTTTTATTTTTCTTACTAAAATTAAAAATAATCTAGGAAGGGCCCCATATATTGAAGAAGAAATCAACTAAATAGGTAAAAGACAATCCAATGAAGGTTTCAATTCATAGCTAAACAATTTTCCACTTGACCCATTTTGAATTGAGGACAAAACTAATGGACAATACATTGGAGAAATCCCACTTTTATAGTTCCACGACTTCAGATGCCACCACCATGGGGAGTATCTCAAGTTCCTCCTTTTGAATGGATTAATCTATCTTTGGTAGTTCCCTTATGGTTGAACAAAATTCATGGGCCCCTCAACCTAATCGAGGAAAACAATATTAGGAGAATCAACGTCAATCCCTCCTACCTAATATTTCTCAACCTCCAAGTCCTAATCCTAATGAGCATGCTAAAAGAATCCCTACCATTAGCTCAATCTATCGGGTATGTGCAGGATCATCATGGAAAAAATAGGTCCTTAAGTGGAAAAAAATCAAAAAATCGAGTTAGCCAACTTGACGTAAAAATTTGAATAAGTTATCTATATTATTTCAAAATATGTAAGAAAAGAATCTGTAGCAAAATGAATGTAGTTTCTAAACTACTAGGTTTGTTTAAAAAAAAAACTATTTGCTGAATTTTGAAATTTCAATGCGAGTACTTAAATTTCAGGGAAAAATTAAGAAGAAGGTGTCTGTCTAACCACCCTAACCACAATAAAATGATAATATTGTTTTATAATATTTTAGATATAAGTAGAGGACTCATGTCCTGGTGTGATGCATATTTTTTTGTAATTTTTTTCCAAGTAAATAATTAATTATTAATTTTTTAATACAAATTTTAAAAAATATAAAAAATCGTATGTCTGACCACCTTAACTTGGTAGAAAATTTATGAAATTCAATTTTTTTATTTTAATCCTATAGTATGTGAAGCATAGAATGTGATGCATGTTTTGGATTCAAAAAATGCGATACCACTTGAAAACTATAGATATTTTTCAATCAGCCTATCAATCAAGACTTTAGTCGTGATTCGAATAGAAAATGAATAATAATTACTTATTAAATTCAAAGTACAAAATAATTTATATTGGTGGAAAGCTAAGAATATCCTTTAAAAAACCTTTTTGTTTCATCAATTTTGGGTAAAAAAACATCGTCAGCCACATACCCATCATATTGCCACATTTTGGCCCATCATGATCTTGCACATAGCCTATCACTAATCCAAAACATAATCAACCTTGCAGTTCTAATGTATATATTGAAAATTAATAATGCAATGTTAAGCATGACTAAATTGAATGATATTCAACTCATACACATGGATAATTCCAACCAGGACCCCTACTAATGAATAATTTGTAGCCTCGATCAAGAAAATTAACAAGAAAACTATAGAGAATCCGCACGGGTAGCAGATTTGGCTTGAGTCTTGGGTTTAACTCCAAGGCCTGGGCTTACCTGATGCATGTGGCTTGCTGGCAATTGCATGCATCCCTATGGGACTAGTCTCACCTCAACTCACCTCCTCAAGGTAAAGTGGGGGAATTGGGTTGGGTCACGAGGACACCCCTAAGTTAACAAAAAAGAACAATATTTAAAACTATAGAGGAAAAAGAGCCTTAAGATCCTCACAATCCCAACATAGTCTGAAATATCATTAATGTTTTCATTCATTCTATTTTTTCTTTTTTACTACATTTATTTTCTTTGAAACAATATCAATTCAAACATTGTCTTAAAGAGGTGGAAAAAATGGACACTAAAATTACTCTCCTAATTATACAAAATTAATTGTCAATGTAGCATTTAACTTCATTTATCACATCAATCATTTATTTTTACTTAATCACTTATCATTAAATTTTTATTATCATTTATCATCATTTACCATTGATTCATTTTATTATCATTTATTATTTATCACCATTAATCATAATTTATCATCACTATCCATTTTTCCATTTAACTAAATATTAGTTTATTCTTTAACTAAATGATGGCTAATTATCTGATTTTTAATAAATAAATATAATTTTTAATTTGCACCTCACCAATTAACTCTATCTTTAAATTAGAAACTTCTTCTTCCCTCACCAATTAACATTTTCTTTGAATTAGTGACTTCCTCTTCTCATTTATTTATTTATTAAATTAAATACATTATTATTAACATCCTATGAGTTTAAAATGGTATGTTTTGAATTTCAATCAAGTTGTATTCTGCATTCTCTTGATTTCACTCCATAGTCAGTTCAATTAACTTAATTTTCCAATCTTATACTCATCCATCCATCTGATTTTTCTTGAATAATATATAAATACCCTCATCCTATCATCATTTTTACATAACAAGTCTCTATGCAAGTATACTACATTGAAATTAGTTATCAATAAATGTAGTGTTATGCCAATAAGTTGCACCGATGTTCCTTAATAATCATATAGCTACAATAGGTTTAATTTGAGGTTTTCATTGAAATTGGTAAATAAGAATTTGACTTTTGTTTGTGTTTCAAGATCTTATTTATTAATTATTTTAATATCAAACTTAAAAAGCCATCCAAAATTTTCTAAATATGGGCCTTTTATCATTATTTAAGCTTAAAATTATCATAATGAAATTTCTTAAAGAATGAGTAAATAGTTGTATGAAATAAAGGATTATATGCTAGCCACCAATTAACCATGGGTTAATTCATATGTAATAACCCTCCTATTCACTAGTTGGACTCATTATTTTCTATGTTTTGATTTGGTACTTTGATACTGTGATGATACTATTATTGCTTGGTTTGGTGGTTGGTTAGTAGATTGTTGGTGATTATGCTTATACATTTGATGACATGGATATTTCTTATGATATTCTGGTTTGGTGATATTAGTTGATTTCAGAGATATATTATGATGCAGTGATTTAGCAAATTATGTTATGATGTGATCTGTTAGTTTAGAAATGTATTCTCATCATTTATATTATAATTGTTAGAATAGACATGATGAAAGGACAATGTAGCATCACTCATTCGCAAGTGCCCTGCTACACTGTAATTCCTTCTCACAATGTAATGATTTGATTATATATATATGTACATGTATACGACTTTGTTTGGATGCAGGGATTGCAAGTACAAAGTCTCGATTCCACCTGCTTCGGCAGGATAGGGTGAGCACCAATAACCCAATGGCATAATGTTGAAACAGAGATGACTAAGAAGTCACCCCCTCCCATGTTGTCAAACCATCCCAATTGAATGGTATTGTGTGTCATTATGTTGTCATTTCAGTAATTTATTATTGTGTTTTGTGTAGTGTCTTGTTCATATGTTATTTACGTTGGTATTTTATAAGTTGTGATTTATTTAATGAAAAGGTGGTAATAATTGTTTATTATAATGTAGATTAATATGTATTTAAATATTAAAAGTTTTAGTTTAAAAGACATGTGTTTTAGTTAAATGTTAATTAAATATTAAATTGAGTTTTGTTAGTTTAATTAAATTATCTTGTTAAAGATAATTATAAAATAAATAAATTAAATGAATTAAATTATGTTCATAGTAAGTAAAGCTTGCAAAAGTATATTTAAAACAAAAAAGTATTGATAAAAGGAAAAATAAAGAAATAAAAGAATAGAAAAGAAAAAAGGATGAATGAGAATTAAGTGTTGACTGAAAAGCTCGATTTAATTAGATAATTTCTTTTATATTGGATTTTTTTTAGCTTTTGGAAAGGAAGGACAATATATTTTATTTAATGGAAAAGTTATGGGTTTTCACGAAGAGGAAATTGAGACAGAAGTTGCAAAAAGATAACAAAATAATTGTTCTAAATTGTTTTTGATAAAGGTAAAATGGGTTTTACAGGGACCCAAAACAGCAAAGTTTACAATAATAAGGAAAGGAAAAAAAAGTCCAACAGAAAACACTAGCTGCCAAAAAGTAAAAGGACAAAGCAAACAACAGCCAATCGTAACAGACCAAAAAGGTCAATAAAAAAAGGCCAGCAGAGAAGACAACAAAAAAATGGCCGCAATTAACCTAGAGTCTTGAGGATAGACTTCGTCTTCACCTCCAAATTCTACATGTCATGGACTCCCTTTTTAAAAATTTGAATCATCTTCGGAGTAGGTGGGGCCTTTCTCTTCAGATTGGCTCTAGTTCTCTTTGATATGCCAACATCCATTTCCTGGAATTCATCATTGGTTTCCTCCAGATCCACCACCAAAGACCCCTATTGGGCTCTATCTAACTTCTCAGTCATAGCATTAATTATAATGGCATTGTGTCTGGCCATTCTATTATTTTGCTGTGCAACAATTTTGATGGTGTTCCTCATATTCTCAACCTCAATTTCAAACTTTTTGTTATTGTCAACGTGGTACAAAGTTTCTTTGCTGAGACCATGATTTCCTCCATCCACTTCTTTCTTTTCAATCGCAGCAATCTTGGCTCCCAGCTTTTCCAATTTTCTTTGAAGGCACCAATTTTTTTTATCTTTAACTCATTAATTTCATTGAAAGTCCATTCCAAAAATTTGAAATGGGAATCAACATTAGTTTTGGCTAAATTTAGAACATCCAAAGCTGGATCCCTTCCAGTGTTTAAACAAGTTTTTTCAGGGTCAGGAGTAACAAGGGAACCGTCTCTAGCAGATCTTTCCAACAATGGGTTGGCACTTGACTCCGTATTATTGGCACTAGATGCCTCAGATTCAAGGGAATCTTCAGAATAGGAAACAAGAATTTTAGCCTAGGGGTTCTTATCAACAAGACTGGTCTTGAAGGAGGGGCTTCCTGACTCAAACTCAACACGAGCCTTATCAGAAAAAGGGATAGGGTTTTTTTTGCCAGAAAGGACAACATGCAGGCTAAGGACAGTTTTGGCTAGACTTAAATTGGGAAAATACTCCGAACAACTAGGCTTAGTGTCGTCTTCCTCAGAATCAGGAAGGGTTTCCAAATTAGTGGGGATAGACAAATTTTGATAATGCTCAACAATCAATCTAATCAACCCAGTATGCAGGATGGGGAATCTTCTACAATTTTTCTTATGATCATCCAAGCTTTTCCTAAGAGAACAGAAAAGATAGTAGGGGAACAAAACCCTTACCTTGTAGCGGAAGTGATTGAGTAGAGCAAAGTGAGAGCCATAGACCCTAGTGAAGTGCCCGTCCACCGTAATGTACTCCATGATGACCCATAGGACATTTCTCCAAAGGGATTTTATGGTGTTAGCTTCAAAGTAGCTGTTAGAAATTTTCACAAGATTTAGCCTTTCTTTTTCTTTTTAAGGAAATATGATAACAACATCGTCAGAAAAAACCCTGTCCTTGAAGAAATTTTTTCCATCAGTAGACAAACCCGTCACTTTAGCTATCAAATTTTCATTAAGCTCCACATTCCTACCAAATAGGGTAAGGTTTCCATTATTCTAGTTTTTCTCAAAAAGGTTCGTAGCCACCTGATTGGAACCATGGAGCTTCTGCAGGAAAGGAAGTAACCCACCGCTTTTTACTTTATTCCAAACCTTAACATTTTTGGTGTGCATCTCATAGCTGTCTATCTTGATTCTTTTCCTTTCTCCACCCATCTTGGCCAACACAATGGGGCAGACACAGATGAAATATTTACTAAAACTGGCCCCGGCAAATCTGAGAACCCACAAAGCATGCGACATTTCCTTGTAGACTAAGCCTCCAAGCTCGGTCCCATACAATCTAATGATTGTGATGTGAAAAATCCAACCTGTCCTCATTAAAGGGATGGCACGCCTCTTCTCCATGTGATGTATGATAATTTAATAAAGCACAGACATTAGAACTTAGATCACTAACATTAAGCCAGGTGCACAAATCATTACTCCTAACTCCTTCATTAGCAAAAAAATCCGCAACAACATTGGCTTCTCTATAAGCATGTGATATTTTAACTTTATCAAACTTAGCCAAGGTCAAGATGGTGTCATCGATCCAAGACTTTATTGTCCACGAGGGGGGAGAATTGCCATGGAGGCAATCAATTATATTTTTGGAGTCACCTTCCAGCCAAGTATTTTTAACGTTAAGACTTTGGACTAAATTTATAATGTGAGATGCGCCAGTAGCCTCTGCCAAATGATTGGTTTGGGAATCAAGAGGAGAGGCCATCACTCCAAGGAAATTACCAAAGGAATCCCTTATGATGCCACCATAGCCCACTGCTCCAGGATTACCTTAGCTGCACCATAAAAGTTAGCTTTGACCCATCCATTAGGCGGAAAAGACCAACAAACACCCTATTTGTCCTTTTTGGATTTCTTAGGAGCACAGGGCAATTCAAGGCTAATCTTCCAATCCTTAGAAACTATAAGGTCATAGGACGAATGTACCGCTTTCTTAGAAAAGAAAACCTTCTGTGAAAAGACATTGACATTTTCCTTCAAGAATCTGACAATTTTATCAAAAACAATATCCGCAAAAGCTTCTTTATCTCTGTGAATTCTATTGTTATGTTCTTTCCAAAGACCCCAAGCAACATGAGGGAAAGAGAAATCCCATAAAATCCTAAGCATAGTATTTTTAGTTGGGGCTTTTCCCTTGAAGGAAGAAGTCTTCAATGGACAAAGGAAAAACCCAAGAAAGATGCCACAGACTTATAATTTTTTCCCAAATAGCAGCAGCAAATGAGCAATGAAGGAACAAACGACGCACAGATTTGGCCTCCATCTTACAAAGAAAACATCTATTAGGTATTTGACATTCGCGTTTGCAAAGGTTGTCAATTGTGAGCACCTTGTTTTGGAGAAGGATCCAAAAAAAAATGTTGATTTTAGGGATCAAATGTTTGAACCAAGCCTTCAACCAGAAAGGAGGAGATTCTTGAGATGAAGTAATCCTGGCAAAGGCAGATGAAATAGAATAATTTCCTGAGGGTTTTTTCATTCTATTGTTTCATGCTTCTTGAAAGGAATTTCTAAGTAGAATATTAGATTTGAATTTGAGTACGGTATTCTGGAGAGGAGATTCTGAAGAAGTAATGAAAGTTGTTGAAAAAGAGTATTGGAATCAAGCAAGTTTCATCAAAATATTAGCAGCGCAGGACTCCAGGTTTTATCTACTTCTTCTCTAGTCTTCTGATTCAAAGAAAATAAAAATATAAATAGGTTAATTGGTGAAAGAAAAAGAAAGCCTTTGAGAGTAGAAATTATTGAATAGTAAATTTATTGAAAGAATTAATTTGGGTTTTCATGAAAATGCTCTATGATTATCCTTTCAATTTGGCTTTGAGAAAGTATTGTTTGAGCCTGTGAAAATAAACTATGTATCTATAAATTGAATTTTTTGGAAAATTGGATTGCCTCTCAGAACAATTGTTATGGGTTTTGAAATAGATCCTTATATATATGTGTGTGTGTGTGTGAATATATTTAATTCTTTCTTTCTACCTTTCTGTACTTTTTACTGAAATGTTGTTTCTTATGGACATATACAGTTATATATTTATACATATATATATACACAAAATTCATATATATAATATATATAATATATATATTTATATTCTTATAGTGAAGCAAATTATTCATTCTAATATTATTCTGGTGTATTTGTTTTTTCCTTTAAAAAAATTAAAAAAATTAAAATTTATGTAGTGGAAATTTGTTATGGGCAAAATTTATGTTTTGGGGGGAAGGGCCGGCCTAAGCCGTACCATCCCCATCCCCATCCTGCACTCATCAGCCCCCAGGACTGCTGCCACAGTCCTAAGGACTGTTGAGCGTAGTCTAAAGGACTGTTGTGCACATCAGTCCTTGGGGACTGTGTGCATACTTTGACTACGATTTGCTTTATTTTATTTTATTTTTTGTTATATATTTTGTTTATATATATATATATAATTTTGTATAATGATTTTTTTTCTATTCTAAAAATTAGAACTGTGGGTGATCAATTAATCAAAATAGAACAGTATGCATGGGTAAATATTTTGAGTATATATATTTATATATATAATTATATATGCAATTAATTGTATATATATATCTAAAATAATATTATTAGTTGTTGATTTTGTTTCAATTGGGTAATTGTGAAAATTAGTATCCTTAGGTAATTAAAAGAAGCAAATTAAATAAGTTGTTGAAAATATTATTATTTTTTTAATTTCAAAATTGATTCGTGGAAAATAGAAAATTTTAAATGCAATTGAACTAATCATTCTCTCAAGCTTTAAAACTGTGTGATCTTGATAGTATCTTCTATTTTATTGTTATGAATTTGGTTATTTGGATGTGGGGGCCCTGTTGTAAATTGTGAAACTTATTTCCAGAGGCGTGCTTTATCCTTGGATGTATATCCTCGTATTTTGTGCTTGTGATGTTGCATGATTTTCATATTATTATTATTATGGAAGGGTTGTGCGGTATTGTTGGGACTTTGATTTTGAGCTAATTGCGAGATGGATTTTCCTCGCATGTTTTTGTTTGAGTTATATGTTTTATTCGTTATAGTACAACCCTTGGCTGGTTTTGGTTATGTTAGGGGTCTTAGGGAGAGTGGCTCTTCATGGGGGCCGCCGCCTTGAAAGGAGGAAGAGCTCAGGATAACCCACGTAAGAGTAGTATAACAAGTGATAACCTAAAAATAGAATTTAAGAGGGATAGATAGTAAAACACACAAGATAATAAATATTGGATACCTCATCTATGCATTAGGGCTATCATAGACTAATGATAGACTGAGAAGGTTGTGGTCGGCAAAGTCGTAACCTCATCCCCATGAGAGGTTATCGACTCCGCATGAGCTACCCTATGGTGTCGGCGCTTCATGTAGGAGGAAGGGCCAGGATATCCATAGATGGGCACCAGCGCCTCAAGTTGGAGGAAGGGCCAGGATAATCCATGAGAGCTATGCGATGACAGTCTCCACTAGACACCTATTTTCCTTGTTTCCTTATTTCCTCTAGAAATGTATTTTTGATGTTGTATCAGTTCTTCTGGAATTGTATTATGTTCATTATTTCAGTTTCATTTGTAAATTTCTTATGAATGTTCTTTTGTTACCTAGTTAACGGTTATTTCCTTGCTTTGATGTGATGAGATTTATGACTTTAAGTTATTATGTTGACTTGTGAATGTTGTTGGTTATGTCATTATAATCCTTGATGTTGTACTTGAGTTTTGTACTATATTGTTCTATTGGAGTCGTTTGTCATTCATGGTCGTGATCTCTTCCTTGTCATCTTTGAGCATGGGGGTGAGTTATTTATAACTCACATGGTTGGGTGGAATGTGCTCTGCACCCATTGGGTTCCCCATTAATGATCATCTCCTCAGCGTTCTTCAGTTGGAATTTGTACTAGTGGATCACTTCGTACTTCATTCATTATTGTACTTTGTATCATCCCACATGTATGGGAAATTTATTGTAACTCATTATTGAGATCATGTCATGTAGTGTAATGGTAAAGCAATGATGTAACATTTAGGATCCTTTTTGACATTATTGTAAGAAATTCATTATGATTGTAATTTGTGATGTAGTGATACTTTCACTCTTGGTTCATGGATGTACTTTCATTGATGGTTATTGTAATGTTATTGGATAAGTTGTTTAATACTATATTTTACTTTTGTTATAGTTGTTTTGCAATGTAACCTCGTGTGACCCAGAGGATTTAACGTTAAGATGTTAATGTGTAATGTAAATGTATTTAATGTTTGGTTGTATGTTTACCTTGTGTTATTTTTTGAAAAAAAAATTGTTGTGCAATGTTTGTTCTTTGGGGTTTGCATGATGGGCGTTACATCATACATGAATCCCTTATACACTTTAATTCTAAATTTGAAACAATGTTTTTTCTAAAAGAGAAAATAGAGAAGGGGAAATTTGAAAGGTCAATGATCATATGTGTTCCATTGCATGCTATTATAAATAGAAACCCAATTATCACAAACCCAACATTCTAAGAGTAAAAAGTTGTTTAGACACTCAAAAGTAAATGTAGTTCCACATGTTCTATTATTCAATTTAAAATTATCACCTGTTCATTTAACATTAACCAATTGAAGATTACATATATTTTCCTTAAAATGTTATAATAGGGATCTAATTAGATATAACCGCCAAATTTATCACCAAGACTTAGAATTGCATTATAGTTACCTCCCTAAACCAAAGGAGCTATATCGACCATAGATAAAAGAAAATCTAATATAAGACCAAATATGATCCCTACCATAAAAATGTCTAGGATAATGCACTTTAGATAAAATATTTAAGACACCCACATTAAAGCGATAAGCCTCAAATGATAAATAATGTGTTCTTGCAATCCAAGAAGCATTATTTTACTAGCAAGGATCCCATAAACAAGCCAAACCCCCAAAAAATAAAAGAGTACCAATGCATTAACAATCATTTCTTTTATAAAGTATTGAAGATAAAGAAAGAATATCCTCTAATAATAGCTTATGTTCTTGAAGATAAATGAAACTACAATTATGTTCTTGAATACTATCTCTAATAGTATTTTTGAATGGATGTTATGGGTATGTGCAGGATCATCATGGAAAAAATAGGCCCTTAAGTGGCAAAAAAATCAGAAAAATTAGAGTTAGGCAACTTGACGTAAAAAATTGAATAAGTTGTCTATATTATTTAAAAAATGTGTCAGAATATAATCTGTAGAAAATTTAATGTAGTTTCTAAATTACTAGGTATGTTTTAAAAAAAAACAAATCTATTTTGTAAAAAATTGAAATTTCAATGCAGTGGTACTTAAATTTCAGGGAAAAAATATTAAGTAGTTATCTATCTCACCACCGTAACCACAATAAAATGATAATATTTTTGTATAATATTTTAAATATAAGTAGAGGACTCATGCCCCGTCTTGATGCATTTTTTTTTTAAGTTTCTTCCAAGTAAATAATTAATTATGATTTTTTTATTACAAATTTTTTAAAAATATAAAAACTTGTATGTCTGACCACCTTAACTTGGTCAAAACTTCATGAAATTTAAATTTTATTTTTTAAATCCTATAGTATGTAAAGCATAGAATGTGATGCATGTTTTGGATTCAAAAAATGTGATACTGTTTGAAAGTTATAGATGTTTTTCAACTAGCCTATCAATCAAGACTTTAGTCAGAATTTGAATAGAAAATGAATAATAATTACTTATTAAATTCAAATTAAAGCATAATTTATATTTGTGGAAATCAGCGAATCTCCTTTGAAAACCCTTTTCATTTCATCAATTTTGGGTGAAAAAATAGTCGTTAGCCACATACCCATCATATTGCCACTTTTTGGCCCATCATAATCCTACACATACCCTTACCTAGACCCCTATAATTCCATGAAACAAATGTAATTTTTTGGATAGGAGATAAATGAAAATCTAGTTTCCTAATGACTGCAAATTCCACTTAATATTTCCCTATTATCTAAATATTTTTCTTAACTTATTTCCTCTCTATTTTAAATACTTTTTTGAATCATTGTTTCTAATATTTTTTGAAGAAAAAATAGAGGGAAAGATGTTTCATTTAGGTCATTATTTGTACTTATCTTGTGGGATTCTTCTATCTTAACATAGTCTTATTAACCTTCATTGTGTATGTCTAGAATAATATAAAGGGATAATATCAATATGGGATGAAAAGAATCATCAACCTTTGGCCTTAAAAATCTTTTCATAATGTTAGTAGAACTAGAAAAAATTTCTATAGAAGACATCAATATACCACTTAAAGTATTCATTTGTCATTTAATTAGACACTACACTAGACACACTAGTGCTAGAATTAGTTAGACCCAAGATCTAACCAACAAAATGACCTTCACATAAGTAGGATTGGGTACATCAAAATTTTCAAGGACATCAAACCTACGAGATATATTTCCTCTTCACATATATTTTATTAAGAAATTTATATTTTTTTACTTTAAACTGGGTATTCTACATGGATTGAATATTTTTTCTTAGAATAATCTATCTAAAGAATAAATTCTTCAGACTATGAAGACATAGGGACCTTTAAGGAAAATTTATTTTTAAATCCCCTTAAGCATGGGGTGCATGACATCTCAATTTTTTGAATACAAAGTATATTTCCCAATTTTTTGACATTTAGAAATGGCTTATTTAATCGAATTTTAATAAATCCATATATAACTAGTTACCTTTGTTTTAAGTGTATCATGTGAAGGTCCTTAGAGTTTACCATGGACACTCAAAATACATTGTAGAATATCAAAGTTAATAATATGCCAAAGGAGATGGAATGAAAAAGGAATCTTAGATTGATGTAACACATTTTTCCACTAGGTCAAAGCCCACATGTCATTGTTTCATGAGTAACAAAAATTGATTATAAAACTATGGATCACTCTCCAGAACTATATTTATATCAACCACTCATGTGAAAAGCATAAAGAAATCCTCATTCACTAAAAGACTAATTCTAATATAGAAAGTTACATACCCTTGAGATTTCACACTATTTTTTCCTCACTTTGGTGCTCATTCCTTAGTGTTTCTCTAAGTTAATTTTAGCTCATATATTATATATTTTCCCTTATATGGTGCAAATTCATTCTTTCCTTTGTTCCTTTTTTGTCAATCTTTGTTTTAACCTTGTGACTTTCTAGCGTCTTATCATTGTACAACTTCAATTCTGTGGAAACTAATATGATGTGCTAGTATCATATCATTATTTCTCATTTTAGGACCATCTTTGAGTGTTTTACAACTTCTCACCTTACCAAAATAGTGGTAATGCCTCAAGATGAATCTAAGCAACCCATAATCCTCTTCCTCTTACATGTATCTATTATTTTTTAATTTATGTGTCAGTATTAACTCTCCCAAAATTCTTTTTGTAGACACTCTTACACTCACATAACTCTGTCAATTTTTCTACAACCTTATACAAAATTTATTTGGGATTGGTTTCTCATATAGAATTATTTGTACAACACTCTTGTCTCATTGAATTCATCAATCCATCACATGTCAGATTATTTCTTATTCATTTTATTATTATTTGTTATTCTAGCTCTCTTATTTTGTGTGTTTGAGAATCTTGGGATCCTTACATCCCTTTTATTTTCTTCATTCTAGTTTACACTATTTGCATAATCACAACTCTAGTCATTCTTTGATGCACTTGGCATACTTGAGAATCCATGAAAAATATTTATTTTCTCTATATTGATTGTTTATGGAAGAAAAAAGATCAATTAAAGTGTTTGAGCTATAAGAAAACCCCCAGCTAACCCCAAATAATTTTCAATTTCTTTACTCTTGCAATTATTTTGAGAACACTCAATTGCATTTTGGTTTAAATAATTTCTTTCTTATTTTCCAATAGAAATTATACTTCATTTAAATAATATTAAATATATTTTTGATTAGATAAGCATGGAAAGGGCTCTGATCCCATGGTTACGGCCAAAAAACCAAAAAGGAACTAAAACAAAGTGGGAAACAACACCACCAACTAGCATCATAAAATAGTGCCTAGAGTGGTACATAAGCCATAATTCAATACCATAACCATAGACCAGCCATAATTAATCAAAAAAATAATTTTATGCTAATTTACTTAAAACTATGTAGGCCATTGATCAAATCCAACATATACCAGGTAGTCCTACACCATAAGAAGGCTATTATAAAATAGCAGTCCAAAATTTGAAAGAAAAAAGAAAAAAAGAGGATAGCAGTCATTGAACACCATCAAAAGAAAGCTATTACTTGGATTTTTTCAATAGGTCCCCATATTCACCAATGAGGGAGATGTACTCCCACTAGTTAGGTCTCTCTGAATCATCTAACACCTTTAATTCATTAGACTTCCACAGTTTTTTGACTTCCTAGTTATTTTTGTCTGTTCAGAAATAACATCCATCATCGCTCTTTTGATCAGCCTAATAGTCACCTTCATTAGTGTAACCAAATATTTTTTCATATATTCCACCTAAACCTACAAATAATTTAGTTTGCTCTTCATAAAATCTATGCTAGAGTCAACAATATAAATCTCATTACCCATATTTCCTTCATCCTTAACAGTCAAATTATCATTCTTTTGATCCTCTTTTATCTTAGTTTGCTACTCCTCCTCATCTTCCTTTTATTCTTTTGATTCCTCTTCTTCCATATCATATCAAGAATCCTCAAAGTCCATCCCTTCAAAATATTCATCCACCTAGGCTTCAAAATCTTTAATTTCTAGGCCTTGCTCTTCAAACAGAATGATTTTTTTTACCTTTCTTGTCCTTAGAAGCATCTTTAGCTAGGAAGACTGACCTTTGACCATCGCTTCCTCCACTACCTTATCCCTACATACTCTCTTTCAACTCCTCGCTTTGCACACCCTCTTCCCTGATAGTAGTGCATTCATTGTGAGGATTGAGATCTTTCTTAATATTCTTCACCTTTGGTAAGTCTAGGAGAAGAGGAGAGTGTTTTCTCTTCTTCGAAGTAGTCTTCACAAGCTCAGTCTCCATAACACCTTTACTAGCAATTTTTTGAGTCATAGAGGTTGAGGGGTTCAAAAGATTTGTAGCAAGGGAAGGGCTCTTAGCTAGAATTAACACCCTCCTAGCAAAAACTAAGGGAGGCAACCAAGGATTACGTACTTTAGTAGGAATATCATCCACAAGGGGGTTCCTCATTGTCATGTAGGGGAGGGCTAGCACCCTTCTCTATATTAATTTACAGAGAAGACAATAATTAGAAGGTTAAATTAATTCATTCGCCATGCCTAATATGATTTAACAAAGGGAAATGGTATGCATGTATTAATGGGCCCATTCTTATTAGCCACCTTTATTCCTTGATTTTGTAAACTAGTTGCTTCTACTATAAAGCTCGTTGTCACCTCAAACTTGAGAGCTCCAATTGCAACACTTCTCTTCCTCCACGAAAGTGTGAACATGGCTGTTAGATTCTCATTGTAGCCCTTCATAGTTTCAAAGAAATGAACCATGCCTGCATTTTCAAATAACCTCCACAAGTCAACATTTTGCTTTAGAGTCTGGCAGTTAGGAGGCTTTGTGCACTTCCTCACCCCATCCCCCCACAATTTTAACACTCTACATTTTTTTTGGCTTCTGCAAGCTATTCCTAATAACCTCCCACTTCTTTGGCTCTCTACCTGTGTTATAGAAAACACTCTTACTCAAAGAAACAAAGTTAACCCATAAAAACTGAGGAATCTAGAAGTTTCTTTTAGGGGAAGCCAACGAAACAATTCCTGGTACCATGATCTCATCATTTTTATTACAAGTAATAAACATCACATTAATATTCATTCCTTGCAAATCTTTACAACTATAGGGAGGGCTAACATTAGGAAAATTGACCCATGATTAGAAATGGCATCCCTTCTCAACTTTAAAATCTCCAAGTGATTCTTGATCGCCTCAGGAAGGAAAACATGATTATTTTTAGCTCTAAATGAGATCATCAAAAATAACACCGTATCCCCAATCACATAATTAATCTACAAGCCTTTGAGAGCATAAGGTCCCCCATGCTTCCATGCAACTTCAACACTTCCTCTTTTTAAATTGTAATCATATTCAAATTTTTCATTTAAAATCATATCTCTTAAAGACTTCAAAATGTTATTATTTATCCAATGGGTCCACCCCATACATCTCAATGCATCATTCGAAGCACAATCAATTGATTTATTTCCTTCTCTATAAAAATGCTACACCATGCAATTGGTGAAATAACTCTTCAAGGCTAGGCACTTGTCAATAATATTTTTTAGCTCCTAGGGTGGTGTAGCCACTCCATTCAGAATATCCACAATAAGCTTAGATTCTCCTTCTAGGATAACATTTTTTAATTTGTACTCCTTAAGGGTCTTAAATCCGCCTAAAACTGTTAGCACAAAAATCCAAATTTAGCACCAAACATCCAAGTTAGCACCAAAGTTCACTATGCACTTCCCTTTGTTTTTTGGAGTAAATCCCCTACCCCTGCTATTCTTGGGTTGCCTTTGGAGCACCCACTAAAGTTACACATTATCAAGTATTTTTGAGGAGGGGTCCACACTGTAGAAATTATAGTTAGCATCTTGTTCCAATTGAAGTTAGTAAAATCCTTACTGATACCCCATAACTGATTTATCCTCATCTTTTTGTAGTTAGAGAAGAATTTAGAGAAACTATATCTTCCAACCTTCATATTTTCCTTAATATGAGATTTGATAGCCATAATAAACTCATAAATTCTTCTCTCCACTTCCCTAAATATCCTATTATTCCTTTCCTTCCATATTCCCCTGGTGACAAAGGGGGGAACTTGGTTCTAGAGATCAACAATAACATTATGGGAAAAGGGCCAATTTGACTAGTTTTCTATAAACAACTTCATTAAATGAGGAAACATCCAGTATGTGGATAGCAATGATAGGAAGAAGGAAAAAACCTCTTTGGAGAACTAACAGTGAAAGAACATGTGCATTATTGACTCCTCATCATACTTACAAAGGGAGCATCTGTTAACCAATTAAAATACCCTTCTTACCAAGTTGTCAATTGTAAGAATTTTTCTGTGTGAAGTAGCCCACCATAAATAGTTAACTTTAGGAACCAAGTTCTTTAAACACACCTTTTCCCAATGATGATCTCTAATTTCCACCAATGGCTTAATCAATTCCTCATAGGCTTGTTTTACCGAGAAACAACCCAATGAGCTACCCTTCCATAACCGTTCATCTTCCCTATCTCTATCAAACCACTTAGCCTCCCCAATTTGAGTGTGATGCCTTAACAGGGCCAAATCCCAATTGATTTGTCTTTGACCTCTTAAATTATCCCTCCTTAATCACATTTTGAGCTCCTTCCAATTAGGTTCATCCATCTCCTACTTAGCATAGTCTAAAACCTTTTTGCCACAAATTCTAGTTAGGCTTTGTTTGAGAGGATTCAATTCATCAATTGAAGACAAGTTAGAAGTCTCAATCCATGGGTCCTTCCAAAAGTCAATATTTTTACCAATTCCAATTCTCTTTCTAACCCCCATTTTTTAGCACATTTTTTTTATTTTAACAAGGTGATTCCATAGAGCAGAACCATTAGGCAAGTTAGACATAGAGAGAAAATAGCCTAGATTCCTGTTCTTCAAGTACTTGGCTTGGAAAATCTTCACCTAGTATTTAGAGCCTTCTAGGAGATTCTATCCAATTTTAGCAATTAGGAATTTATTTAGCAAGGTGATTCTCTTTATCACTAAAATCCCCATCCTTTTTGGAGTGCACACTTTTTCCCAACTGACTAGAGATAGTCTTTATTTTTCTTCAATTCCAGACCACAAGAATATTCTTTGAGTCTATTCTATTTTTCCTCCTATAAAAGTAGAGATTTTGAAGAGTGATAAGTAGAAAATAGGAATATTTTGTAAGGAGGCTTTCAATAGTTGGATCTTCATAGCCAAGCTTAGAATCTTCCCCTTCCAACTAACCAACTTGTTTTGAACTCTCTCAATCAGCTGATTCCATTAATTATTTTCCAACTTCTTTAAGATCAAAGTTAACCCAAGGTAGGCTTCAGGTAGGGCTACTTCTTGATATCCCAATATTCTCACCACTCTTTCCTTAACCAATTGGTTAGTATTAAATAAGTATATCTTAATTTTTTGATAGTTGATAAATTGGCCAGAAATAGTAGCACAGTCATCAAGAACCTATTTCCAAAGCCTAGCTTCCCCCACGGAGGCTTCCCCAAATAGAAGAGTGTCATCAACAAATTGTTGGTGGGAGTTAGGAAAAATAGACGAGGTATCTTTAAAACCTTTTAGAGCTTTAGAGTTCACCATTTTTTGGATGTTCCTTCTAAGGACCTCAACAACAATTATGAAAAGATAGGGTGAGAGGGGATCACCTTGCATAAGGGCACAACCACAAGAGAAAAAGCCTTGGGGGACACCATTTACCAAAACATAGCACATGGGGGAGGTAACACAAGTAGAGATCATTTAAGGAATCTTCCTTCTATCCGAAAATTCCTGAGAACAACAAAGAGAAATGACCAAGAGATTCTATCATAGGCCTTAGAAATATCAATTTTGAAGGCTATCCCATGATTTTTTGAATGGTCCATTGAGTGGATAATTTCATGGGTGGAGATGAAATAATCAAGGATGTTTCTTCACTGGACAAATCCCTTCTATTTTTGGTAAATAATTTTTCCAAGCACCAGTTTGAGCCTTAATAGAATAATTTTAGAGAAGATTTTATAAACTGGATTGCAAAGTATTATAGGTCTATAATCCTTCATAGAAGAGGCATCAATATTTTTGGTAATAAGGGATATAAAGGTGGCATTTAGTTGGTTAAGTAGCCTTCCTGATCTAAAGAAATCTTTAGCAGGATTAAAAAGGTTATTTTCGACAATATCCCAATAGGTCTAGAAAAAGGTAGGACGAAACCCATCCGGGCCAAGGGATTTAAAAGAACCAAAGGAGAACACAACCTATTTAACTTCTTCCATAGAAACAAAATTAGTCATATTCTTTAAATCAAGATGAGAAATAACTTTAGGGAACACCTCAAGAATGTCATCATGTACCTGATTTACATTTTCCAGGGCCATATGGTGAGAGGAGAAGTTTACAACTTCTTGAGAAAATTCCTTTTCAGTTGAGACTGTGGAGCCATCCTCTTTCACAAGTGATCTGATCATATTCCTGCTTTTGTGTTTCAGAGTTGATTGATGGAAGAATTTAGTACTCCTATCCCATTTAGTTATCCATTGAAGATAAGAATTTTTTTTCCAAAACATTTCCTCCTTTTTGTTTATCTTAAACAATTAAGATCCGAGGTCTCTATCCTTAGCACATATCCCATCATCCACTAGACCTACCTCCATAATATCCTAAACTTCCTTTAAGTTGTTTCCAAGGGAATTTTTTATCTCAAAGATATTACCAAAGGTCATCTCATTCCACCCTTTCACTCTTTGCTTAATTCTACTAAGCTTTTCCACTAGGCAATACATAGGGGTACCACTTGTAGGTTCATCCCACCAACATTCAACAAGAGCAACAAAGTCCATGTGACGGTTCCGTGTTATCTCAAATCTAAATAGGAAGGGTCCCCTATTGTGATCCATATTTCTTTTAAGCACCAAAGCATTATGATCTGAGCCAGACCTTGGGAGAGAAAAAAGAGAGAGGAATTGGGATATATTGCAATTGGCTAAGATCATAAACCTATCTATCTTGACTTGGATTAGATGGTTTCCATTCCTTCCATTGGAACAAGTGTACTTTGATCCTTAGAGAGGGATATCAATTAGACCAGTCAAGTTTAGGAATTCAACAAGCTCCATCATGCTATTTGAATAGTCATCCAACCCCCCTCACTTCTCTGAAGGAAGGAGAGGGGAATTCAAATACCTTCCCAACATCCAATGATCATCTTTTATATTAGTAATAGCATCATTTAACTATTCCCAAAGCAACAATCTATTCCTGTTCAATTTGGGAGAATAAATATTTATTAAGTTCCATTTCTCAGGGGAAGCCAAATCTTCCAAGGAAACCATCTGACTATTCCTACTAGCTGAGCACATAGTTCCTCTTAGTTTAGAAGGATTCCAAAGAGTAGATATACCTCTAGAAGCCCCTTCAGCCTCACTAACAAAATAATTCATAGCAAGCTAGATGCTCAAAATAACCTTATTAAAAGTCTATTTCTTCATCTTTGTTTCTTGGAGGAGGAGAACATCCACTTTATTGTCAACGATACAGGTTTTAACCAAAAACTATTTATACAAGTTATTAAAGCCTCTTATATTCTAGGAGATATACTTAATAGAGAGAAACAAGGTACAACACCACCCAAAGCCTTGAGAAACAACCAAGGCTACTTGTTTTTGGCCTTTGACCTAGTGATCAAATCCAAGGTTCTTTATTTTCTTGCAGCCACATCCCTAGTAGTGTCTTTAGTTTTGGACTCCTTTTAGGAAGGTCTACCCACGTTATTTTCCCCCAACATCCATCTTCTTTTTATTTTTAGATTTAATAGGAGCTTGAGACCAATCTTCCTCATACTCTTTATCACTATGTTGAGGTTTAAAGCCCAACAAAGCCAAAGAGTGACTCAATTTTCTTGGCTCCTTTTGGGATAAGAAATGCATATCCTTCAATAACAGGTTGGTGTTAGAATGCACTATCTCTCCTTCTTCGAATTCAATACCCACTCTTGAATCCTAAACCTTATCTAAGGGTGCCTACAATTTTTCCACCACAAGGGGGACCTCCTCAAGTTCACCCCCATATTCAATTCTTCGCCAATATCCTACATCACCATTTTTTAGAAAACATGAGTAGGAAAATTGTAAAATAGGGGTAGAAGCCTTAGGGTTCAGGAAAACTAAGTCATTAGAAATAACAAGAGGTTATGCCAGAACAACCTCCCTACCCAGGATAGGGATTTCCTTTTGTTGGGGGATAGAAACCGTAAAGACAGGAGTTGTAGAAGCTTGAGCAACTAAAGCAAGTTCATTCGTAGAGGTTTCATCCACTAGTTTTTTCTCCTTAGTAAAGGTACCCTCAACAATTTTGTTCCCACAAGAGTCAATGAGGTGACCAAACTTCTTAAACAACTGGCAGAAGAGGTGAGCATTTTCATATTCTAGAGGTTGGGTCTAGTTACCAAATTTTGACATAAGGAGGATTGGAGATGGTAAGATCATATTCATAGCCACATTTACAGAAATACAAGCATAAACTAGTCTAGATCACTCTTGAGTAATCTTATCAATAGCCAAAAGACTACCAAAGGAGTTAGCTATTCCTTTCAAAATACCTGTCTCCCATAACTCCAGAGGTAGGCTAGAAAGGAAAACCCAAGTTAGAACCAAGGCACCTAGGTCAGTCGAAGGATCAAAACTGGGTTTCCACTTGCAGAGGGAAATAAATTTCTTAAACCCAAAGTCAAACACCCAGGGACCTCCAATTAAAACCTTTGGCATATCTTTGTAAACCACAAAGGAGAAAAGGAAAATACCTCTTAGCATGGCATTTAAGGTAATGTTGCCTTTGAGATTCTTAGTGGAAGCAACCCATTGACAAATCAATTCAATATTTGTCTTGTAAGCCAAAAACTTCCCAACCAACACCTATTTGAGATTGTCCATCACATTTAACATCAAAACTTTAGGGACATCTACTTCCCAACTAGTTACAGAGTAGGAAGCAGATTCTAACAACCTTTTGCCTGAAGCTAGCAAGTCAGAACCCACTAGTTTGTCCACATAGGAAACTAATTCTTCCATAGAGAAGAAAGAGTTAAGCCTGAGAGATGGAGATATGGGTGATTTTTTAGAAATACCCCCAGTCTTTTCCCTAGGGTAAAGGATGTAAGTACGAGGAGGGGATGTCATATAGGGAACAACAAGGCTAGCCATTGCCACCGCAGGCACAACATCAGATAAGAAGACAACATTCTTGGAATGGGGAGCCTTCCCGAGCCCTCCTCCTGACCAAAGTGGGAAAGTTGCAAAGCAGAGTCAAGTTCTATTTTCAATAACATATTTTTTAAATGTGATTATATAAAATATGTTTATTTAATATATTTCTTTGAATTTATATTATCTAGCATATTTTTGGTATGTTCTTGCTTCTAATTTTTTAGGCTAGGTGAACTACCAATTAAAGGGTGTACATTTTGTAGAAACTTTATCGTATTTTAGGCTATATGAATGAAAACACATAGAATAGAAATCTACATGAGGCACTTGAATCCTAGATAATATTCTTTGTGTGTTGGAAATTTTTTTTTCATTTTTTCATTTTTAAAAAATTATGTTATCAATTTTGAACTTTAAATAATAATAAAAATAGAATTTTATTTTACCTTATAGTAATGTAAAGTTAAATTTCAAGTAGATAAAAGTTTACCTTTTGAACATAATATGCATATCTCCTTGATATTGTCAAGTCCATCAAGCCCAAGCCTCCAAAAATGTAGTGAACTTTGAATACCCATCAATATATAATTCAAAGGATGTTCATAAAGATGAAGAACCATAATAATCCTATCAACATACTTTTCCAAGAAACCTTTCATTTTAGGATGATTCTTGAATTTGAGATCTAGTTTAACTTGATTCATCACAAGAACCAAGGAATGGACAATATTGGCATGTCATAAAGAAGGAGGGTCATCAAATATAAGAGAATTGTTACATGATATAGTGATATCCCATATATACTGCTATCAAAATCATTCAAATAGGGAAAATAATTATCCATGAAAAATTAAAAATAACAACTAAATGAATTTTTTTTAGAAGTTGCAATAAATGGAGAATGTAGCCTCTAAATAGACACATAGTCTTACATAGGGAAAGCCTTTCATAGGTCATGCTTGTGAAAGGACAAATCATTTATTGCATTACATGCTCCCCTTTTCAGATTTTTTTCTTTATGAAATAGTTGTTCAACATCTACTTAAACAAATTTATATTTGTGATCCTTGATGTCACCTAGAGTTCTTTGTCAAAATATATAAATTATAATATTATTATAATAGTCAAAATCCCTATTTTGAAGCATTTAATGAGAGATGAATTATTCCATGGGATCTCAAGTTAGAATTGGAAAAGCTCACCTCTTGCTCATCCACCTTCTCTTATTGTGACCCATAATTGCTAAAGCCAATACTCTTGATATATTTTTGTTTGGCATACGCAACAAGTCATATACCAAAAAATGATATCATATAGAGATGAGAAATATTAAAAATGATTTGATAATAGCCATATAATTTAGATCTAATATAAATAAATCAATACAAATCAACTTTTATTGAAAATTAGACAAGATAAAGTCTTGACATTATATGTGCAGTCACTATTTGTATATTATACCTTTCTTTATCAAGAATACCAAATAAAACCTACCCATTTAATTTTTAACAATAAATTTACTGCTCTACATTTATTATTATTTCTATAAAAACAATAGTATTGTAATATATAATATAATAAAATATTATTAAAATATATAAATTTTAATGTTCTTTTTTTTGGCGAAAGGCTAAAAGTCGATATATATTAATATATAATACAATGTTACAAAATAATATTTTCCATGGCTCTTGATAACCAAGATTGATATCATGTTAGCTTGCTAGAGACAAAAATGAGAGAAAAGCCCCATGTATAATCTATAATACCACTGACTATAAACATCTACAATATTCCCATATAGGACCACTGACTTTAAACATTTACAATAACCCCATATTTTCCCTATATTGAGACCGAGTGTTTGAAATAAATTCACCAAAATTACACTGCATACACTATATACATATCACCCATTTACAAAACCACTTTTAAATAAAAAATTTAATGTTATTATAATAAAATTGAATAAAAAATTACAGGTTAATATTAAAATTCTTGTAATTAATTTTAATTTTGAAAAAGTAATTAAAAGAGTTGTTATTCTGAATTTGTATGTACCTAGCTTTTTTTCAGTTATTCGTTTATTAATAAAGCTTACCTTTACAAAATCAAAAGAATAATTATGAGAATGATGTATGTATTGAATATAAAGTAGGGTAGCGAAAGACACGATCAATGCCGATGTCAGAGATTTGATTTTTCATTATTTGATCTCATTTTTACCCATTAATTGATCACGGGTATGTTGAATCCTAATGCTTGTCCACAATATTTGAAGTTTTCCTTCCTCCCCACAAAATATTGCTTTCAAGGTTGGAGTGAAAATTATATGAAATAACATCAAAATTATTATTATATTTCGAATTCAACATCTCATCCGCAGAATGAAATGGCTGAGAAGATTTGAGAAGACAGGTGCAGCTGGAGAATTCAATGAAGTTGTTGAGATTAGATATTCCAACAACCCATACAAATCCTTGGAGAATTAGTCTCCCAATGTTACCTTCTGCAAATGGACTGGTGTCACTTGCTCTTCTCGTCGACAGCGAGTGATTTCCTTGAATCTCACAGGTATGGCTTTGCTCGGCTCCGTCTCTCCTTACCTTGGAAATCTCTCTTTCCTTTCAACGCTTTCTCTTCAAAATAACAGCTTTGAAGGCCAAATTCCACCTCAGTTGAATACTTCGACTGTCTAGAAATGATTTGAAAGGCTCCATTCCACCTGAGTTAGGAGATTACCGGTCTTTGCAATTACAGAGTTTTATTATAGAATGTAATATATTGAAAAGAGTCAGGCACCGTAATATAATCAAGATTATATCAACTTGTTCTAACCTTGAGATTAAGGCTTTGGTTCTTTCATTCATGTCAAATGCAAGTCTGGAAAAGTGGCTATATCCTTCAGGAGGAGATGAATGCATTTTAAGTTTGAGTGATCGACTAAGGATAGCAATAGAGATAGCACAAGGAGTGGCATATTTACATCATCACTGTTTTGTACAAGTGATTCATTGTGATCTGAAACCTAATAATATACTATTAGGTGGTGATATGACTTCATATGTAGCAGATTTTGGTATTCCCAAACTATTATTTGGGAATTCCATGGATTCAATGAATTTTTCAAATACACTAAGAGGTTCTATTGGCTATATTGCACCAGGTATGTATTTCCCATTATTATTAATTTAATTTCATATATTATATAATGTTAAAAATAGATTAAGAATTAACAATTATTGTATTGAAATGCAGAGTATGGAATAGATGGAAGATTTTAAGATAAAGAAGATGTATATAGTTATGGAATTCTAATCTTAGAATTGCTGACAAAGAGAAAGCCAACAGATGAGATGTTTGCAGAAGAAATCAATCTTCAAAGTTGGTTAGGGCTGAACTTTCCAAATAAAATAATAGAGGTGGTGGATAAGGCCATGCTTAAAAATCTCACTCAGTTTATGGAAGTGGGATTGATTTGCGCAAGGGAATTGCCTTAACAACGACCAAATATGGTGGACATAGTTGAGAGATTGGAAATAATTAGAGGTATAATGGTATCTCTAGAGGATTTCAACTACTAATAGATATCTCACATTTGGTTGATGATGCAGCTCAAGCAAGAAATATGAACTTACGTAACCATGATAGTTGGTCTACATCTACAGGCTAGGTGTTTATGCAAAAAGTTATAAATGTTAGTGCTTCTTTGATCTTTTTAACTTATCGGATGATATGTTTTGAATATCCTATATACTACACTGCGAGGTGATGTAAACATTATAGAATGAAGGTGAGGTGATTTAATGTTTTAGGGATTTTTTTTTTAACTTTAGTAACATAAAATTGGCTATTAAAAATAATGTTTAAGTTCTATTCTAGCAAAGAAAACTGTAATATTCACTATTGTCTAATAGGGACGAAATATATAATTAAATTTGAATGTTTCGTTTTATTATTGTAGGAGTATCATTTAAACTTTTAACATAATGAAAATCAATAGTACATTTAAAAAAATCAAATATTTTATAATTTTTATTTTTTTTTTAAAATTATAATTACACAAAAATTAATTAGATGTCATAAAGTTTTTTAATTGAAATTGTGAAGATATATAAGATTCGTGGAATTCAACATTGTTAAGTATATTGTAAAATTTGTTTATCTCTAGATTTATTATTGAAAATGTGGACTAATTGTTCTCTATAAATTATATGGGAACAATTTTTTCAATAGTAGTTAGGAATTTTTTTTGCTAGAATAATTTTGAAAGTTAAGGAACATAAATTTTTTATTTGTCATTCTATAAAATTTATAATGTTTTGATAGCCACAATTTCTTGAACCTAAGTCAATGATCCAAAATAAATTCATAACTGCAAATATATTAAAATGAATTTTTACTTTTTTGAAAATCATTTATTATAACTTTACTTCTACACTACCATTTATAAAATATAGATTTATTCTAAAAATATAATGTACCTAGAATATTTTTAAAATTGTTGTCAAAAAATATTTGGTTACAACAATTTTTTCTTTTGTAGACACTTGTATTATCATTGTTATTGGTCCTTGCCTTATAGGTGGAAACTAATGTAACCGGTGGGCAGTTTTTTGAATTAATGCTTTCTAGGAATGGGCGAAAGACTATTTAAGCTATGGTCTAAAGGATTTTTCTTATTAAACTATATTTTGGTTATTTGTTGCAATTTTCCAGATTGATGGGTGTTTATTTTGTCAAGGGATTTTTTATTTTATGATTAAAAATGGAGAAAAAAATTTGTTTGGCCAATGAGCAAATACGGCAGGAAAAATTCAAGATATTCTCTAATGTTTCACTTTAAGCAAATTTTTTTTGCATTGCAAGGGTTGTGGTGGGAACATGCAATTCTATAAAGAAATTCACATGCCTTGTCTATGCTATGACATTTTGCATTCATGCATAAAGGGGAGCTCAAGAATTAGTATCTCTAAAACCCCAATATTTTTAGATCGACTTTTTGATTATTGTGAATAGATTAAAGCAACAACTATGGAGAGATTGGTTTTGGTTTGTCTCATTTTTGTGAAATTTTTTGAAGCATTAGTGTTATGCAATATATTTCCTACAAAATCTATCCTTTTTCTTTTATTGACATCATGATTGCATGACAAAATCTATGCAGAATCTTGAGGTACGTCATTTTCCATGGTTTCAAGGTGTTTTATTTTTATGAATCTATGCACATCCAGATCATTTTTTATTGCGTTTTGTTTCATTCTAAAACAATTATGTTGTTATCTACTAAATGGAGATGGTTTGATTGTGTGTGTGGACATATTGCTTTTACAACATCAACAATAGTCAAAATCCATTAAATATTGGTGGGTGCTATATATTAAAAAAATATTTTCTATTGCTTGTACAAATTTATAGAACTTAAGAAAATTTTCCCACTACTTGAAAGGAAAGGTACATTTAATTTTTTATGGTAATGAATTATATCTTGAGACCTATCATTGTTACATTAGCAAACACATTAATTATATCTTGAGACCTATCATTGTGGCATGAAATTTTATATTTCATTATTATGAATTAGAATAAAATTATCATTACACTTTGTTGTCACTCTATTGGCGTCCAAGTAATTAGAATCTTGTAACAAATAATGACAGGGAACTAATATCTCTGAGTGATCAATTTGCATTTTAGTCATTGCTTAGAAATGTGGCAGACCAAAAAAATAAAGGTATTTCCTAATGTTTGTCTATTTAATAGTTTTTAGTTTATATTTTGTTCAAAATTCATTTGGTTGTAGCTATTTTGGCTCATAGCATTAACAAATTTAGGATTTTTTTAAATGGAGGAAAAAATAGGGGAATAGTGTGGTGTGGAAAGTAGAATATGTAAAAAAATTGTTGAGGTTTCCTTAAGCCATAGTTAGAGCATAGGTGTGTTGTAGCTAGGGATACATTTGGGTTTGACATTTAAAAAAAAACTCATGTGGTTTGTCCATGTTTTGCGTATGTGCCTAGCAACAACTGTGGGAGTGGTAGGCTTACAGGAAGTAAGTAAAAGTTCATTTGGTTTGTTTTGTTTTGTTGCAGTTATTGAAGGATTTTCTATAGGAAAATGAAAAAAAATGGATGAAAGCTAGGGTTTTAATTTTTTATTTAGATGGTGTTTATGTTTTTTCTTTTTTTTGTTGCCTCCTTCACATTTAAACTTTGTACTTTTGCATCTAATCTATACCGATGTTTGTTGCTCTAATTATTATTATAGATTTAGTACTCCAATGAAAATGCAATGATGTTACTCTGCCCATTTGGGTAAGATCATTCATTTGACATGTTAATCTTCTTTCCACCTAATTAAAATTATTTGTGGTAGATATTATTAACATTTGGGAGAGCGAGAAGCAAGAAGAACAAATAATTCTAGTGGATGGTGTAGAAAGTGTTGAATTATTAATAATATGGTATGCTAGGAACTTATTCTTTGTATCTTGAATTGCAATCTTTGATACTTCAATTTCTAGTTTGCACAAAGATTTGGAAAGGCATGTTAGTAATTTAAAAGTAATTTTGAATAGTTTACATGGAGAGTGCATATTATAATCTATGATGTGCACAAACCATTCCTAGTGATGGGAACTAGTCACCATCAAAACATTTATACCATTCACATAATATTCATTAGAAAAATAAAACATCCTTCTTCAAGACCTTGAAAGAGTACAATTAGTAGTTATTTCATAGACTTGTTTCCCATGTTTGAAGCTATCTCAAATGTGAATACCCTCTACTACTCAATAAATCTTGTTCAAGTATAAATGTGAAAAAAAAATTCTTGAAATTCAAGAAGGCAATGCTAGATTGAAAAAATGAAGAGAAGCTTCTTGAAGAATTTGGACCATTTTTTAGGTCGTGTCTATCTTTAATTCTTGTTTAGATACTAAGACAAGGTTAATCTAGAATTCTTCGAGACATTCAATCTTGTTGCAACTTATTTGCTACTTAAGCATAGATTAGTATCATAGCGATATGGAGTGTTAAAGTTGTTTCAGTCTTTGGATAAGGAGGATGCCATTGGTTGCTTGTCACTTATCTAAACTATTTTATTTGATAAGCTTCTAAAGTGTTGATGATTGTTCAAATTCAATTTCAATTTCCAGTAGACCTAAATTTGAAGAAAATGCCTCTCTGCCTATCTATAGGCAGAGACTAATATTTTTTGCTTCATTTTATTTGCTATTAATTCCTTTCTTGAGAGTGGGGTCAGTAGGTTGAAGACCGTTTAAGCTATGGTTTGAATATATTTCCTTATTAAAATATAATTTCAACTATTTATTACAAATTTTCTTATTGATGGGCATTATTTTTGCCACAATTTTTTTGATTTTACAATTAAAAATGGGAAAAACAATCTTTTGGCTAATGAGCAACTAGTGGAGGAAAAATTCAAGACATTCTCTAATTTTTCATTTTAAGCATATTTTTCTAGATTTCTATAATGCGGTTCATGTTCCTTTTTTTCACTATCACATTTTGCATTCATGCGTAAAAGGGAGATCAAGAATTAGTAGCTCTAAAACCCCAATATTTTTAGATCTGCTTTTCATTTATTGTGAATAGATTAAAGCAACAACTATAGAGAGATTGGTTTTGGTTCATCCCATTATAAAAATAATTCTAATTCGTTAGGGTTATGCAATGTTTTTCCTGCAAACTTTGTCCTTTTTTCCATTGACATGTTGATTGCATGACACAATCTATGTAGAATCTTGAGGTGTTTCACTTGTGGTTTCAAGGTGTTTTATTTTCATGAATCTATACACAATCATATCACTTTTTATTGTGCTTTGTTTCATTCTAAAATAATTTTGATGTTATCTGCTAAATGAAGATGGTATAAATGTGCTATTTAGTGTGAGTGAATATATTTCTTTCATGAATATTTTGATGTTTTCTTCAGTTTTGTAAATTGCTTAAATGTACATGGTACTTTCAAATTTTCATTGATAATATATTCTATATTTTCTATATTATTTTGCAGTTGCCTCTTATTTTTTGCTTAATTTCTAAAATTATCAAGGTACATATACATGAGCTTTCATATTTATTTTAGCTGGTAGGAGTAGTGATCTAGTATGGTTTATTTAATTTGTGTTATATGTATAATCATCTCAAAAACTCCATGTTGCACTGACAATACTTTTGAGTTCATTTTCATGTGATATGGAGTGTTATAGTAGTTTTAGTATTGGCATAAGGAGGATGTCGTTGGTTACTTCTCACCTATCTAAAATATTTTAGTATGACAATTTTCTAAAGTGTTGTTGATTATTCAAATTTAGATTCAATTGCTAGTAGAACTAAATTTGAAGAAAACACCTAAACTTATTGAGTTGATGGACGATAGTAATATTTGGAAGAAGAAATTCATTCATTTGCACACTATCAATCATTTTAAATCTTATGCTATTATTTGTGAATTCTAATCTTGGTTGGATGTTCATAAAATGTTTCTCTGAATCATATTTATAGGATATGGAGGACCTAATGAATCTACCACCTAATAAGGTTTTGCTGAAATGGATAAATTTTCATATTCAAAAGGTAGGCTACAAGATAAATATTACAAATTTATCTTCAGATGTATAGGTAAATGAATAGTGAAATTTTAAATTTTTCTATTTTTGGTAGCCTTATTTTTCCCTTATATGGATTGGATTTTAGTTATAGTATGTAGTGTCAAAAAAGTAATCATTTTTGGATAATTGACATAAATTTGAACTAACTATGTATTGGAATAGTTTTGTAGTTTGTTGTAGACATTCACACCATTCTAGGTCCCTTATTTGATTTAAATTTAATTTAATTTGTCCTTTGCAAAACTGTTGTAACACACTTTCACACTTTTCTAAGGTTTATTCAATTAATTAAGCCTAATGGGCCCTTTCTAATGAAATCTACCTAATGTGTACCCTATTTATGTGTTGTAAAGTGTTGTAATGCACTTTCACACTTATCTAGGGTCCTCATAATTAATTACATGCTTAATTGGAGTTAATTAGCCCCTATAATTTAAATGTAAGCCTTATTTACGACACCTCTTGAAGATCTATCTCGAAACCTGATGCAGGAGCATCCAGTGGTGTAAGGGCAATCTTGCATCACCTAAAAATAGTTAAATTTCAAATTTCTTAGTTTTTAGATGTTTTTACATTTTTGGATACCCTTTTCGTCATGATGAAATTTCCAATTTATGGTTTTTATTTTCTGTTCCTGGGTTGAAAGATATTGCAGTTTTAGTTTCCCAGATTTGCACATGAAAATCTTTCGAGTCGGATTTGAGGCACTTCGAGCTCCCAGATTGGCCCTGAAACTTGCCAAAATTGATGTAGTGATTTCAAGTGCATTCTTGACTTTGAGACCTTTCGAACGATTCAAACGGTTCACGAATCGGAGTCCCGGATCAAAAGTTATGGCCCCGGGAAGTTGGCGCACCTTTTAGAAGATACCATTGCAAATGCTCTTTTGAAATTTGAACTTCATGTTGTAAATTTTTGGCGCCAAACTGCCTAAACTCAATTTGAATGTTGTTTTGGCTCCAAACTAATAAGGAGCTCTATTTATGGGCTGGTTTTCTAATTTTTGGGTAACTTTTTGGGGACAAGCTCACATATTGCGAAAAGGGTTATTTTGTAGCTTGCATGTGTTGTAGAACTTGGGGATTTGAGATCCTCTGCATGTATGAAACTCCATTTTCTGAATAATAAAATTATTCTCTTGTTTTTGGGTTATTTTTTGTGTCTCGGGTTGCGCCCTCATCAAGTGGTATCAGAGCGGGTTTTTTTTTCTTAAGCGTGTGGATATATCGCTGATTGTAAGGTAGTTCGCACCAGGACCATGGTTGTGGGTTGAGAAAGATGCCTCCAAGAGTGATGCCTGGTAGGCGTGGTGGTGCCAGAGGTGGTCGAGGCGGAAAAGATGCTAGTGGAAGAGATGCACTGGCAACCCTCCAGAGATAGGTTGATGCATTACAAGAGCAGTTGAGAAGAGGGTTAAACCTGAGGGAGGAAAGTGAGGATGAAGGAGAGGAAGAAGGTTCAGATGTAGAAGAGGAAGAAGAAGCAATTGATCAAGACCAAATGAGGCTAATAAGGGCCATTTCGAAGGTTGGGAAAAGACCCAGAGCAAAAGTCCCCAATTATTTTGAAAGTCTGAACTTGGAAGAGTTGATCGATTGGATCAACGAGCTAGAAGAATATTTTGAGTATGAGGAAATAGATGACCCAGATCGGGTTAAGTTTGCAAAAAATGAAGCTAAAGGACCATGCCAGTATTTGGTGGAAAGAGGTCCATTTGGAAAGAAATCAAAGAGGAAAAGTCAAGATCACTAGATGGGATCGCATGGTAGAGAAACTAAAGAAGCAGTTCATACCAGTAGACTACGAGTTAGATCTGTTGAAGAAATTGCAAGGGTTGAAGCAAAGAAGCAGATCTGTAAAAGAATATACTGAATATTTTCACAAGATAATCATTAGAATGGGTCACACAGAGGCCAATAAGGAGAAGGTAGCTCAATATCTTAATGGGTTACAACCAAGCATTCAGGAGGAGTTAAGCCTAGTCAGAATGACCACCATTGAGGATGTGTATCAGTTTGCTCTAAAGGTGGAAGATAAGCTAAACAAAAGATTCGATGGCAAGAAAAAAGGACGAGGAGGTCAAAGCGGAAGGGGCAATGGAAGACCTTCAAGAAGCCGAAATGATGATGAAAAGAAAAGCGAAGATGTGGGTACCAGCCAAAGACAAAAAGAATGACAAATTCTACTGCCCTCGTGATCAAAATAGTGGTGATCAAGGAGGTAGAGGATGAGGGAGATATGGACAAGGATCTAGAAGAGGTGGTTTCAGAGGAATGTGTTTCCAGTGTGGTGAAGAAGGGCATCGAGCCTATGAATGTCCA
>VDFB02373365.1:335166122-335242471 GCA_007258455.2 Sequoia sempervirens | reverse complement strand
ATTTCAAGGGGACTTATGAAATTTTTCAGTAGTTGATAGCAGATAGTAGATTAAGGGCTCACGTGGTTCAAATGATTTGGTATGTAAGTGCAAGTTTCCTAATACTACCCAGAAATGTATTGAATTTAAAATGGTTATAGGGATAAGAAGGTTCTAATCTACTCTAAGGCATGGGACATGGTGATCAATTCACATAGACTCCAACTGAGACTTGCTTTGCCTCGCTTCGGACAATTTCCACAAAACTGGTAAAATCTTTAGAGGAGTAATCAAAAGTATTCAAATCATGATTTAGCATGAAGACACCATCACAACGACGCATGCTGAAATGTAAACCATAATCGAATTTAAGTTCACAATGTTCCAGTTGACCACGCAAGGTGAACCCGCCATCAGCGAGCACGCTAGTGGTATGGATAAGTGAAGTTTTGTTCAAATCGAGCACCACATTTCATAATTACTAAGTACTTGCATGAAATGAAATCTACTTTGCTATAAGCTACTTCTAGATTCTACTTGAATTGGAAGGACAAAGAAGCCTTGCTAGATACTCATAACAAAGAAGAGATCACCATCAATGAAAAATATTTTATTATGAAAGTTTTCACAACAAATTCTTACAAAGTATTCAAATGGAAGACTTTCTTTCCTTTTCAATCTAAGCTAAACTATCAAACTATGCTACCTTCTATTCTATTGATCTCTCTCTATTCCTTCTCTACTATTCTCATTAGATACAAATGAGGTGGGGATGCCCCCTTTATAGTTGGAAAAATCCAATGGACGACTCAGATTCAATTACAATGAAGGGCTTAGATTGAGCCACATAAACCCTAACCCTAAAAACTGCAACCAAGAAGAGTGGGGTAGTAAATGAGAAATTAATGGCCACCATCTTCTAGAAGATTCTTGTCTGGAAACATGTTCACACTAATATTCTCTGACTACAAATGACCTGAGTTTGGTCAACACAACTTCAACTCCTTGAATGGATATGGCAGGCACGTTCTTAATCTGACTTCAAGGCGGGAACTTCTTTCTTGTGCTTGATGATGATTCTCTTCTCAACTGACATTCTCTAACTCTGAACTACATGAGGATAATTATTTCACCGCCTTTGGTCTTGAAGGGTCTTCTTATCTTGGACTCGAGCATTTGTTCCTCACCATCCACCTCTCTGATTTAAGTGCATATTAGGTTATTCCAACACTTATCCATTTCTTTCAAATTTTCTTCTTCAATATTTTAGGTGCAACTGAGATCTCAATGAGGAGCTTGAAACACATAACTTTACCTCCTTTCAAGGTTGTAATATCATCTTTGATTACTTGCTTCATCACTTCAAGTCATCATGCTCTGGCCTCGACTTTCACCCTACAAAAAAAGCAAGGAGAAGAGAATCAAAACACTTCATAATATAAATTCACTTCACTTACTAGATCTCAATGTTCTGATCATCGAGGTCTTAGTGATCTCTTCATCACTTTCCTCTAGAAATTTTTTCTTTCTAGGCATATTTCGAGGTGAGAGATTCCACATTCCACCTTCCTTAATATATGCACATTTAGCTCTCTGGGCTTTAATTTTGTCCAAGTCTTAGAAGACTTTTGATAACACCTTTATATTCTAGGTGCATAAGATCCCTTGAGGTTTGATTTTCCATACTCAGAACAATTTCAGGTAGCTTCTTGTTTGAGGATGCATCTGAAGCCTTAAACTTTCAATCTCAAGTACTTAGAAACTTGTCTAACTCCTCCATGTCGTGCTAGGTTCATTTACCTCTACAAGCCTCTATTTTTATTGCCTTAGAAGAATTTTCATGTTCCACTCAAGCTTGGGTGCATTTACCATGGCCTACTTCAAATTTCCACACTTAGAAAAATTTCAAACTTCTTCTTCAACTCTTAGGTGCATATGACCCTTCAATCTTTTAGTTTCCAATACTTAGAAATTTTTTAAACTTTTCCCCCCAAGGCCAGGCACATATGCCCTCTATATTTTGAGTTTACTTGTACTTTAGAAAATTTTCAACACTCCATCAAATTAAGGCCCATTTAAGGGTTTGTACTTCAAGTTTAAATGGCTTAGATGTTTTTCTAACTATCACCCAAGTTGAGGTGCATATGAGGTTATCTACTCCAAGTTTCATTTCCTTAGACATTTTCTTACCCATCCTCAAGATCAAGGTGCATATAGGGGTCTTGGCTTCAAGTTTCAAGGACTCAACTAATTTTCCAAGCACCACCTCAAGGTTGGGCACATTCTAGGGTCCTTTCTTCCAATTTTCAACACTTAACCAAATTTCCACTCCCCTCTCTTCTCTTAGGCACATATAGGGGTGCCTCCTTCAAACTTTCATGCCATAGAGGATTTTCTTGCCTTCTCAACTTCTTGGGCACATTTAAGGTAGGGAGCTTCAAATTTAAATGCCTTAGAAACTTTTAATCACCCTCTCCTCTCCTTAGGCGCATATGGAGTGTCAAGCTTCAAATTTACAACACTTAGAATATTTTCAAGTCTTCCCTTCCTTTCAAGGTGCATTTGGGGTAGGGAGCTTTCAATTTAGAACACTTAGAATGTTTTTCAGCCTCCCAACCTTCCAAGGGCGCATTTCCATCAGTGAGCTTTAAATTTACAAGACTTAGAATATTTTCAAGTCTCCCCTTCCTTTTCAAGGTGCATTTTGATGGTGGAGCTTCCAATTTCAATGCCTTAGTTAAATTTTTTATGCCACCAACTTCCAAGGGCTCATTTAGGGTAAGGAGCTTCAAATTTCTTACCCTTAGTGAATTTTTCATGGCTCTTCAAGCTTTTAGGGTGGATTTGAGGGTGTCAATCTTTCATTTTATCAGACTTTGATGAATTTCCAAGCTTTCATCTGATTTAAAGTGGTTTGTTCATGTTTCCCTCGACTTGGCCTAGCTTGCCATTTTTAGAAAGTTTCACAACTTTTGCATTTCAAGTTGATTTCGGGCTCCAAAAGGCTTATTTTTTGTTTTATCCTGATCCCCGTGAGATGACTGGGTTGTTGCTATCTAATGCTTGCATGCCTCTGCTATTTTTATTAACCTACTAAAAATAGTAACCACTTAGAATGAGCTTGAACTTTGTGTGTAAACTTCCTAAAAGATGTTGATCATCACTAGATGCTGCTTCTGTGTGACCGTCATGTTCCGTCCTACTTTTTAGGAAACCCTAATTCTTTTGCATGTACCTGTTAAAAATAGCAAGTGCTTGATTTTTGAACCTTTGTAACTCTGTTTGATCTAAAATTTACTTCATGGGGTCCTCATTGCTTGTTTGACTTGTTCATAATGGTGCCTCGTGCTGACCTACTATTTATAGCCTTGCTTCAGAAGTCACTTACTATAAATAGTAAGTGCTTAGATTTCCTTCAAATTTTACCAATGGACTCCTTGAAAGATGCTAATCAAGATGGGATACACCAGTTTTTGGAGATTCTGGAGTTTGACCTCCCATTTTGGGTCCCGAAGTTGGAAACCCTAATTTGTCTTGCATGTGCTTCAGATGACCTTCGTTTAACCCCATTTTCATTGCATGTCATCAGGTTCATGACAATAAAGTGCTGGACAGCTACAAGAGTGATCTTGCTAAAAATAGTAAGTGGTTGAAAAAGTGACTAATCAATTGTTGGATGAGTTTGCATGTCATATTTCCCAAGAGATATCAAGAAACCTAGAAAAACCCAGAAAAATTATCAACATGCAAGCACTGGCTAAAAATAACAAGTCTTGGAAAAGTGATCAACTCCACTTGCATGTTACATCATTGCAAAGCTTTTGAAAAACCCAAAAATATTATGCAGACATGCACTGAGAAATCTTGCATGTAGACCTTAAAAATAGCCTCCAAAGTGAAGACTGTTGAAAGTTATCATCTCATTTTGCATGTTATACCATCGCGTAGGTCTTAGAAAACCCATAAAGAATCTCCAAATATGCATCCAAAAGTCCAACATGCAAACCCTGAAAGTGGCCCCGGAAGGAATAACTACTAAAAATAGTAAGTTGTATGTTTCAGCACAAATTTTGCAGGTAGATAGCTCAAGGTGCTCAGAATGCAATGTATCGGTCAAAATTTCAACTGTACTGAGAAAATGCCCCAAATCAAGTACTTACTAAACATAGTAAGTTGATGGAACTTGGTGAAAGTTCATTGGAAACTTGTTTGTAGCCCTTCTGACAACAATGTTAGTGGAAATTTCAATAGCCAAGCTTGATTTGACCTTAAACTGACGTGAGAAATGCAAACCCTAATTCTACAGACTTGGCCAAAACTTCAATTGACACTCAAAGACAACCACATCCCTAAAAGGGTAGACAATAGAAAGAGAGAAACAAAGAGAAAAACAAAGCCAAAAGACCCCAACAGAGCAAAAAAATTTGTGGGTCCCCATTTTGAATGGGGTGATGTGTGAAAAGGTCACAACAGGTCCCTATATAAAGAAGGTCCTAATGACAAAAGTAAGTGGAAACATAAGAATGATAAAGGTAAGAAGGTTCCTGATGAAATGCGCATGACAAATAAGGATAAAAAATCAAAGCCACACTTTGAGGTGTATAACTGCTATGATACATTGACAAATGAAAATAGCTCAGCTAGAGAACCTCATACTCTTGAAGAAAAAAGGAATCCTTTCTATCAGTTAGACCCTAAGAAAGAGGAAAAATTCATGGCTAGATTTGAGGCTGAAAGAATCAGGAAACAACATGAATATGATCATAGAATGGAAGGGAATTCGAATTAGCCTGTTGATAATGTAGACCCTAAGGAAAATTATGAATTCATGACTTAGGAAGAATTAAATGCATAGTTGGAGTATGAAAGACAAGAAATGGAAAGAACGAAAGTAGAATATGAATAGAGGCTCCAAGTAATTAAAGAACTCCAAGATATGAAGTTGCAAAGAGCCCAATTTGATGCCCAAATAGCTAACCTCCCTAAAAATTCACCACCTCATAGGAAAAAGAATGCTAATACAAGACCTTCAAATCTACAAAAAGCACCACAAAAACAATCTAGGAATCAATACAGACCATCAAACCCTCCTCCTAAAAATCCATCACACCATCCAAATGCTCAGCCACCCCCTGGCCAACAATATGTGCCACCACCCCATGTACAATATAATAATCCATTATACCAATACCAACATCCTCAAAACCCACCTCCTCAACATTAGATAACTATGATTAGACAATTTTACTTAACAAGATTCCAAATATATATGTAGCCTATGGATAGCAATTGGAGAGGTCGTGTCCCAAAATTTATAGGAAGTAGTGCAGTCATAGTTGAGGAACACTTAAGGAGTTTTAATACTTTTATTCAAGATCTGGATATGTAGTATGAAGATGTACCTAGATGAGAGCATGATCATTTGCATAAAATACTCTTTCTAGTTCCACGAGCCCTTTAGGAATTTTGTTAGTTTTGAGTTACACAACTTCCCTCCCAAACATGATCTGCTTGCAATCTATTTCTTCTACAAATGCATTGAAGTCTATCACCTATGCTCCATATTGATCAATGCAATGCAAAAAATTGATAAGATCAGTATCATCATTGAAAACTTTCCAGCTATATACATTATTAAGGATAGTAGGTCTTTTTTTAAAATTCAACTTGGGATAGTCCAACCAAAGTGATATCATCTCTTTTTAGGGCTATATTGGCTAGGAAATCAACCATCAAGTTTTTGGATCTATCTATCCATTCAATTGAAAAAGCATCAAATAATTCAATTGTGTCCCATACAATATTTCTATATTGTTTCAACCTTTTGTTTTTTGAAGCATATTTTGACTTGATTTGTGAGATGATCAACTCAGAATCCCCTAGAACAGTTAATAGTTGGATCTTATGTTTGACAACCATATTTAAACCAATTAGTAGGGCTTAATAGTTTGCTATATTATTTGTACATTCAAACATCAACAAAAATGAATACTTGAATGTAGTACCTTTAGATGAGATAAACACTACCCTTACTCTATTTCCATCCTAGCTACATGCTCCATTGAAATACATCTTGCATACACTGTGTTGATTATTGGAAACATGTTTATCAATTGGATCAGTATTCACTAGTTCAAGCTTAGAAGGCTCTATTCTGAAACTTCCTAAATCTACATCACAAAAGAAATTCAACTGATATTGAGCCACATAGTCTACAATTTGATTCATCCTGGGCTCCCTATATAGCTTGACCTCTTCAACATTTACTGGTATTGTATAATAGGATAGGTTAAATTATATAGTTCCTCCAACTGTTGTAGTCCATTTCCCTCACAAGAGCATCCCAAAATGAGGAGGTGTATCAATCACAATTATGTCTATATTATAAGTTGCTTGTGGATAAGTAGCCAATTTCACCTCTACATCTTTCATAATTCCTTCAACTAGAATAGGTATGCTATCCATAGCGTAACATTTTCCACCAATAATGTCTACCCACATGCCAAGTTGTTTCATAACCTGAACTAGCATAATGTTGATAGCAACACATGAGTCTATCATACAATTCCTTAACAACTTGTTATTTATTATTAGTGTGGTAAAAAATGGATCAATTTGCGAAGGATTCACTATAGCGTCACCAAGACAAACTTCAAGACCTTTTACCTCTCCCTCCTTATTGTTAGTGGTCTCTTTGCTCTCAGTTTTTGTGCTTTTACTATTCCCATTAGATATTAACACGATAGCACTATCCCTATATTCTTTTATTTTCATCATTTCAAGTAATAGTACAAAAAATTTTACTTGGGACAAAGCTTGTGTGGAATCAAAAGAGGAATTTTTTGTTTTGATCATCTTCTTTTGGTCCAATGAATCTCCTCTATTATACTCCTTTTCCTTTTTGCTTGTTTGATCAAAAAATTTCTTGTCTTTATGCAATTCTTTGTTTTCTTCCTTATGAACAAACTTTTGTTCATTCTTATCTGGTTACTTATTTTCTACCTTTTTCGGTGCTCCCTATGTTTCATCTTTCACAAATATTCCTCTTGGAACAATTCCATCTTCATTCACTATTTTGTTTCTTAATCAATATTTTCTTTTTCCTGTTCTATTACAGTAATGGTTAATTTCTTAATCTCTTCCTCAGTTGGCCTTCTTACATTGCATTTACTTGATGGAGATGGTGCACTAGTAAAACATTGTTCATCACTGCTTTCTTCATCATCAGAAAAAACTTGTTTTTCTGCCATATGAACATTGTATCTCTCATTATCAACATCATACTCATAACCTACTTCTTTTGAAGATGAATATCCCTTCTCAATGCGATGGAGGGTGTGGGAAGTTAAATATATTGGATGATCCTCTTCATCATTGTCCATTGGTGTCTCCTCTTCTTGTATTGATTGAGTGACAATACAGTGTTCATGGGAATGTGGCAATTCACAAATTTGACACCAAGGATTATTGTTAATCATGTGTGATCCTTATTTTTTAAAGGGCTAGGAGTTTCCTTATTCTTAGGCTTGTCAATTATGGGCCTTCCATCCTTCCAATTTGTGTTATATGGCATATCATGTAGCTTTGGTCTTTCATTCCTATATGTGTTTTCTTGTCTATTCTGAAGATTTTTAAAATTTTGTTGAACCTTGAGACTATATCTTTTAGCAGTCATCTGCACAGCCTTTCTATAGTTTTCAATTGTGAATGCTATTTTTTTTGCTTTAGCTAAATTTCTTGGGCGCCTATTTCTAAGCTCATATCATATCTTAGGATGAAAATCTTTTAGATAAATACTTAATGTTGCAGGATCTGCCAATTTGGACCCAGGTGGTATCTTATTATGCAATTTGGAGAACCTCTGGTTGAAGTCATAGACTAACTCATTTTGATATTTTTGGATTCTAACCAATTCATGGAAGGAAAACTCTGGTGCACATTGATTCCCATACTATTCAAGGAACTAATCATGAAACTCCTAAATGGAAGCAATATAAGTTGTTGGTAAATTGTTAAACCAATCTATAGCTTCTTCAGTCGGTGACATCATCAATAGCCTCATCTATACATCTTCATATTGCATATCCAGATCTTGAATAAAAGTATTAAAACTCCTTAAGTGTTTCTCAGCTGTGACTGCACTACTTCCTATAAATTTTGGGACATGACCTCTCCAATTGCTATCCATAGGGTAGGGATATATTTGGAATCATGCTAAGTCAAATTTTTTGATCATAGTTGTCTAATTTTGAGGAGGTGGGTTTTGAGGATGTTGGTATTGGTATAATGGATTATTATATTATACATGGTGTGGTGCTACATATTGTTGGCTAGGGGGTGGCTGAGCATTTGGATGTTGTGATGGATTTCTATGTGGAGGGTTTGTGGTCTGAATTGATTCCCAGATTGTTTTTGTGGTGCTTTTGGTGGATTTGAAGGTCCTGTATTAGCATTCTTTTTCCTATGAGGTGGTGTATTTTTTGGGAGGTTAGCTATTTGGGCATCAAATTGGGCTCTCTGCAGCTTCATATCCTGGAGTTCTTTAATTACTTGGAGCCTTTGTTCATATTCAACTTTCATTCTTTCCATTTCTTGTCTGTCATACTCCAACTATGCATTTAATTCTTCCTGAGTCATGAATTCATAATTTTCTTCTGGGACTACATTATCAACAGGCTCATTCTAATTCCCTTCCATTCTATGACCATATTCATGTTGTTTCTTGATTCTTTCAGCCTTAAATCTATCCATGAATTCATCCTCTTTTTGAGGGTCTAACTGATAGAAAGGACTCCTTTTTTCTTTAAGAGTATGAGGCTCTCTAGCTGAGCTATTTTCATTTTTCAATGTATCATAGTAGTTATATGCCTCAAAGTGTGGCTTTGATGTTTTATCCTTATTTTTCATGCACATTTCATTAGACACCTTCTTACCTTTATCATTCTTTTTTGTCCACTTACTTTTTTCATTAGGACCCTCTTTATATAGGGACCTTCTACCATGCATGTTGTGAACTATTTTGATGGTTTCATATGTACTTTATTTTATTAGAGTTTCCACTCACTTATGTGGAAGTGAGAAAATTTTATAATTTCTTATTCCCAGCAGAGTCTTGTGTAAGATTTTTGACTCTATGATGAAGACCCTAACTCTAAGTTGATTCCCCAGAAGAGTCACCAAACTATTAGTTCTCAAAAACACTGGTTGAGAAACCACAAGAAGTTCCCAAGCTCTTGGTATGTTTTATGCTAACGTACAAGGCCAAATGATGTACTTGAAACTTCTTCTCTTCAAGCTCTACCAGACCTATGTGGGTATACCTATGCAAATGTAGTAGACTTAAACTATGTGTTTCATACTTAAGCAATCTATCCACAATGGAAATTGGAAGTGGAGAGATGCAAACCTATTTGGTATAAATTGTATAAACAATATCATAGTCAATTTTATGAATATGTTCAATTAATAGATGTAAGGTTTTGAAAACAAATTTGATAAGACTAAATGATGAAATAGATAAGACCAATTACTTGTTCGATAAATGGAGTCAATGGAGATCTAGAATATGTAACCTATATTGGTAGTAACTCAAACTTTTTGGCACACTAATATTGGTTTATAACTTGTATAAACGAGAAAGAAAATGATTCAAAAACTCTACTTATGGATCTAACTAACACAACCAGGTTACTTATAATTTATCAAAATAATTTAATCATTGATTGAAAGAACCTATTGAATAAATTATGCATGAACATAGATAACTCCATATTGGAGACAAATTGACAACCCTAACTATATGGTTCTTCTTATTGATCCAATTAACACTTCTAGATTATTGTGATTGACTAGAAGGATATTTAATTCCTCTAGGGAAACTGATTAATCATATCACACAAGTACAACAAATGTGCATTGATAAATTGAACATATACTTGATATATCAATTTAAATAACAAAGAAGGATTAAAATGGAGACAACCAAATAATTGAATAATTCCAATAAATAGTTGATAACAAGATTAGGCCACTAAATCAGATGTCTTTCATTAACTTCTTGAAAATTTATTCATGCATCATGGTCTTTTGAAATGTAAGCATTATATCTATCCCTGTTTGCCTATTCGTTTCTCTTATGTCTAATCTAATGCTTTCTCTTGGTCTTGGTCTCTCTTATTTATACAAGAGGAAACAAGATTCAGAGAAGAGGACATATCTTTTGATAACAAAACATAATTTTGAAATTAAACATAACTAAAGGAACTTAACAATAAACATGTGTTTCAATCTGTTAATTTTCGAGTAAAATCATGTGGTCATCTAAGACCTGTTCAAAGATTTTACTGTATGATATTCCCTCTTTGTTATGCACATAATCAACCTTCATCAGAGCCCAAATATTTTTCCTCCCATTTATTAATTGTCAGTTCACTCACCCATTTGAATTCTTGTGTAGCTGCAAAATTTTTAAGGTGACTTTTTCATCCATTATCTAGGAGGTTTCTGACATCAACAATGAACTTTGCGTATCCACTGTCCAGTATGAAAATCCCATCAAGTAAAGTATGAAATTCACTGATATTGATCTCCCCATCGTCCTGTATATGTGTCAAGCATTTAGGAATCATCTGATCATATTCTTCTCTCCATTCATCCATAACTTTTAATTGATTATCATCTTTGAAGATTGACGAGCTGAAGATGTATTTAATAGAATCAAATGCATTCTTCCTACTCCCCACTTTCTTCCTTGTATCTACCAAATACATATACTCCTCAATCACACCTTTTTCCATTTCTTGTGTAGGTTTGAGCCTTGATGGGGCATTTGGATCCCTTTGTGTACCTTTGCACAAAGTAGTGAGTATGTGATAGGTGGGTTGTCATCTCTTTTGTAGTTCTTCGAGGATAGGGGAGTTAGCATTTATCTACTCCAAAGCTTTGATCAGGTTGATGAAGCTTTCATGTAATCCATTTATCTTCTCCTTCAATATCCTGACTCTATTCTCTAATATCTTCCTTACAATCTCCATGATATACTGCTTGACCTCCTCCATGTTATGTTTCTTCAATTTATCAATTTCCTCTTTCAATTGTTGGATATGTAGATCCTCTACCTAGATAGGTGGGTGATACACAGTTAACTCATCCCCTCTTACTATGGTAGCCTACTACAACTATTGTTTTAGCTTCACATTTTCAATAAAATAAATTTTCACCTCATCATTTGATAGTTTTAATCACTTTTCATATTCATTAATCTTCCTTTCCATATTTTCTACCACATCTTTTGTGAACATTGCAAAATGCATGGTCATAGTTGTAGCTTTTGTGGGAGTTGTGTCTTTCATTGTTCTTACCATAGCTAACCCCCTCAATTCTTGTACCACATCCAAGAGTGAAGGATTCCTTGTGTTTTTCTATTTTTTCCACAAGGCAAGTGTTTGGGTAGTAGGATTATACCCTGTTCCTGAGACACCTTCTTCTAAATCAAATTCTGCTAGTAACATGGGGTCATCCTGTGCTATGATCTGATCTACAAGAAACACTTTAGATAGCTCCATCCTTGGTATAATTAGCATATCACTTTTCAATACCATTTGTCTTGCCTCTTGGGGATGACATTAATGCTATAAACATTTAATTTTGCAAATTTTTGAGCTTCGATCTTAGTTTGCTTTGATTCATCACCTCCTATAAGGTTGATTTTCAATCTTTCATCAAATTTTTTCATCTTCATCTTAATCCAAAATTTCTTAAATTCATTGGTATGGATAAAAATATCATCTTCCATAAACTTTAGAGAGGCCACTACCCTCTCATCCTCCTGAATTTTAGTAGCTCCCTCATCTGTGTTAGCTCTCAAAAACGTAGGCGAAAAGCCTCAAGAGGTTGCCAATCTCTTGGTATATATTAGGGTAACAAACAAGGTCAGATGTTTTAGACCTTCTACTCTTCAGGTGCTGCTAGACCTAGGTGGATGTACCTATACAAATGAAGCAGACTTAATGTGCTTATCTTTCTTGAAATGTTTTCCCACAATGGCAGATGGGAGTGGAAAAATAAAACTAAATTTGGTATAAATTGTATAGCAATATTCAAAGCTAAATCCTAATATGTTCTATTAACAGATGTAAAGAAAATGAATGAATCTAAATGGTGAAATGTAGAGACTAGTGCCTTATTGGGTATGCGGAGTTAAATGAAATAGAAATGGGCAACTTATTTCTGGAGAACACTCAAATTGTTTGGCATATGTTTTGTTTATAACTTGTATGAAGATGCAAGACTGTGATTACTAAGCTCTTCTTAATGATCCAGATGAATTTCCCTTATTACTGTAATTAATCAAAAGGATTTAATCTTTTCTTGAAAGAATCGATCAATCGACCACACAGATACAACAAATGTGCACTGAGAAACTGAATATAAACTTGTTATATCAATTTAAACAACCAGAAAGCATCAATCTTGGAGATAACTTAGTAATACTTTCAATAAGCACAACTAACAATTGACACCAGAAATGAACCGCCACATCAATTGATTTTCATTGATATCTCCATTTGAAATCATGCATCATCGTCTTTGATCTAAAAATTTTATCTACTGTATCTATTTTTAATCTATCTATTGTATCTAATATCTAATGTCTCATCTAATGAATGCTTTTTTACAATCGAAAATGGATATTCATACATTTGTATTTGAATAGACACATTGCTTCATAATCACATGTCGGTGAGCAATAGTATTCGGGTTTCATTTAACATGCGCCAAACACTCGCTGAGACATCCCATAGTCATGCCAAAGTCCAATGTCTCACTGATAGTCATGCTATGCATCGCTATAATGTATATCTTTATCGCCGGTCGGTAAGACACTATGAATTCGCTATTACTTCACTCTGATACCAATTAGTCTAGCCGATAAGTCTTTCGATGTGTTGGTCAGTGAGAAAAAATGCGATCAAAAAGACCACATACCGAATACATTTGGTTTGGCTGAAGTGTTCATGTGCATCAGTTGGTGAGACAAAAATATTTCACTAAGACCTCACCTCGAAGATAACATTCTTGCCGAAGTGATCCTTTTGAGTCACCGAGATAAAGACTAGTGTCATGCCGAATGGTTCCTGTATATGAATTCTGATCGGTGTGACATCCCTAAGGTCCTGTCGATAATCTACAACAAATGTACATCAACAAAAAATGCAATATGGATCAGGGAGACCCTGATAATCTCATGCTGATATAGACTATAATGTGAAATACTCAGACTTAGATGATTTCTATGGGACCACACAGCAAAAAATGGGAAAAATGTTATGAAGAGAGGATATGTGCATATGGCGAGGACTCACTTGGAAACTCAGGGGTATGAAACAACTTGTGAAATTATTTAGAATTTTATAGCTCTAATAGTGGCTCTATCTGGGGATGAATGATTGTGAGATCATTGGAAGGATCCAGATCTTTGGGTGAGTAGACCAGACTCAATGTGATGGATTAAATGAGCAAGACAGAATGAGTGGAAATGGAGATGAACAAAATCCTAAACTACTATGCATGGAAAATCATTTTAAAGAGGATTATCAAGAGTTGTTCATGCACTAGCAACCCTTAATCCTCTGTATTGCTCAGGAGAAAAAATGCTTCAAAAATTGCCAATGTACAGTCAACTATTGACCTTAACTAGTCATGTTTTGCAGATAATATGAATCTTCACCTTTCTTTCCAACAACGACAAAAGGTCCCAGCCACAAGGCTTCAAATTTCCCATGCTTTCCTTTCTCCTGACACCTTGCATTCCACATCAGTACTGGATCACTCACCTCAAATTTTCTATCTTTTTCTTTTTTATCAAACAAATACTTCATCTGTGCTTGCAATTTTATGTTTTGGTTTTGGGTAATTCTCCTTATTTCATCTAGTTTAGCTAGCTGCTCCATTCTTTCCTCCATAGGCTCTGAAATATCTATGTCCTCCTGAAGAATAAACTTGTAGACTGGTAACAATTTCTATAAAGGCATCATGGCTTGTGTTCCATACACCAATTCAAATGGGGATTTTCCAATTTCCTTTTTTACAGTAATCCTATCAGCCCAAACAACCAGTTTCAGTTTTGAATCCCAAGCTTTCTTGTTCTGACCTAACATCCTCCTAATAATCTTTAGAAGACTTTTATTACTAGACTCTACTTGACCATTAGTTTGTGGATGGTAAGGGGTTGCATAAGAAATGGTAATGCCATATGTGCTACAAAAGTTTCTAAATTCATCTGATCTGAAACACATCCCATTGTCTATGATCAGTCTTAGTGGTGTACCAAGTCTGGTAATGATGTTATCCATTAGGAAATTTGTCACAACTTTACTTGTATCTTGCTTAGTTGGGACTGCTTCTACCCATTTGGTAAAATAATCAGTGACCACCAGTATCCATTTATGTCCTCCACTTGATTTTTCTTGTATCTCTCCAATGAAATCAATTCCCCATTGATGAAAAGGGGCATCAGCCTGCAAGGGTCAAAGTGGTAAAGCTCCTTGATACTTCACTTTTCCAAAGAATTTCTGGCATGCTTCACATTTTCTTACATATGTAAAAGAGTCATTAAAAACCTTTGGCCAATAATAACTTGCCTTGAGAATTTTATGCGCAGTTCTCTTTGCTGAGTAATGTCCTCCACAAACCCCTTCATGCATTTCACTTAAGACATGCATGGCTTGTGATTCATCCAGACATAACAATATTATACCATCCCTGTTCTTCCAAAATAGATCTCCATCCATGAAGAAATACTTAGAGGCCTGCAACTTCAGAGTTCTTTTATGGCTGTCACTCAATCCCTCTGGACACTTCATGTATTTTAGGTAATGCATGATGTATGCATACCAAGGAGTATGCTGAATGCTCGCAATTGCATTTTATTCATTTTCTACATTTCAAATTTTATTTGCTTCAATATTCACTTCTTCCATTAACTTAGCAAAGCCCTAACCTCTTACTCGTTTAGTAATTTGTATCTCCATGTAAAACTCTTGGATTTTGTTAATCCATTTGCATCCTTTTCTTGTTACTTCAGACTGTGTTAGAATATCCTTGACAGCAGCATGAGGGACATAAGCAACCACCTTTACTCCAACAAGATATGGCTTGAAAGCTTTTGTATCTTTCACTAATGCAAATGCTTGTTTCTCCATTATATTGTACTTTAATTCTGACTCTTGTAATGACTTACTAAAGAAAGACACAAGATGGTCATGACCTTCCTCATTCTTCTATAACATAACAGTAGCAATAGTGTGCATTGAAGCGAATGAAAATATCTGAAAAGGTTTTGCAAAATCTAGATATTTAAGGACAGGAGCTTCCTTGATGGCCTTTTTGATGGCTATAAAAGCTTCCAAGGCTTCTGCAGTCCACTCTACTTTTTTTCCTTTCTTCAATATTTTTGATATGGGTTTAATGATCTCAGCAAAGTTAGAAACAAATATCCTAACAAAATTATTCTATCCAAAGAATGATTGTATAGCCTTAACATTTTTAGGGATAGGAATTTTATCAATGGCCTCAACTCTTTCAGGATCTATCATAATCCCTTCTTTTGAGACAATATGTCCCAAGAGCTTACCCTCTACGACTGCAAAATGACATTTCTTAGGGTTCAAGCTAATACCATATTGTAGGCCTTTTATAAATACCTTCTCCAGATGTTGAACATGATCTTCAGCCTTCTTTGAATAAGCAGTCAGGTCATCTTGATACACCACCATGATATCATTGATCAAATCTACAAATGCCACATCCATAGCTCTTTGGAAGGTTGCTCCTGCATTAGTGATACCAAATGGCATTCTTAGATAAACATATGTCCCCCAAGGAGTTGTAAATGTCATCTTATATTGCATATATTCTTTGACCTTGACCTGGTTATACCCTGAAAACCCATCCATCATAGACAACAGTTCGCACCCTGCTACCTTATGCAATATAGCATCCATATTGGGTAGAGGATAATTATCTTTGAGGGATGCCATGTTTAGATTTCTAAAATCTACACATAGCCTGATATCTCCATTTTTCTTTCTCATAGGGACCAAGATTGAGACCCACATTGAGTGCCTGATTGGTTTAATGATTCCCCCATCTCTAAGCTTTTCCAATTCTTCTTGCATTTAAGGCTCCAATGTTGGATTTATGGGTCTTTTATTTTGTCTAAATGGCTTAGCATCTGGCTTCAAAGGTATTTCATGCTGAAAAAAATCCTCCCTGTATGCTTTTAGATCTTAATAAGACCAAGCAAAAACATGTTTTTATTTTCGCAGCAACTCTATTAGCATTCTTCTAATTGTAGGGCTTATCTTCTTCCCTATGTACACATTTCTTGGTGCCATTTCAGTTCCTAAGTTAATCTCTTTGATATCTTCCCTTTTGATTGGTGTTTGCTTCATGAAGGACCGATAATTTCCATCATACACCCTCTCCAATGCTACTAAGCCTTTAGGAAGCTTATTTGTTTTAAGCTGTAAGATCTCCTTCCCAAATACTATTTGCTTCCCATCCACTTCTTCAACAAAGGCATTGAAGTCAATCTCTTGGGCTTCATATTGATCTATACAATGGAGGAATTTCAAAAGGTCAGTATCATCATTAAAGACCTGCCAACTATAAATGTTATCAGGCACAACAAGCCTTGTCTTGAACTCAATTTGTGATACTCCAACCAATGTAATGTCATCTCTTTTTAGCGCCACATTTGCTAAGAAATATTCCATTATGTTCTTTGACCTATCAATCCACTCAATTGAGAAGGCATGAAACAACTCAATTGTGTCCCATACAACATTCCTTTATTGTTTCAATCTTTTATGTTTTGCTGCATATTTTGACTTAATTTGTGAAACAACCAACTCAGAATCCCCAAGAACAACCAGCAACTTGATTTTATGTTTCACAGCTATATCCAGTCCTATTAATAAAGCTTCATATTTTGCCACATTGTTTGTACATTCAAATGTTAACATGAATGAATACTTAAATTTAATACCTTCAGGTGAAACAAATACTATCCCTAGTCCATTACCTTCTTGACTACATGCTCCATCAAAATACATTTTCCACACCTCATTGTAGTTTTGTGCCACACGCTTTTCAATTGGGTCGGCATTGACTAATTCTGGCTGGGTTGATTCTATCTTAAAACTTCCAAGATTGACATCACAAAAACAATTGATTTGATCTTGTGGTACACAGTAAACAACCTGGTTCATCCTTGGCTCCCTATACAACTTGACTTCCTAACCATTCACTGGAATAGTTGCATAAGACAAATCAAACTGGACATTTCCTCCAACTATTGTTGTCCACTATCTTGATAAAAGCATCCCAAACTAAGGAGGGGTATCAATTATTGTTATATCTATTTATAAGCCACCTGTGGATAAGCAGCCAGTTTGACTTCAACATCTTTCATTATACCCACCACAGGAACAGGTCTGTTATCCATTGCATAGCACTTTCCCCTATTAGTATCAACCCACATGTCAAGTTGCTTCATAACTCCCACTGGCATTATATTTATTGTAGTGCCAGAGTCTATCATGCAATTCCTCAAAAATTTGTTATTTATGAGTAATATAGTGAAAAAAGGATCAACTTGCGGGGTAGTTGTTAATAAATCACTCAATTGTGTCCCATACAACATTCCTTTATTGTTTCAATCTTTTATGTTTCGCTGCATATTTTGACTTAATTTGTGAAACAACCAACTCAGAATCCCCAAGAACAACCAGCAACTTGATTTTATGTTTCACAGCTATATCCAGTCCTGTTAATAAAGCTTCATATTTTGCCACATTGTTTGTACATTCAAATGTTAACATGAATGAATACTTAAATTTAATACCTTCAGGTGAAACAAATACTATCCCTGGTCCATTACCTTCTTGACTACATGCTCCATCAAAATACATTTTCCACACCTCATTGTAGTTTTGTGCCACACGCTTTTCAATTGGGTCGGCATTGACTAATTCTGGCTAGGTTGATTCTATCTTAAAACTTCCAAGATTGACATCACAAAAACAATTGATTTGATCTTGTGGTACACAGTAAACAACCTGGTTCATCCTTGGCTCCCTATACAACTTGACTTCCTGACCATTCACTGGAATAGTTGCATAAGACAAATCAAACTGGACATTTCCTCCAACTATTGTTGTCCACTATCTTGATAAAAGCATCCCAAACTAAGGAGGGGTATCAATTATTGTTATATCTATATCATAAGCCACCTGTGGATAAGCAGCCAGTTTGACTTCAACATCTTTCATTATACCCACCACAGGAATAGGTCTGTTATCCATTGCATAGCACTTTCCCCTATTAGTATCAACCCACATGTCAAGTTGCTTCATAACTCCCACTGGCATTATATTTATTGTAGCGCCATAGTCTATCATGCAATTCCTCAACAATTTGTTATTTATGAGTAATATAGTGAAAAAAGGATCAACTTGCGGGGTAGTTGTTAATAAATCGCTCAAGCAAACTTTCAGGATATTTACTTTCTCTTGCCTACTAACTGCTTTAGTAGCCAGTTTATTTTCAGGATTCATATGTTTTTCATTTTCATTTGTTATCAATTGAACAGCATTGTCCCTATGCTCCTTAATTTTCATCATCTCAAGTAATGGAATAGACATTTTTACCTAGGATAACGCCTGAGTGAAGTCAAAAGAGGGGCCTTCTACCTTAATCATTTTCTTCTGCTCCAATGTTTCTCCTTTGTTCTCTTCTTTTTGATTAGTCTTTTGCATTTCTTTGTGTAGCTCTTTAACTTCCTACTTTTGGACAATCTTCTGTTCATTTTTATCATGTTGTTTGCTTTCTATTTTTTCACAATTCCTTGTGTTTCCTTTTGATCCTTCATGAAGATTCCCTTGGGGATGCCTTCCTTCTCGTTTACCATCCTATTTCTCAACCAGTACTTACTCTTTGCTTCCTCAACCGTAGCAATGGTTAATCTCTATATCTCCTCTTTGGTGAGTTTCCTCATGTTGCATTGAGTAGGCACCTCAACAGAATGTGGCTTTGTATAATCTTCTTCAGAGTCAAAAAGGACCTGCTATTCAGCCATATGGACATTGTATCTCTGATTTGAAACATCATACTCATAACCTTCATCCTCTGAAGATGAGTACTTCTCCTCAACATGGTGAAAAGTATTTGAAGTCAAATACACTACGTGATCTTTTCCACTATTTCCCATCAACATTCCCTATTCTTGCATTCTTTGGGCTACAACACAATAATCTGGGGAATGTGGCTTATCACAAACTTCACAAAATAATCATTATTCACTATATAGGTTCCCTTCTTTCTCAATGGATCAGGAGTTTCTTTGTTTCTAGTCCTATCTGTTATAGGTTTTTCCATACTTCCAATTTGTGTTATAAGGCATGTCATGCAGCCTAGGCCTTTCATTCTTGTATGTGTTTTCCTGCTTATACTGATAATTGTTGGTTTGTTGAGGAGCCATAGGGTTGTCTCTTTTACTGATTATCCCAGCAGCCTTCATGTTGTTTTCAATTGTCAGTGCTATCTTTTGAGCTTCAGCCAAATCTCTTGGGAACCTATTTCTCAGTTCATACCCTGTTTTAGGATCAAACGCATTCAAATAAACACTCAATGCTATAGAATCTAGCAACTTTGATCTAGGAGATATTTTTTTTTGCAATTTATTGAATCTCCGATTGAAATCATAAATTGAATCATTCTAACTTTTCTAAATGCACATTAATTCATGAAGAGCAACATCTGGTGCACTTAGATTCCCATATTGTTCAAGAAATTGATCTTGAAATTCTTGGAGAGAATTAACAGAGGCTGTTGGTAGACTGTTGAACCAATCCCTAGCTTCTTCAGTAAGCGACATCATGAACAACCTCATATGTAAATCTTCATAAGGTACATCCAAATCTTGAATGAAGGCATTGAAGCTCCTTAAATTATCTTCGGTAGTAATTGCACTACTCCTTGTAAATTTAGGCACTAGACTTCTCTAACTACCATCCATGGGGTAGGGGTATAATTGAAACCTTTCCAAATCAAATTGTCTGATCATTATTGTATACTGGTGAGGAGGAGGGTTAGGTGGATACTGACATTGGTACATTGGATTATTGTATTGTGTATTATGATGTGGCACATAATGTTGACCATGAGGTAGCTATACATTTGTATATTATGTGGGAATATGAGGTGGATGATTTGGCTGTCTGTATTGATTCCCTATTGGATGGTGAGGGACCCTTGATGGTTCAGAAGGCCCTGCACTATGATTATCCTATTTATGAGGTAGTACATATTTTGGGCAACCAGTTATCTGAGTAATGATTTGAGCTCTCTGCAATTTGAATTCTCTCATTGCTTGTATCATCTAGGCTTTCTCCTGTTCTTCCCTTTCCTTTTTTTGAGATTCAAACTATGCTTTAACTTCTTCATAGGTTAAAGATTCATAATTTTCTTGAGGAGATTCATGATCAATAAGTTCATTCTGATTACCCTGCATTTTCAAATCATATTCTTGCTAATTTATGATTCGTTCAGCCTCAAGTTCAGCTCTAAACTCAGCTTGTTTCTGAGGATCGTAAAAAGTATTTCTTTGATCTTCTTGGGTACAAGGCTCTACACTTGAATTATCTCTCCATGTATCATAACGGTCATATGTTTCACAATGTGGTATTGATTCTTTGTCTTTTCTCGTCATGCACATGTCCTCACTTATCCTTTTACTCTTATCAACCCTATCATCCTTGTGTTTCCACTTACTACTGCGAGTAGGAGCTCTAGTATGACCTCCCCTATATTGAGATCTTCTTCCATTCATGTTGCAATTTTTTTGTTAGAGTCGCCACTCACTTTCTTAAAAGCAAGAAAAAGTTTGTTACTTGTTATTCCCGGTGAAGTCTATATAGATTTCTGACTCTATGATTAAGGCATAGATTCTGAGTTAATTCCCTAGAAAAGTTGCCAATTTGTTAGCTCTCAAAAACATAGGCGAAAAGCCTCAAGAGGTTGCCAATCTCTTGGTACGTTTTAGGGTAACAGACAAGGTCAAATGTTTTAGACCTTCTACTCTTTAGGTGCTGCTAGACCTAGGCGGGTGTACCTATATGAATGAAGTAGACTTAATGTCCTTATCTTTCTTGAAATGTTTTGCCCACAATGGCAGATGGTAGTGGACAAATAAAACTAAATTTGGTATAAATTGTATAGCAATATTCAAAGCTAAATCCTAATATGTTCAGTTAATAGATGTAAATAAAATAAGTGAATCTAAATGGTGAAATGTAGAGACTAGTGCCTTATTGGGTATGCGGAGTCAAATGAAATAGAAATGAGCAACTTATTTCTAGAGAACACTCAAATTGTTTGGTATATGTTTTGTTTATAACTTGTATAAAGATGCAAGACTGTGATTACTAAGCTCTTCTTAATGATCCAGATGAATTTCCCTAATTACTATGATTAATCAAAAGGATTTAATATTTTCTTGAAAGAACTGATCAATCGACCACACAGATACAACAAATGTGCACTGATAAACTAAATATAAACTTGTTATATCAATTTAAACAACCAGAAAGTATCAATCTTGGAGACAACTTAGTAATACTTTCAATAAGCACAATAGACAATTGACACCAGAAATGAACCGCCACATCAATTGATTTTCATTGATATCTCCATTTGAAATCATCCAACATAGTCTCTGATCTGAAAATTTTATTCTACTGTATCCATTTCTAATCTATCTACTGTATCTAATATATAATGTCTCATCTAATGAATGCTTTTTTACAATAAAAAATGGATATTTATACATTTTTATTTGAATAGAAACATCACTTTGTAATCACATGTCGGTGAGCAACAGTATTCAGTTTCATTTAACACGCACCAAACACTCACTGAGACATCCTATAGTCATGCCGAAGTCCAATGTCTCACCGATAGTCATCCTGTGCATCGCTATAATTTCATGTCATCTCATTGGCATTTGATGTCTCACCAAAAAATATCCTTTCATCTCATTCACTTCGCCATGACCTTATGATGTTGGGCAGATGTCCCACAGACTATATTATGTTCTACCAAGATGTGTTCTTTAGTGTATTTTATGGTCGCTGAAACAATTCTGAGTCAGGAAGAGGTTTCATAGAACACCTTGTGTCTTACCAAAATACCCCGTGAAACATTCCTATCACTGAGTCATGCTCATTTTCTCACCGATGAAACTCTTTGGCATGACAAACGGGTCGGCAAGACTCTATAACCTTGCCCCGATAACCTTTGAAAGGACTCCCTTGCGCATGTTGGAAAAATTGGAGCCATTCGCTGAGAGCTTACTTCAATAACCCTTGAGTCTTACCAATATGTATATCTTTTTTTTTGGTTGGTAAGAAACTATGAATTCGCTATGACTTCACTCCGATACCAATTAGTTTGACCGATAAGTCTTTTGGTGCGTTGGTCGGTGAGACAAAATGCAGTCGGCAAGACCACATACTGAATACATTTGGTTTGGCTGAAGTGTTCACATGCATCGGTCAGTGAGACAAAAATATTTTGCTAAGATCTCACCCCGAAGATAACATTTTTGCTGAAGTGATCCTTTTGAGTCACCGAGATAAAGACTAGTGTCACGCCGAATGGTGCCTGTATATGAATTTTGATCGGTGTGACATCCCTGAGGTCCTGCCGATAATCTGCAACAAATGTACATCAATATAAAATGCAATATGGATCAGGGAGACCCTAATAATCTCATGCCGATATAGACTATAATGTGAAATACTCAGACTTAGATGATTTCTATGGGACCACACAACAAAAATTGGGCAAAATGTTATGAAGAGAGGATATGTGTATATGGCGAGGACTCACTTGGAAACTTAGGGGTATGAAACAACTTGTGAAATTATTCATAATTTTATAGCTCTAAGAATCTAAAAGCCTAATCTTAGGATCATGAGGCTCTTGACTTCTTTTTTTCTTTGCTACCTCCATTTCAGTTATAGCTATGACTACTTCTTCATCATCACTTGAGTCATATTCAACCAATGGCTCAATCTTCTAGTTTTTAGCTTATGGTTCATGAGTAGGAGATGGAGGGGATAGGTGTGAAGGTGATGGAGGTGGTGTTCTTGATGTAGATACTTCATGAGATGGTTGGTGATGTGTGAGAAGTGGAATTGACCCCTCATCTTGGGCTATTTTGTATAATTCATCAAATTTATCAAGAATCATTTTCTTTTTTGTCACGATGTTAGGTTCATCAGTGAAAAACCCTTTCAAACTTCTATCCTTATCCTTCTTCTTATTTTCCCACCTCATCATCATTATCCAACTCTTTCTAGTATGTAGTACATCTGCAAAATGCACCAAATTTCTTATGACATCCTCCACAAGGTAAAATCCATGTGATATGGCCCTCTTTGTCAACAAGGTTCTTCTGATCATATTGATATGACCCTTTGGGTCACACACTCTCTCCTTTCTAGATTTGAGGGGATAATTAACCCTCATGAACCTCTGCAATTCTTCAAATACTGTTAAATTAGGAAAAAATGTTTTGTTCCACTGATTCCTCATCGAATCATATTCCATCTAGAGCATCTACCAAATGAATTCCAGAACACACTACTCTTGCAAGTACAAACTTGGGAAAGATATGTGATGCTTAGTTGCATCTGTATACTCTGATAATGGTGTGTTGTGGCATAAAGAACCAATCAGCATAATTATCACTACAACCCTGGTTTGGCTTATATTGTATTGGCCTCATTACTTTCATCAATGATTTAGGTAACCTTGGTGTTGATTAACTAACGGAAGATATCAGTCCAACAACAAAGTCATCTCTAAATAGAATAAAATCAAATTTTGTACAATTGTTATCCCAGATGTAACACCAGTTCTACAAAGGGAGTATTATTCCATTATCTTGTGTACACAACTTCATTATTTTAGTCCACTTCATTTCATTCTAGTATAGGATTAAATGACACAACAAAGAATATTTCCTAAAGGAAATGGGGGCCTTAGCCTCCTTAACTTGCAACAAACCCTCATGAATTTGTTCCTCAATTATGGATACAAAATAAAATTCTACATTTGACTCAGAGTGTTGAATTATCATGGCCAGTCTCATCAATCCGACTGACATATTTTCCTTTGCATCTATCCCAAGACTTGACACAATGAAGGATAAGTGTTCTAGAAATAAACCTAAAAATTTGAAACTAGGAAAGGCTCCATCTTAGAGGAAGGGATGGGGAGTATTTTGTTATTTTAACCCCTCTTCATATGTAGAGGAAGCTCATCACTTCGGTATGTTCTTCTCAGCCTCTTATACTCTTGCTCCAGTTTCACTAAATTTACCTCTTACAACTTGTTTATTCAAGTTAAAACACTTGATAATAGCATCCCTTGAGACATCAAATAAACACCCACCATTTGGAAGCCTAATAGTTTTTGTTGGGGCATGGTAGCTATGGGAAAGGGTTTTAAATAGCTCAATATCAATGAAAACAATGTTGGGAACAATTAGCTTAGCCAAATCAAGGGTCCACAGGTTTGATGCCAAAACCTTGTCATTTCTATTTCAATAGAAGTACCAATAAAGGTTCCAACCCATCTGAGGAATAATGGATTCTCTACATCCTTGCGATAAATCTTTGAAAACCTTTTTTAGTTCCTTTTCTACTAAACCAAGCAGCAAGGAAAGTAATGGGGACTACAAGGAGGGTTTACTAGTTTTGGCTTTAGCCCTTTTAACTCCGGCTTTAGCCTTCTTTGGTGCCATTTTACGAAATTCATAGAGAGTGATGAGAAAAGCTTACCCAGTGATATAATTTTCCTTGAAGTTCTATTCCCTTTACTCCTACACTTTGAGCTCATCTGCAACTTAGTTTCAGTTGTTATGAATGGAAAATCTCAACTTATTTCATGTATTTTAACACCAAGATTCATTTACTCCTGACTCATACATTTGCATAATTCAAATCTTTGTATCGAGCTCAATTTTATATTTTGATGATGATTGATGTGATTGGTGTGCTTTAAATGACCCAACAGCTAATTTACTGCACTATCTCATGTCACTTTTTTACTCCCCTATGGTACTGTGGTGTCTCCTTGGTACATATATTCAATATACTGCTCTATAGTGGGTCACTTTTGCTCTCTTCTAGTACCATGGTATCTTCTTAGTACTCCTCCTTAGTGTACCACTCTACTGCAGGCTATGTTTTGACCCCTCGAGGTATAGTGATAAAGGGTGAAGGTTATAGTTTATAATAGTGGCTACTTTTACCATCATACCATGAAATACTTTGTAATGGGATGCAGTAGAGAGGTATGATGTGAGGGCTATGAGGGGTTGCTAATGCGATAGCGATATCGCTATAAAGGGAGAATGTGACTTTATGGATGGCAATAATGTGACTTTTTATGAAAATGAAAGTGGAAATTTTGGACTTTAATTGACAAAATCCTTAAGCATTTTGCTTTGTAATTGTAAACTCTTTGGAATTTACAAGGCTCATTATTGTCTATATATTGCGGCAAGTTGAAGAGAGTTTATGATATTTTATTGCAGGTTGTGAAGAAGAATTATTGAAGGAAAAGGAAGCATCTCAAGTAAGGATTGGAATTATTGTAATCTTATTATGAGATTAAATAATAGATTGATTCTTGGTGGATTTTTTTCTCGAATGAATTTCTCCATGGTATATGTTGTGTAACTTCTTTCTTCTAGTCTTATTCTTCTACAATCTTCTATCTACTTCTACAAATAAAAAAATGAATTAAATAGATAATCATCCACAAAGAAATTGTAACAAAAAACCCTTAATTAGATCTACAATATAATAGTTTTACAAGTTTTAAAGCTACATAATTACCTCCATTTAAAACAAATTAAAGGAAAATTGCTAATGCATATCATTAGCAAGTTCTCTCTGATGAGGATGCTGATAGTGATGTTGAGGTTTAGAATTTGGAAGCAATAGAAGATGGTGTTTCATTAAGAAGGCCCTTAGAGGAGGAAATTTCAAAAAATACTGCAGCCTTGGCTGCCCAAGCTAGAAGTTCCTATCATTTGAGGAATTGAACAATCGGGGGTGAACAAGGTAGTCTTGCTGGTCTTTTCATCAAGGAGTAGAATGCCAAGTGAAAATAACACAAGCCTAATGGAAAATTGTAAGAAGTTTGAAAAGCTAAAGAAGTTATGGGAGATAAAATTTGGGCTAAGAGATTAGAGAATCCAGAAGCTACTCAAGAATTCAAATCTCCTGCTGAGAAGATAAAGACATAGAGGAAAAATCCTAAAGGCATAAGGAAGGATGCTAAGCATAGGGTTGAGAAAACAAAAAATCATCATCATCATCAAGATTGATTACAATGGGAGGACGAAGGGTTATTTCCATGGAAGGATGTATCAAAAGTTGCAGCTATTGGATTAGATCATTATGTTGTGAGGATTGGACTATACTATCTTGTGGTGGGTCAAGAGGAGGAGGGTGATCATCTATTGCTTCTATCAAAGGTAGAGGTTTATTTTCTTTATTTTCATCCATTCGTGACTGATGAGCAAGGAGATGATGACTATGGATACACTCCCTAGCACTGCAGTTTCTTTTAATTTTATTTTGAAGTTGTTGAGGTGTAAGAGTGGGTAGATCCACCATAGGTCCCTTTTCTTCTAGAGGGGGAAGAATGGAAGAGACCAAAGAAGATGGGTCAATCACTTTCTCTTTGGTTTTATAATCTTGTTTAATGAGGGGAGGCATGACAAGATTGGATTTAGTTTCTCTTGCTCGTTTAAATGAGGAAGGGAAAGTGTTTATGGATGGTTTCTTATTGGGTGGTGTTGTTTGTTCAGTGTCAGGCTCAGGCTGAAGCATGGTTTCATTAAGAATAGGAGTAGTGGAAGTGGATGGGAACATGTTACAAAGAGACAATTTGGCTATTCGTTTGGCTTTGAACTCTTGATAGGTTATGAAAAAGAAATCCTTTCAAGGGGTGATGGGTTCCATGGGTTCAGGCCAAAAGGCTTCTAAGGAAAAATTACCTTTAGAGGACAATGGATTAAAGCTACTATGGTGTATGGTAAATATTTCATTACCATGTGGAAACTTCAAACACTTGTGAACAACTTAAGGGACCACTTTCATCGAGTGAAGCCAAGGGTGGCCTAGTCACAGATGAAATTGATTTGATTATGGAAAAATAGAAAATGTTACATCAAAAGTTTTGGGTCCTATTTGTAATGGGAATACAATCAATCTGATCATAGGGAATGTAGAAATAGTATGTGTTTTAATCTATGGGTTTGGTTTATCATATTCTTCTTGATAAGGTCCATGTAACACTAAAAATTCTTTTGTGATCCCATTGGTGGGCTGATCATAGATTCTACCAGCTATGTATAGAGGAACATCATGAAGCTTTTTGAGTATATCATGAGAAGAAAAGGTAATATCAAGAAATTTTTTGGTTAGTCCCTTACGAGGGACAACATATATTGTACCCACAAGTTCATCCATAGGGTTGACTTGGGGAAAATTTGGAGTGATATCATGTTGCTCATTATTTGTATCAATGTTCATCACATGAATCTTTGAAGGTTCACTAGCCTTGACAAATGAAATATTGTGTTTAGGAATAGGGTTGGTAAAGATTTGTAAATTTTTATTAGGGGGTGCAGCGGACTTATTGCCTTGATCATTGACACCCGCAATGGACAAATAGTCTGAATCAATGAGGTCTTGAACTAAGTCTTTAATATGCTTACATTGTTTGGTGTCATGTCCATTTTGGCGATGAAAATTATAATAAGAATTTGGTTTGGAGGTGGGTGATAAATTTTTGGTGGTGTCAAGGGGTTTAATAGTAGGAAAAGTGATCATATGTTTTTGTAGTAGTTGATTCATTGTGTTATGGTGGGTAATGGGTAAGGGGGTAAATTGTCTCTTCAGGCCTGCATATGTATAGGGAACCACTACTTTAATAGTTTCCACTTATTAGGTACACGTTGAGTTTGTTGTTGAGGAGGAAGATTGAACTATAAAAAGCCTCTATTTAGTTTTCAAAAAAATTTTGTGTTTTTTGGTTATTTAGTTTAGAATTCTCAGCTCGATTAGAAGTGGACTTTGAATCATGACTAGAAACCAAGTTGTGATAGTCACAAAGGGTTGTGCGTAAATGCATGAATGAAGGAAACTTCATCATAGTTAACTTATCCTGAAGCTTTGTGCACAAGTTTTTGATAAACATCTTCTACAAATATGAATCAGGAATCTTAAAATCAATTTGAGCATATAATGACTGATATCATGGAATGAATTCATTGACTTTTTCATCTACGTTTTGTTTACATCACATTAAATTAGCCATTATATTTTTAGGAGTCATATGAAGTTGGAAGTGACTTATAAGGACATCCACAAGTTCATTGAATGATCAGATTGAATGATTGGGTAAGTTTAAAAACCACTCCATTCCAGTGTCTTTTAAGGTCCTTGAAATTTTTTTGGCTAACAGCTTATCATCAATGACAAAATCATTGCACAAAGTTTTATAAGCATTGACATGATTAATAGGGTCTCATTTACTGTCGTACTTCTAAAACCTAGGAATTTCAATCCCTTGTGGCATCTGTGTGTGCAAGATCTATAAGGATAATGGGCTACTATGAACATGATATGTGAGCGGGGCATTTTGACTTTGGCTAATGGTAGAGATTTGTTGTTGCATGGATGAGAAGATGTTAAAGAGTTGTGTAATGATGGGGTTGGTGTAAGTGGTATGAGGTGGAAGGGAAAATGGTGATGGAGTGTATGTAATGTTAGGGGAGGTGAAAGGGGCACTAAGAGGGGTGAAGGTGGAAAAAGGAAGATTCAATGCCACAAAAGAACTAGGAATGCTAATTGGAATAGCGAGAGAAGGAGTCACATGACTAACCTATTGAATAGTTGTTGTAACTTGAGGATTTCAATATTTTAGGTGGGACTCATTATCCAAGGGTGGTGAATCAGTCCTCCCCAAGATCTCTAAAAAATCAAGAGGCAACACTATTTTACCAGACCTAGAAATGGTTGAATATTAGGTTGATGAAATCAATCCTATAGAAAATGGGCTGAAAGTCACTCAAATTGTTTGAATAGATGATGAATAGATTTGAAGAGCCTAGTTGACTTGAATTCCACTTTTTGACACCTTGAAACCTATTAAATCTGCAAAATAAGGTTCCAAATACACATGCACAAAGGGGAAAAATGTTGGTGGGTTAGTGAATAGGGGTTTTCCTTGGTCAAACCCCACTTTGGTAATCAAACCCAATAAAGATAAATGAAATGTAATGGAAATGATAAATGAATAACATGAAAGTATTACAAACTTACCAAATTCTCGATCTTATAGTAATGTCAATGGCTACTCCAAAGTGCTTGATTGCTTGAAGAATGAATGCTTAAATGAGGAAATAACTTGAATGTGTTAGGAGATTGCTTGAATGAATTGGGAGATGTAAAATGAGGTGAAAATAACTTATTTATGCAAATATTGTGCCTTACTATCCGTTTATACCTCATCACAGGCTGACATGACATGAATTTTAGTAAAATCATAGAAGTAATTTTGAATTTTTTTGAATTTGGGGCCAAGGGAGACTCATTCACCACCCTTGGCTAATGAGTCCCACTTGGGACCAAAAGCCAAGTGTTGGGAATAATGTCATGTTTAATGTTGTTCGTCGAGATAGGACCCAAAAATACACTTAATATAAGCATATGAGGGTATAAAGAGATAAAATAAAGTATGAGAAGCATGTAAATAGTTAAAATATGCCTAGAAAAGCATGAAATCTTGTTATATGACTTTACAACACTTCAAAATAGGACTTGTTAATGAGTGAAAATGTGGTTTTTAGGTGAATTGCATTAAATAGAGTATAGAAGAATGTAGAAATGTCTTACAACACTTCAAAACACCTTCACAAGACATGGTTCTTTAAGTTTTAGTACCAAAATAAGCATGTTCAAGCTATGATACATCATGAAATCAAAGCAACATAGCTCCAACACTATGAAACAAGACCTAAAAGACCATGAAAATGACAAGGGGCCATTTTTCGATGACACATTTAGCCCCCACTTTAGTGAGAGAAACTTGCTTCCTCACACTAAAGTAGCCATGAACATCGAAAAGAGAAGGGTTCAAATGCAATTACATTAGCAAGATGGAATCCAAAAAATAAGAGGGATGATCAAGCCCCTAGGATGGACATCCCATGATAGACTGAACATAAGGACAAAAGAACACACATGTGTTGAGATGAATTGAATGAAGCTTCGATGATCAATCGAACTAGTTGTCAAAAGAGATCTAGGCTGATTATTTGAAAAAGAGAAAATGTGTATTCACTCTAGGGTTATGGAACTAGTTGTTTGTAGGGTGAGAAATACCAAAAAGAGATACGCACGCTAGTTGATATGCACTCAAAAAACACAAAAGTGGCTATGGGGAAAAGTCATGCTACTAGTTGGGCTTCCCGCTCAACCATGCTAAAGCTATACCCATTCAATTACTTTTACAAGGCACCACAAAGTCAAAGAAAATGAAAATGTTGGTTTAAGTTTCATAAGACAAGCAAAATAGGATGGCACCATAGGAATGCAATTTGTGTTATGCAAGGTGGCCAAAAAAATAAGACAACTCCACAGGCATGCAAGTTGTGTTATGCAAGGTGGCCGAATGAGAATGCAATACGTAAAAATGTTATGTATAATAAGTTCAAAGGAGTCTTGTTTAGTTTATGAAAGGTCAATCACTTAGGGAGCATTGTGTCTAATGTATCCAAAAGAGAACCAATCATAGAATAGTGTATCCAAAACTTAGGGGATGTAGTGTGTCGCATCAAACCACCAAGAGGAATGCAATATGATAAGAAAGATCACACTTATGAAGGAAATCACACCCAATGTCATCCAAAAACTGGTAAATGCATCACGTAAAAGACAAGGCTTCACTAAGAATGCAAATTAAATAATGGTAATGTATGCCCCCAACTTTAAATGAGTTACGACACATTGTTCTATGAGCAATGACTTTAAAGTAGAGAAGAAAAAGAAAAATGTAAAAAAGAAAACAAGACATGAGAGCCAACCTAGAAAGCTCTATGCCAATTCACATGTTTCGAAGTTAGGCTATGCCATGTCAAGGAGAGAGGAAAGAAAAAGTAAGGAAGGAAGTTTCCTCCCAGAAAAGAAAGCACACCAAACACATAAGGGATCTATGGATTTGGGGTCAATATGTTCATTGTTGCAATGTAATTTGATAAAAGAGTTCAAAACTATCATCATTCCCCAAAGCACATAGAACTGGATGAATGAAACAAAGAGAGTGAAAGCAAAGGGAAAAAAAAGTCCATTTTGAGTCAACATGGAAGAGACATTGTGGTCTTGACGCTTTGCATCATCCCCAAAAGGAAAACACAAGCAAAAAGGCAAAAAATGAAAAGTGAGAAAGCTTTGGGTCAACATGAAGGAGACGTTTTAGTCTCAATGCCTTGCATCATCCCCAAAAGGAAAACACAAGAAAAGACAAAGGAAAAAGGAAAAGGAAAAAGGAAAAAGGGGTTTTAGGTCAACATGGAAGAGACATAGGGCATCTCAATGCTTTGCATCATCCGCAAAAGGAAAACACAAAACAAAAGCGAAAAGGAAAGGCATGACGAATAGAAGAATAGAGAGACACATAGAAGAAGTGTATAAAGAGAAGGAAACATCAAACACACGATACACACATAAAGAAAAGAAAAGATAAAAGAAAAGCTATGCAGATGTAAATCAACCATTAACTAAGTTATTGTTTTCTTAGTCTTGGATGATCAAGTGGAAAAATGAATAACAAGGTTAAGAGACAAACAAATACATTGCAAGGACAAGGCTAACAATGTCTTTCCCCCCCATAGTATAAAAGAAAGAATGAGCTGAGATGGGTGAGGGGAAAGATCATGCCATAGTAAGAATGGGAAGTTCTACAACTAGGGAATGAAAGAGGTAATGGTTTTTTAAGGGATGAGGGTAAAATAGTCAGTGTTTGTGAAGTGATACTTTTTCAATATTTCGTTCAAAGTATGACATTCATCAGTTTGATGTCTGAGAATACGATGATATTTGCAATATGGTATGTTGGAATCATGAGGATGAGTGACTAGTCTATTGGAAGGTGGGAGACGTATGAGACCTTTGTTTAAAACTAATTGAAGTATCTATTTATGTTCGGTTGGAGGATGTGTAGGAAACTTTATCTTTTTCATTTTGTATGGTCATTTACATTTACTAGGTTCTCCTTTTTCATGAGTAGAAGAAAGACTAGAATCCATAGGGATCTTCAAATCCTTTTCATTAGAAGGAGAGAATGGTTGTTCACATGGAAGGAGAATGTTTAGATTAGGAGGAGGATTCAAGACCACTATACTAGCCTCCTGAATTATCCTAGGTTGAAGAGAATGTCTTATGGGATGAGAAGGATCTTGATATCCAATTCCTAGTATATGAGCTTTGGTTGATTGTTGTTCAAAAATCTAATGGATGTCATGCTCATGTTTCATGTCACAACCTTGTTTACTTAATATAGTGAACCCTCTACAATATTTTTCTTCAAGGTTGATAGGTATGTTTGTCATAGTATGCTCATAGAATGGTTGAGTTTGTGGTGGTTGAGAGGAACTAGGTTCACTTGAGGGAGGAACCATAGGTTCTATGTTGACTTCAGGATGTAAGTAAGCAAAATGATCAGGAGGTGCAACAGTAGGGAGTTGTTTTGATGTCATACAGGGGTAAAAGGCTACATTTGCTTCTAAGTTGTCTAGGCAATAATTATAGAACTTGGTCATGCTAGCATTATCTTCTCCAATGATGTCAACTTCATGAGGAGGACAATCATGAGGAGTCAAAGGAGCATGAGTTTGTTCAATGTCATTAAGGTCACAACAAAAGGTACAATTGGACATGTCTACCAATGTTTTGAGAGATTTCCAAAACTTATTAAAGGAGAATGCCATGATGCAAATAAAAAAAGATGCAATAAATGAAGAAAAATAGAGAATCTATTACTAGAAATAGAATGCAGAAGCAAGAGACAGGAATATAGACAAATGCCAAAGAGTTGAGGAAAATACTATTTCAGAAATGTAGAGGGACTGATTCGCCCTAGGTGGTGAATGAGTCCCAAGATGCAATTTTTTTGTTTTTCATAATTTTAAGAATGAATGCTTTTAAAAATGAAAATATGGACACAAAATGCAAAATTTTAGGTTGTTTAATTAAATTGGATGCAAGAATGAAAACTAAATGACTTTTCACTAATGCAAAATGAAAGGATCCTAAAATGCAATAACAATTCAATGTCCTAATTGAATTCCAATGCAAATAGAAACTAAGATGCAAAATATGAATGCAATCAGAAGTATAAAAATGTTCAAAAGTCGCATTCACCAAAATGTGAGATTGATTTTGGGAACCTAAATGCTTAACTCCCTTTCTAGGGTTTTTCACCTAGAAAGAGAGAGATTTATGTTCCTAAACTACCTATGCACATTCAAATAGGGATGTCTGTAGTATGATATGATGTAGATGAAGTAACTTAAGTGCAATTGATTGATTAAACTGATATAAAATGAATGGAAAGATGCAATTTATGTTATGTTTGAAAACACAGTGTGATGCAAACAGCTATGAAATATGAAGAAATAGAAAGAAATATGCAAAACAAAAAGTATTGGGTCAAATCTCAGTGCACTTGGAAGTTGTGTGAGCTTTCTAGAGTGTTTGGAATGCTGATCAATTTTTTTGATTTTTCACAGTGGGACCCATTCACCAAGGGTGGCAAATCAGTCCTCCGACTGTTGGAAAACTGACAGAATATAATTCTGACAGTCGGGAATTGATTTCTAACAAAATACAGATTTCCAGATTTTAGGAGGGACTCATTTGCCAAGGGTGCTAAATCAGTCCTCCCCAAGATCTTTGAAAAATCAAGAAGCAACACTATTGTACCAGACCTGGAAATGGTTGAATATGAGGTTGACAGAATCAATCCTAGAGAAAATGGGTTGAAATTCACTCCAATTGCTTGAATAGATGATGAATAGATTTGAAGAGGCTAGTTGACTTGAATTCCACTTTTCAACACCTTTAAACATGTTAAATCTACAAAACAAGGATACAAATACACAAGCACAAAGGGGAAAAATGTTGGTGGGTTAGTGAATAGGGGTTTTCCTTGGTCAAACCCCACTTTGGTAATCAAACCCAATAAAGATAAATGAATTGCAAAGGAAATGATAAATGAATAACATGAAATTATTACAAACTTACCAAATCCTTGATCTTGTAGTAATGCCAATGGCTACTCCAAAGTGCTTGAAAGTGCTTGAATTGATGATGCAAAGTGCTTGATTGCTTGAAGAATGAATGCTTCAATGATGAAATGACTTTAATGTGTTAGGAGATTGCTTGAATGACTTGGGAGATATAAAATGAGGTGAAAATCACTTATTTATACAAATATTGTTCCTTAGTATCCGTTTATACCTCGTCACAGGCTAACATGAAGTGAATTTGAGTAAAATCCAAAAGAAATTTTAAAAAAAATTCAATTTGGGGCCAAGTGAGACTCATTGGCCACCCTTGGTGAATGAGTCCCACCTGGGACCAAAAGCGAAGTGTCAGAAATAATGTCATGTTTAATGTTGTTTGTTAGGATAAGACCCAAAAATACACTTAATATAAGCATATGAGAGCATAAAGAGATAAAATAAAGCATGAGAAGGATGTAAATAGTGAAAAATTGACCAGAAAAGCATGAAATCTTGTTACAAGACTTTACAACACTTCAAAATAAGACTTGTTAATGAGTGAAAAGGTGGTTTTTAGGTGAATTTCATTAAATAGAGTCTAGAAGAATGTATAAATGTCTTACACCACTTCACAACACCTTCACAAGACGTCATTCTTTAAGTTTTAGCACCAAAATAAGCATGTTCAAGCAAAGATACATCATGAAATCAAAGCAACATAGCTCCAACACTATGAAACAAGACCTAAAAGACCATGAAAATGATAAGGGGCCTTTTTTTGATAGCACATACATCATTAAACATCTCCAAAAAAGATAGCTCTTTAATAAGGAAGTCGAAAAAACTATTTGACACATTTTGCTTAGTGAATAAATAACACTTTCTACCACCAGAGTTAAATAGGTCTGCATGTAAATAAAGTTGGTAGTGTTTTCAATTTTAGAGTTTTCTCAAAATGGTACTTCCAGGTGATGTTATGGAATGGGAAGATGAAATTGTTCCTCTGCTTCAACTTGACGTGAATTGGCCTGAAGAAGAACAATTCGACATCATCTCTCATCTACGTTCAGTAGCTTGGAAGGAGAAAACTAGCTATGTGGAGTACTGCAGGACCATCAAGGTCCTGTATAAACAAGCGGCATGTGTCGAATTCAACAATTTGGTTATTGAGATGTAATTGGAGTTGTATAGAGTTCTGACACCACTAGTGGTTCAGTGACATGCATGGAATCTTTCTGTGACAGGGAATAGTAATTTTTTTTTTTAAATAGTTGTCGTCAATCATTTTCAAGACTGTTACTTTTTGTAATGTAATAGTTTTGGATATACATGTATATATGGGCCTCTAGGTTAATAATGGGGCACCTTTTTGCTCGAGAATAGGGGAACTGAAGGATATTTTTATATTTTCACATAATTTTTGTAACAATTGGGTCTTTGAACTCATATTTTGTATTGGGAAAAGAAGGAAATATGACTAAATCTTTGAGTTTAATAATATTCTCTTGATTACAGATGTCTTTGTGGCTTTGTGATCATTCTTCTATATGATATTATGCTTTTTTAGGTTGTGTTGATGTTTTATTTTTTTGAATCTGTGAGTTCATATTAAATCATCTCTAGGAATAAATTTTTGTTTACCTTTCCTTGTTTACCAATTGGGGTTGTGGAGTATGTGAACTTTGAGTCATTTAATTTGCATCCTTTCCATTTCAGCTCTAAACATTCACATCTATTTCATGGTTATGGATGGATGTTAGTCTACCTTTCCCGCTTTCTGGTTAAAAGCACATTTGGAATTTTCAATTTGTTACATATCATAAAAGGGAGCTGTACCTCTAAAACTCAGAGAAAAGTTTTCAATCCAATGATAGCTTCTCCAATCGTTAGTACTATTTGTTCTTCTTTCTTGGCAACTCGAGTCATTTCTATATTTATTTTCAAAGGACAAATCTTTCAACTAAAAATTTCACCCTGGAAGAGGTAAGAGAAATGGTATTGAAAAGTGATATGCTAATTATACCATAGATGGATCTATCTAAAGTGTTTCTTCTAGATCAGATCAGGGCATAGGAAGACCCAATATTGGTAGTAGAATTTGATTCAGAAGAAGGTGTCTTGGGAACATGGTATAATCTTACTACCCATACACTTGTCCTATGGAAAAAATAGAAAAACACAAGGAAGCCTTGATTCTTAGCTGTGGTATAGGAATTTAGGGGGTCAGCTATTGTAAGAATAATGAAAGACACAACTCCCAAAGAAGCTGCAACTATGACCATGCATTTTGCAATGTTCACAAAAGATGTGGTAGAAAATATGGAAAATAAGATTAAGGAATATGAAAAGAGATTAAAATTATCAAATGATGAGGTGAAAAAAATTTTAATTGAAAATGTGAAGCTAAAACAACAGTTGGAGCAAGCTACCACAGTAAGAGGGGATGAATTAATTTTCTATCACCCACCTATCTAGGCAGAGGATCCATAGATCCAACAATTGAAAGAGGAAATTGATAAGCTAAAGAAACAAAACATGGAGGATTTCAAGTAGCATATCATGGAGATTGAAAGGAATATATTAAGGGGTATGTGCAGGATCATGGTATGCCAAAAAGTGGCAATATTTGTAGGGTATGTGGCTGACGACTTTTTTTTCACCCAAAATTAATGAAATGAAAAGGGTTTTTAGAGGAGATTCTCAGCTTTCCAAAAATATAAATTATGATTTAATTTGAATTTAATAAATAATTATTATTCATTTCTATTAGAATTAATACTAAAGTCCTGATCGATAGGCTGGTTGAAAAACATCTAACTTTCAACGGTATCATATTTTTGAATCCAAAACATGTTTCACATTCTATGCTTTACATACTATAGGATTAAAAAAATAAAAATTAAATTTCATGAATTTTGACCAAGTTAAGGTGGTCATTGACGAAGTTTTATATTTTCTAAAAGTTGTAATAAAAATTCATAATTAATTATTTACTTGGAAAAAAATTATAAAAAATATGCATCACATCCGGACATGAGTCCTCTACTTATATATAAAAAATATTACAAAAATATTATCATTTTATTATGGTTAGGGTGGATGCACCGCTTCTTATTTTTTCTGAAATTTAAGTACTACGCATTGAAATTTCAAATTTTCACCAAATAGATTTTATTTATTTTTAAATAAACCTAGTATTTTAGAAACTACATTAAATTTTCTATAAATTCTATTCTTACATATTTTTGAAATAATATAGATAACTTATTCAAATATTTATGTCAAGTTGCCTAACACTGATTTTTCTGAATTTTTTGCCACTTAAGGGCCTGTTTGGCATACCATGATCCTGCACATGCCCAGAGCATAGAGTTAGGATATTGAAGGAGAAGATAAATGGATTACATGAAAGCTTCAACTGAATCACCTATTATATGTAATGCAAGTCAAGTCATTAGTCATGCATTCCAAGTCAACTGAAGTCAACTAGCATTCAACTGAAACTAACTACATGCAACTGAAGATAACTAAATTGATACTAAACTTAACTAAAGTAAAGTAAACTAAACTCCATGCATGTAAACATCAATCCCTAACTTCTAGGATCTTTACATGCATTACTAAAGTTTTATTTTTTTCTATAAATAGTTAACTTAACTCAAGGTGAGTTTCACCTTCCATGTGGGTGCCCCATGTGCTCCTATTTTGTAGGAGCTCTTCATGGACATCCCCACATGTTCCTATCATTTAGAATTAATTACAAATGTCAATTTACATGTTCATTTCATCTGAATTTAGTCTCTTTCTAATCCTAGTGTTTGGGGAACACTTTAAAAGGACTTAGAAGATACATGAAATAATGTTTAGGATTGTAATTAAATGACATCCTATTACCAACATTCTCCTACTTGGCATTATACATTGCAATTATTCAAAAAAATGAATCATTATTATAAATCAAGTTCAAGACTCAATTCCAATGGCCTTCCTACACCAAATAATCAACCCATGCCGAATTCAAATGCAACCTACATAATCATGAAGCTCCATGAAAATGATTAATACTCAAAACCAAGAGAACTTATTTGTAGGAACTGGTTTCATAACATAATTTGCAACATTAATTAAAGTATCAACTTTCTCAATTAATACCTTCCCACTCTCAACCATTTCTCACACAAAGTGATACTAAACATCAGTATGCTTAGTACGAGCATGATATATAGGATTTTTGGCTAAACAAATAACACTCTGACTATCACATTCAAGTTTAACTTACTTGCAATTAAAACCAATACCTTTCCCAAGTATTTGTAACCAAATTGCCTCTTTGGAGGCATGTGAAACCACTGATTATGTTGAACTCATGTCCAACCAAGGTGTAGGCTTCTCTGTCTTTACTATTGAAAAATATTTTCTTTCAAGTAACCATTCCAACATATATCTCTTACCATAAGAGAACTCAAGCCTCACCTATTTCTCCAAGTATCCATGAGGATCTATAACAAACCAATCCATTCCAAACTCCAAATGCAACATAGCACTATCATGAAGTAATCAACCAAATGATTAATGTACCCAATACATAAGAGAACTACACAAGATCAACGTCAAAGCTCTAATCATGAATCAAGCACATATAACATTACAACATGGTCTAACCATCTCCTCCAAGGAGATCACATGCACCATAACATATATACATCCTAGCCCTAAGAGAACAAGTACCATGCCAAACTCTAAATGCATCCACATCACTACCAACAACTCCCAGTGAACCATGACATAATAGGAACCACTCTAAACCGAGAAAAATCCATTATATTCCCAATCACATGAAGATAACCTTACCAATGATGCATCCACGTCACTACGAACAACTCCCACTGAACTGTGGTACAAGCTAAACATGGCATCATGACTACCATCCTCCACCTGAAGATCACTCTTTAATAGAAAGAAAAGATTCATCACTAACATTTTTATAGGAAATGATCAAAGCATGATTATCGTCATCCAAGGATTCCTCTGTAGAAGAATCATTTTTTTTTTCTTGTTCTTACAATCCTTCTTCACATGTCCTGGTTTACCACAGTTCCAACACTTTAACTTACTTTGTCCTTCTAACTTACCCTTCCCTTCCATGTCTCCCTTAGGTTACTTTTTCTCAAGCCTACCTTTTACAAACAAGGCATCTTGGATTTCCGTTTTGGACTTCCTCCTCATCTCCTCTAATAGGAGATTAGGAATTATATTGTCCATCTTCAGATCTACACCACTACCACTGATAGCAACAATTAGATTTTCCCAAGATTTTGGTAAAGAAAAAAGTAATAATATGAATTTATCTTTATCTTTTTTCTTTACATCTATAGATGCTAAATGACTTGGAATAAAATTAAAAGAATTCAAATTATTTGTAATAGAATCACTATCTTTCATCTTTAAAGAATACAACTATCTTTTCAAATACAACTTATTAGTAAGACTTTTGGTTTGATAGATATCACCTATTCTCTTCCACAACTTATATGCAGTAGTTTCTTCTGAAACATTCAAGAGAACAACATCAGCAAGACATAATCTTATGGTCCCTCTTGCCTTCTTTTCAAGCTTAGCCCAATCCTCATCTAACATTGTTGTAGGTGACTCTGTCTCATTACCAACATCTAACCACTGATCTCTCTCTTCAAGGAGATCCTCCATTTTTAGTTTCCACATATCATAATTAGATCCATTGAATCTTTCAATATATAAACAAGAATTAAAACTTATTGTAACAAACTTATTTTCCAAAATAAGTAATAGCACAATAGTAAAATCTACCACTATAGTAAAAAAAACTTCAAACTTTTAAGAGAAAGGCATCCCAAACTCTATCCAACCATTAGCTCTGGTACCAAATGTTGAAAATGGATGTAATTATTTAGCTTTAATAATTGTAAAACTATTATACTATAGATCTAATTAAGTGTTCTTTGTTATAGTTTCTTTGTGGATGATTATCTATTTAATTCATTTTACCATTTGTAGAAGGAGACAGAAGATTGTAGAAGAATAAGACTAGAAGAAAGAAGTTACATAGCATATACCGTGGAGAAACACTTTCGGAGAAAACTCCAACAACAATCAATGCATTATTTAATCTCAAAATAATATTACAATAATTCCAATCCTTTCTTGAGATTCTTCTTTTTCCTTCAAAAATTATTCTTTGCAACCTGCAATAAAATCCGATAAACTCTCATCAACTTGCTGCAATATATAGACAATAATGAGTCTTGTAAAATTCAAAGAGTTTACAATTACATAGCACAATGCTTATCTCACCAAACCCACACCTATTCTTTGCAAGTAGAGTTCTATAGTGAAAAAATGTCAAACAATTCTTTCATCCATTTGGGCATCCAAAACTGAAGTCATAACTCAACATTGATTTGAAAGATATCTTGTAATCTTCTCCTCAAAGTTGGCACCCAAGAATGGGTCCACTCAACTCATCCTTATAAAAATATCTTATCATGCAAAAGTGTTAACTCCAAGATGCCAACTTGGGTTCTCAAAGTGATTCCAAGTTAATCTTTGTTAAGTGAAACATATCTCTCCACCATTCATGTAAATATCATGCATGATTGATCATCCCCTCTTAACTAAATGTATCACCTATTATTTTTTCAAGCAACTCAAGTCATTAGTCATGCATTCCAATTCAATTGAATTCAACAAGCATTCAACTAAAACTAACTACATGCAACTAAAGATAACTAAACCATAATTGAAGTGAATTGAACTAAACTGAACTAAACTCCATGCATGTAAAAATTCATCCCTAACTTATAGGATCTTTACATGCATTACAGAAGTTTTATCTTTTTCTCCAAATAGTTAACTTAACCCAAGGTGAGTTCCACCTTCCATGTGGGTGCCCCATGTGCTCCTATTTTGTATGAGCTCTTCATGGGAATCCCCACATGTTCCTATCATTTAGAATTAATTACAAATGCCAATTTACATGTTCATTTAATTTGAATTTAATCTCTTTCTAATCGTAGTGTTTGTGGAACAATTTCCAAGGACCTAGGAGATACATGAAATAATGTTTAGGATTGCAGTTAAGTGGCATCCTATTTCCAACATGATTATCTACATCTGCCTCATAAGAGTCCATATCAAAAGAGCATTCACTATTGGAAACATCATAATCACCCATAATCATAAGTACATCAACATCCTCCTCATTTTAATGATCATAGTCCTTGGGCATGTCTTCCTCTACTTCAACAATTTGTGCTACTACATATTGTTGAGAAGAATGTGGCATTTGGAAAATCATGCACCAAGGGGTATCCTCAACAAAATTTCCTAAATTATTTTGTAGAGGATCTAGAGGGACTTTATTCTGGGTGTTTCTCTGACTATTTAGAACAAGCTTCCCATTATACCAATTGGTATTATACGGGTGGTCTTGCAACCGAGGAGGTCTTTCAGTCCTTTGATAATTTTTTGATTGAGCCTTTTCTTGCTTTACAATTTTGTCACTTGTAGTATTCATAAAATTATCAATCTTATCCTCAAGATTTCTCCCTTTAGTAGGTGAACTCTTATCTTCCTTTTTTAAACTTTGAAGATTTTTGGATGATCTCTTCTACCAACTTTACTAGTTGCTCTGCTAATTTTTTCAATAAGCTCTGTCATCTTGAAAGTTTCCATCAATGATTGAAGATTTTTATCTAGCAAGTGGTAAATCATTTTCTCATCAAAAGAATTGCAGTAGTTTACCAAACATGCATGATCATTCAATTGTAAATGAGGAGGCAACCTCTTCCTAGCCTTCTAGAACCTTGTATTGAATTCAAAAATAGATTCGTTAGAACTTTTAGCAATATTATTATATTGATTCAACAAAAATCTTGAATCAGTCTTATCACCATATTGCTTTCTAAAAACCCTCTTCAATTCTTCCCAAGAACCAATGCTCTCAATAGGAAAACTTCTATAAAACTCTCAAGCATATTTAGTGAGAGACTACATAAATAACTTCATCATGACATCTTCTAACTCTACCTCAAAATCATCCATAACATTAGAAAATTCTCTAAGATGGTGTTCACCACTCAAGGCATTATTTCTAGAGAATCTGACTAGAGTAGGATTGAAAGCTTTAGGGAATCAATTTTGATAGCCAAGTATCTAGGTGAAACACAATTGCTGGTATCTATCTTCTTGGAGTGGCCTCCTAGTATGTCAATCACTATGAACATCTCTTTTCTCATCATCTCTTTTGTTGTCAGAGTGGCTACTATCTTTACCCTTCCCACTTTCACCATCACCACCTCCTTCCTTGCTTCCTTCATCAACCTAAAAATAAGAATTAGTATTCTTCTTTTTTCCTCCATCACCACTACGACCTCCACTAGGAGTGTGTTCATCATACTTCTTCTTATGTGACTCATTATTAGTATGTCTAGAGCTTGAAGACTTTGGAGTGGGTGTGGACATTTTAAGAAAAGCAATCTTCCTAGCCATCTCTACATTAGAAGCTTCTATTTCAAGTTTCTTCAAATATTCTTGTAGCTTTTCATTCTACAATTGTAATCTCAATAATTGAAGATTTGGAGGTGGGTATGTGCAGGATCATGATGGGCCAAAAAGTGGCAATATTATGGGTATTTGTAGGGTATGTGGCTAATGACCTTTTTCTTACCCAAAATTGATGAAACGAAAAGGGTTTTTAGAGGAGATTCTCTGATTTCCACCAATATAAATTATGATTTAATTTGAATTTAATAAATAATTATTATTCATTTTCTATTAGAATTACAACTAAAGTCCTGATCGATAGGCTGATTGAAAAACATCTATAGCTTTCAAATGGTATCACATTTTTTTAATATGAAACATGCATCACATTCTATGCTTCACATACTATAGGATTAAAAATAAATTAAAAAAAAACCATGAAGTTTTGACCAAGTTAAGGTGGTCAGACATACGAGTTTTTTTATATTTTTTAAAAGTTGTAATAAAAAATTCATAATTAATTATTTACTTGGGAAAAAAAAAAAAGTGCATCACATCTGGACATGAGTCCTCTACTTATAAATAAACTCTTATAATAAAATATTATTATTTTATTATGGTTAGGGTGGTCAAACAGACACCTACTTCTTATTTTTTCCCTGAAATTTAAGTACTATTGCATTGAAATTCTAAATTTTCACCAAATAGATTTTTTTTTTTAAATAAACCTAGTAGTTTAGAAACTACATTCAATTTTCTACAAATTATATTCTTACATATTTTTGAAATAATATAGATAAGTTGCCTAACACTAATTTTTTTGAATTTTTTGCCACTTAAGAGCCTATTTTTTCCATGATGATCCTGCACATACCCAGGTGCACTAGATGGAGTTGGATCAACTTTGGTTGTGTGTGGGATTTCAACAGATGAAGTATTGGTATTATTATTGGTATTGAAAGTAGTTTTCTTAGGTTGGTCAAAGGGTCTCTTCCCATGATCTATGAATGATGTCTTCTTAGTAGTAACAAGAGGATCTAAGGCTCTAGTAGTTGAGATAGATGTAGTGTAGGTATCAGCAACATAGGTTATCATCAAGATTGTTACTTTAGGAATATCATTGGCCATTTTAGAAGAAAATTTAAAAAGGTTTTCCTCAAAAGTCTTACGCCTAGCAACATCTTCTCTCATTTTTTCCAATTTTTAATTTATAGCATCTCTCTCAAGATGCTTAGCTCTAATCCTATCTTCCCTTTCTTTTAATGCCTTCATTCTATTTTCCTCTTCTTCTTGAAGCCTTAGTTCTTCCTCTTCTATAGCTTTCATGTCTTTATCTATATTTTTGTTATTTTCTAGAGCATCTCTAGGCTCACTTGGGGAAATAGTATAGTAGAGCTAGTCAATAGGATCTTCCTCAAGAGAAAGGTGGAATTTTTCATTAGGAGATTCACCTCTTGGATTAAAATTCTTTCCATTAAAAATAGATCCAATTCTAGGGGTTAAAGGCTATGAAAATTGCTTATTCTTTCTCCAAAAATCCCACCTATCCTCCTCTCTTGAAATATTAAGCTCATTATCAAACACTTGTTCAACCAAAAAGCTTCCTTGGTCTATGTTAGACCCTTAAACTTCATGTTCCTCTTCATGGATACTATCACTAATTACATCAATAGTGAAAGTAGGAGATGCATCAGCAAGGGAATCAACAAACTTACTTGATTTAGAGCGTTTCCTGACCCATTCGAGTTGCTTCTCTTTTGTAGGATCAAATTTTTCCTTTTGCTCAGGGTGCTTCTTACTTTTCTTTTGAGATCTGATCTTCACACTGGTATTAGAGAATTTATATTTTCCACCCAGAATATTGGGAAATAGAAAGTGATTGCACTTTGATTTTGTACTTCTAACTTCAGAAAAGACTTTAAACATAACCCGACACAAGGTGGTAGAATGAAATAAGACTTGATGCATAAGTCTAAGTATGATAGGACTAATGCAACATAATTTAAACTAATTATTATTCAAATAATAAAGAATACCATAAAAAAACAATTGACTCTAACTATACCAAATATAAACTAGAGACTTTGGACTTATCTATCCCCAGCAGAGTCACCAATCTATTGGTTATTTTTTAAGAACAAAACTAATCTCTAGAAATAGCTATGGACTTTTCCATTTCCAATAATCATTACTCCAAAAGGATTGGCCAACGAATGAGTAGAAGCTACAAGATTTCTACTCCTACACTTTGGGCTCTATGAAACCAGGGATGGTGATCTCACAATGTATACTTAGGAATTCACATAGTTGTAACTAAATACACTATCAATAACAAACACTTCTCACAAAATTACTCGACAACATAGTACATCAAACAAGTTGGTAGATTATTTATTAATGTATTATACTTGGAGCATGAGAAGGTAGAACTTCAACACAAAACAACTACAGTGATATCCATTTGAGAATTTGTAAATTAAAAGTGATTAGCTAATGAATCAACACAAAAACTAAACCATAAGTAATTTGCATGAACCAATTCCTTTAACCCAAGGATGAAGTCAATATCAACCTATGTGACCCAATAACAACTTAAACAATAGAACCTATAATCTTAAGAAACCTTGCATTACAACATTCCTCTATGACATTCATGATTATTACTACTTACAACCATCCTAGAACCCAATTCTTATGAGTTATTAATCTCACCCAAGCACATATTAATTTATTGAACTAATAAGCAAGCATGAAATTAAACATCCATTGAGGAGCAATAGATACAAACAAAATAATCCTTGATTTCTTTCATTCATAACTCATAAAACACATAGAAGGAGAGACAATTGCCATGAAATTGGTATTACTTTGTATTGTAGTTGCTATATTATTTTCAAAATTACATACATGATAATAAACATTGAACTCAAGACAAGACACAAAGCATACTATGTATTTTTCTTACCATTTCATAGTGTTAACCCAATTTTTCAACTAACTACTATTTTTGGCTCTGAATTATTTCTTATAGAGATGAAAGAGAAAAAAAAGCCTCACTTCAAGAAGCACACATGTCAAAATCTCATTCGACCATTGTAACAAATATTCCTTTTTCAGTTACACTCAATTCTTCAAGTGGTGAGAATAAAAATGGTTCTAAATTAACCTCAACTCATTGTAGAAAATAGCTCCCACATCAAAAAGGCATCATTTTTTTTACAACTTCTAAATATTCACCACGTGCTCAAAAAACACCACCGTAGGAAAACTAGACAACAAAACTGATGAAGTAAGATAAGGAAAGCAGATAAAAAGATAAAATTGCTTTATCCATATCAACACTACATGCCACTCATTTTAAATTGAGGAGAGAACAATATTTTGCAATGTTTTATCAAAAGCCTAATCTGCACTATATCTAGGCTATGCATTATTTACCTTGTTCATTATCATTCCCCACACAGATTCATTTTGTGTATTTTTCCAACCAAGTGTTATAGTCTTCTTTAGTTGGCCACTTTACATTCAATTAACCTTGCACCTTAGCACTGTACTGAGAGTATCTAGAATCAATTAAGACCTTGGCTTCTTTAAAAAGTATGTCCATCTTTGTTTCAATCTCCACAAATGTATCAATATTTGGATTCAACGGGATGTAGTCAGTGATAGTCGATGCCATCATAGGTGTTGCAAGCATTCCTCCCAAATATTTCTTCTAGGTGTTAAATGGTTGTAAGTCATGTATTGGACTCAATATCCAAGTCATACAACATTCCTCCATTTCTTTAAATATTTCAACTTACTTTGGAGCTGCACACCTAACTTTCCATGGAAATTAGTTATCACATTAACCAAGTCAGTAATTTGCAAGATTTTAGGAATGTTAGTAGGTGCCTCGTGATCCCCCTTCATTCTAGGAATCATTTCTCTCAAATCACTCACCCTAGTAATCTAATTATTCCATTCATTCTTGGAAGCCTCTTGTACCTATAGATACTTTGTGTTTGCTTCATGAATATTCTTATAGGCAACCCAAACATCATCACCCTTGTTGACCAACTTGGTCACCCTATGCTTCAATACATCCTCAAAAATATCATTTGCAACTTTAACAGTTTCAATCTTTTCCTTCTTGACATTTTCCTTTTTAGTATTCAACTGATCATTCAAATATTAAATTTTCAAGGCCAAGGTTTCCCTATCCTATGTAGAAAAATATGAGGAAGAAGATGATGGTAGGGATATTATCCTTTTTGACCGAGTAGCCTAAATAGTGGCTCTCATATTATTTATTTCATCCAAGGCCTTATTATACTCCTTCACTAAAGAATCATACTTCGTCTAAGAAATTTGTGTGGTATCCACACTAAGCATTGCATCATGAGTAGTTAACTCACCTTTTTGGACATGAGTTATATCTATGGTTCTTTTGACCAATAAGGAACCAATAACCTCCTCAATAGGCCTAGCAACATCATGTTTACTAGTATTGGGTGAAATAGACGAAATTGAAAGAGTACACAAATTTGGACTATATCCAAATCCAAACACCTTATCCTCAAATTGTTCCTTAGTTATTGAAGCCTAAGGGTCTCTCCTTACTCCATCATATGCTATAGCCACAGTGATAGTGCATCCTAGTAATACCATGATTCCACTATCTATGAAAATTTTCCTAGCCTTAGTGGGAGTAATAGGTGCAATTTCAGCCTTGATCTTGTCCTCTTCTTCTTTCTCAACTTCTTCCTAGTGAGAAGGTTCAACATTAGCCTAATCTAATTCAAGTCTCTCATTTATCTCTATAGTCCACTATTGAATCATAAATTCCTAAAATTCTCTGGATTGCACAAACTTATCATCAACAAGGAATTCATCACATTCCTTGACCCTAGGATCATCATCACTTTCCTTATCATATTTCCATTTGACAATTTTGTCAAGGGGAACATTTGAACTAATGGTTTCCTCAATATGAGGAGGAGGAAATTTCTCCTCCACCTCCTAATTCCTTGATGCATGTTCTACCATTTGTTCCTCCATAACTTCTTGAACATCTATAGGCTACTCTGGGATGTCCATAGCTTGTTGTTGTTTTTCTAGGAAATCATGTGTTTTATCAATAGCCTCCTTCACCTTCACCTTAAAATCACTACTTTGATAATCCCTTAGCTTAGTGAAATATTTTTCAAAAGGGTCTAGAATTACATAATATGGACTTACATAAAAGGCATTCCTCTTTGTGATACTTTCATCAATGTTCATTATAGTTGTCCATTCCTTCTTTCTAGTTATCACAACCTCATCATTTGTCAAATTCTTAAATACATCATCTGTGTATAAGACCTCATGACGTATCACTGTTATGTTTTTATCTCTTCTTCTTCCACCCACAAATCCTTTTGGATCAAAAATTCTAATCTCATTAAAAGGCATTCTAAGGTTATTCACCATGATCCAAAACTTTTCATACCCCTCAGGGGAAGTAACTTGGAAGTAATTAAAAGTGCATTGTGGATTCACCATAGTATGCTCCCTAGGCTTCCTAAACATCTCATAATCCATAACATCAATCTACCACATGAGTTCCATAAAATACAATCTATTAGAGACATGTAGGGTAAAATAGTGTGGTGCCACCTTAGCCCCATAGGCTCTGATCAAAGTATATTCTAAATGAAGAAACCAATCTACCCAATTATATGTTGCTTTAGATCCTAATATATCTTTTGGGTGCATGATACTTATGATTTCTAGAGAAAGCCTATGAATAGGTGCCACACCCAACACTTCTAAGATTCCATATCTTATAACATTAGTAGACATGACATAATTAGAATTGGAATAGTCTTGATCCCAAATGTGTGTCCACATTTGTACTAGAAAAACATTATTTTTATTGTCCCCAAATCTCAATTCCAACTTCTTTTTCCAAGCATAATCACCCTAAAATAACTGCATATGTACTAGTAGAGAATAATTAGATAAATGTAAAGGGAGCACCTCCTTCTTCAAATTGAGGAAATACTCATGCATCTGATTAGCAACATAGTGGGAATAATCAAAACCAGTGTTCTAATTATGACCTTGTATATCTGCCACCATTACCAATAAGTCAAGAGCCATCCTTACCTCAAAATTTTGAGCCAACACTTGATTCAGGAAATAATAAGTGTTCTTGAAATAATCAACAAACTCCTCAAACTCACAAGGTTCAACATCGTTAAGGAGGAATCTCTCACTCTTTCTATGTAGAAACAAGTAGTTTATTTCTATATGCAAATCTGTTATTCTCATATTCAACATATAGAGTAGGTCAGCATGCTTAAACTTCATAGTATAATTCGGATTTAACCTAAGTACTTCCATAATCTTGTTCTTTGTCACTTATAGGACCACATCACCATTTTCACTCGTAATTATTTTGTCAAATGGATGATAGTGCTTGGCTAGTGCCATCATCAAGTCGACCTCTACAAACAAATTCGACACCACCAAATTTCCAAGGTTCAATTCCCATAAGTAACATGTAGGCTTACTAGAATACTGCCTATTAAAACCATACTAGAACAATTTCCACCCACTTTGAGGCTAGGCCTTTTCACCAATTTCACTAGCACTATCAGTTAAACTGGTGGTCATGACAACTTGACCTATAGGTCTTTTTTAATTTATAACCATCATTCCTTTACATATCTAGAGGCCTCCTGCATAAACCTTTTTATTTCTTTCTTTGCACTTCTGGACCTAGTAGACGTTGTAGGAGTACTTGGTGAAGGGTTAGATATTGCAGCTGGTTTTGGCTTAACTTCGGATGAAGCATCTTGAGTTTTAAGTCATTTAACCCTTTTTGTTTTGGTTTCCTCTCCAACCTAATACAAGATTCACTAGGCTTTGGATCACTCATCTTTGTAATGTAGGAGAGCTAGGGTTTATAATTTATTATAGTCGAAAAGGAACCCTTTCCAAGTATGAGAACACAAGGCACTACTTATAGAACATAAATATATCCCTAAACTTGACCAAACACTTATCATTAAATCAAAGCTATCATCAATGGACAAGCAAACAATCTCCCTAATTCCTTATCATCTTTCTAAGGTGGGTATGTGCAAGATCATGATGGGCCAAAAAGTGGCAATATGATAGGTATGTGGCTGATGACTTTTTTTTACCCAAAATTAAAGAAATGAAAAGGGTTTTTAAAGGAGATTTTCAGCTTTCCAACAATATAAATTATGCTTTATTTTGAATTTAATAAGTAATTATTATTCATTTTCTATTCAAATTATGACTAATGTCCTAATTGATAGACTGATTGAAAAACATCTATAGCTTTCAAATGGTGTCACATTTTTTTAATCCAGAACATGTGTCACATTCTATTCTTCACATAATATAGGATTAAAAAAAGAAACATTGAATTTCATGAAGTTTTGACCAAGTTAAGGTGGTCAGACATACAAGTTTTTTATATTTTTTAAAAGTTGTTATAAGAAATTCATAATTAATTATTTACTTGTAAAAAAATTACAGAAAAATATGCATCACATTGAGACATGAACCTCTACTTATATCTAAAATATTATAAAAAAATATTATCATTTTATTGTGGTTAGGGTGGTCAGACAGACACCTACTCCTTATTTTTTCCCTGAAATTTAAGTACTACTACATTGAAATTTCAAATTTTCACCAAATAGTTTTTTTTTTTAAACAAACCTAGTAGTTTAGAAACTACATTCAATTTGCTACAGATTCTATTATTACATATTTTTAAAATAATATATATAACTTATTCAAATATTTACGTCAAGTTTCCTAACTCTGATTTTTCTGATTTTTTTGCCACTTAAGGGCCTATTTTTTCCATGATGATCCTGCACATACCTAGGTATTTCACCTTAATACTTCAGCTAGAAAGAGATTTATAGTTTCCTTACCCAGGTGAACAATTGCCACAACTGATGTTATATTAATTTACCAGAGCTTCCCGCATAATTTCTTCATCTTCTAGTATTCCTTTATGCTTCTGAGTGAATCCAAATGCATGACCAACCAGGTATCTACTCTATTTTATGGCCAAGAGATGAGCATGCTAGCATTAATGTTTGATAGTAAGTTCACGCGAGTGAACTGACATCTAGCCATTCACATTCAAACCTTGGTCATTGATCACTCTGTTTTAAAACTATATGAATGGTTATCAATTTTCCTTGCTACTTTCTTCCTTGCTTTATATGATGTCCTTAGGATTTTTCTGCATTTCCTTTTCATCCAATAGTTGTCACTTATCTCTAATATATCTCATCCTTCATCAGCTTTATCAGTAATGCAAGCATCCATTTGATGAGATATTATCCCTTGGATCTATGGCCCATCCTCAATCACATTCATTTTCCCATTGGACATCACTAATTTAAACTTCACACCTTGGATCCTATTAGTGATGAGAGATACATTGAAGAAGCTAGGTTAAGACACATACACTTGAATGAAAATCAACGATACAAAAGACATCATAGATAAGATTTATTCAGATTAATGAAAGAAACTTTTGAATAGATAACTCCATCACTAATCTCCATTTTGAAACTTAAGCTTTGGAATGAATCCAGGATGAGCGATAAAATACAAAGGAATGAGGCTATCACTCATCGCTAATTATCCTCATACAGTTTGTAAGAAATTAGCAATAAGAGATCCACACAATGGTATAGAAAATGTGTATCACATATCGTTAATATAGAACTTAGAACTCAAAACTTATCCATGATTTGTGATGCATACGAGATCCATCATATTGATCATCACTATTTGAAAAATTACCATTTTATAACCATCTATGATGAGTGATGAGGATAAGAACATAACATCGGAGGCCATCACTTATCGTTGTTACAATAATCATGGCTCAAAATCCATTAGCGATAGGTGAACCTTCAATCGATACAAGGAGAAGCAAAGAGCATTGCTCATCATGCATTGATACCAAGAGCTCTAGGAGCTATCTGTGATGAGAAAAAACAAAGAAATACTACTCATTTCTTATCACCAATTCCAAACATACACTCCAAAAGTAATCTACGATGAGTGATAAAAAGAGATGCCCAAGGCAACTTAAGTGAAAAATTTTAAGCACTTGCTCATAAGTTTTTCTAATGAAGGGGACCCTCTAGGATGACATGAAAGAAAGGGCGTATAAGCTTCTAAGTCAAAAATGCAAAGGATGTAAAGGCCAAAAAGGCTTTTTACTTAACCTTATAAAATAAGAAACTCAAACCTAAGCTTCGGGAACTGGTTACCCGATGACTATGAATGGAATAAGAAATTTAAAATGTGACCGACAATGGGCAACAAGAAGTCAACAAAAAAATAGAACCCTTCAACAGTGATGAGAAAATAAACTCGAATCCTTCAGGTATCAACCCAAAAATGTGACAAGATTTTGAGACGGGGCATAAAAAATTTGTAGGTTCCATCAATTGGTTTAACCCAACCTCTTGAATACCTTGTTGCACATATGTAACATATTTGGGAATGACAACTACCTCTTATTCATGTTCTTTCTTTTAATCATGGAAGTAATGAATCTTCTAGTTCATAACTAAATAATATCGATGACACCATGGCATCGACTAGACACACCCGGTCTCAATCTAAAGTACTATAAATAATGCCAATATATATAATAATTTAGAATTAACTTGATTCAAATATTATGTCCATATATTGGGTTTCAAAATATCTATTGTCATATCTAATATGGCTCCATCCTTATAGTATGTCATAACCAATATGGTTATCATTGATATTAAATTTCATTTATAACCTCGTGTTTATAGAAATGTCTAATAATAGTAAACCAACATAATAAGATATTTATATTCTAATAAATTCAACCAAGAACCTTTCGACTAATCTTCAATTCCCTCATGGTTCTTTCCAAGTTATCATGTGCATCATTTATGTGAGGTTCCTATGTTTTTTATGTTCATAAACAATAATAAATAATTTCTTTCAATATGACTCATGTATTCACATGTTTACACTGTACACTAAGTTCATATCTCAAATGGACATTTTTCAGCTTGAGAGGAACTTGTGCTTCTTCACCATAAAGTCTCCTTCCATTATGACTTTGGGTTGCTGAGACATAAATTCCTCTTCCTTAAGATTAGAATATCCTAAATAGGTATAAACTCTTAGTGAAGTATAAAATAGTATCATTTAAAAATGTAATTTGTATGCATATATCTCTAATACATTTTTCAACCCTATTGTTGAATATCACTATAATCATATTCGAGTCTATATTCCCTAATCCTAGGGAATAAACTATCTTCCCACTTTTAAGGAAACATGAATAACCACTCAAAGGTAAACTATCAACATGGTTTACATAACATCATATACTATTAGTGATGGCATAATACATCTAACATTATACCATTCCCTTCACATTACTAACATCATAATCCTTGCAAACATATAAGTAACATGCAATCAACTCAATATCATATATATAGCTTCTAGATAGTTTTACATGATTATGTCATATAATCATGATAATCATAATAACTATGTATATGTATTGTAGACAATAAAAAATTCTTGATCAATATTACGCATCCAATTTTGATTACCTAACATCATTTCTACCTAAATCACTTCGTACTTACCAACTAATTAAATAATCTTTATTATTTAATTGAATTTCATCGACTTCCACTATGAATCAGATAATTAACTTTATTAGATTAATTTACTTTATTCTCACTAATGTTCATCATATTTAATTAAATCAAATAATTTAATTAAATCCAACTAAATTCCTCTCATTTGATTAAATAAATCAAACTATTTAATTGAATGTCATAAATCCCCTAACCCACTTGAGTTAATTAAATTTTGAATTAATTATCTCTAATCTCTCCCTAATCATCATTACCCATTTCTCTAGCTTTTAGCTTCTCTAAAGTTAAATCAACCCATGGTCAGCTAACCGAGTTGCACATGAAAATAATTTCCTCTAATTAACTAAATACCCTATTTATCCTCACAATGGAATACTCATAGGAATATTCCTCCTAACCACCCCTTCATCCAATTTCCCTACAAAGGCTTTAAATAGCCTCTTACAAGCTCATAAATACTCTTACAAAGGCATTTAATGCCTCTTACATGCCATCTTGTCTCGTACAAGGGCATTAATCTCTCTTATGTTCTCAACAACATTCTCTTACACCCTCAACCATATTCATTCATTTCCCTTACATCCTCTTAACTGTGCGCATTCCTCAAAATGTGCTCCACCTCCATCCATTAGCCTTGTGACAAGTGTCACATTCCTATTGGCTCCCATTTTAATCCCACATTCACCAATTTCACTCTTTCTTCAACCATTGAGTCATTTAAGTAGAAGCCTCTTCTACTTTAAATAGATTCACAATCTTATGCAAGTTAATTATATGAATTTTTACTCATAGTTATCACTTATTTATACCATTTTCACTATATCATAGCTTTATTTTGCATCAATCTCATACTTGGAATCATATACATCTTGGAAATCTTATCAAAAGGGATTGGGAAAGGCCTTCTTTCCACATCAAAGGAGCACCAATCCCCTTATGGTATGAAGATTTGATAAAATTAGATAGGACTACATGCTTTTATCTTGTTTTATTTCATGTTTTATCCATGTTTTCTTATCTTTTTCTTATTGACAATCTCATAGGGCATGCTTTGTTCAAATTTATGACATGACTAACCTTGTTTTTTTGTGTCTTGTTAGATAAGTGCATATTAGGCATTCACATTTTGGAACTAGAAGGATGGCTAACATTTTTAAAACTTGATACTATTTCTTCAAATTGACATTTTTTGTAGCTACAAGAAGGTGACACTACCCTTGGGTCCACAGAGCATCGCCTTTGCATAGACAACCGCCTTTGACTCCAAGAACTGTTGGAAAAACAAGAGAAGACAACTAAGAGGGGGGGTGAATCAGTTGTCCCAAAACATTAAAATTTAATCAACTTATTAAATTTATTCTCAGATCTTATTATTAACCATGAAAATATAAATTAACAACACATCAGAAGTACACATAACACCAAGATTTTTTATGTAGAAACCTTGTTTTAGGGGAAAAACCATGGTGGAGGTTATTCCATAAGATTATACCCTATTAAAAGTACATAAAGATGAAATATGGGGAATGCACTTGCATTTAGGTGCACTGCCTAGAGCTCAATACTCAATTACAAAGGAAGACACAAAATATTACAAATAGATTTGGATTATAACCTTCTGCAAGGATTTGGACTGATAAAATAGCATATGCTAATGCCTGATCATAGTTCTAATTAAGTGCATGAATAACTCTTCACTCTTCTTCACACTCTGCTCTGCCTTTGAATGATTAGACCATTATTTGCACACACACGCACATTCAACATACTCTTGCACATGTTCACACCTTTTAATTTGAATAAACAGTCATTGTTATATATCCGCAATAAGAAATTTCACCACTACAAGTCGGCCAAAAAGAATTAATAAAATGAATATAACTGTCAGCCCAAAATAATAGATAATAATCAATGCGCATCAGCCAAAGTTTGCCACAACTTAGTGAGGACCTAAATAAACATCTTCAACATGCAAACACTTCAATTAAATTCTCTTCAAAATCCACAACACGCTTCAAAACCTTGTCGTCCAAGAACATGAAAAATATTCAAAGACGAAAGAGAAAATCACCAACCATGATCACAATGATCAATGGAGACGTGCAACAAAGATAGAACACAATCTAGAAACATCCAAAAACATTAAGAACTAGCATAGAAGCATCTTCAACAACTAAACTAACTAAAATTGCCTCATCTTCAATCACGAACAACAACTAAAGAAACAAAAAAACTATCAGATTGAAAATCTTCATAGCTCGATCAAATCTTCATGCGGATCTCTGAAAATCAATGTGGATAAACTAGATACACTTAGAAAAAAACCCTTTAGTCCACAACCTCTGATCACCAATGTATAAAACATATCACCATACAAAACATCACTTCACAACTGACAATGTGCAACTCATTTCTTTACAATTTTCTCAATATCTTCGACATATACAACTTTAGATGAATTAATACTAATAGTGTTGACATCAATGACAACCACAGATCAGAAACACAACCACAACATCCAACAAGAACAACACCTCCTGAACATATAGAATTTCCTTTGTCATGTCAACTTACCTTTGTAGTGCTCTGTTGTGGCTCCTTTGCAGAAGCACTTCTATCTTCTTGTCCAACCTCCTAAATTATAATTCTTGACTAGACCGCTAGGTTTGCTTCTCCATCACCTTGCTTTTGTTGCACTGCTTTTGCACTCTTTGTCTACTGTAGAGCTCTACCTTTTCATTTCACTAGAGCATCGCTTTCACCTTCAGTTCCACCTCTGTTACTTAGCATCGCCTTTGCAGAATGAAGAGGAATATCAATTTGGAGATCTAGAAGCATTCTTTAATTCTGATTGTAATAGCTTAGTCTTTTCAATTATGCTCATCATTTTATGTTTTAGGACCTACTAGCATTACTTTGGGTTTAAAATTAACCATCTACTTAAGCTTTTCAAGTTCAACTAAAATTGAACTTAGAAATTTACTAGACATTTCTATATGGGATAAAATTGAACAAGGAAAATTGACATTTAGATTGGTGCTTAAAATTAATTCACCATTTCATTAAAGGTGAAAATGAACAATTGTTTGAATTGTGTGATATTTTCTTCGACACACTTTCAGTATGTATCCTCTCCCCTTGCGGTTCATGCAATCTTGGTTGAAGAGAAACACTCAAAGTGTTATTTTCTTGCTTTTGTGCATTCAAGGTGTGCATCCTCTCCCCTCACACCTTTTGGCGATCTTGGGTGATGAAAAACATCTTGATTCTTTTTGCACATTTGTTTTCACGTCAAATTATCACCTTTAGATGGGCCTACCTCCCAACTTGTGAGAGGGAATGATGCAAACCAGTGCTTTCATATTCAGTCCACTATGTAAATGAAATAGTGGTGACTAAAGTCATCATCAGCTGGTGTTGTTGTCCCATACCGACAAGTACCACCCCTAGTATGTGTGTGATTTGTTAAAATCTCTTCTTAGGAAGATATTGGGAGGCCTATTAATTGAGCTAATCTTGTTGCATGTATGGTACTATTATTTTTATATGGAATATCTGAACTAAGAACCAAGTTTTTTTAGTGACTAAAAACCTTTATGCTTGCTAGTGTAGGAAAGGTCATTTTGAAGCCACCCCATGTTCCACTATTCATACTAGAAACAGAAAAATCCTTCGAGGTTTTGAGATTTGGTGCACCTGAGAAGTTTGTTCCATGGAGGGGAACTAGTACCACCAATCTCTAGTAGTTCACTTTTTCTTAGTGTTTGGAACAATCCAAGTAGTAACTCAACAAGTAGTATCTCTTCAGCCTACGATTGTAAATTTTGAAAGTCAGTTGAACACATTTCTTGGTTCTAAAACATTGAAACAAACATTCAACAATCATCAAAATTTCAAATCCTTTTAGAAGAGTGAATACCTTTGAAGGGTCCAATTATTACTCCTTTTCCCTAAGATTTTTATCCTTAGAGGCTTCTAAATACATGGGCTCATATCTCAATTTTCTCTCTTCAAAGTGAACCTAGGGAAACTATGGCCTTGACTATTTGATTTTCACATAATGGACCTTGTGGAATGAAAAGGAGATAATAAATAGACATTTAGTTTGGAATTTAAACAAGATGAGTTGATGTGGTAAAAGAATGAATTCATCTAATCATGATAAGAACACAACTAAATCCAACACACGCACTTGTCTTCATGATTTCTCGCATAGTCAAAATTCCAAAACAAAGTTCTACTTGTCTCCATTTCAAACTTAGATATCATAGTTCAAAGTACATTAGAAGATGTATCCTAAGACAGTACCACAATAGGAACAAGTTAGTAACAAGGTTTTATAGACTTCTTCCATTGAATAACCCAAATATGTATTCTCAATATGAACCTCTCATTTAAGTCAAAACATTGGTCATAGGATTTGAAAACTTTGGAGGTCTAGCATATTATTCAACACCTTGGTCTTGTAAACAAAGTATTTCTAGGTTCATCTAGGATCAAAACCAAAATCTTTATTTATCAAAACCCATCTCACAAATAACTTTTAGAACTTTGGGAAAATAATTTATGCTAGAATTTTTGTAAATCCTTAGACCAAAATAAAAATCACCTTGTTTAGTTAGGTGTATGGGAATGAATTCTTTCTCACAAACTTAGTTAAATTAGCACCCTATTTTGGAAAATTTCATCCTAAGATCACATCTAAAATCTTAGGATCTACAAGTTCACCATCCAAATCAAACCAATCAAAATAAAAAATTATAATGTCTAGTATTGATCCAAATGTATCAAAAGTTAAAACATTTATACTGTTCGTCCCTTAGTTATCACATCATAATCATTTGATCCTACAACATTCTAGAATTTCTTTTTGCACCTAAATTTTAGATAAACAAAAGGAGTTAGAGGTTCATCCCCCATATTCCTAAAATTTGATCCCAAATTTATGGTCCAAACAAGGTCACAACACAAGAAGATCATCAAGCAAAACAAAGAAACATCAACCTCAAGTGATTTAAGTAAAAAATAATTCAGCCCTAGGCTATCTCTGAGCCATCCACCTAATCCCCCTCAATTACCTCAACATACACAAGAGGGAGGATGTCAAGTGGAGGATGTCACAAAAAATTTCAAAGAGATGTCCCAAGATGAAATACTCAAACTAGTTTGAAATCTTGAAACTTACAAACTTGTCAACACAGTCATGAGACTAAATCCCACCTAATATAAGTTGGCATTGGTAAAAGAAGGGGCTAAACTCCCTTCCTATTTTGATGTAAGCACTATTGTTGAAAAACCTTTTGGGAACATACCACAAACATCATTCACACCTTCATTTCTAGGCATCATCCAACCAATAAATTAATCATCATCATCTCATGCCCCAAGTCAACCTATGATCACAAAGGGAAGTTGACTACTACAAGTCCTTCAAGGGAATCCACTTGTTAACAACCAAAATTTGGAAGCCAATGCAATATTAGGTATGAAAAACACCATCCCACAAGACCCTAAGCAACCATACGGGCCACTCATCTTCCATAATACAAATAATTCATCCACTCTTCATGCTACCCCCACATACTCCATTGATACACAAGGCTACAATCCCAACATCTCAAAAATTCAAGGTATAGGGAAAATCCCTTCATTAAATACATCAATCCAAAATCAACCAAATCATGTCAATCCCCCAAGCACAAATGAAATCAACACTATATCTATCATACCAAATCCTCCAAACATGTCACTGATATTGCAACACCAAGCAATATTGTCCCAAATCTCTCAACCACTAATCACATCATCTACAACACCTCAAACATCCCAAAGTCTAGTCTCACAAGGATTCGACATGTCAACTACAATTTTGAATCCACCATCCACCACTCAACCCCTTGTCATCACTCAAACACCCCAACAAACACCTCAACAACAACCTCTTGATGCATCATCCCACACCATCAAAAAAATACCCCACCTCCACCTCCAAATCCAAAAGAAAAAAATTAGCATAGTATCACATTACAAGAAACACAACAAGCTTGCCAAAAGGCCTTGCAATAGTTCCACACCCAACAAGAAAAAGCCCAAGCACAAGCCCAAGAACAATCTCAAGCTCAATCTCAAGCCAAAGTAAAAGCCCAATACCAAGCACAACAAGCACAATCATGGGCCTTGTTACAACAACAAGCCTATCAACAATCCTTACAATAATAGCCACAACAAAAAGCATTGATAGCATAACAAAATAAAAAACCACAACAACATTCCCCACAATAGGTGCTATTGGAACAACAATAAAAACAACAACATCAAGCCCAAAAACAAGCATTGTCAGCACAACAACAACAACAAGAATACCAACAAACATTTCTCACACAATGAAGCTTCTAGCAACCCTTCACAAACACATAGAAAAATGCCTTGAACATTATCATGCAAGCAACCCCAAGCTTCACCCAACAAACCATAGCATCCCAAAACATGCACCTCCCACCACTCGATCCACAAAATGACCTTTCCACATAGGTCAAATTGCTCTCAATAAATATAGGATATTCAATCTAGAAAATAAAAATAAAAATACAATCAATGAGATTTGTGCCACTATACATTCGATAGGAACATTGCTATGGTTACATTCCCACTAGGATTTGAAATACCAAAATTAGAAAAATACCAAAGAAAATGAAATCCTATGGATCACATCAAAGAATTCCATGTACATTGCGTGGAAGTGGCATATGATGATTCCTATCTGATGTGACTCTTTCCCCAAAGTTTGGTTGGACCAAAAATGGAATGGTTCTCTTGCTTACCTCCTGAAATAAAATTTTTCCAAGAATTCATGGACCAATTCATAGAAAACTAATCATTTAACCTTGAACCTTGACATGGATGTGAACCTAGAAGAACTATCTAAACTTAAACAATCTAAGGGAGAGAAATTTTTGGCTCTCTTACAATGATGGACATCTAGAGCCAATAAGAGTAAATGGTCCATGCCAAAGGAACAACAAATTAGAACCATCATCTCTAATTCTAAAGGGGATTTATCCTCCATATAAAGATGCAATACTAGTGTAGTCAAGGATGGAGGATCTAGGAATAGGACTGTCTAGCATTGCAGCAAGAGTAAACACAATGGAAACTCAAAGAATTGGAACAACAATCATACATGGAAATATAGAGAATGATCAATTATTCACTGGAAACATGACATGTCTTCTAACTTATAGATTATAGAATGATATGGTGTTAAGCCTAGAAGTACAATGCAGGTTGAAGCCCCTATCTATCCCTTCAATCCTTCTACTACCTAATTCCTAATGGAACTATGCAATGCTTCTATATATATATATCAGTTCCTAGCTCCAAAAAGGGTTCACATTAGCCTCAAGAGGTCTCAAACCCCAAAGTTGATGAAATGTGCAAAGGATCCTTGGAAAAAAATGATGCGGGTGGAAATGAAGGTTCCTCGATGAATTTTCATCCTTATGAAATGGTCTCTTGAGCTTCACGAGTCATGAAATAGGTCTACACAATTGAAAATCAAATACTGGTCAGTGAATGCTCTCTGTCCAAATATAGTTGATATTCTATTAGCGATAACTTCATACTAGAATCTCCAAAACACTTGAATTCTTGATATGATATAGATGTTACAATGAAGATCATATATTCTGCTCTGTGAGTTCTGATGTTACAATGCATTATGAAATACTGAGATTAGGTCCTAACAACTGACTATTCAAATGTAAGAAAAGATGAATGTAAATATTTTTGGTTGATGCAAGATTTCCTGAAACCTAGGATGCTCCTACATCAAACACTTGAGGTTGAAGAAAAGTAAGCCTCTCACTTTCCTAGGATAGAGGAAACCAATGTGGTCCACCTTAGCCTACGAGATCCATGATGAACTTTCATCTAGTCTTCCTTTCCATATAACTAGATATTCCTTTTGTTGGCTTCCTCTTGTACTACATCCAAATCCACTATCCAAAACTTCCTCAATTTCCTTTGAATGATGTGCTACTTGGTCCAAAAAACCAACTTCTCTATCCTCCAGTGACTCTCCTTCATGATACTGGTATAGGTTTGCAATGTTGAATATAGGTGATATGTCAAATTCCTCTGGTAGTTCCATTTCATATGCATTTCTAGAATCAAAATTCCTGATGATCTTGCAAGGTCCAAACTTCTTCATCTTCAACTTATTATATGTCCTAACTGGAAATATTTATTTCCTTAGCTATACCATTAATTCCTCCCCTACTATAAACTCCTTATGTCTTCTCTTCTTATCTACTTTCTCCTTGTATCTATTGTTCATCTTCTCCAGATGCTCTCTAAGTTAAGCATGCATTGTTTCCATGAATCCTAAAAATTATTTTTCCTCCACACTCCTTTTATTCTCCATACTGATATCCCTTAATTTTGCTACTCCTCTAGATTGTTGTCCTATCACAATTTCAAATGGTGTCTTCCCTGTGCTCTAGTTTACTAAATTTTTGTATGTAAATTTTTCTTGTGGTAGTATTAAGTCCCAATTTCTTGCTTTACCTTCAATAAAACACATAAAAAAGTTTCCAGAACTCCTACTTACCACTTCTATTTTTCCATTTGTCTATGGGTGAAATGTTGAACTATACTTCAATTTTGTCTTCATCTTCTTCCACAATTTTTTATAGAAATATCCAATGAATCTAGTGTCTCTATCTAATACTATACTCTTTTTTAGTCCATGTAATCTCAAAATCTCCTTGAAAAATAGGTCTACAACATGTACTACATCACTATTTTTCTTACAGGCTATAAAATGCACCATCTTAGAAAATCTATCCACAAACACAAATATAGAGTCAAATCCTCTTGGTGTCTTTGGTAACAACAAAAAATCCATACTAATGTCCTCCCATGGTCTCTCTAGTACTGTCAATGGTGTATATTTTCTAGTGTTTTGACCTTTTCCTTTTACAACTTGACAAATCCTGCACCTTTGAACATACTTCCTAACATCCTTATACAACTATGGCCAAATATAGTTCTCACTCACTAATGCTACGGTCTTATCAATTCCAAAATGTCCTATTAATCCTCTGCAATGCTTTTCCTTGATCAAATTCTATCTCATTGAACTTATATGGATACATAACTGATTGTTCTTGAATAACATACCTTCCTGAATGAAATAATCCAACCATTTGCTTCTATCTGTCTCCCTAGGTTCCTTGCAAGCCTTCCATGCCTCCGCAAAGTAAATGTCATCCTCATACATGTGCTTCAAATAGTCAAAACCTAATACCTCAATTCACATTTCTGTCAACAAACTCCTTCTCTTGCTCAATGTATTCACAACCATGTTTGACTTCCCACTCTAGTGCTTCAACAAAAATGTGTAACTCTATAAGAAATCTACCCATCTCATATGTCTCTAGTTCAAATTACCTTGAATATTCAAATATTGTAAAGATTGATGATCCGTGTACAACACAAATTCCTTAGGCAACAAGTAATGTCTCCACTTCTTCAAGTCCTATATAATTGCATAGAATTCTTGATCGTAAATTGAATATCTTCTCCTAGTATCATTCAATTTCTCACTAGAGTAGGCTATTGGTCTCCCTTCCCAACTTAGCATAGCTCCTGCACTTCCACTAGCATCACAACCTACTAGGAATACTTTATCAAAGTCTGATAATGCTAACACAAGTTATTCTGTCACCTTCTACTTCAACAACTCAAAACTCTTTTGTGCTCCAGATGTCCACTTGAATTCCTTTCAGTCACCCCTCATTTTCTCTATCATAGGTTTACAAATACCACCAAAATTTATGATGAACTTTAGGTTAAAAGTTTCTAGTCCATGAAATGGTCAAACTTCTCCAATGTTCACAAGTGTAGGCCATTCAACTATTGCTCTAACCTTCTCATAGTCCATCTTCAATCCTTCCACACATATCACAAATCCAAAATGCACTAGTTCTCCCTTCATGAAATTACACTTCTTGATGTTTATCAACAACTTCTCTTCTCTTAGCCTCTAAAATACTTGTCTGATGTGTTCCAAATGTTCTTCCCTATTCTTACTAAAAATTAGAATATCATCTAGATAAACAAGGACAAACTTGCCCATGAATTTGTTCAAGACTTCATTCATCAACCTCATAAATGTACTAGGTGCATGAGTTAGTCCAAATGGCATGACCAATCCCTTGTCTTGAAAGAAATCTTCCATTCATTTCCCTCTCTGATCCTGATCTGATGGTATCCATTCTTTAAATCTATCTTGGTGAAATACTTTTTCTCCACTTAGACTATCCATGATCTCATCCATCCTAGGCAATGTGAATCTATACTTTACTGTGATCTTATTGATAGCTCTTGAATCTATACACATCCTCCATTCTCTATCTATCTTAGGTGCAAGTACAGTTGATACCACACATGGTTTCATACACTCTCTGATCAATCCTTTCTTCAACAGTTTGTGTATCTGTCTGTTTAGCTTCACATTCTCTACTAGTATCATCCAATGTGCAACTTTGTTTGGAAAACTAGCTCCTAGAATAAGATATCTATGATGACTAGCACTCCAGATTGGTGGTAATCCATCGGGCACATTTTTTGATACAAGATCTTGATACTCTATTATTAGTTCAGTGTTTTCCTTCTCTGGTGATTCTTCTCCTCTTGTGATTCTCTCTGCATATAAGGCTCTACACTTCCTTGGAATCAAAGCAAAACACATGTTCTCATGTCTCAATCCATCTAGAAATTTCCTTCCATCTACCAAATTGATTCTAGTTGTTCCACATACTTCACTTTTGGGTTCATCTTCCAAAGGTGTGAAGGTGATTGTCTTCCCATTGGATGTTATGGTATAGGTATTCTTTCTCCCATCATGTATATATTTTTTATCATACTTCCAAGGTCTACCCAACAACATATGACATACATCCATTAGCATAATATCACATAGCACTTCATCATGATAAGATCCTATATGAAATTTTACTAGGCATTGCTCACTTACTAATAAATTGTGGTCATCTTGAATCTAGGCTATTATATATGGTTTCAGATGTTTTCTCCTTTCCACATTGAAAATTTTCACCATTTCCTTAGAGATTAGTTTATTTGTGCTACCACTATCAATGATAACTTTGCAATTTGCATCTAGTCTAGAAAAAACTTTTCCTCTATGGTATTTCCTTAGGTACTTCCTTCTCCTAGATCAATGATCTCATAAATAATGATTCTCCCTTCTCAATACTTCCTCTGAAACCTGGTGATTCCACTGGTTCTTCCTCCACATATCTATTTCTTGCTTTATTTTCAATCTTCTTACTTTCTTGGTGACACTCAAATGCTTTATGTCCTCCTATGCACTAAAACAGGTTCTTCTAAAATTTCTCTTGTCATATCCTTTCTCATCTCTCTGGCATCCATCATTGCAGTAAGAATTGTAGCCTCCTATGTTGTGGTAGTAAGAATTTTTTTCATCTCTCCCCTTATGGTATGAATTGGAATCCCTTTCTTCCTTGTGGTATGAATCTTTGTCCTTGTTTTGCTCTACATATGGTTTTTCTCCTCTGGAATGTGACCTTCCTTTCTGAAATTTACCTCCTCTTCCTCTATGCCTTTGTTCATGTCTTTCATTTATTTTTTCCTCCACCTTTAATGCAAACTGATATGCTTCCTCTATTGAATTCATCCTCACCAGATTCAACTTTTCCTAAATGTTCATCCTTAGCCCATTGATATATCTTGCCAATTTCTCCTTGCTTTCTTCACTATGTCTAGTCTTGATGATGATCTTATGAAATTACTCAATGTATTCTTTCACGTTCTTTTCTTTTTATCTCAAGTTTCACAATATCTTCAGTAGGTCCAACTCATAGTCCATAGGTATAAACTCATTCTTCAATTTTATCACCATTCTATCCCATTTCACAATCTTTTATTTTCCTTTTCTATTTGTCTCTAATTTAACCTCCTTCCACTACAACATGTCCTTTTAGTTTAGTCTTTGCAAATATCACTCTATTTGAATCTTCAATTTCTTCATATTTAAAGTATTCTTCCATGTCATTTGTCCAATCAATCAACTCCTTAGGGTTTACGTTATCGGTATAGTTTGAAATATCCATTGTAGGTCACTTTCCTATTTTTGAATTAGCCTTCAACATCTTCATCTAATATTATTCTTCCTCTTTTAAGGTTTCTTCAATTAGATCTATAGCTTGAACATTCACTTTCATCATTAGATTGAGGGTTTAAAACTTTTATTCTATCTTCTTCAACAAGATCCAATCTCACTTTCATTTTTTACATCATTTCCATCATCTCATCCATCTTTCCAGCAACATTAAAAATACTATAAATTCTCCTCAATGGCATCTCTCCCTAGGATCTGGTGCAACTACCTTAAGTTTGTGATCTGGCTATAGGATCGCAACTACCTCACAATCAATGATATGTTGACAAACACAAGTAGTAAGCCTCACGTTGACAATTTTTCCACACAAAGATCTTATAGAATGCCTTGCTCACTTCGCTCTCCTCTCCCAAGGTCCGCAAACTTGCTCTACTCTCCCAAGGTCTGCAACTCACTCTAACACCACTTGGTGAAGCCAAGGATGGAGGGTCCAGGAATAGGACTATCCAACCTTGCAGCAAGAGTAAACAAAATGGAAACTCAAAGAATTGGAACAACAATCACACATGGAATTATAGAGAATGAGCATTTATTCACTGGCAACATGCCTTGCGGTCTGGATTATAGACTGCAGAATGATATGGTGTTAAGTCCATAAATATAATGTGGGTCGAAGCCCTTATCTATCTCTTCTATCCTTCTACTACTACCTGATTCCTAACGCAACTATGCAATGCTTTTACATATATTAATTCCCAGCTCTGAAAAAGGTCCATGTTGGCCTCAAGAGGTCTCAAACCCTAAAGTTGATGAAACATGTGAAGGTTAGCCAAAAACATATGAATTTCTTTTGATCCTCAAAAAAACATGATGTATATCAGAATAAGGTTCCTTGATGAATGTGCATCCTTATCGAATGGTCTCCTATGCTCGACAAGTCATGGAATAGGTATGCACACTTGAAAAGCCAAGACTGGTTAATGAATGCTCTCTATCCAAATACAATTGATATTCTGTTAGTGACAACTTCATACTAGAATCTTCAAAACACTTGAATTATGGATATGATGTATATGTTACAATAAAGATCATATATCCTTCTCCACGAGTTTTGATGTTATAATGTGATAAAATGTAGTATTAAATACTAAGACTGGGTCTTGGCAGCTAACTACTAAAATGCAAAAAACATGAATGCAAATATTTTTCATTGATGCAAGATTTCCTAAAACATGGGATGCTACTATATCAAATACATCACAACATATGACCAACTAATCCCCAATGCTCTCAAAATTGAAAGAGCCCTTATGGCACAAGGGCACACACCTGTGTATCAAGACAATAGGTCATCAACAAGCCACAATGAAAAACCTTGCACATGGGCTAAAAATAAAAATGTTAGCAACGATGGTGTCATTGATGCTAAAGTTGTTATTAGTGCCCCAAGGAAGAATACACAAAAAAATACCCATAAAACACTCATAAAATCAACACCCAACAAATAATTCATCAAGATACCTAACAAACAAACCTATCTCAACAAAAATTGAGGAATTAAACAGTCAATAATATGAATGCTCAAGGGGGACGGCCCCAAAGAAACAAATGTCCACCAAAATGAAAGTATACACCACTAGGGCAACCCATTCAATCTATCATGCAACTGCTAGTGCAAGAAAACCTCATCACACTCCCTTTTCATGAAAATTACCAAGAGCCTCAAGTTAAACCACATTGGTATAATGAAAAGAACCTCTATTATTTTTAAAAAATAGAGGGACACAAAATACCTAATGGTATGAGACTCAATAATATTATCCAAAATCTCATCGATGAGAAAGTTATAACCATTGAACAACCAATAGGAAATCAAGATCTCAACATATACACAAATCCCATGCTGGATCACAACAAAGGGAACAATAATTGAAAAGGAAAGAACTACAACATTAACCATATCTATGACCATGTTGTAGTATCATTGGATAAATTTGTAATTGTTGTCAACATTAAAGGACCTAGAGAAAAGTGTGGAGTCACCACATGGAGTGGCAGGATTCTATCCTAGGACCATCACCATCGCCTAAGGTACCACCTACTAATCTAAAATCAAACCCTAGTGGTTATAGTGTCTTGGAACATCTAAAAAATATTTTGGCCCAAATCTCTATCATGGAGTTACTTAAAATATCACCTACACATAGGGACATCCTAGAGAAAGCCTTAGCTACATCCTTTGTTCACACAGACATTGATGCAAAAAAAATTCAAGCTATGGTTGGAAACATCACTAAACCACATCTCCTTACATTCTCAAATCATGACCTCCCAACCTGACCATCACATAACCATGCACTCCACCTTGAGGTCCTGGTCCATAATAACAAAGTCAAACAAGTCTTGGTGGATGGGGGTGCAAGCTTAAATATTTGTACCCTAGAACTAATAAAGAATCTAGGATTCTCAGAGGATGTCAATGAAAAAGGAAAAGGTATCACCATCAAGGCATATGATGATCAAGAACAGGTGTCCCAAGGCACCATTCAACTCCCCATCCAAGTGGGGCTGACAATCATGGAAACCACTTACCAGGTCCTTGAACTTGAGCTTCCATATAATATTATAATAGGGCGTCCATGGATTCATGGGATGTAATCGGTTGCATCTACTTTCAACCAGTGTGTAAAATTCCCTTACCAAAACCAAGAAGTCACAGTCCATGCTGACCCCAAAACTTTCTATTCTTACAAGAATTTGTAAGCCAAATATTACAAGATCCCCCAAGTTATAAAAAATGATGAGGGACCCACATCCTCTTATGTTGATCCATCAAATCTAGCCTCCACTTTTGAGACAAAGACACCTATCATCCAGTTAATCTTGAATACCAAAGTGGTAATCAGAGACAATGGTTGTGGGGACTATAACTTACAGAAAGGCACATATGTGGTGGGAGAGTTACCTCAATCTCCTAAATATTATGGGATACCACAACATAGTGATGGTGCATCCCAAACATTCACAACATCTCGTACCAACTTCAAAAAATTAGGGGATTTGAGCAAATAGGTCATCGACAAAAAAGACGTATCAAGCCTATTGTACAAAGATAAAATACCCACACCTATTCTTCCAATGGAATATGACAACAAAGGATTACAACTCATGTTTTGGTGGGGCTACAACAAGAATAAAAATATAGGGAAAAATGATAATGGCCTATTAGAACCTATCATTCCTAATAAATTCCTTGGGATTCTTAGCCTCGAATGTACCCCTAAGAAGATAAACATACTTGGAAAAGGTGATCCTATTAAAATGGTCAAAGGATCCTCTTCAATCCCTATCTTGCTTAGTAGTCCCTTTGAGGATTCATCCCTTTCCATGATCACCTCCATGTCATTCTAGTTAAGTAACCAAGTCAGAGAACTAAATTTTGTTTACCCCCAACTCATCGATTATGACCAATGAGGACCATAGATCTCATATACATTAAAAAAAGATGAGGCTCTGTTGAAATTCATGGGACTAAGGATTAATCTACCATATGGATATCAAAAAGCACGGTTTGACATTGAGCTAGACACATATGCATATTATGGGGAAATGATTGAATCTCTTAGTCACAAAATTGAAAATATAAGAGAAACATCTAGATCCTTAAGTGAAAAGCACATTGTGGAACTTTTTGATCCCAAAAAAGTAAAAATAAAGGATGTATCTAGTGGTGAAAACTTCTCTGAGGTGCCAAAGGATGAGGCATTTAATCTTCCCCTTAGTGCCATCCATCATGAGAAATCATCCGTTCTCACAGAAAAGTGCAACCCAATGAACTTAGGAACTGAAGAGGCTCTATACATTGCCTTCTATGCTGAGTCAATTTTGACCAAAGAATAAGAAAATATATCAACATTTCTAAAGGAATGAAAGGTGAAATTTGTATGGACATACACTAACATGTCAGGCCTTGATCCAAAAGTAGTGGTCCATCACCTAATAGTGCATCCAAAGGACAAACTTGTGAGACAAAATTTGAGAAAGGTGCATCCAAAAATCACCTTACTAGTCAAAATTGAACTGCAAAAAATTCTTGATGCAGGATTCATCTAGCCCATCGATTATCTAGAATGGGTTTTCAACCTTTTACCTATTTCCAATCCCACCAAGGTATCTGAATCTGCACCAAATTTAGAGACGTGAATAAAGTATGTCCTAAGGATGATTCTCCCTTCCCAAACATAGATACAATTATAAATTTGATAGTGGGGTATGAAATGCTATCATTAATGGAAAAAAATTTAGGATACAACTAGATTATGATTGCAAAGGATGACCAACATAAAACAACCTTCACCTATCCATGGGGCACCTACAATTGGAATATGATTCCATTCAAGGTAAAGAACGCCAAAGGTAAATATCAAATAGATATGACCTTGATCTTTCATGACATGATCCACAAGACTGTGGAAGACTATGTGGATGATATCCTCACCAAATCAATGAAACTCCAAGACCACATAGCAACACTGGGCCCAATCTTTGATAGACTAGATGAATATAAGGTACGACTCAATCCTATGAAATTTTTGTTTGGAATTATTTTAGGAAATCTCTTGCGATATATTGTTTCCATGAGGGAAATCAAGATTTGTCCTATATAATTCAAAGAGATCCTTGGCATGGAAGTACCATGGACACTGAAATAACTCAAGGGTCTATAAGGAAGGATTTGATCAATTAGAAGATTTATAATGTATTTGGTTGATAAGATTATTCCATATTCTCATATACTCTACAAGGGGGTAGCATACAAGTGGGATGAAAAGTGTGACAAGGAATTTAATCAAATCAAAGAATATTTGCTAACACCACCAGTATTCTTGCCACCAATCCCAAAAATACCTTTGATCCTTTACATTTTGGCTATGACGACAGCTCTTGGGGCTCTTCTGGCTTAGTTGATGAAAAGGGAAATAGAGATCCATCTACTACATCAGTATAACCTAGGTAGTGCGACATGAGATCAACTAAACGTTCATCGAGAAAGCTTTTATTTTAGTAGTGTTTACCTCACAAAATTTTAGATACTACATGCTTACTCATCAAATTAAGCTCATCACAAAGATAGATCCCCTAAAGTATCTACCTTCCAAGGCAATGCTCATAGGATGAATGGATAAGTGGTTCATGATCTTGAGGGAGTGTGACATTGAATATGTGGAATGGAAAGCCATCAAAGGACAAGTAATTATAGATCAATTAGCTAAAGCTCCCAAATATGCAAAAAAATTCACTAGTATCAGAGTTTCTAGATGAATCACTCTTCCTCCTAAATGTAGTAGAACATTGGAAAGTATAGTTTGATTGATCATACACACAACATGGGCTAGAAGGAAGAATCCTCTTCATCACACCACAAGGATTTTGTATCCAAAAATCATGCAGGTTGTCTTTCCCTTGCACCAATAACATTGCAGAGTACGAAGCTCTTGTCATAGGAATTTGAATTGTAATACAATGGAAAATCATGGCATTAACTTAGGTCTATGGGGACTCACAATTGATTATCAATCAATTCAATGATGAATATCAAACTAGGGATGATAAACTTATCCCGTACAAAAAGATGGTGGAGGATATCAAGGATTTATTCATCAACATCAAATTGCAGTAGATATCGAGGATAAAAAAATAGAGTAGGGTATGTTCCAGATCATCATGCAAAAAACAAGCCCTTAAGTGGCAAAAAATTCAAAAAAATTAGAGTTAGGCAACTTGACGTAAAATTTGAATAAGTTATATATATTATTTCAAAAATATGTAACAATAGAATCTGTAGAAAATTGAATGTAGTTTCTAAACTACTAGGTTTGTTTAAAAAAAAAAATCTATCTACTGAAAATTTGAAATTTCAATGTAGTAGTACTTATATTTCAAGGAAAAAATAAGAAGTAGGTGTCTGTCTAATCACCCTAACCGCAATAAAATTATAATATTTTTTTAGAAGATTTTAAATATAAGTAGAGGACTCATGTCCTGATGTGAAGCATATTTTTTTGTAATTTTTTTCCAAGTAAATAATTAATTATGAATTTTTTATTACAACTTTTAAAAAATATAAAAAACTCATATGTCTGACCACTTTAACTTGGTCAAAACTTCATGAAATTATATTTTTCTTTTTTTAATCCTATTGTATGTGAATCATAGAATGTGACACATTTCTTGGATTCAAAAAATGTGATACCATTTGAAAGCTATAGATGTTTCTTCAATCAGCCTATCAATCAGGACTTTAGTCGTAATTCGAATAGAAAATGAATAATAATTACTTATTAAATTCAAAGTAAAAATAATTTATATTCGTGAAAAGTTGAGAATCTCCTTTAAAAACTATTTTCGTTTCATCAATTTTGGGTAAAAAAAAGTCATCAGCCACATACCCATCATATTGCCACTTTTTTGCCCATCATGATCCTGCACATACCCAGCAATTGATGCTATTGCTATGATTGGATCACTACTAGATATCCCAAATAATGTCAATAGATATGAATTTCTTTTAGAGTACCTTCTCATACCAACTTTCAAGGTACCAAAATATGAGTTCATATACAAAATAGTTTGTCTTGATGATCCTTGATACCATGAAATATTCACTTACTTCAAAGTAGGAGTCCTCCCTATCGATATCACCCCAAATATCAAGAAAACCTTCATTAAAAATTCATCCCGCTTCATCATCTTAGGTGACACTCTTTACGGTAGGAGTATTAAAGAAACCCTATTGTGATGCCTTAACCCCGAGGAAGCTTTGATTGCCTTAAAAGAGGTACACGATGGAATTTGTGGTTCACATTCTAGTGGTATGACTTTGGCCAAGAAACTACTAAGGATGGGGTACTATTGGCCTACTATGGAGAAAGAATCTCATGAATATGTTTGAAAATGTATGCAATTCCAACAACATGAGGATCTCATCCATGCACTAGCTTAGGAGCTCCATCCAATCATAACACAAGCTCATTATCTCTGCCACAAAATACTTCACAAATTGGGTAGAAGCCATCCCAATGTCCTATATCACAAGGAATTAGATCTCTAAATTCATCCTGAACTACCTCATTTTCCATTATGATGTTCCACAAGCCCATATATTTGATAATGGAACACCCTTCAAAACCCAAGAAGTTCATGAACTATGCCAAAAATTTAATATCCAACATCGCTTCTCCAGCCAGTACTACTCCCAAGGTAATGGCCAAGCTCAAGCTTCCAACAAGACTATCCTAAAGGTCCTGAAAAAAACAATCAATGAAGCTAGTCATAATTGGTACCTACAATTGAACCCTACCTTATGGGCCTACCAAAAAAGCATCTATACACCTATAGGAGCAACCTCTTTCTCCTTAGTCTATGGATCATAAGCCCTTTTTCATATTGAGGTTGAGCTCCCATCCCTAAGAATATCATTGCAAAACCTTATCATTGATAAGGAGTATTGGGTGTCATCATTGAATGAGCTGGAATTACTAGATGAATTGTGCATGGATGCTTTCAACCACCTACATGTTTATCAGAACCATCTAAAAAGGAGCTGTAACAGAAAGATCAGGAGTCAGTCCTTCCAAGTCAAAGAGCGCAAATTGAAAGAAAATCAGGAGAACATGCAAAATCCAGACAACAAAGGTAATTTTGAACCAAATTGGTTGGGACCCTTCATCATCATGACAAGTTACAAGTCAAGAGCATATCAGTTGTCCACACTAGAAGGTGAGCCTCTATAGGAGCCCATTAATAGCTCCCATATCAAAATGTTTTATGCATAAGATTGCAATGAATAAATCCAAAAATATCAAAAATATCAAAAAATATCAAAAAATATCAAAAAATATCAAAATCCAAAACAAAAATAAAAAAAGGATTGAAAATAGTAAAGAAAAAAATTGTCATCTAGTGAAAACCACTTTGGTGGCATTTTGGGCAAGTACCATGGTGAAAACCTAACAATTAGGCACCTTTTGTAAATAAAGCACTTTCCATCCACCATGGATTCTTTGGCTTGTTCCACATCATTTCCCATCACATCCACCCATGACATTCAATTTTTTTTTCCATCATCCATGTGTGTTTGCACCATAGCTTGATCCTATGTTAATATCATGTTCCCTTTTAGTACTACCTAACGCACTCAATAGGTCAACTTTTCCTACCTATATCAGGGTAGTCTGTCACATCACGCTAGGGGAATTTCCTTATTTCCACATCTAATTGGATTAGTGTATATCCTCAAATCCTCAAAACATTGAAAAAATCAAAAAAACATTCATAAAACCAAAAAATCCAAAAAACATCCAAAGCATGTCGAAAACCCAAAAATAGGTCAAAAATAGAAAAAAATTCAAAACATAGTTGTCATGTTGAACCATGAGGCTTCTACATGTATAACGTAGGAAAGGATAATCTTTGTTCAACCCCTAAGGCCCCTAGGATAGGTCCCTTAGTTGTCCAGGATAATAAGCTAGCAGTCCAATTGTTCATATCTCATTGATAAATGAGTCTGTGTTAGTCGAACTACAAGGTTTCAATGTGTATAATGTAGGTAAGGATAATATTTGATATGCCCTCTTGAGACCCCAGGATAGGTCCTTAGGTTAGGTTCGTGGTCAAAATCTCAAAAAAACACAAAAATGTTGGAAAATTGGAAAATCAAAACATTTTTAAAACATCTTAAAATCCCAAAACAACCTCAAAATATTTTGAAATATAAAATAATTCAAAAAAAGGCCTAAAATCATTCATCCCATTTCACATTCACCCACAATAAACATCCTCTCACAATAAATCAATTGTCACCTTCAACCTTTGGCAAAACAAGAGGAAACAAGTAAAGAAAATTAAAAAAATAAACTCAAACACCAAGGTCTTAAGTCTAGGTTAATAGGTAAACAAGTTGGTCAACTCTTGGTATCGATAGCCCATCATCTTGTTAGTCTGAAAAACACCTGATAGAATCATTTCCTAGGATGCATCCTTCCTACAATGGACATCAACATTATGCATCATCGTAGTTTAGTCTTGGCTAGAGGTATGAAGAACATTAGATTGTTTATTTGCTTGATATTTTCTTATGATTTATCTTATTGTACCTATTCCAATGACCTCTTGATGATTTATATCTAAAAGATTTAGAGAAAAAAGAATGGGGCATTAGGTTAAGTGCACCAAGATGGTTCCCAAAAAGGGGGCTTAAGTGGCCACTTTTTTTCTGAAATCAGGAAATACTAACCTTGGACATGAAATTGAGGATAGTTACACTCAAAATTTTGAGATGGAACAAAAACAAGGATCGAAGTGCTTTGAGTCTACTTTCTAAACTACTAATTTATTTTGAAAATGGTTGAGATTAAGTGGTTCAAAAGAGGGATGCACACAAATTGGTGCTATTTTTGTCAGAAAACATAACATAGCAACTCTTGTACGACCTGAGCACAGTGAACTTTTTGTAGTATTTTTAAAATTGCAACGGTCAAAAGTTAGCTAATAGTATCTAGTTGACGCACGATTTTTTTGATAATTTATAATGAATATTTGATTTTTTACTAATTTTCTAAGTGGGCACTTCCTAAAAAGCAGAATTTTGGCTGTGCTCCCCCTAAATTTTTTTGAAGGTAATTGATTTTTTTTTTTAATTTTTAAAATGTAGAATAGATTCTAGTTTCTAAAAATTTAATTTATTTGAAATTTTGATGAATGGTTAATTTATAATGAAAAAAAAACCAAACACTGCTTTTTGGCGAAAAAGAGATATACAAACAAATGAAATTATGGATGAAAGGCTTAACATTGTTAAAAAGTGAAAAAAAATACATTGTTGGATAGCTAAGAGAGAACCTAACATTACCCATGTGTTTGATTTTGTTGATATTGAACCAAATGCAATCCTGATGGTGAGCACGAACCCGATTATGTGAAAAAATTATAGAATTTGCAGAAACATGTCTCTGGTCATTAGGAATGCCCTCCAAGCCTTTGGGTTGGTATTCCAAGGAAAATACCAATGCTAAGGCTCGAAAATTCCATAAAATATATCGCGGTTTCGTGTTATAACATGCTCGCATTATTTCCTAGTTTTGACATTTTGCTTATCTAGGATACATGCCAAGCAAGACATAATGCGCTCGCGTTATGTCTTCATTAATGTTATGTCTTCGTTAATGTTAATGTATGTATATATCCTTGTATGTATGTATGCCTATATGTATTAGTGCATGTATATTGTATGGATGTAGGATTTTATGTACCTATGTATTATGCTTGTATGTATTTATGTATGTCTTTAGAGGGAGGGAGAATTTTGAGAGAGAGAGAGAGTTGTCTAGGTAGGGTGGGATGGGGAAAGGGGGTGGAAGTGAGTTTAAAAGAGACGAAGTGGGAGAAAAGGGGTTAGAGTGAGGGAGACTTAGCTAGGTAGGGTGAGAGGGAGATACTTCAGAGATAGGTAGGGAGAGGGAGTGGGAGAGAGTGGGAGAGGGTGGGAGAGAGTGGGAGA
>VDFB02373365.1:335140481-335166022 GCA_007258455.2 Sequoia sempervirens | reverse complement strand
CCTCTCCTTTGTTGGGTCTCTCTCTCCCTCTCAACCCTCTCCCTCCTACCCCCTCTCCCTCTCTCTCTCTCTCAACCCTCTCCCTCCTATGTTGGAAAAATGTCTCAATCCCACAGGCTAAAACCTCTATTGGAGCCAAGTCATTGTGACATATTCTATGTCTGGCTCATGAGTAGATTTGTAACCTTATGTTTTGTACAGCTCGTTGTGACCTTGCAGAAGTCTTGTCAAACAATTACACATTGGAGTCTTCTATGTGACATGTTGTGTTCGGTATGTTTTTTTACCGCATGGAGATCTCTGGCCAACAAGCCATACATATCATTTATTGGGGAGACCCTTGGCCGAAAGGCTTAGTTCAGGAAGAAGCCTCAAGGATGAAGAAAGGTCTCGCCGATGGGGGAAATCTTGGAGTCTTCGCAGTGACACAATGACTTCATTATGAAGTCTCAACGGCCAATGGAGAGTCTCGCCAATGATGAATGGTATTTGGTATAACTCTTGGCGAACGCTGGTCTCGAGGTAACTTGGAGAACTCGGTAAGAACTCTCAGTGAAGAGTGGTATGTCTCACCGATAGCATTTGCTTGGTGTCCTCGAAGTAACATGTGATGGCTCGATAAGAAGTCTTACCGAGGTGTGAAGTCTTGCCGACTGTTCAGTGCTCGATGTAACTAAAGGGGTCTCGGTGTGAAGTCTCAGCGACGAACGAAAGTCTTGCCGACTACTGATCACTTTGGAGAAAGTCTTTGAACCTCGGTATGATCTCTTGGAAAAATACAATAGTCTCGCCGATGTAAGTTCTATTGTCTATGTGACTTTTGAAGCTCGGTATGAAGTCCTAGCGAAAGCGATGAGTCTCACTGACTGGTGGATGCACATGGATTAACATGAAGGCTGGGCGTGAGGTCCTGGTGAGAGCGATAGTCTTGTCAAAGGGAAAACTGAAGTCAATGCAATGGGTGAACTCGATATAACCTCTTGTCAATTGTAAGGATTGTTGGTGATATCGAATGCTGACTATGTTGGCATCGGGGAGACACGGACAGTGTCTCACCGATATGCCAACATAGCTTGACATGGTTACCATAACATGAGCGCTTTATTAACCAGTAGAGATATGTTTGTTTAGGATTAAATAACGCACTCATGTTATCACTAAAATGGTAAAAAATGACAGTATACCCATGATGTTGGCCCACATTTTGCATATTCTCCTAGTTTTGCGCGTGCTCCGACAAACAGTAGCTTTTTGGTGATTGAGTGAAGTGTGCATGCATGATTTTGAGATTCCATTACCTTTTGAATGTTCTTTCCATCACCTTTGCATGAAATAGCAGATTTTTCATGTTGAGAGCCATATAATATCAATTCAAGTTTTAATTATAGTGATAATTGATATACAATTGAAATTTGGAGGGGAACAAGCTTTTGAAGAAGTCAAATTTTTGAGGAGTTTGAGGAAGGAAGAAGCAAAGGCTTCATAATTGGGTAGAACTCCTCTATTTGAAAATTTTATTTTTTAAGTATGTGAAATCTTTGTACATTTTCTTTCATTCTTTTATGGCTTAATTTCATTTTTTTTGTTTAGCTTATTCCATGTTGATCAAATTGTTTGTTTGTGATGCAATATCAAATTGCTAAGCCCCTCAACAACATCATTTCTTTAGGGAACTTCCTTCCCAAATCAATAAAAAGTAAAAGATCAATTTATACAAAATTTGTCAAATTCATCCAAAAGTACTTTTCATTCAACCAAAATCCATTTATTTCATTTCAAGTTATAAGGCTATCAGTAGCCAATTCACCATCTCCATATAGCAAACCATTTTTAGAATCAACTTTCAACTTTGTTCTTGTCATAAACAATACAACAATCACTCATCAACTCAACTTACCCTTTCAAGGAAAAAACAATCAAACACCTCTGTTCCATAGACCTGCAATCAAACATCATCCTAGCCATTTAAGGTATCTTTGCTCAAATCAACACATCCATCATCCTATCTTCACTTAAACACCATTTGTAACAACAACAAGCAGCATTAGTTTAACACTATCACCAGACCTTTAAGATGCCAATTTCATCATGTTTTGATTGTAATATTACAATATATTAGTATAGACACACTCTGACTACTTTGCATTCAAGAAACAATTAACATATACTGGAAACATATGCCCTAATCATAAAATATTTCACAATCTACCTTCAAAACATTACCAAGCATAGACACAACTGTGGCATCACAAATGAGACTGCTCCCAAGCACTTAACAACATTTCTTTCGCTGTTTCTACATATTCTCTGTTTTTAGCAAACAATGCCAAATATCTCTAGGAGGCCAACATTCCATCTAATCGGGTGATTCCTTTTCTATCATAATGCATTTACACAATCCCAATACAGATTCTCAGGCCTATTTTGATCCTTTTCAACATACTATAAAATTTTATACACTTATTTCACAAAATAGAGTAGAACCAACATGCTATCTACTGGTAAAAGCCCTTAAATAGGTCAATTTATCAAAGCACGTCATCATAGAACTACTCACTAATCCACCAAAACTGCAAACAGTCTTAGGCCATGTGTAGAAACTCACAAATAAACAAGTTTCAAGATAGGAAACACTCATCAATACACAAAATCAATAAACATTTGATTATAGGGTGAAAACACACCAACCATGAGGGTTTCTTTAATGAAACATTTGCGAAACCTCTACTACTCCGCCCAACAATTGAAACATGCTTCATTATGTCTGCAAATTATTTTGAAATCATTTCTAAGCTCCTCTACATGTTGTTTCCTCAAACCCTACTTGAAAACAACATTTTTTTGAATGAGAAAATTCAGAATTTTGTTCATGCAACAATATCCCAACATCTTATTTCTATTTACCCCTACCACACACATATTCACATTGAAAAGACACTAAATATGATCCATTCCACCAACCTACTAGCCCTACATCGGTGGAATGGCTAAGAATCACTTTTTAGACTCTCTAAACAATTCTAGGGAAACCATAGACCGAGACTTAGGAAACTAAGTTCAAATCACATTGATTATTTGAATTACAATTCCTACAACTTTCAAGAATGAAAGAAGTCTCTTTCCCTAACAAGAATCAAATCTTAGAACATGCTTGAATCACTATGCAACTTGAAAACAAGAATAGAAAAGGTTTCCAAAATAACTGAGCAGAGGTTTTTTTATTAATTTTTATGGATTTTTGGGATACAAGATCTTCCTTTCTCAAACTTTAATTCTTTTTAAAAGGTGGCAAATCAATTGAAATAGCGCCTCTTCATCTTCATCAACCCATCCTTGCCCTTCCACAAAAGACTCTTCACCTTCCCTGCTTTTGTGCAATTTTACATTTTTAGAATAATTGACAACTTTTGTTATAAAAAGCAACTTTTCAATAATATCACCTAGTGACCTATTTCATGGTGCAAATACATTGAAATTCATCATTTAATGACCTTCACTCATCATATTTACTTGAACATTACAAATTGAACAAATTAGCCTTTTGAAGGAATTTCATGACCTAAGTGCTCCTGCACTAGTTTGTCATGTTACAACCTTATGTTGTCAATGGACATTTTAAATCACACAATTCAATACACTTTCCTATTACATTTTTAAACCACATCTCTTTGAGGAATTTTGTTAAATTTAACAATTGAATTTCTTTGTGTATGCTTCCAAAGCTATCATTGAGTTATTTTGTCAAACAGTTATACAAACCAGCTTTCATTGACTTTCCTTATGTATGCTTCCAAATATTTCATTGAGTTATGCTTCCAAAGCTTTCAACTAGTTAATTTGACAACTTACCACTTTTTGCATATGTAAAATTATTCTTCATGCCAAAGAAACGAACTGTTAAAAGGAAAAAACTAATAGATGATCAGCTCCAAGCCATCAAAGATAAAGAGAAAAAATGGATGAGGGAATTTTGTGAAAAGCAGAAATTGGGAACGATTGATGAAAACAAGCCAGTTGAAGAGGAACCTCAACTGTCAAAAAGAGAAAATAAATTGGCAGCACAAAGGGCACGAATGCGAAAGAGTCATGCTAGAGGAGATGTAGATACCATAGTTGGAGACACACCATCTACCGCAAGTGAATACGAAGGGACACCATTAAGCACAAGCGAATAATGAGGGACACCATCTACCACAAGTGAGTATGGCTAGGCACCATCCACCACATCTAAAGTTGAGAGTAAATCATCACTCGGAGTTGAGGAACAAGGTATGCCATCATCCCCATGTGAACCTCAAGGTATTTCTTCTATTCCACCCTCGATCGAAGGTATGCAATCTAGCCCACCTCAATTAAATATTGATGAAATTGCTAATGTTGAGATGTATTTACCTAAGAGAACACCACCTAGAATTTTGTGTAGAAAGCCAAAAAAAATTATTAATATTGATGAGTATATTTTGCAGCACATGCAAGGTAAGATTCCAGAATGCACTTGTAGAAGATATACTAATAAGATTTGGAAAATGTTCTTTGAAAGGCTAAATGAGACTGTAAGATGTCAACTATTTGTTCAAATGATGCGGGGTTTAAAGTATAGAAACATAATGAAGACTCTTGGGTTGAGAACATCGAATGCATCAAGTGAAAACACTATTGTGAAGAATCTAATGGATGCTTATGATAGTGTGGGTAAGACCTCACGCTCAAAGGATAGTAATGTCACTCGACATGTCATTACATCGACTTTGGTAAGCTATCAAACAAAGAGATCTCGCCTCATTAAAAAGACAAGTGAACAAATGGGAATAAGTAGAAGAATTAGTAGAAAACTTTATCAAACGCCGTTTAAAGGCGACAAAGAATTGAGGACACCGATTCAAATGAATTATGGGCATTCTCAGGGAGACTGCCACACAAAGATAAAAAAAAGTTGTTGAAGCATTGAGAACACTAATTGAAGATTATTGGAAGAATAATACAAGGCCATCTCCAAATCAAAGGGATGTTGTAAGAAGGAGAATTGGTAGTCGAAACCGTGAGCCACATCCAAAGCAGTTTTTGGATATGACTCAAACCCAATTTTTTCATAAATTTCAAAATTCTTATCCTCAAATTAGTACTTCTCAAAGATTTTTTGAAATGATTAAACCTTTTTATGTCAAGATTAATCATACATGCACTACTTGTTGCTATAAACTACATATTGAATTCTCTAACCATTATGATGTTTATCATTCTATATGTTTACATTTGCATACTAACGATGTTTTGCAGGATTGTGGCATAGAAGCCCCACCAAAATCTTCAAGAAAGTTCTTATCAAAAAATTTATGTGAAATAGAGGATGGCCAAATATTCTATAGGACAGCATGCTTGGATGGTTCATGCGAGCATTGCAGTGGCTTGCAACGAATGCTAGTATGTCAACATATGGAAAGCACATATGAGGCGAGACAAAAACTAGTAGAGTTTGGGAAGTATAAAACAGTGGCATATGCTACAAAAGATGGGTCTGAAGCAAAAAGGTGTGAGTTGGTTATTCAGAAGATTCCAGTGTATTAGTTCATGTCCATGTTTCATGAGAATCTAGTGTATGAGTATGCAAGGCATACCCATAGAGCCCGATGGCTGGACACACAATTTAAGCTATGAAAGGACACCTTTCAACTTGGTAGCATAGTATCAGTGGTTGACTTTGTAGAGAACTACACTCTACAGCCATAGCATGAGGTGCAGTCATAGTATTACAACTCCACATAGGTTTCGATATTTGTGCACATAGCATTCATACATGTAGCTAAAAGTACAAAGGACGAAAGGAAGATATTGAGGGAGTATCACTTTTATATTAGTGATGATCGCACACATTCTCTAGAGTTCATGCAAGGTTGCTTCCAGATGTTCTATAGTCATTTGGCTCAGAGGGGCATATCATATGATTGGCATATAATATGGTCAGATAACTGTGCAGCACAGTTCAAGAATGTGCACATGTTCTACTAGTTGTGCAGGATGCATCTCACTACACGTGTTCAACATATGTGGAAATTTTGTCAGGCCACACATGGAAAAGGAGAGCATGATGGTGCAGGAGCATGTGTGAAAAGAGCATTAGCACGAGAAGAGTTAAAGTATAAAGATAGTGCACAGTTGATAGATGCAAGGTCAATCGTCGAATGGTGTAATGGTTTGATGGGTCTAGGTAATGAAGGTGCGTCTTCAGTTTGTAGATATTTTTGGTTGATGGATGATACTAACATTACACCATATGAGGATTGTTGTACACTAACAAGATTGAGTGAGTTGCACTCTTTCCTTAGCTCAAATGCAGGTTCATGGAGTATCGATACATGTAAGATGGCATGCTTTTGTTCTTCATGTACAATGCAAGCCTGGAATGATTGTGAGTTAGGGGAGTGGGTTGACAAATGGTTGGCAAGTTATCTTAGCCCAATTCACACGTATCGCCCTTTGATGGCATTGGAACTAACACAGATGGAATCATCGGTTGACTTTGACCATGTATCGGATCTAGTTCAACCAGGTAATATATCTACTTTATTAGTATTTGAAATTCCATATTGTTATCTTTGTACTATATTCATAATGTTGACTAATTTCAAGAGATATGTCGCACATATAAATGTAGGGCATGTTTATGCAGTTATTGCAGATGAAGAAAATGAAGAGGGTACAAACTATTACTTGTGTCGTTATGTTGAGGAAAAAAGGAAATTGGAAGCCCCAATTATAGATGGAGAAAACATTGAATACCCTATAGGCTCAGTTGTTGTTACTGGAACGTGGCTGAGAAGGTACCCACATAAGAGTGTTAAACATTGGTTGTTTGAGGAATTTGACACACATCGTAAGATTCTTCATTACTCAAACCTTGTCATGGCATCCAATGTTCGTTTTAGCAAATATGGGGGTAGACCTTTCAACAAGACCTTGTGGAAGGTTTGTGAGTCGACCATGAGGAAATACTTGACACAATAAAGAGTAGAGCAGACCCAGATGGTTCATTGGATTAATTTGTAAGTATATGCACAACGGTTCTTATTAATTTATACTTGTATCCACATCAGTTTGGTTGATGCCAATGCTATCATCTTATTTTACTTTGTGTATCTATATGTAACTAGGCAAACATTGATTGGTGTCCCCTTGCATAAAATGCAGATTTATGATCCATCCAAGAGAATCTAAAGCAGAAAAGCAATGCAACATCCTTATTTTGATGATCTTGAAAAATCTCGATTATGATTTTAAGCCATTAAAAAAGTGCGTGCGAAGCTTGATGAGGAAATTTCAAGTTATTCATTTGAATTTAACCTTATCATGACCAACTATGATGTAGACATTATAAGAGCATCTCAAATTTCAATAAATTCTATTCAAAGAGCATAGACAAGGTAGTGAACTCTTTGAAAAAATGCCTCAAAGAAATGTGGTCTCATGGTGATGGAATGGCATGACGAATGCCATGACAAGAAAATTGTTGTGGATTGTCATGGCATTCCATCACCATTGAGACCACATTTCTTTGAGGCTTTTTTTCAAATAGTTTGCTGCCTTTTCTATGCTATTGCTTATTAGTATGCTTTGATAGATTTTTTTCAAGCATCCATAACTTTTTTGGAAGCACCTATTTTAGGCTTTTAGCCATAGAAACAAGGAAGCGAACTGTTTGATAGAATGCTTTGGTAAACATGTATGATAAATGTACTAGCATAGAGAAGGCAACAAACTGTTTGAAAAAATGCCTCAAAGAAATTTGGTCTCATGGTGATGGAATTCCATGAAAATCCACAACAATTTTCTTGTCATGTGATGTAGAGGGGATGGGACTTTAGTCAAAACTCAAAGTTTCAAGGATTACAATGATGCAGTCTCAAACACTCTTCCAGGAACCATGATGGAGACAAGCCTCAATAGTGCACTTATAACTTAGATGCTTTTCTAATGGACCCAAACCCTTGGAGTGATCTAAAGGAACTCAAAAAAACTTGTCTTGAATGGTTTCAAAGCCCCAAACCTATGTTTTAGACAAAACTCACTTTTTGCACCTTGACTAGGCTTCTAGTGATGGTTTTTTGAATTTTCACTCAACTTCCCAAAAGGAATCCTCAATATAATGACTGATTCAGATGTGATTCATGATGATACACAACATATCAAATCATTTATGGCACTTGCTCTGTATGAAACCTACCAAAATCTGTTGTTTCCTCAAATTTAAGGCCTAATTAGCCCACTTTTTCAAAGCAACCCCTCTCTAAACTTATCCCCTGACTATGAAACTTTCAACAATGTTTTAAAATATTCCCAAACCAGATATTTTCAAGGTATTAGTCTTCTTTGACACCCTCAACACTCTAAATCACAAAACCCTCAATAAATTGCTCCAAAACTAGGGCCTCTTGAAAATTAGCTTTCCCAACACTTCTAGAACCTTCTCTTTGAATTTTCACCAATAAATCAACATATATAAACACCTTCAACTCATAAATATATCCCTTATTAAGGTAGATGTCCTGCTGCTACACTTTAGGCACCATTTTCGTGCCCTTGCTAAAACTCGGTGTACACCCAAGAATCACTCTTTCCTGCACAATAACTTATTAGATCTATATAATACAAGCTATATATGATCCATTTCACAAGTTTTTAGTCACAATCTCTCTTGAAATGGATCATTTATTCATGAAGACTCTCAAAACTTGTGAAAAATCTATACTTTTTGAGGACAGTGAGCAATATAACACAACAAACTGATTCCCAACATTATTCAGGTCATTCAAAAGGTTAAATGCATGTAAATAAAAGTTATTAAACCATACAAATGAGCATGACACCAAAAGGAATAAGAGATTCATAAAAAAAACTCAAGAAAATGCAAAAAGATTGAAGTTTTTATTGATTTTCTATACCAGTCCATACAACACTTGCAATATAAGCCAACCCTTCATACAAATGCTTTCTCCAGGCTTATAGACTCATCCTACACTTGTCCCAACTGATTAGAATTGATTTTATTACATTATTGTGATTAAAACTCCTAAAACTCACTTTTCCACCCAAAGTTGGATTTCAAAAATTTGAATTTCCAATATTGCAATTTATTAACTCCTATTAACTATAAAGCTTCCAAAACTATTACATATCATCATTCAACCTTATTTAACCTAATTAAAACATAATATACCTATTTAAACTCCTAGAACATCATTGTTCCATTTACAAGTCAATTTGGTCCTATGGTCCTTATCAGGACCCTTAGGACTTTTGATCTTCCTATTACACTCATCCACGCCAAATTCCATTATAGGCTTCAAAATGCTATAATTGATGCTCTAGAAAGGTTTATAGGCCTTCAAGACCCCTGCCATCTCCTGACTCTCCAAATGATTCTCAAGGAGCTTGGGTGCTCCTGCACCATCATGGCATTCCACCACCATGAGACCACATTTCTTTGAGGCATTTTTTTCAAACAGTTCATTCCCTTATCTATGCTATTGCTTACTATTATGATATGATATATTTTTTCTAAGCATCCATAAGCTTGTTCGAAAGCACCTATTTTAGGATTTTAGCCATGGCAGCAAGGCAATGAACTGTTTGGCTAAATGCTTTGATAGACATGTATGAAAAATGTGTTAGCATAGACAAGGCAGTGAACTCTTTGAAAAAATGCCTCAAAGAAATGAGGTCTCATGGTGATGGAATGGCATGAAAAATGCCATGAAAAGAAAATTGCTATGGATTGTCATGGCATTCCATCACCATTGAGACCACATTTCTTTGAGGCTTTTTTTCAAACAGTTTGTTGCCTTTTCTATGCTATTGCTTAATAGTATGCTTTGATAGATTTTTTCCACAAGCATCCATAGCTTTTTTGGAAGCACCTATTTTAGGCTTTTACCCATAGCAACAAGGAAGTGAACTATTTGATAAAATGCTTTGCTAAACATGTATGATAAATGTAGTAGCATAGACAAGGTGTTGGAATATGTGCCTCAATTCTTACTAACATGAAACTCCTTGAAGGAAAAGTCGGTGTGAAATATGGATGTTTGGCCGACTAACTATTCTGAGGCTCTTAAAATGTTCCTATCGTTGTGACAGGGTTGATTTCTGGCCAACAAGTCTATCATTGTGACCGTGCATGTTCGCTATGACCTTTTGGTGAGTGGTAATCTTCTGGCGATAGTGTGACCTTATCGGGCATTGGGGAGACTTGGCTAAAGCGTCTACAATCGGTATGTGGTCTCACCAACTTGGATTGTCTCACTGACAGTATATGTTTTATTGGTGAGACAAGGGTTTCATCAAGATGTCTTCGCAAACTTGAAATGTCTCGCCAACACTGTTTTGCATATGGTCATCGGCGTAACCTGTTGTTTGGGTGTGTGTCTCTATGAGTATGAAAGGTCTCACTGATTGGGATGTAAAGTTATTAGGGTAACATGTGGCCATGAGGAGATGTCTCAACATTGTAGCTTGGTCACCTCGATAGGAGTGTTCTCATGGTGTCTTCACGGTAACAAAAGACTTCATTGAGAAGTCTTGGTGACTTGAGTAAGTCATGCCAATGGTCTTCGGTAAGACTTGGGGTGCTTGGAGAAAGGTCACAGCGAAACACTTGAGTCTTGCCGACAGTGTCATTCGGTGTAAGTTGTGTCTTGCAATATGATGTCTCACCGAAACCTTGGGGTATTGTCGATAGAAATAAGACTTTGGTGTAGCATGTAGTGGTCGATGGGAAGTCTTGGCGAGAATGTAGTGTCTTGTCGATAGTTTATCTCATCACTGTGACTTTAGACTTTGATATGAGTCTCTCCGAATGCGATTGTTATGCCGAATGGAAATCACTCATCGGTATGACTCAAATAATTTGATAAGAGGTCTTGACAAGTTTGGTATGTCTTGCCAATGGTCTCTCTGAGTTTGATATGACTTATGGTTTTCGATATGAGTCTTGTCGAATGAGAATTCTCTTGTCGATTGTTGGGGAACCGATGTCAATAGTGAATTCTTTGTGGCATTGGGGAGACACTGTTAGTGTCTCACCAATATGCCAACAAATATTGAACATCGTTGACCATGTGATCATCTTGTGTGGCATCCTGTTGGACCAATAAGAGGAAGCGGTTTTTCAAACTGATGACGGTTATTTTTTGTAACAGTTGCAATGCTGAAAAAAATTGCATGCAAGGAAAAATCATCTGCTCAAAAGGAAACTATCTATGATTGGAAATGGTGGATAAGGATGCATATAAGACAAAATCAGAATGTAAATAAGATTTAAAGCAGATTGATTCTAATTTGAAGGAGACAGATGATGAGTTGAGTCGGTGGGTTGAGAGGATTTTCTGTAACTGATGAACAATGAATGAAGCTATAGTAAAATACTAGAGAGTCGTATCTCTGAATTGTATGTAATATTTTGTTACTGAAATACAAAGTGATTTAGCTTGGTGTGGTGGGTTTTTTCCCATAAGGGTTTCCCATGTAAATCTGTTGTTCATTATCTTTGTGTATTTGCTCTATTTCTATAAATAATTCACGTGTGTCTTAATTAGATTGTAATTTGAAAAATTAAAAGCCCTGTATTACATTCTTCCTTGTGGATTTGACATTAGGAAAGTGTTTCCGCACCTCTACTTTCCTTACAAGTGGTATAAGAGCCTGGCTAGTTGTGTTGTCCTTGTGAGTGGGTTGGGTTTTTTGTGTCAATCCTTTTCGAGTGGGAGTTTTGTAGACGTCTGATAATTTAATTACATATTGAGATGGAAAACACATCTGGAAGGATGGAAATAGAGAAATTCAATAGTAGGAATTTTGAGTTGTGGAAACTCAAAATGGAAGATATGTTAGTTGATCGAGATCTTTGGACTGCTATGTCTGGAACAATGCCTCAAGGCATGAAGCGAGAGAATTGGGACCTAGCAGATAGAAAGTCTAAGTTGTTGATAAGGCTCTATTTGGTAGACTCTGTTCTTCTGAGCGTGCATGAAGAAAAGACTGCCTCTTCCTTGTGGAAAAGACTAGCATCCATTTATCAGGGCAAGTCCTTGGTGAACAAGTTGTTCTTGAGGAAGAAGTTGTACTCTTTGAGAATGCAGGAAGGAGGGTCTGTTGTTGATTGCTCAGTTGACATCTATTGGTGTAAAGATTGAAGATGAAGATCATTGCATGCTGTTGCTATGTTCTCTGCCTAATTCTTGGGATCATTTGGTGATGGCTATAGGGAGTACAACATCCACATTCAAGATGGAAGATGTTGTTGCTTCTCTGTTATCAGAAGAAATCAGAAGAAAATCTTCTGAGATGGAAAAGAAGGCTCTAGCTGTCAGAGGTAGACCAAAAGAGAAAGGCAAGAAGAAGGACAAGAAGTCTAGATCAAAATCAGAAGGGAGATCAAAGTCTCCTGGAAAGAAGTCAAAGGTGAAGTGCTGGAACTATGGGCCACCTGATCATGTCTGAAAGGACTGCAAGGAGGAGAAAAAGAAGAAGAAGAAATCTTTTGGAAATGATTCTTCTTAGAGTGATGTAGACGCCTTCATTGTAGCTTTGGCTAAGTGGGCATCAGATGATGTCTAGCTGATTGATTCTGGAGCATCTTTCCACATGACATCTCATAGAGAATGGTTCACGAAGTATGAAAAATATAATGGTGGAAAGGTGTACTTGGCAAGTGATTCATCTTTGGAAATTGTTGGCCGTGGAAGAGTCAGAATTCAATTCCCTAATGGAAGAGTGAATGGAATCAATGATGTGATGCATATACCAGGTCTGGCTCGAAACCTATTTTTCGTAAGTAAGCTAAATGATATTGGAGTGCACGTTAAGTTCTCTAGAAATGGCTACAAGATGACTAGAGGCTTTATGGTGTTGGTGTGCTCGAATTGGTACCTTGTACAAGCTGGATGCACAAGCTATTCAATGCAATAGTGTCTCTGCAAAGTCACTTAAGGCTTCTCATGGAGAAAATAAGGAAAATGTTCCTGATGGAGTAAATTCCATGGAGGTTAAACTTCCAATAGAAAAGACTGCTATGGAATCATAGGCTTGGCCACATTGGTGAAAAAGGTTTGAAAACCTTGAAAAATAAAAACCTGGTAGAAGGGCTTGAAGATTGTAACCTTGAGTTTGAATTTTGTGAACATTGCATATATGGAAAGCAACACCGTGTTTCATTTTATTCCAGTCCTCACAAATCTTTTGGTTTGCTTGATTATATACATTCTGATGTGTCTGGTCCAGTGACTGTTCCTTCTCTGTCTAAATCAAGATACTATGTGTCATTTATTAATGATTATTCAAGAAGGACATTTGTATATTTTTTGAAAAGTAAATCAGAAGTGTTCAGTCAGTTTAAGGAATTTAAAAACCTTGTTGAAAATTAGACTGGTAAGAAAATAAAATGGTTAAGGACTGACAATGGCAGTGAGTTTTGTTTAGATGAATTTGAAAGGTACTGTACAGATCATGGGATTAAAAGATATAAGACTACACCTTATACTCCACAACAAAATGGAGTTGCTGAAAGGTTCAACAGGATAGTAATGGAAAGATCATGAAGTGTGCTGAGCAGTTCTGGCTTGGAGGAGAAGTTTTGGGCTGAAGCAGTATCTACAGCATGTTACTTGGTAAATCGTTCTCCTAATTCTGCTCTTGTTGAGAAGACACCTTTGGAAGCATGGTCTAGAAGGAAGCCCTCTCTGAGACATATTTGTGGCTTTGGCTATGAGGCATATGCATATGTTCCATTTGAAAAAAGATCTAAGTTGTAAAACAAAGCTGTGAAGTGTATTTTAATTGGCTATAGTGCTAGCATAAAAGGATACAAGCTTTGGAACCCTGAGACTGAGAAGGTTTTGTACAACAAAAGTGTTATCTTTCATGAGCTGAAACCTTCCACATTGGATCTGTAGTCAGAGAAGAAATCAGAAAATGAAAAGGATGTAGCAGAAATTCCTCAGACACCAGATAAAGAGGAATTGAAAAATCAAAATGTACCTAATACTGAGGAGAGCTCAAGCAGTTCTGAAAGTTCTAAAGAAGATGAAGAACCACCTCAGCCTCAGTCTGTGAGGAGGTCAACTCATGAAAGAAAGCAACCTGAAAGGTATGGGTTTTTTTTGATAGAGTCTACTTGTTCCTATGCTTTAATTTCTAGCACTGATGAACCTAGGACTATGAAAGAGGCATTTAAAATGTTTGATTCAAACTCTTGGTTGGAAGCCATGAATGAAGAAATGGCATCATTAGAAAACAATAATACCTGGAGTTTGGTTCCATTGCCTAAAGGCAGAAAATCTATACACTGCAAATGGATATTCAAAAAGAAAATTGGTCTAGATGGCAGTGTAGAAAAATATAAAGCGATGCTGGTTGCAAAAGGTTATTCCCAGGTAGAGGAAACTGACTATGGAGAAATATTTTCTCCTATAGCTAAGCTGACATCTATTAGATTTATTTTGTCACTTGCATCAACATATGACTTAGAGATTGAGCAAATGGATGTGAAGAAAACATTTCTTCATGGTGATCTTGAAGAAGAAATTTATATGTCCCAGCTGGAGCACTTTGTGGAGAAAGGTAAAGAAAGACTGGTTTGCAAGTTAAAGAAATCTCTGTATGGTTTAAAACAATCCCCTAGAATGTGGTACCAAAAGCTTGACACATTTGTCTTGTCATTGGGATTTCTAAGATCAAAATGTGATCATTGTGTATATTACAAAGCTGAAAGTGATCAATTTCTTATTATTGCTTTATATGTTGATGATATGTTGTTCATAGGCAATAGTAAGCTAATGATTTCTGATCTTAAGTCTTAGTTGTCTGCAAAGTTCGAAATGAAAGATCTTGGTGCAACAGGGTATATTCTAGGAATGGAAATAACCAGGGATAGGAAGAATAGAAAACTTTGGCTCAGTCAGAGTAAGTATATCATGACTATTCTAGAGAGATTTTGTATGACTGAGTGCAAGTAGCTAGTTGTTCCAGTTACATAGGGAACGAAGCTATCTGTTGAGGATTGTCCAAAATATTCTTCTAAGATAAAGGACATGACCAATGTGCCTTATGCAAGTGTAGTTGGCAGCCTTATGTATGCAATGGTCTGTACAAGGCCAGACATTTCCCAAGTAGTGGGAGTTCTTAGTCGGTTTATGGCAAATCCTAGAAGAACACATTGGGATGTTGTGAAGAGAGTGTTTAGATATCTGAAGGGAACTTCAAACTATGCTTTGTGTTACCATGGTAACTTGGTTGAATCACAAAGAACTCTATGTATTCGAGGTTATGTGGACTCTGATTGGGCAGGGGACATTGACCGCAGAAGATCCACCAGTGGATATATTTTCATGATGAATGGTGGTGCAGTGAGTTGGATGAGCAAGCAGTAGGTTGTAGTCTCTTTGTCCACTATAGAGGCAGAATACATGGCAGCCACACATGCTTGTAAAGAAGGAATTTGGTTAAAACATTTTTGTTCTAACATTGGCTTTGATGCAGAAAAGATTACTATCTGTTGTGACTGCCAGAGTGCTATATGTTTGGCAAAGAATCCTACTTTCCATGCCAGGATGAAACATATAGATGTATAGTATCACTTTGTACAAGATATGGTGGAGGATGGGAAGGTCTCTTTGGAGAAAGTGGATAATCTGAAGAATGTTGCAGATGCATTGATGAAGCCTATGAGAACATACAAGTTTAGGTGGTGTGCCAGTTCGATGGGCCTCTTGGCCCATGAATTTCAGTAGTTTTATTATGCTCTGGAGGTGTCAGTAAGATCTTCATCAAGTGGGAGCTTGTTGGAATATGTGCCTCAATTCTTACTGACATGAAACTCCTTGAAGGAAAAGTTGGTGTGACATCATGGATGTCTGGCCGACTAACTGTTCTGAGGCTCTTAAAATCTTCCTATCACTGTGACAGGGTTGATGTCTGGCTGACAAGTCTATCACTATGACCTTGCCTGTTCGCTATGACCTTTTGGCGAGTTGTAATCTTATGGTGACAGTGTGATCTTATCGGGTGTCGGGGAGACTTGGCCGAAGTGTCTACAATTGGTATGTGGTCTCACTGACCTAGATTATCTCACCGACAGTATATGGTTTATCGATGAGACAAGGGTTTTGTTAAGATGTCTTCACAAACTTGAAATGTCTCACTGACACCATTTTGCATATAGTCATCGGCGTAACCTGTTGTTTCGGTATGTGTCTTTGCGAGTATGAAAGGTCTTGCCGACTAGGATGTAAAGCTATCGGGGTAACATGTGGTCGTGGGGAGATGTCTCAACCATACAGCTTGGTCATGCCAATAGGAGTGTTCTTGTAGTGTCTTTGCGGTAACAAAAGACTTCGTTAAGAAGTCTTGGCGACCTGAGTAAGTCACGACGATGGTCTTTGGTAAGACTTGGGGCACTCGGAGAAAGGTCACAACGAAACACTTGAGTCTTGCTGATAGTGTCATTCGGTGTAAGCTGTGTCTTGCAGTATGACATCTCACTGAAACCTTGGGGTCTTGCTGATAGAAGTAAGACTTCGATGTAGCATGCAGTGGTCGATGGGAAGTCTTGGCAATAATTTAGTGTCTTGCCGATAGTTTCTCTCATTGCTGTGACTTCAGACTTTGATATGGGTCTCTTTGAAATGTGATTGTTACGCCGAATGGAAATCACTTGTCGGTATTACTTGAAGACTTTGAGAAGAGGTCTTGATGAGTTTGGTATGTCTTGCCAATGGTCTCTCTGAGTTTGATATGACTTATGGTTTTCGATATGAGTCTTGTCAAATGAGAATTCTCTTGCCGACTATTGGGGAACCGATATCGATAGCGAATTCTTTGTGGCATCGAGGAGACACTGTTAGTGTCTCACTGATATGCCAACAAAGATTGAACATCGTTGACCATGTGATCATCCTATGTGGAATCCTCTTGGACCAATAAGAGGAAGCAATTTTTCAAACTGATGACAATTGTTTTTTGTAGTAGTTGCAACGCTGAAAAAAATTGCATGCAAGGAAAAATCATCTGCTCAAAAGGAAACTGTCTATGATTGGCAATGGTGGATAAGGATGCACAGAAGACAAAATTAGAATGTAAATAAGATTTAAAGTAGATCGATTCTGATTTAAAGGAGACGGACGATGAGTTGAGTCGGTGGGATGAGAGGATTTTTTGTAACTGATGAATAGTGAATGAAGCTATAGTAAAATACCAGAGAGCTGTATCTCTGAATTGTATGTAATATTTTCTTACTGTGGTACAAAGTGATTCAGCTTGGTGTGGTGGGTTTTTTCTTGTAAGGGTTTCCCACGTAAATCTGTTATTCATTGTCATTGTGTATTTTCTCTATTTCTATAAATCTTTCACCTGTGTCTTAATTAGATTGTAATTTGAAAAATTAAAAGCCCTACATTGCATTCTTCCCTGTGGATTTGACATTTCTGCACCTCTTCTTTCCTTACACAAGGCAGCGAACTGTTTGAAAAAATGCCTCAAAGAAATGTGGTCTCATGGTGATGGAATGCCATGACAATCCACAACAATTTTCTTGTCATGGCATTCCACCACCATGAGACCACATTTCTTTGAGGTATTTTTTTCAAATAGTTCATTCCCTTGTCTATGCTATTGCTTACTATTATGCTATTATAGATTTTTTCTAAGCATCCATAGCTTGTTCGAAAGCACCTATTTTAGGATTTTAGCCATAGCAACATGGCAATGAACTGTTTGGCTAAATTATTTGATAAACATGTATGAAAAAGGTGTTAGCATAGACAAGGTAGTGAACTCTTTGAAAAAATGCCTCAAAGAAATGAGGTCTCATGGTGATGGAATGCCATGACAATCAAAAGGATTTGACTATCATGGCATTCCATCAGGTCATGAGACCTCATTTCTTTGAGGATTTTTTTCAAAGAGTTCACTGCCTTGTCTATGATATTGCTTACTATTATGCTTTTGATAGATTTTTTCCAAGCATCCATAGCTTGAGAAAGCACTTGTTTTAGGCTTTCAGCCATAGCAACAAGGCAACACTTGAACTATTTGACAAAATGCTTTGGTAGACATGTATAAAAAATGTGGTAGTATAGACAAGGCAGTGAACTATTTGAAAAAATGCCTCAAAGAAATGTGGTCTCATAGAATGCCATGACAACTAAATGCAATTGGCAGCTGCTCCTAGTTATTTGTTATGCAATGTAAAGTAATTGCATAACTGCTTAGGTTGACTTAGTAAAAACTATATTGTAATTGAAATTTTGTCATCTATTAGCATCTAGTTATTAGTTATGAAACATGAAGCAATGCTTTCAGTTTGAAAGATGTGCAATACAATGTAATCAACGTTATGAATATAAACTACAAAAATCTATTTTTTACTAAGTTACAAGTTCAGTTTTGGGTTCGGGATCAGGTTCGAGAACCCGGTTCGCCAGTTCGGGAAATTTTTTTGGGGGTTGGGTTCATTTTGGGTTCGGTCATACAAAGACATATAAAAATCAGAAATATATACATATTTGCAACAGTAATCAAGTTCAGAATACACCACCATATTAATAGTCAAATAACATAGCAAAAATACACCACCACTTTCATAGTGAAATATTAAAATATTAGTGATCTACTCTAATGTCATGATACAAAATTATAAATTAAAGTTCAAACATAAAAATTTCAAGTGTTTACAATCAACCATTATTGATCATTGATCAATCTGAAAAGTGTGAACATTTTTCTGTGGAAGGAAACAAGAAAACAGTGTTACATAATTATTTACATTGTGAAAGAGTCAAAACCTTTTTCTTGTAGATCGTAGAAGAATCTCAGTGATTTTTTGGGTGTCCTTGCCTTGGAATAGAACTATCCTGAGCCATGAATGATTGACCAGGAACTATGAGAAAGAAATAAGATAAATCATGCAACTTACATTGCAATTTCTTTCCTTGGGAAAAAGGGTAAAGTTTTCTTTTCAGGGAGAATCTCCTTTAGAGTTTGAACACATTGATAATTTTCAAGATAGCCTTAGCCAAATATGTCATCTAGGTTTGAAGCTTTTAGGTAAAATGTTTGATTCTTAAAATTTTGTTCAAAATTCAAGATCTTAGGCTCTCCTCCCTTAGGGAAGATAAGGCCTATCAAACCTAACACTCTTATGCAACACTTCTTAAGTTCTTGTTGATGCGTTATATAAATTCTCATCTCATGACTATCACTGCATCAAATTAAGAATTTTCAATCCTTTATGGTCTAGACAAGAGAAGTATGGAGTAGTGTTCCAATGCTAAAGCCTTATTGTGAATCTCTTTGCTATGAGTGTTTCAAAAATGAGGAATCTGTCTTCTGCACCAAATGAGAAATATTCACAATATGTGCTAGGAAGGAATAAGTCCATAAGATCGAGTATGCAAGAACTGAGAATTGCAAAATTGGCTTACATTTGACTTCCAAACACATAAATTTTCACACTTTTCGATGTTCACATGTAAGTCAAAAAATATATGTGCATAAGTTGTAAAGTATACACTTGAATACATGTAATTCATATCTATTGAACCATGAATTTATAATTTGCAAATATGGACACCATCGATAAAAAATATTTGTATTAAGCAAATAGCCATGTACACATACATCAATATATGTCAATATAAGTATAAAATATAGTTACAAAATAGCCATATAGGCTTACGAAAATTCCATATAAGCATTCAATGTCAAATATATCCAATACAAAATATGTACAAAATTTCCATGTAGGCATACAACAAAGGGCTCTATGCATTCAAAATTCATTTCTCTCCATGCTCTGGTTCAAATACAATTTTCTTTCCCTTTGCTAGGTGATCTGATGGCTATAAGTCTGTCACCCATTTCTGCTGTGCTCGAGGAGTTCTCCTACTACTCCTCCTAGTGTTTAGCTTTTGGTGAAGTTTCAACTATTACAATAAGAAGTAAAGACATTAATATATAGAAATTACATTATAAAAATTAATATATTTAGCAAAATAATCACTTACGGCCATCTCATGATGACTCTCCTTGATGGAAATATTTGCACACTGATGCTCAGGCATGCTCAAGCCCTGTATAAACCATCCAAATAGGAATTAAACTACGAATCAATAATGGTTTGATTTTTCACTAGAACTAGTTCATCTATAACAATGAATGTAAATTGAAATTTAGTAATTTGCCTCATACCTCCCCTATCAGAGCCATTGAGGATTGTATAGTGGAGGAAACACCAATATCCATTGCCCTCGTAACATTTGGCGGTGTTTCTATCGCCAACATCTGAAAAAAAAATAAAAAATTATTCAATCACAAAAAAGTTACAATAGTGATCCATGTGATGACTTATAATGTATGAGATCTAATGAACAAAATTTTGAGTACAAGTATTAAATAGATATATTTCTGATTATTACTGTTATCGAATTTGATGTTACAATGCTTTGATTTTGAATGATCTATGTAATGCAACATAAGGTAAACAATATGAATATAAACTACAAAAATCTATTAAACTTAGAATTCATTACTTAAGTTCTCTTTAAATTCTATATTACCTCTATGAACATTTGATCAAATCTACTGGCACTCGGAGGTGTTTCCTTGAAACCTCCAATAGTACCCTATTCAACATCCAAAATCACATATTAAAATACCATTTGTAAAACAATTCTATTAACACATGTAATAAATTTATAATTGTTTACTAACTTTACATACCCCACAAATAGGTGTACTGCCAAAATAAGTAGGTGGATGATTGGTGTATCCAGTCTCTACACTGTGACCCTACAATTTTATTAAAATAATAAAAATAAATTAGTTAATCTTGCATTTCACTTTCAAAATTTAATAAATTAAATTCAATGAACATGCTAAATTTTACCTGAGTGTCAATGACATATGCATCATGCAAAATTTTAGTCGTCCTCTCCATCCCTATAGATGCATATGGTTCAGGCTGCGTAGTAGCATATGGATCCTGTGTAGCACCCTCCTGAGTGTCGGTAGGGTCATACGAACAAGTCACCCTGCAAGATTGACACACATGGGTTTGAAGGCCACCACCTGGAGACTCCCCTAGATGGCGCTGTACAATAGGGCTAGTGTGATGGATGACACTTTGGGTCAAAGTTGTGATCACCTGCAATGTATCTATGTCGACACTCTCCTTTGCAATGATAGGCATCATAATCTACTCACGAGGCGGCCTAGTGAGAGGTCGTCTCCCTTTCCGCGTAGGATCCAACTGTACACTGGACCTATCTTGAGCTGACCCCCCACCTCTCCCCTGGAACTCCCTCATATCAAAATAATTTTGGATTTGGTTCAATACAAACTCACTGTATAGTTTCCTAAGAAAATATTGGGGGACTTCACAATTATTGCACGGTGGGTAATCAAAGACCATATACCATCTTTCATAAAAATGGTTCTTAATCTCTTGGTGGTGGCACCAATGAATAGGAAACCTCTTTGCATTGAGGGGTAAGATTTTTGATTTGTTTTAGGGTTAGTGAATAGAGAGCACAAATCACCTTTAGTAATTTTAAATCTTTTTACTTGTTTATATGATAATTTAATGCATAATATGCTAGTACATCGCCTCCTATCTTGCCATCGGATATTTGTTGGGTGATTGCATCTACATTTTTAACATGTCTTTCAATGAATTTGCTAGAAGCATTCTTTCTGTGGTTGAAGCATTTGGATCACTCAACCTACTGATAAGATCCTCAAGTTGTTTTCTATTGTTCTCAATTTCACTCCTCAAATTTTCTTGAGTGCCAGGAGGGAATTGAGAGAATGGTGTGGGAGGTTGATTTTGTTGAGGATTTTACTGTTTAGGATTTACCTCCTCTTCTTGTTGAGGATTTACAGGATTTCCTACAGATTAAAAAAAAAAATCAAATCTAACCTAAAACAAACAAAATCAATTTCAAACTAAAAAATTCAAAATAAATAGTAAACAATACTTACCTCCTGCATCTCTTCGTCATTGTGGCACCATATTTGCAGACAAAATCCAACTGTTCTTGATGAAATTTGCAGAAGTCCTTCCTCCTAGAACGCGAGCGCAAAATTGAGGGTTTTTAGCCATGGGCAGAGCTGAGAAACAGTGAAAAACAAATGATACACATTTCACTTTTTCTTTTTTCTTTTAAAAGCACATAATGCACTCATGTTATAACGAGAGTGCATTATGTGTTTCCCCATTTTTTTCCCATTTGGCCACAAAAATGCGACCAACTTCGTGCACCCACCCATTGATCATTATATTTTCTCTACTATGCTTGTGGGATATTCTTGTAATATAACCTTGGCGATACCTATTTTGTTAGGTATGTAGGGAGGATGTTTTGGATATCTTGTTGACTATTACATTGGGTGATTTTTCCTTTCTGTGTTTTGGTTTGAGATATCTAAAATATTTGAAGTACACCCTAACAAGGTTTTGTATGTTAGGTGTGAACAAGGATAATCCTATCTATTTTCTATGTCAAAGTCCATCACACAAGATGCCACATCATCTTGGTTGTATATACCTTGATGCATCGTATCTATGTGTTAAATCAAACATAAAGAAATTTTTTCCCTTTGTGTCTCAATCCCTTGATAAGAAAAACATCATCATCACTCATCCCCATGTCTAATAAACTCTTGATGACTCATAGACTTGTTGGACTTCTACATTTTATCATAATCAAGGGTTGATCCCTCTCATTATTCTATCTTCCTCTGGTACTAACATGGTATCATGACATTCAATAGAAATCTTCATGCATCCATCCTGCATCCACAAACCATTAGCACCTTGCATAATCATGGCATATCATTATAATAGGAAATCAATCATCCATCTCACATGGATTGAATAATCATTTAAGTTTTTAGGATAATATAGATTTTTTACTATAAGCATCTTAATCCATTACATTTTATTAGCATAATATGGATCTGTTAGTCTAAGCATCTCATCATATAACATTTCATACATCCATAGCATAAACATACAAATGTATCCATACAATCATCATCATGGAATATCACATAGAAAGGATACTGAAATTGAAATAAATTCATCATACACTACATATACATCCATGTCATACACCCATAAGCATCACATGCATAACATCAAGCATTATAGTATAATCATAAATCACATCCATACATATCATGTGCATCCATCCATCCATAACGCATGAAATAAAATAACATCATATCATATAAATCACATCGGCACCATCTCATATATATATTTAAAAGGATGAATGTCATGATATAATTGGAATCAATTGTGTAATGTCATCAAAAAGAATATACAAGAAGCTAATAAAAACTTAGCCAATGAATGCATATACATCATGTAATCAGGTTGTACATCAAAAAAGTGTCTAGAATCTCAAGCTCCCCTCACTCTGGTGGTGAGATCTTGATGGCCTGCCTGATGACCCCCCATGAGACCCGCTTTACACTACCTGAATCATATGTAATAAATCCGGCTCTTGCCACTCTTGTGGGCATGCTTAGTGGTATAACATCCTATAATATGCAACCTCCTGCATCGCTATCCCATACATCTGGGTGATGTCGATCAGCTACCCCTGTGCCTACTGAGTTGCATCCCCTAACTACTCTTGACGCCTTGTCTCCTATGCCAAGGAAACATAAGAGTCCTATCTCATTTGTCACTCCTAAGAAACCTCTTATCTAGCCTGATCTTGCTCCTAGGTTAGCAATTGTATATGCCTCTGTGCCTACTCTAGCTACCTTGTCAAACCCTATACCTATGCCTATAGGGATGCTATTTATATATTACATGGGTTGGGACTCAACGATGGCCCTTGAAGTGGCTGCAGTGGTGGCCTCTGATCTACTAGTTGTACCAATGGTAACCCTCAATCATGCCCATCTCCCCCTAGTGGATTGTCTAGAATCTGCCTATCATGACCATCATGTCCCCCTAGTGGCCCCCGAGGTGGCTGCTATTAATCCTATCCAATATGACAACCCCTCTGTCATCCTCTAGCCATAGCAAGAACAACTAGAAATGTAAGTCAGACTAGGGAATGTACCCACCAATAAGCTACATCATAAGCCTATGTCATGCTTGCATCTTGAGGACAGTCCAAATATACCCATGGCTACATCACGAGCTACATAAACTCATTTATCACCACTTGGGGTTGGATCCTCTATCCCTAAGTCGAATCTCATGATCATCTAGAAGAAATGGATCTATATGCATCATCTAGTGCATCCCACACCTCTCTGAACTAATCGGATACCCTGTCAGTAAGGTAGTGCTCAATCATCTAGTGATCTAGTCCCTGCATGTATCTAGTCTAGTGATAATAAAATAAATGATCATCACCATCGTGCAACCTATAGTAGTGATCCAAGAAATCAACCTAAAAAATTTCATCTCATCAATGACCCACCTCCAATGCATGTACAAGTAAAGCCTATGTAATGCAGGGTGGTCATACCCCCATTTCTATACATGGTAGGATCGTTGTGATCTAACTAAACATCTACAATGGTGGGTCTCAATACTGTTATGTGCTCATATACCAAGATGTGAAGTACAGTCACTCTCGCTCCAAAGCTACAGGCCCTGCATTATGCTACTTGGTGCATATCATGTTATAGTGAGGAAAATATGACTAGGCCCCATGGATAAATTGCCATCTCATTCATCATTCAATACCAAACAATCCCCCATCCGATGCCGGATCCCCATGCTCATCTTTCAGGAACTAGAACCCCTAAGATCAGTGCACCCATGAACAATGATAGGTCTAGGGCAATCCCCTCGTAGCGATGCAGGTTAATCTAACCACTACTAACATCATACTAATCAACCTCAAGGATCTCAAACATGGCATCACCACTAGCCTCAACATCCAATATAATCTTCTCACTATGAATTAAGATCTGCAAGATCTACCATACGTCCTCTAATGTAACTATGGCCTCTCTAGTTTGCAAATCAAATGATGAAGTCTCATTTTCCATCACTCCACAAGGGTTTTCATCATGGCTAAGTGCATCTATATCATCGACATCTATGCAACAAAGCCAAACATAATCATGCTAAAGAAAAATAGTGCATCATTCGTCAAGTTTTGAACTCAACATAGTATATGGCATTTGTGCTCATTTGAATGGAGTGGACGAAGGACCTCATGTACTCACAATGTGCACGACATAAAAAATTTGAAAAAAATTACACAAATTCAAAAAATCAAAAACCCTAAATTGCAAATGCATGTCGACATTTGTAAAGGTGGCACTCTGCATTTCACAAAAGCAGTGCTATATTCAAAAGTGGTGCTTCATCACAAGGGAGAATTGAAATTCTTGGGTGACACTTGACTCCTTTAGCCTCATGCAGCATTTCAACAAAAACATGATCCAAAATTTCCCCATAGCGCTATACCTCTCATGGCTCACACACTACTCTATTACAAAGGTGGGTTGGCATTGTA
>VDFB02373365.1:335070289-335140381 GCA_007258455.2 Sequoia sempervirens | reverse complement strand
AGAGAGAACTTCAAAATATAGCTACAAAATTCACCACATTTTCTTCCTTTGATCTGCTATGCATCACTCAACAAATTTCACCCTTTGCATAGTGCACATGGAACTACATCTTTCCCTATTTTTTGCATATACTGATTCATGGGATTTCTTAGCTAACACATGGTAAAAATACTTAGTTAAAGCTTGTTGTGTGTGGGCTTCACACAGTCCAATTTGACCTCTCAAACATATCATGGATTTTTAACCTTCTATTCAGCTTGTTTATGGTACCTTAGATGCATATAAATTATATTTTGATTTATTCCAAATAGTAATATGTTTATGTGCCTTTTTGGCCCATGGCATGGCCCTTTGACTTGTTCCAATGCCTTTACCTTAGCCTTATACATGGTTATTCAAAACATCATTTTAAAAAAACATTTACATATTTACCAAATGTGATATCATTATCACTATATCATATTATTTTATAAGTGAAAGTTCAGCTTAATACTTCTCATCCCATCACATTATTATATGTGCGGTATTTTAATATATCATTACACATTCATATATATATAAATATTTATAAAGTTTCATTATTATAACATATATATGTATTAATATATATTCATAGTGATATGCATATAGTTATATATTAATATATACATATATATAGTTGTTATTAAATATGTATGTATATACATATATCGATAGCTAGATATAAAAAGTGTGTATATATATATTTATGTATCCATATGAGCACTCATATGTATGTTGTATCTACATATGAGTATACATAGGGATTTCTACCTACACATGCTCATACATGTGCATGTGGGTGAAATCATAATACAACATCTCACTTTTTGCACAAGATGGACATTTACATCAATATTTTTAACTAAATCTTCATCTTCTAAGACTTATAGCAGCTAAACCATAAATAAGATGAAAATGATGTGAACTAGTGATTTGTGACAATTTTTGTTTAGATTCTTTTTTTTTTTTTTTTAAATTTTCTGAAATAAATCATGAATCTTTCAACATCTCCTTTAATAACTAGTTTTAGACATAAAACAACATTTTTAGAAAGTAACGTTTGTGTCGTACAACATAATTTTTTTTCTATAAAGGACTAAATTCTAATTTTTGGAATATGGATTCTCAACACCAATATCTAGGGAAATGATATTTTTCATAATTTTTTGTTTCTTATTTTAGTTTTAATTAATTTTTGAAGTCACTATAGCTATAATTTGGACATACATGTGTGTCGTACAACCTAACTTTTTGTGTATATATCGAAATCTAATTTTTCTTTTTTGGGTGAAATAAGGAAATCAATATCTAGGGAATGAATATTTTTTAAAAAAATTTACAATGTTTTACTATTTTTCCACCTGTACACAACAAAGAGCTTGATGTTCAGAGAAAAACCTATGTTTAGTAAAAATTGAAAATTAAAAACATGATAAAATGAAATATATCAAACCTATAGTTGTTGGACAGCTAGTTTCAAGAGCTACAATCTTGAAATACATAATTTTTAAATGATGCTATTTAATCCCTCGAAAGGTAAAGAAAAAGTGGTTTTCTACCAACATTTTGATAGTTGTGAATGAGAATCCATTGTGGGTATGATTTGATACTATAGGGGCTCTATCTAGGGGGGTTTGATCTAAGAGGGTCTTATATATCCCTATTCAATTAAAACCCTTTAGATGGAGCCTCTCAAGACTTACATCATTACTTTTTCTAAAAATAATGATTTCAGGAAAAAATCAACACATCCCAAAAGTGAGACTCAGTATTGTGGCAGTACCTATGCTCATAATTATGAGTTATATATATGTATGTATGTATCTATATGAAACAATGGAAATAGGGGGGGGAGTGTGGCTATCCTTGAAGTGATATGGCTCCTCCTATTTCCCTCAAGTTTCACTCAAGTAAACCCTAGAGATCTTAACCAAAGGATGTAAAGGGGAAAGAGATCTATAATAGGGATGCCATAGGGTATAATTAATGATTAAATAGGGGTTCACCACCAAGCTAGGGCTTGGAAATAATAATGAAATGCAATACCTAATGTGTAAACCTAGTGCAATGCAAAACTCAACTAAATTACATAGAAAGCAGTACAAACTTGAAAAGAAAACTAGAAAAACACAAAAGTGAACCTTGGAATATGAAGGATGTTGGAATAAACTATGAAATGCTAAAAAAAATTCTTTTAGGGAACACTGGGATTGATATGCCACTTATGGAATATTAGTCCCAGTCTAGGGTTTCTAGACTAGAATAGTTTTCTAACAGTGTGATTCAGGATCTTCAAAAATCTAGAAAATTTCCTATAGTGGGACTCATACAACACTTATGGTGTATCATTCCTATTTTTCTTTATCAAGAATTCAATGTATAGATATGTTCTCCAACCTTTTCTCCTCCTTCCTAAACTAATTTTTAGATCTAAACCTATAAAAACACCTAGAAAATAGAATATAGAGTTGATTTTCTTATGGGGGTTTGCCTTAGTCAAACCCCTAATTTGGTAATTAAACCTTGATAGAAAAAATGGATCTTGAATTCATATTTGAGCATAAACCCTAACCTTAAGTGTGTCTAAGATTAGTAAATCTAAAATGCAACGCAACCCTATTCTATCATGCTAGAATGAGATGAAAGAATAAAGTATGGACATGAATGAATCACTTTGAGAGATCCCTAATCAATAAAATGAGCCTTAAAAATGTATGTACCTTCCTTATATTGAATGTAAAATGATAATGGAGGATGAAATCACTTAGGAAACAAGTCATTAGGCTTGGCTTGATGGATAGATGCATCTCCCCAACCTATAATCCATCATGATTCACCATAGGCAACCATAATCAACCCTTGAAAATGATAGATCTTGAATGAAAGAGATCTTAAAGACCTAAAAAACACTATAATTCTACTTCAAGGCTTCAACTTTGTTGATTACTTGTTCTTGAATGCTCTAGAATGCTTGAATTTTGAAATTACTCTTCTAGATTATTGATTAGATAAACTATTGATTTAGAAGCTTGTTTATATAGGCAATACTCCTAATTTACCATCATTTAGATCTAAAAAAGCTGACATCAACCAAAAATTTCAATTAAAAACTTGAATTTCCCATTCAAGACCTAAAAAGGTTGCAAATGGGACTCATACACCACTTTTGGTGTATGGGTCTCACCTAGGGGGACTTGTATGCCCAAGGTGGCATATGAGTCCCACTGTGGCATATGAGTCCCACCCTAGATTTTCAAAATGGGTTGTTAGAAATTTTAATGTGTTTGATGATTTTGTTTGATTTTTAGTTGAAATAAGCCTTGAGATCCGAAGTAAATGGTCTTGGGGGCCTATTAATGATGATTTAAAAGGGAATTTAATGCAAGGGTGCCAAACTAGGTCCAAATTAGGCAAGAAATTACACTATCTCCAAGAAGGGAGTATAATTTTTTTTGCCACATTTAATCCCCACTTCACTTCCCATATGACTCTACGTGCATATGCAAGCTAAAGGAATCTATACATTACACTTCATAAAAGGATACTCATATGGATTCATTCATAATATGGGAGAGTGAAGCCCCCCATTGCAACTGTTGGTAAAATAACAATGTTTGGAACTACATCCTACAACACTAACTCATTAGTTGTTCCAAAAATTCTCTTATCTAACTTCTCATAGAAATCAAATTCGAGGGTAGATGTATGCCTCCCCTTGATTCCTCTTGCTTTATGGAGGTGGAATCAAGGTAGTAATTTAGCCACATTGAATTGGATAGGTTATATCATAGGGTATTTCAAAGTACCATACCATATAATGATAGAATTTGATGAGAACGAGAGTGGAATCATGATTTCAATGCAACAAACAACATCGAAAATGGAGTTCTCTAGCCCCCAATATGTTACTTTGAATGAAAGGAACATTTAACCCTAATATAGTAAAAACCTAATTTTAACATATATAAAGGAAAAAAGTGAAGTAACTTGAACTAATTTTATCATTCACCTTCTTGCAACTTGACTTTTTTGGAGAGTGTGAGAATGCCTAGTCGATGAGAGTACTCCCTTCGAGACTCGAGGCCCTATGGGAGGAGGTAGCCCAAGGTGAGCTACAACATTAGGTGAGTTGATTTTTCAATGCCTTAGCTTTGTCCTTACACATTTATTTTATGTTTTTATGTATATCTAGGTTGATTTAGGGCCCTAGAAGAAAAGTTCACAAAGGATCCTTATTTTTTGTGAAGTGTCCCCTTTTGTTGTGAAGTGTCCCACTTTTTTGCAAAGTGTCTCATTTCTTTGCGAAGTGTCCCAAAAGGGAAATAAAGTGTCTAGGACCCTTAGAAAAGTACACTAGAACAAATTTAGTACACTTTTTTTATTATTGATGTGTAGATTTAAGGTTTTAGAATGCTTATAGGACATATTTTTGATTTTTTTTTTTATATTCCACCTTGGTCACGATAATGTTTGAGTGATAGATAGTTTTGTCACCTATGAGACCTAGTCTCAACATTATCAAAGGACACACAAATATCATAGAGAACTAGATTATATTGGGCGTACCTCATGCCTCCCATGAGGTACCATGATGCTATGTTGATGGCACTGCTTAAGATTTGTGATTCAAACACCTGTACTTTTCATCTTCCTGTAAGAGAGATGACTATCACCCTAGAGGATGCCCATCATATTCTTAAAGTTTTGATTCAAGGAGATATTTTATTTTCTAGGGGAATAGTCATTTCATGTGATGAAATATGATATACAGTTCTACCCTATAGGTCCAATTCGGGATGACATCGTGGGCCACACATTGAGTTATCATGGATACTCTACTCATGACAATCACTTTTGATATGGATCATTATTTTCATTGTGGCACTAGTACTCATCACTGAGGGCCAGTAAACACATCTAGATGAAGGACTAGTTCACATGATACAACAAATGGTGTAGTAGAGGACTGTATATATCTAGGGCAGCAACATCCTTGCACACTTGTATTATGATCTAGGGTGGTTTGCATACCATGAGGTCAAAAGTATGGTGCATTGTATGCTACTATAGGTGTGGTGCCTAGAGTAGATCATATGCACTAGGATGATAGGGTTTCCATCGATATCAACCCTGGGATATTCTCACACATTTAGTTATCCACAGAGGTGATTAGATAGTACAAGGATTTACACTTTTGGAGGGTTAGATTCAATTGACTGGATTAGGAGGAGATCTTGTGGAGACCATACCAGTTGATACCATAGTGGCCAGATGTGACCCAATAGTTGAGGAGGATGCAAATGGAAAGATTTCTACTAGGTAGACACAACTGTGTAGTAAGACTATTCTACTATGATTGTGTCATGTGACAGTTTAGGAAGATATAAGTACCACTAGTAGGAAGACCCTTCTACAAGTTATCAGTGCAGAGTGCTTGGAGGCCTGGGGATACAAGATGATTTACCACTAATGATGTCATCTATTTTGACTTAGATTGTGAGGATCATGCCATTCCCTTGGTCTCTAATGCTAATGACATCGCTACCACAAATGCATATGAGAAGTGGTGGGTAGTAGCATGACCAACTCTTGTATTCCTGATGGATGAGCCTATAGGATTTATAGGACCACTTCCAAATCAAAAGGGATGAGAAGGAGAAGAGAGCTGAGGAGACAAGACTTAGGGTTGTAGACCTATTCGTAGATGAGATAGATGAGGACTATGATGAAGCTGCATACTAGGATTATGTTGGGCAAGAGGAGGATAAGGAGGAGGAGCAACTGATGAGTGAGGGTGAATGATACAACAGATGAGGATCCAATTAGCCACAAGTGGAGAGAGACAACTCCCACTTGTGTGACTAGATCATAGTTAGTAGCTATAGTATGCACCAACACCTACAATCATGGAGAGGCTACCACATCCTCCATGCCTCCTACAGAGGATGAGGCTATCTTCATACAGTCAACCAGAGATCTAGGTGATCAAATTTTATTTACTATTATTATCATACTTATATTCATGCTTATTATTTTAATTTTATGTCTATATATATGTCATGATGTGTACTTATTATAGTTATGATTTCTATCTTGCAGGGTTTATGAGAGATTTACATGATCTCTATCGACAAGTGGATGCAGAGATAGTGCCTCCATCATTCTTCAATGAGGCTAATGGTATAGACTATGTGCCCCTACCTATCATGGAAGGGGACCTAGAGTTGTTCAAGCCATATGTTATACTAAGGGCAACATACGAGGGTGTTAGAAGTCATTTTGATTGAGCTAAGGCTACCTATGAGGAGATTCAAAAGTCTTGAGATCCAATAGATTTCAAAGAGACTCCATGTAGAGGTATCTAGGCTATAGGCAGACAAAGACCGCGTAGAGTGAGAGTGTCAAGAGGCCATTCGATAGGAGACTACAGATGTTGGAAAAGTAGAGGGTCTACATTATGCTTTGGATACTCTCATCAGTTCATGATCATGATTGCATACTACCTTCTCTCAATGGACTACATCTAGATAGATGTGATCACTAGATCTTGAGGGATCTAGTAGACTTAGGCCACCGTAGTGTTGTATATTTGATGCCTTAAAACTTTGATATATATATATGATCATTTGGTGTTTTATTATGCTTATGTGTTTTGAGTTAAATGGTAATGTGATTTATTAAATAATATTTTATAATATTATTTAATAAATATCTTCATGGTTTAACTTGCTTTATGTGATCTAATTAAAACTAGATTCTAGTTTTTTTGTTGGAATTAAGGTGTCTCAACCTTATATTCCTAACATTTATTTGATGGTTGTAATTTATGTATTTATTTGTATTTTTTAATTTCCTATGGAGTCATGTCACATATTGGGACCCACTAGTTGGATGACATCCCCATTGGAGGTGATTGGATGCCACATCAACATCCCAAGTGGACATAGGCATCCCACTTTGAAATCTATGACATATGAAAGATTATATGATGTGTCATATGGCATCTTTAAATGCATGGGTGAAAGTTGGTGCCCAAGATGGGCTATGACAAGATGTAAGAGAATCAACTATTTTTATCTAGTTATGATAGATTCTCTTATAGTTGTAAGTGTTTTCAGCTATGACAGATTCTATGAAAGTTGAAAGATGTGTAAGGCATCTGTCATAAGCTATTTTTAACATGTTTTGGGTGCCCAAGCTTGGAAGATGAATATTTTCATGTTTGACACTTGTTGAGGGTGTAAGGGAATATGTCACATGTGTCCAAATGCATATCTAAGGCATTGTAAAATGTACCATGTGGATTTGGATGCCCCTCACCTTCTAGATGCTTCTTGAAGCTTATAAAACTTTATTTATTGAGTTACTTGTGTTGTAGAATGCATAGTTTGTTTGCAGGTAATGAATTTCTATAGTATCACTCTAGAACAGGTGTTTGTTTGAAGCACTTGTAGAAGGCTATGTATTTGGTGATGTATTATAACTCGTATTTCAAGTAATACAATAGTACTATGCTTTTAGAGGGTGGGGTTTTTTACCAAAAATGGTTTTCCCCATGTATATTTGGTGTCACTATTTCATGCTTTCTTGATGTTCTACTTTCATTATTCTCTATGTGCTTCTCTAGTTGCAACTGTTAAAGTTGTTAAAAAAAAGTTTGTGTAACTCTCTCCTGATTAGATTACTATAGGAAGCTATTTCTACTCACCCAACTTCCTTTCATTTGGTATCAGAGCTTGGCCATCCTTGGTTCTTTTGTTGGGTAGAAGGGTTTTTTGAGCTAATCTTTGTTTCAGTGGGATTTTTGTTGAAGTGTGTGTTGTGTTACCTTGTTGTAGGAAAAGGGATGGCAGGCACATCTGGGAGGATTGAAATGGAAAAATTTAATGGTGGTAATTTTGAGTTGTGGAAGCTCAAAATGGAAGACATGTTAGTAGATTGAGACTTATGGCTTGCAATGTTTGGAACTAAACCTTTAGGCGTGAAATAAGAAGATTGGGATCTCATGGATAGGAAAGACAATGGTCTTATTAAACTCTGTTTGGCTGATTTTTTTCTCCTAAATGTCCATGTAAAGAAAACTTCTGCTTCTCTGTGGAAGAATCTTGGTGATGTCTATCAGGATAAATTCTTGGTAAACAAACTTTTCCTAAGAAAGAAGATGTATTCTCTACAAATGGAAGATGGATGATCCACTACGGATCACCTAAACTCTTTTAAAATGTTGGTTTGACAACTAGGTTCCATTGGAGATAAACTAGATGAACTAGATTATTGCATGCTCCTTTTTTGTTCATTTCCAAACTCTTGGGATCACTTGGCAATGGCTATTAGAAGCACTACATCCACCTTCAAGATGGATGAGGTTGTTTCCTCATTACTATTTGAGGAGATGTGAAGGAATGATGGCCAAGGATGCCCTTGTAGTTCGTGGAAGACCAAAAGAGAGAAGTGAAAAGAAAGACAAGAAATCTAAGTCAAAGTATTTAGGGAGATCAAATTCTCTTGGTAAGAAGTACAAGGAAAAATGTTGGAATTGTGGTGAATTTGGTCACATTCAGAAATATTGCAAGAAGGAGGAGAAGAAGAAAAACAAGTCTATCTTTGATTTTCAATATGAGAAATCATCCCAAGATGATGGAGAAGATTTTATTGCAGCCTTGGTAGCCCATGTATTAGATGATGTGTGATTGATAGATTCTGGTGCATCCTTTTGCATGACTTCTCATAAAGATTGGTTCTTGAAGTATGAGGAGTACAATGGTGGAGAGGTGTACCTGGGTGATGGCTCTCACCTAAAGATTGTTGGCCATGGAAGAGTAAAAATTAGATTTCTTGATGAAAGAGTGAAGGGGATTGATGGTGTCCTTAATATCTTGAGTTTGGAATAAAACCTAATTTCTGTAAGTAAATTGAATGATTTGGGAGTGCAAGTTGTTTTCTCTGGTGGAGGATGTAATATGAATAGAGGGGCTATGGTGTTGTCTAAGGGGGTTCATGTTGGGACTCTATTTAATCTGGATGCATGCACTGCATAGTATAATAGTTCTTCTGATGTACCAAACAAGAGACCTTTGGATTGTTCATCCTCACCATTAGATTGTGCAGAGAAGAAGCATGTTGCAGTTACATCTGATGGTCATGCATTTTCGGTACCAAAGCGTGCTCATTCTATGGAAATGAAGCTTCTTGTAGAGAAGACAATGTTATGGCACCAATGAATTGGTCACATTAGTAAGAAGGTTCTTAGAACCCTAAAAAACAAGAGCCTTATTGAAGGCATTTAGAATTGCAATCTCGAGTTTGAATTTTGTGAACATTGTGTATATGGAAAACAACATTGTGTTTCATTTTACTCTAGTTCTCACAAGTCTTCTAGCATATTGGATTATGTACATTCAATTTTTTTTGGTCCTGTAAATGTTCCTTCATTATAAAAATCTATATATTTTATTTATTTTATAGATGATTATAGTAAAAGGACATTGTTTATTTCCTTAAAAGTAAAGCTGAAGTCTTTAGTTGATTTAAGGAGTTTAAGGCCTTGGTAGAAAATTGCACTAGTAGAAAGATTAAGTGTTTAAGGACTGATAATGGTGGAGAGTTTTGTTCCATAGAGACTGACAAGTTCTATAAAGAGCATAAAATTGAGAGACATAAGACAACTCCCTACACTCCACAACAAAATGGAATTGTAGAGAGGATGAACATAATGTTGATGGAGAGGGATAGGATCATGTTGAGTGGTGCTAGCCTTGAGTAGAAATTTTGGGCTAAAGCGGTAGCCATTACATAAAATTTGATAAATAGATCTCCTACATCAGTTCTTGTTGGTAAGACACCCATGGAGGCAAGGTCTGGTAAAAGGCCTTTGATGAGACATCTCAAAGTATTTGGTTGTGAATATTATGCTGATGTTATGATTCAGAAGAGGTCTAAGTGTGAGAACAAGGCCATTAAGTGTATCTTTTTGGCTATGGTTTTGGTGTGAAAGGGTATAAGCTTTAGGATCTAGAAGATCAAAAGGTTCTCTATAGAAGAAGTGTGATTTTTAGAGAGATGAAACTTTCCTCTCTTAAACTATAACTAGAGAAAGAGGACTAATAGAAAAAGGGGGTATTTTATATTCCACCTACTCCAAAGATAGAAAAACCAAGTAATCCAATTGGACCTAATGATGAGGAGATCTCAAGTTTCTTTGAAAGTTTTGAAGAAGAAGGAGAACCTCTACCTCAACCTTTGAGGAGCTCTACACGACTTATGCAACAACTAGAAAGGTTTGGAAATTCATTATTGGATTCTAGTTGCATATTTTTCTTGATTAATAATACTGATTAGCCTAGGATAGTTAGAGAGGAAATGGGTATGAATGATTCAAATTCATAGATGCAAGCCATGGACAAGGAGATGGCTTCATTAAAGAAAAACAAGACTTGGGATTTAGTACATTTTCTTGTTGTATATAAACCTATTGGTTGTAAATAGGTTTTCAAGAAAAAATGTTTTCCTAATGGAAATGTTGAGAAGTATAAGGGACAATTGGTTGCTAAGGGGTTTTACTAGGTGGAGGGAATTGATTATGGGGAGATATTCTCTCCTGTAGCAAAGCTAACATCCATTTGGGTTTTTTTGTCACTTGTAGCTACATATGACTTAGAAATGGAAAAAAATTGATGTGAAGACAAAATTCCTTCATGATTTTCCAGAGGAAGAGATATACATGTCACAACCAGAGCACTTCATTGAAAAAGGTAAAGAAAATTTGTTTTGCAAACTAGAGAAGTCTCTTTATGGTTTGAAATAGTCTCCTAGAATGTGGTATCTGAAGTTTGATACCTATGTGTTTTCATTAGGTTTTCAAAGATCTAAATCTGACCATTGTGTATACTTGAAAACAAATAATGGTCGCATTCTCATTATTTTCCTATAAGTAGATGATATGTTGTTTATTAGGAATGGTAAGAGTATGATTTTAGATTTGAATTTTTAGTTGTCAGAATAGTTTGAGATGAAAGACCTAGGTGCAACTAGGTACATATAGGAATGGAAATAATGAGATATAGAGCTAAAAAAAATCTTTGGTTAATCCAGAGTGAGTATGTGAACTCCATGTTGGAGAGATTGAACATGGTAGATTGTAGAGAATTAGTTGTCCCTATGATACAAAGGATGAATCTTTCTATGAATGATTTTCCAAAATTTGCTATTAATATGGAGGACATGACCAATGTGCCATATGTGATGGTGTGTACGAGACTAGATATTTCCCAAGTAGTGGGATTCCTTAGTTGTTTCATGGCTAATCCTAGATGGGTGCATTGGGATGTGGTAAAGAGAGTGTCCAGATATTTACAGGATACTTCTAGGTATGCCTTATTTTTTCATGGTTATCCTACTAGATCTTATCATTATGTTAGAATTATTTGATATGTGAATTCAAATTTGGTAGGTGACATCGACAGTAGAAGATCCACCAGTGGTTATGTGTTTATGATGTTTGGTGGTGCTATCAGTTAGATGAGTAAGCAACGGGCTGTAGTCGTGTTGTCAACAACAGAGGCAGACTATATGGAAGCCACTCATTCTTGTAAGGAAGCTATTTGGCTTAAGAGATTGTGTTATGATATTGGTTTAGATGTAGGAAAAATTACTATTGTTGTGACAGTCAAAGTGAAATTTTTCTAGCAAAGAATCCTACCTTCCATGCTAGAACAAAGCACATTGATGTATAGTATCATTATTTTTGTGAATATGGTAGAAGATGGAAAGGTAAACTTGGAGAAAGTTGAAACTTTGGTGAATGTTTCAAATGCACTAAAAAAACTAGTGAGCATAGAAAAATTTAAATGGTGCTCTAAATCCATGGGCCTTGGGGCCCTAAGAAGATGATTTTGTATGACTCTTGGTAGGTCTTCGACAAGTGGGAGAATGTTGGAATGAAGGTGTCTGAACCTTAGAGTCTTAACATTTATTTAATTGTTGTAATTTATGTATTCATTTATATTATTTAATTACCTATGTTGTCATGTCACATACTGGGACCCATCGACTAGATGGCATCCCCATTGGAGGTGACTAGATGACACATCCTCATCCCAAGTGGACATAGGCATCCCACTTTGGAATCTATGACATATGATAGATTCTATGACATTTCATATGGCATCTTTGAATGCATGGGTGAAAGTTGGTGCCCAAGTTGGGCTATGACAGGATGTAAGAGAATGAACTATTTTTAGCAAATTATGGTAGATTATCTTATAGTTGTAAGTGTTGTTAGCTATTACAAATTCTATGACAACTTTAAGATGTGTAAGAAATCTATCATAAGCTATTTTTAGCATGTTTTGGGCACCCAAGCTTGGACGAAGAATATTTTCATGTTTGATACTTTTTGGGGGTGTAAGGGAATATGTCGCATGTGTCCAAATACATGTCTAAGGCATTGGAAATTGTACTATGTAGATTTGGATGCCCCTAACCTTCTAGATGCTTCTTGAACCTTGCAACACTCTATTTATTGAGTGCCTTATGTTGTAGAATGCATAGTTTGTTTGCAAGTAACGAAATACTACTAGTATCACTCCAAAATAGGTGTTTGTTTGAAGCACTTATAGAAGAAGGCTATGTACTTGGTGATGTATTGTAACTCCTATTTGAAGTAATACCTTAGTACTATGTTTTTGGAGGGTGGGGATTTTTACCTAAAAGGGTTTTCCTCACATATATTTTGTGTCACTATTTTATGATTTCTGGTTGTTCTACTTTCATTATTCTCTAGGTTCTTCTCTAGGTGCAACTATTAAAAGTGTTAAAAAACAAATTTTTGGTAACTCTCTCCTAATTAGATTAGTTTAGGATGCTATTTCCACTCACCTGGATTCCTTTCATTTTTTAGATATGACATTGTGATTAAGTATTTTATGCTAAATTAAATGCACCTATGATCTAATTGTAGAACATTAAATGCATATTAGGATCTAACCTAACACAATATACACAATTATCCTAAATAATATGAAACCTAAAGTAAACATTTAAAAATTAATTTAAATAATTACTTTAGTATTCAAGACTTCACAAATAGTTGTTTATGAAGAATGAAGCAATGGAAGAGTGCATAGAATATAATCTACTAACTCTAACACCACTGCTCTATCATTCACGCTATTCAAGAAGATTAGACATAGTATCGATATACATGTACAACATTGATAGGTTCCTTAAGAGGTGTATCATCCATTTATATTAACATGTATGATCCAAACCCATAACTTTCGTTGATTTTGTAAGGTCCCAGCCAATTAGGGCTGAACTTTCCTTTTTTAGTTTGGGTGGCATTGACGTTACATTGATTCTCACATGGTCAAATCACCTTTATGGAATGCTAGATGGATAATATTGTTATTGTAACTATGCTTCTTTCCCTTATAGTAAGCCTAAAGGTACTCAAGAGCATTAATTCATTATTCATCAAGCATTTCAAGTTGATCTAATCATTGTTCTTAATATGTATTATGATTAATAAGTCCCTAAAGAACAATCATTAACATAGGAATCTCTAACTCCAAGGGCATTATTGCATCAATTCCATAGATGAGGTTGTAAGGGGTAGTCCCAGTGGATAATCTAACATTTGTGTGATAGAACCATAATGCATATGTTAGCTACGTGTGCCAATCCTTATTATGTTTGATAATAGTTTTCCTCAAGATTTGTTCAAGGGTTCTATTAGTTGATTCAGCTTGACTGTTAGATTGCAGATAGTAGGGTGTTGAAAAATGATGTTGAATGTTAAATGTATCTAAGAAATTCTTCACATCATTATTCATAAATGGTGTCCCATTGTCTAAAACTAATGTGGAAGGAAGCCCAAAGCATGAAATAATGTGTTCCAATATGAAACGACATATCACATCGGCAGTTGTTCAATGAAGGGGAATTGCTTGTACCAATTCTGTGAAGTTGTCTATCAGAGTGATTATGAATGTATGTCTGACAGAGGAAGGTAGTGATATTTTTCTAATGAGATCCAAACCCCTAACTACAAAGGGAAAAATAGGAACTTGAGCATGAAGTTTAGAGGGAGCATGAATCAAATTGCTATGTTCTTGACAATTTTTTAAATATTTTAACATATGCAAAGAAATATCGTTCCATATGTCTCTGATAATAGCCTATGCAGGTTAGTTTTTGGACTAATGTTATTCCTCCAAAATGATATCCACAAGCACTTGCAACAACTTGTTCAAGTGTTATGGGGATTTCAGATTGTTTAAGGAATCTAAGTAAGAGACCATCAAAGGACCTCTGATATAACACGTTGGCGAGAATTATATTTAGATGAAAGTTTTCGAATGTGGGCTCGAGTGTTCTTAGTTGTTGAATCAGGAAAGGTACCATCTTTTAAATATTTAAATATCAAAGCATACCATTCACTCAAGTTTTCCATGGTTGCTGATAACGCTTCTATTTTATTTTCTATTGATGGTTTTATAACTGTATGCATAATAAGTGTGAAATATTTTGAAGGATCTTGAGGAAATATAAGGGAAGTCGTACTCACCATTACATCTGCATGTCAATTATATTTTCATGGGATGTTGTCAATGGTGTAAAAATCAAAATTTTCTAACAGTCATTGTAATATCGTTGTATTTTGATAATTTGTCATGTTTCACTTGATATGTCCAGTTTATTTATTTAATGACTAATTTTGAATCATTAATTATCTTAATGTATTGAGCTCCTATAATTAAAGCAACAAGTAGCCCAATGAGCAATGCTTCATACTTAGCGGTGTTCTTTGTATAAAGGAAATTTAAGCAATAAGACAAGGGAATAGTCTCTCCCACAGGTGGGATTATTATAAACCCCACACAGGAGCTAGTTATACACTTATATCCATGAAAATATAAATCCCATGTATTTGTTTCAATTGTCAACACATTATCGTTAGGGAATGAATCATTATTAGATAATGCTAACAGAGAAGTAGCATCACCTAGTTGGTTGGTCAAGGCTTGTCCTTTAATTTATTTTTGTGAAAAAAACTTAAAGTCAAACTCAATTAACAACATAGCCCATTTAGCTAAGCATCCTGATAAATCTATTTTAGTGAAAAAGTGTCTTAAAGGATCGAATTTCATCATCATGTGTATTTCAAAATTTAATAGGAAATGTCTCAATTTACTTGTAGCTAATACAACAGAGAAATATTGCTTCTCTATCACTATGTATCATTTCTCATAATCAATCAGAGTTCAGCTAATATAATAAACATGATGTTCTTTACCATTTTCATCTTGTTGAGCCAACATTGCTAGGAGAGCATGGGTTGATGCTACCATATAAAGGATAAATGGTTTGTTCTACATAGCAGGTTGTAAAACACATGGAATGATGAGATAATCTTTCAAACTCTCAAATTTGCAATCCTTATTCCAATTAAATTGAACTTCTTTCTTACGTAAATGTGTAAATGGTAGTTTTCAGTCTACTAGGCATGCTACAAAACACTGGATAACCTAAATTCTTCCTTGTAAAGTGCATAATTGAGAAATTTTTCTAGGAGGTTGCATGTTAAATATAGCATCAATTTTCTTTGTGTCCACCTCAATTCTTCTGTGAGATATGATAAAACCTAAAAGTTTTCCACTATCTACACCAAATACACACTTTTTCAGATTCACTCTCATTTTATATTTTTACATTCACTAGAATATTTTTGAAGGATATTCACATTGTCTTTTTAAGCTAAAGATTTTGATAAAATGTAATCAAAATAATCTTCCAAAATATTATGTATGTAATTGTCGAATATCAACGTCATAGCTCATTGATACATTGTGCCTGCATTCTTTAATCCAAAAGGAATCATTACCCAATATAATGTTCCCCAAGCTATGGTAAATAATGGTTTGTATTGATCTTGAGGATAGATAAAGATTTGATTATACCCAGAGAATTCATCCATGAATGACAACAGAGCATGTCCCATAGTTGATTCCACTATCATGTCAATATTAAGAAGGGGAAAGTAATCTTTTAAAGATTCTTTATTCAAATGACAAAAGTTCATACACATCCTAATATGATTATCCAGTTTTGTGACTGTGACAATGTTCGAGATCTAAGGAGAATAATCTATAGGATGTATAAAACCAACTTCAAAGAGCTTCTCAATCTCAGCCTTAACTAGCAAGGCTATCTTAGGATTCATCTTTCATATCTTTTGTCTAACAAGTTTTACATTTTCAGTGAGGACTATGTTGTGTGTTACTATAATGCCCCGCCATGCAACCCCAAAGGATACAAGACATCAACATCTATGGCACAACATTTTTTTTTAAATAACTAACATACAACATAACATATAACATTTGAAATGATACTATATATGTACATCATATGATAAGTCCCTTGGGGTTACATGACTTCATTACTTTTTGAATCACCATTACATCACAAGAAAGTTAAACACACACCAATAGCCATAAGATATAACATGAACATGGATAATACATTAATAATATGAAGATACATCACTCAAGGATTACATCAATTCAAAACTGCTTCCCATCATGAATGAGGAAAGTATAATATCATGGAATAATACAAATGATATGAGTATAAAGCATCAAAATTGGATCCAACACTATTATAGCTTTGGTGTCACTGCAGCTAGTACATCTCTGCACAACATGATCAATGACTGGGGACCCAATGGGGTGCATAGCATGTTCCACCTGACCTCGTGGACCTGAAGGGCCACCCCCCATGCTAGAAGAAGACAAGAATGACCTCAATGAATACCATCATTTGAAACAAGGATTACAAGAATCTAAAACAAGAAGAACAATAACACAAGGTAACATCCACATGAGAACATTCATCACAAGGAAGAAGACAACATGATAAGAGCACGACAACATCCACTTCTAGAGGCTCAAGAACAACAAAAGGGGAATGATCAACATACAAGGTTGTTAAAGGGTGGAGTTTCATCGCATAGGTAGCCATGGGTTACCCTGGCATAACCTTCCTAGGCTACCAGCCCCATCCTGGGTCATCTTGGTAACCTCTACCAACCGCCAGACCTCCATGCTTGTTATGTGAGATCAATGTACCTTGCAAAATTACTATGTAGAGGTAAGGCAATTGACCTTGCCATTCTAGGCCTTCCCACTCATCCCAACCCTAAATGAGTGCTTGGCCCATGAGTGAGGCTACATTATCTAAATTAATGTGTTGAAACTACCAAAACCCCTTAATTAATTAATTAAGTTATCACTTGATTAAACTCACAAGGGTTACCCTGGACTAGCCACTTTGGACATCGAACCCCCAACTAGAAATATTTCAAAAATCACAAACGACAAGCCAACTTACACAAGAAAACCAAATCCAACAAAATAACTGAACCAAGTGAGGCATTTACCATCTCATGCTAGAACTTCAAAGCAACAAAAACCACATTCAAGAGCAAGGATCAAACCCACATTGAAAAATCCAAGTGTAAAGGTCAACCATCATTAGATTAACAAAATAATGGAACCACCCACTCTCAAGTTAAACAACACAAAATTCAAATAAATACTTCAAGCTTGTTATGGATTGTCCAAGGCAGATCTTCCTAGATCACCGGCCCTCATACCAAATCTTGCTAGTCAAACCATACCTCTCTAACCTCTGGAAGACTCTCAAAATGCTAACACAAGGATTTCCCCAACAACAAATGTTAACAATAAAAAGATCTCATGATTAATGAGTCAACAAGTATGAAAAAGTGAGTGACAATATTCCAACAAAATCTTGAGACTCATCCAAGGCTTCCATAATCAAATTCGATACAAAACAACCAGGAATCCAAGGGAGACCTCTATTTCCTCCTCTAAGATACCCTTACAATTAGCAAATAAACACCCTTTAACAAGGCCAACAATCATGACAATGATAGAAAACAATGATTCCCAATCTCAAATCGAATCTCAACCCACTCAGGCAGTAAAATCAATCATGATAACCATGACAAGAATTCTAAATAACTGACCACATAGAGAACTTGTAAAACAACTATAAGGGAAATCATCATTCAAAGATTGTCTAATTCCATTCAGTTACATAGGCCTTCATTTAGCAAAATAATTAAGCAAAATATTGCTATCATTCTCTTACTCAAATAATTACTACAAAAATCAATTACAAGGGAAATTCTACATTCTAACTAACATTTTTATTGAACTTCATAGCCAAAGACCATCTGATTCACTTATTGGGTCAGTTTATTCAATTAATTGAAATAGATAGAACGATGTTCTTCCTACGATTATTTCCACATTTCTTATAACTCAGTACTAGATACTAAAATTTCTCCTCTAAATAATCTCTTTACTTAACTAAGTATATTTTAACCCAAGAGAATCTTCTAAGATCACTAATTATTTGAAAAGCTAGAGAGTAAAGGTACAAGATGGTAAAATTGACTTCTAAACTTAATTAATCTTTTCATTCATGGGAGAACATTATAGCACCACTTCTAAAACTCATTACATAACCCTAACTTTACTTACTAAACCATTCTCATATTATTACATAAATGTCAATGATACTATTAATCCAATTTTCTAATTCTTTAACCTTCACAAATGATTAACTCACCTAAACACCAATATTCTTATATATTAACTTTAATATATATAAATATGTATACATTGTTACTAACTACTCTACAAATTCACTCCATTCCTCCTAATTTACAAAATTATTTGCCACAACATTTTAAACTGACTTAATCATTAGTACTAACTAATTTCATAGTAATTCAACTAACAACTATTTAAGAAAATAATCAAAATTTAAATACTCAATTTCCTATATTGAAACCTTAACATTATTAACTTTTCCCATCTAATTCTCTTTCTCTAACTAACATTTTATCTCACACTCATCCCCACAACTCACTAGCATAAACGATACAATTATGCATAGATTTGTACACATGTATAGCAATCAAAATTTAGCTACCATATCTATTATTTAAATCATGATAAAGCGGACACAAGAGAAGGATATATGGAGATCAAGGAGTACATAGTAAATTTACATTGTTACTAATTAAGTTTCTAGATACAATTTTAAATTGAATAAAAGATCATTAAGGACTGGACTTAATGAGTTCCAAGGCAGTAACTTTGCAGTACAAGGAATGAATTTAATGCCAAATATGAAATGTGTATGCCACGCAGGTATAGGTTGCTTCCACAACAATTTTCAACACATAAACTACATGCGTCGACAACCAAACTAAGGTAGATTTACCTCCGATGTAAAGGGAATACCTCAAGTCATAATAGAGGACATGTAGCGACCAAACATCGCTAGCCACTTGATAAAAGGGTATAAACATTATACAACCAAAAGAGTTTAGACAGACCAAGGGGAGGAATAAAAGTGGAGTACAAGCTATGAGATACAAATGCATGTCTATGGATTAGTATATAATCATGCATAACATGCAAATGGGTTCGATAGGAAAACTAAACAAAGATGTCATTTGCGCACCAACAACATACTACAAAGACTTCAGAATCGGAGATAGCACCATCTAATCAGCCAAGGCTCTGATATAAGGAAGGGAAGAAATAAACCAAATTAGGAAGCAAGTGTAATGCACACTAGTAACAATGATGATAGCGAGTTATGCGACAATGGTGGACACCCAACGATACCGAAGGAAATTGATACCGAAATTTAGCAAAGAACACATAATGGAAATTTTTGATTCAATCTACCTTCAGTAAAAGGTAAGATATGATTTTTTAAAAAAAATATCGATCTATAGATATAAAGCTCAACTTTGCAAGAAGAGAGAGGTGGTGCACAACAAGAGTTAACCGGAAACTTAATAAGGAGTATGCACATCAAATGCAAATCATTAACAAGAGGATAAAGGTCGATGGCACAGGTTGAGGGGGAAATATTCAATGAAGGTCAATGATTATTTTATATAATAAAGAATTGTTCATTGCTCCATGCTGACACTAAGGTTTACGGATAAAGGGCCAGACTATGTAGCTGAGGTTAGCTCCAAAATGTACGTTGATGATGCATACTCATTTAACAACGATGATGAAGAAGAGGATAAATGGAGGAAGATTGGCTGTAGGGCATTGGTACAAAGATGGACATGGCTCTTTCGAGCCTTCCACTGAAATGGTTTCTTACAATATATGGAAGTTATTTCCGTTTTCAAGAGAGCTCAAGATTCAGGTTGGTACGAAAAATGATCTGTTCAGATACCCATATAAGGCATCATGGTTCCTTTTCATGTAGCCACCAGCGAAAGTGTTACGAGCCATCAAGATGGAGGGAATTCTTTATAAGAATAATTTTCAATGTTCCTGGCGTCGGTTTTAATGCCAACTACCTGCCGACATTGAAATTTCTCTAACAGTATTTATGATAAAAAAATTTCCTATAGATCTAAGGATTTGAAGTATATCAGCCAATTAAATCCCACAGTCATCTGTAGCAATGAAAGAATCTAAAAAGGTAGAGAGAGCTATGCAATAGGCATTAAACACAATAGCCAAAGTTCAGTACAAGGATCGGTGCTAATTAAAGGTTATACTCATATGTATACTTACAGATTTAGAATCCTCTACAAAATCGAAATAAACATGTAAGATTCAATGCTTTCGCTGAACAGAGTACGTCACCATGCACAAAGGTGTGAGATTTTAATTGGGCAAGGCACATACAATCCAAATGAGACTCTGATAGAAAAATAATGAAGGTGACTTAATAAATTTGTCTTGAAAACATAGAACTATAGGTGGAATATTTCAAGGGCATTCATAACATAAGAAGGACCCGGTCTATTCCCGTACTGGGGCTTATGCAACAAGATAGGAAGTGGACAATATTAGTACAGTGATGTTTATGGGAGGATGCAAATAGAGCAGCAAATCTATTGGAAATATTAATCTTGAGCAGCCAACGGACATATGCATTAAATGCACTGTCAGATGAAATCAACTCAGATCTTTTTTCCCCCCTGCCGTGTCTAACATTCTTGCTGTCTAGTAATTGCTTTTTGGCAGTAATTTATTATTGCTAGGTGAGTTCAAATTTTTGAGCAGTAGTTTTCTGTGTATTGGCTGAAAAGCCAAAAGTAGCATTGAATGCATTATTCTATGCAAGTGTAAGATAGAGTTTTCAGGGTGAGACAGAAAAGGGAATGTTCAGTAGAACATAGAAAATAGAAGGAATGTTTAGGAGCAACTGAACAGTGAAGTTCAGTAGTATCTGTTGCAACAAAAGAAAGTTAGCCTTGCGCCCGTGCATCAGAAGCTATCCCACACGGAGCAGCAGCGTAGAAGCGCCAGTGCGCTAGAAAACGCATAGCTTCTGTAGTATATGTGTATAGAGTTTTTGCTCTGAATATTTTTATATGTAAACAGTTTATGAATGTAATCTTTTTCTAAGTGAAATAGAATATTGAAAATATTTTTTTCTCCTTGTGTGTCTGTCTCCTTCCCTTGATACACTTCCGCTGTAATGTGTTTCATTCTTTGCCCACAATAGGAGTTTATTTTTCAACGTGGTATCAGAGCACATAGGTTTACTGGGCAGACAGTTTTTAAAGCCTTAGCTTTGTCCTAGGAGTGTAGAAACATAATCTTTGTTTCTAGGTATTTGTGAAAGCCTTAGATCTTATCTCGGTATTTTTAGTTTCCCCCATTTAGCAAAATGGCTGGAGGAGACAATAGGAGTTGGCAACAACCACCTATTTTTGATGGTAGAAATTATGATGTTTGGGCAAAGAAAATGAAAACCATTTTTATTGCAAATGATTTATGGGAACTTGTTGCAAATGGGTTCATAGATGTGACTGACCCAACTACATTTACAACATTGAGCAATGATCAAAAGAACTAGTTGAAGGAGACATAGAAGAATGACGCAAAAGCCCTCAGTCTGATTGAGGCAGCCTTGACAAAGGCTATATTTCCCCGAATAGCAGCAGCTACTTATGCAAAAGAAGCGTGGGAAACACTTCAAACCACCTGCAAAGGATCTGAGAAAGTCAGATCAGTCAAACTCTAGCTACAATAGAGAGAGTTTGAGACCATGCAGATGAAGGACAACAAGTCCATTATAGATTTTCACACAAGGGCAGCCACTTTGATTAACTAGCTAAGGATAAGTGGTGAAACTTCGGAAGAATAAAAGATTGTGCAGAAGATATTGAGAAGCCTTCCCACAAAGTTTGATTCGATGGTGATTGTCATTGAAGAGGCAAAAGATCTCACAACTTTGTCAGTTGATGAGCTGATGTGAGTCCAAAGAGCATGAGGACATTCAAAGTTAATAAGTGTCTCCAAAATGTCATCATTTACATTTTCAAAAATAACTCTAAAGACTCTAGCCCTAAAGCCTTTCCAAATGCAATACTCAACAGCTGTGCTAGGACGAGGAACTTTATCAAACAAATAGGGCAATAGATTGCAGACTTGATGCCATGGAACACTTGAAAACTCCAAACGAGAACAACCCTAGAATCTATGAAGCAGCAAGCAATTATTGAATGATATATTACTGAAAATGAAGTGCAAAGATGCAAGATGCACTCTCCCAACTACCAAAACATCCAAGTAATTGTCAAACAACCCATCGGACCAAATCTGGAGTAACTGATAAACCTGGGATAGATACAAAAAAAGAGCATTAATAGCAACATAGATCTCCTTAATACCTTTACAATGCCACAAACGGGGCAAAAATTGGACATCGTGGCAAAAAGTTATGAGCTCGGAAGTCCAAAAACAACATCTGAATTCAAACAGAAATAAATGCAATAAAATAGAAAAATACTATAAAATAAACTACACTAAATGAAATTTCTCAGAAGTAGCTTTCCAGCAATATCTTGTTTGCCTGATTTCGATACTGTATGCCCAAGTTATGGCCACAAGATAAAAACTGCTCTTTTAGAAAAAACTAGGGTTAGGAGGGGGCAAAGAGGGCCATATAGCTACTGACGTCACCCGTTCATAAGGTTAAAATTGACGGCCATCTGGCCATTGCCGCAAAAATTCGGCCCCCCTGCAAATTTTTTTTAAAGTCGCCAGAATATACTAATTGCTACTGGAATATTCTGCTCGCGGTAAGGCGGTCGGGATCCGGGGCTGAGCTCCTGGTCCATAATAGGATCGCCGGCTTGGCTGAATGGGCACGCGGGAGCAGAGCAGAGGTCCCTCGGTCCTCCATGTGACTGGGGGAGGAGCGGAGGGAACTGTGGGGGCTGGGGGCCCAGTGGCGATTGGGATGGGTTCGCCGGCGGCGGTGGCGGAGTGGTGGCCGCCGGGCGGCGGGCGGGTCGCGCCCAAATTTTACATGGGCCACGTAGAATTTTTCCAAAAAACCATGCAAAATTTGATTTTTTTTGCATTTTTTTGAAAATTGTGCCTCGTGAAGCGTGCCAGGGAGGCCATACAGCTTCCCTGGCAAATTTTTTTTGCCTAAAAAACCAACAGCTCCAAAATCGATGATTTGACAGGCGTTTCTACGGTTTTGGGCCACTGCGAACGTGATGGCGGTGTCCGTTTTTGCTCAAACTGCTCCAAAAAATAGGCTACCCCTAAATCTTGTAGAAAATATGCCTATGGAAACCCTTGCACTTGAAACTCACAGAGAGGCCATATCTTCAGATCACAAACAAGCAGCTGCAGGTCTAGAGCTCTGATACCATGTTAGAAAACCAATATCACCTGCATGGACGATGGATACCTGTCACATGCAAAAGATATGAATAACTAAAAAGATGTTCTCTAAACCTCAAAGTGTAAAATGCATTAAGAGAATAACTTACTACTCTAACACCCCCCCTTAAGATGAACTTAGGAAGAAGCTAAAACACTAGAACAAGATAGCTCGATAAGATAAAGATAAGATCGTATAACTTAGGAATTAAAGATTTCCTAAGTAAACTTATGAAGATGTAATTAAATAATTAATTACACCAACACCCCCCCATAAGTGCAACTTAGGGAGAAGATTAAAATGCAAACTACTATGGGTCCCGACAACTAGGCCATGTTAGGTACCCATTTACAAATGCAAATAAAATGCAATCTCTCATAAAGCAGAGAAAAGGGGAAAACCCAGTGGGAAGAAAACCCCTCTCCAAAAGAGAGAAAACAAGAAAAAAGGCATGACAAATGTAAACATGATGTATGGAGGACTCAATGATACCCCCCAAGGACTACATCCATCATGAATATACAATAAATGACCCCCCCCATAAGAGGGAAGTATGTTGATAAGATATCCCCCCCATGATGTATGATCTCCTGCAAGTATGGTTAATGTCTGAAGACAAAACAAAATCCAATGCCTACAAACAATGTTTCTCCCCTTTGGAAGAAGATACACCAAGTACAACTGCAAGAATGATTCCCATTCTGGATAGGAAGTAGGAAGAGGAATCCATAAGTATGAAGATTGTGTCTTTGAAATCTGCTCATGTGTTGCCACAATTCAATCAGGTACATGCCCAATCACAACAAACTGTGACAAACCAGGAACAAGTGGAAATTGATCTTGAACAAACTCCATAGACAAACATGAAGTGATAATAGTGGACCCATGACTATCATCAAATAAGAGAGATAAACCCTCAAATTGGTCCTCCAAATCTAAAATGTGAGACTCCACAAACAAAGAAGCAATGTCTGTCAAATAGGAACCCCAATCAGGAAGACTATCAAGTACATGTTGTAATGAATCAATGGTAGTACTCAATGACTCATCAACAGAAGATGAAGAATCTAGAACCTCTGAAGCATCTGCAATCTCGTCCAAAGGATCACAAGCATGGGTTATCAACTCTGAAGAATGAACAAGCACATGTGAGTTGGAAAGAGGAGCTTCAAGAGATGGAGAAGAATCAGGGTCTCCATATACCTCTCTAATGTGAGTCCAAAGAGCATGAGGACATTCGAAGTGAATAAGTGTCTCCAAAATGTCATCATTTACATTTTCAAAAATAACTCTAAAGACTCTGGCCCTAAAGCCTTTCCAAATGCAATACTCAACAGCTGTGCTAGGATGAGGAACTTTATCAAACAAATAGGGCAATAGATTTCTCTCACCAAGATGAGTGAGAATTAAATTACTCCATTGCCCTATTTGTTTGATAAAGTTCCTCATCCTAGCACAACTTTTGAGTATTGCATTAGAAAGTCACTGAAAGGCCATATCTTCAGATCACGAATAGGCAGCTACAGATCTGGAGCTCTGATACCATGTTAGAAAACCAAGATCACCTGCATGCAAGATGGATACCTGTCACATGCAAAAGATATGAAGAACCAAAAAGATGTTCTCTGAACCTCAAAGTGTAAAATGACCCCCCCATAAGAGGGAAGTATGTTGATAAGATATCCCCCCCATGATGTATGATCTCCTGCAAGTATGGTTAATGTCTGAAGACAAAACAAAATCCAATGCCTACAAACAATGTTTCTCCCCTTTGGAAGAAGATACACCAAGTACAACTACAAGAATGATTCCCATTCTAGATAGGAAGTAGGAAGAGGAATCCATATGTATGAAGATTGTGTCTCTGAAATCTGCTCATGTGTTGCCAAGTTCTTGGATGATGAAGATGTTGCCACAATCCAATCAGGTACAATAAGTTCTACTTAAGGAGTAAGAGATCTTCCTAGGTTAGTGAAGCCTTTTAATATAATCTACAAGGAATTCCAGATAGGTAAACAAACCAAAGTCTCCTTCTAGAGCAAACAATTTCATTCAAATAATGTGTTGGAGCTGCTACATACTGACCTTTGTGGTCCCTCCAAAGTTAGAAGTATTATGTTGGTTATTGATGATTACTCTAGAATGATTTGGGTTTCTTTTTTAAGAGAAAAATGTGAAGCATTGGAAAATTTCAAAAGTTTCAAGGCCATGGAAGAGAATGAAAAAGGTTTGAAAATCAAGTGCCTGAGATCTGACATAGGTGGTGAATTCATTTCCAAGGAGTTCAACTCTTATTGTGAATAGCATGAAATGAAAAGACAATTATCTGCTCTCTGAACCCCTCAACAAAATGGAGTTGCAGAAAGAAAGAATAGAACAATTTTGGATGTTTCCAAGACAATGTTGATGGAAGGAAATGTATCACATATGTACTGGAGTGAAGTGGTAAGCACTGTTGTATACACTTTGAACTGGGTAAATGTTAATGGTAATTGTGGTAAGACCCCTTATGATTTATGGTTTGGTCACAAGCCTACTGTTTAGTATTTGAAGATCTTTGGAAGCAAGTGTTATATTAGAAGAGATGATGATATAGGAAAATTTGATGCTAGAAGTGATGAAGGGATCTTCCTAGTTTACTCCACTAAGAGCAAGGCCTACTGGTGCTACAACAAAAGACTGAGAAAGATGGTTGAAAGTGAAAATTTCAGAGTTGATGAGGACTCTGTCAAGTCATCCAAATATTGTAGTTATGATTCAGATGAAGATAGTACAAGCAGAGGGAAGAATTTTTAGACAAAGAATCTACTTTAGATTATTCCATATGTTCTAGTGAAGCAACCTCAATTTGTCCCAGTAAATCAAGTTAGTTAGGAAGCTTAGACAAGTGCAAGTGTAAAAGAAAGATCAGAAGACACAAAAGTCCAAGAAAGTCCCAAAACTCCAAGGTATGTAAAGATAAATCATTCTAAAAGTCAAATCATAGGAGATAAGAATAAAGGAGTGCAAACTAGAAGAAAAATTGTAGAAGAATATTGTTTGATTTCCAATATTGAACCTAAAAATGTCACTGAAGCCTGTCATAATGAACACTAGTTGGAAGCCATGAAGGAAGAGGTGGCACAAATTGAAAAGAATGACACATGGACACTAGGTCATAGGCCCAAAGACAAAAATGTGATTGGTAGTAAATGGGTGTTTAGAAATAAGCTGAATGAACAAGGTGAAGTAGTCCGAAATAAAGAAAGGCTAGTATGTAAAGGGCACTCTCAAATGGAAGGTGTTGATTTTGAAGAAACCTTTCCCCCTATTGCTAGAATTGAAGCAGTGAGATTATTTCTTGCTTATGTTGAACACAAGAACTATAAATTCTATCAAATGGATGTAAAGTCAATATTTCTAAATGGAGAACTAGAAAAAGAAGTATACAGTGAATAGCTAGATAGATTTTAGCTAACTGACAAGGAAGATATGGTTTGTAAATTAAAGAAAGCTTTGTATGGACTTAGGCAAGCCCCCAAAGCCTGTTATGCCAAATTGGACAAATACCTATTGAAGCTTGGATTCACTAAAGGTACTACTGATAGTAACTTATACTTCAAATTAGATCATGATAAGGAGTTAATTATAAAAAAAATTTGTTGATGACATCATTTTTAGTGGAGATGATAATCTATGTATGAAGTTTGTTGATGAGATGAAGGATGAATTTGATATGAGGAGAGATGAAATTCTTTTTGGGATTCCAAGTTACTCAGTTTGACAAGGGGATTTTCATATCTCAATCCAAATATGAGAGAACTACTAAAGAAATTTGGGATGGAAGAGTCCAAACCTATTGGTACCCCTATGGTGACTGGATGTAAGTTAACATAGAATGATGATTATCCTAAGGAAAATAAAACTAGGTACAGGTTAATGACCAATGGATTGCTCTACTTGAATCAGACTAGACCAGACATTATGAATGTTCTATGTATGGTTGCTAGATTTTAGGTTGATCCAAAAGAATCACATGTGACTATTGTTAAGAGAATTTTTAGATATTTAAAAGGAACAATTGACTTTGGACTTTGGTATCCAAAGGATGACGATCTCACTTTGTGTGCATATACTGATGCGGCTTGGGCTGGTGATGTAGATGATAGAAAAAGTACTAGTGGTGGTGCTTTCTTCCTAGGGAAGAAGCTAGTATCCTGGTTGAGTAAAAAGCAAAACCCAATTTCTCTATCTACTATTGAAGCATAATACATTGCTGCTGCCAATAATTGTACTCAAGTGATATGGATGAAATAGATGTTGAGAGATATCAAGGTAACATATGAAGAGCCTATTGCCATATACTGTGACAATTCAAGTGCAATAAATATCTCAAGGAATCTGGTGCTACACTATAAGAGTAAACATATATCAATCAAGTTTCATTTCTTGAGAGAGAAAGTGAATGAGAAAGAAGTTAGACTAGAATATGTGCCTACCAAAGAACATATTGCAGATATATTTACTAAGCCATTTCCGAAGGATACTTTTGAGTATCTTAGATGAATGCTAGGGGTATTTACCCCTCTGGATAAGAACTAAAAGATGCATTTGCATGCATCAATCTGTAAGCCTCATTGCTATATTTTGATCCAGATTGATGTTTTCATGGCTGCTACTTAGGGGGGTAGTCATATGTGCAGATATGTGGTTCAGAGCATGTATATGGAAAAGTTATGGTCACCTTTTCCATTGATGTCAGAGGGGGAGAAGTGTAATGTGAAAAATATCCTTTGAAAGGGAGAAGTGCAGAAGAGTCAAGGGGGAAATGTATAAGAAGAAAGTGTGTTGGGTTGATGGTATTTTTCACATCATGTGTTGCCATCAATGCCAAAGGGGGAGATTGATGGATGTTGTAGATTTTTTTCTGATATGTGGTTGTCATTGATGTCAACACTATTAGCATTTAGTGTATCAGTTTCTATATATGTAGAGGATATTGAGAAAATTGTAAGAGAAGTGTTCTAGGTCCCCAATGGAACTGTGTAAGTGATGATGGAATTTTGTTCTCTACGTTGAATATTGGTTGATGTGGATTAAAGGGTTTATTGTTGAGTGTATCTATATCATCTACCAAAAGTTTCAGAGGTCTGTGTGATGTTTTGAGAGTGTTGTGGTCTGACAGTATTTTAGTGGTCTCTATCAGTGTGTCTAAATGGAGATTTTGTGATTTTGGAAATCCCAATTGTTGTAGATGTTTCTCCATTGTTTCTTGGTATTCTTCGATGTCTCTATATCATTCTCAGGCTTTGTGGTATGTCCACATTATTTAGTGAGATCATGATTGAAGATCTTTTCTTGTGCATGTTTAGTTTTTCATGTTCTTGGCCAACATGTTTGTGGTAGCATGTTGTGGATCTTCGAGGTGAAATCAATTAAAGTATTTTTGTGTTGGAGATGTTAATTTGGGTCTTCACTATCTTGTGGCTTACTTTGGTGGATTCACATTCAAATTTATTTGTAGATTTGGGTTGACATTGCAAATATGTTTTATTTTTCTTGGCCGACTAAGTTATGAGGAAATCTTATGTAGCGTATATATAAGTGATGCAAGGTGTGGTTGAAGAAATAACTTTGTGTGTGTTGAATGTGCTCCTATGTGTGTATGTATGAATATCATTCATTTACAGAGCAGAGTGTGAAGGAGATTCTGCGAAGTGTGAAGAATTTTGTGAGCTTAATTGGAACTATAATCAGGCTTGTGCAAAAGCTATTTTCTTAGTTCATACAGTCCTCCAAATTTTTAATCCTATTCTCTTGGGTAGTGATCCCTTTTGTAATTGAGTAGTGAGCTCTAGGCAGTGTGCATGAATGCATGTGTGTTCCCCTTATTATTTCTCATTATACTTTTAGCAGAGTATAATCTTGTGGACTAACATCCACCATGGTTTTTCCCCTAACAGGGTTTCCACATAAAAAATCTTGGTATTCTTTGTCTCTCTAATGTGTTAATTGCTTGTGGTTAATTTCTTATTCATCAAATCTGATATTAAAGTTAAGTTAAGCTAGAAAAGTTTAAATTTTTTGTGACAAATGATTCACCCCCCTTCTTAGTTGTCTATCCTTGCTTTTCTAACACTGTCATCAAGAATACTTTACACTAAGTTGAGGCTTTGACTTTATTAGAAGCAACAATTTTACTTCATACTCTAGCACAAAAACTTAGCAAATGTTGAGGCTATCAACATCTTTCCAAAATACCAGAATGAGGAACATCTACCAGGACAAGAATCAACCTGCAAATTCAAAATTGTAAATAGAATAAAATCTTTGTCACACTTCAAGTGTCTGGTATCTGGTTCTTTATCTTCTCGGTCATGACTCGGGTTCCAAGATTGTTTCTTCACCATTCTTCAACTGATACTCTTGAAATTAATTTAATAATTGATGCATTTTTTCTTTTGAAATCCCTTGTATTTCCAAACAAGTGAGTTTGATCCTAGTATATTCTTCAGATACTTGCAGTATGATATCGTTCTTCTACACTTTATCTGTTTCATATTTAGCTATAGTGTTCCTGCATTGTATAATTTTGTCAATGACCTCCCGAGTTAACAACTAAAAAGGATCTCTATTCATTCTCTCTATCCATTCTTTGAAGGCTTTATCTTCTTTTCCCTCTTGTCCTAATATATGGGGATCACAACCTTGATGTGCTAGCATTTCAACAAATTCTTTATTTTCATCAATCAATTTTCTACATTCTACGGTGAATTTCTCAAATCCTTCGATACATTGTATTAACATTTCACCTTCCCATTTCAATTGTTTCTTCCATTTTTTTGGTAATGGAAGTTCTTGTTCTAATATTACATCACTATGTATTAACTCTTGGATATTTAACTACATGAGAATTTCAATGTTTCGCTTTTCTTCAATAACTTGCTCCTAGTGAAATCTACATTCATTTTCAAATATTTTTTATTTATTTGAACAACGGTATGCTTCCTTGTGCTTCTCTATTGCATCTATAATGAATTCTCCCCCTTGCTTTACCCAGTACTCAATCCATTCTTCAAACATATTCATTTTATGAAAAATTGTTGCAATTGCATCCACTTTTTCTTGTGACATTAGGACTAGACATTGGGGTAGTTTAGCTTGTGGTTGATTGGATAAAGTTAATGAATTTATAAAATTCTTCAAGGTAGCAACTCATTATTTCAATTCTCTTTTCTTCTGTTTAGATTTCTGCACTCTAGAAATAGTAGCATTCAAATTCACTTTTATTTCCTCTAACTCTTGCTTCCAAGAGGAGAGTCCAAGGTTAATACTTGTTATCTTGTACTCCTTAGCCATTATTTCATGTCTATCTTTATCAGCTATTGGAGTAGCTATCTAGATGGTCCTATTACCATATGCATTTCTTTGTATGAAATGTTTTGCTTTTGCTCTGCACCTAGGTTTAGGAGTGTTTAATTCTTGTATAAAATTATTGAGATCTAGAGGCAATACTTCAACTTCCATTGGGGAATCCAATTCCTTGATCAACCAATTAGGTGTATCATCATCTTTCTCTACCTCTATAACATTTCTTTGTTCTTGCTTGCCACTTTATTCAGAAACTTCTTCTCTTTGACCTGTTACATCTTCTCAAATGGGAATTTATTCAATGATTTCTAGCATAGATTTAGGATCTGTATGGTTTGGAATTGTCTCCTCTATTTAATGACTTATATTTTCTTGTCTATCTAGATTTTCAACTTCATCTCTTTGAATAATGACTTATATTTTCCTGTCTATCTAGATTTTCCACTTCATCTCTTTGAATATTACTTTCTTTATTCTCTGCTACATCAGGGTTTTCTTTATTTTCAATTTCATCACACGAAAATTGTGTAGCTTCCTCCTCTTCAATTTCAATTTCAACTTCAACATGGCCTTTCTCTAGTTCTTCAAAGACCTGTGACTGTTCATTAACATTTGGAACATTCCTGAGTGAAGGCTAGGAATCAAAAGTATCTTCAACAATTATTTCATCAATAGGATCTTGCATTGCAGTCTTCCCTATTTCCATCTTGAGTACATTAGGGTTTCCTACCTTTGAGGAAAGTGTTCCTTGTATAAACTCTTCAACATTTATAGGGTTAGAACCCATATCCTAAATTTCTTCTATCACTGGATGTACCATGGGTTTGTCTTTAGACATCTTTTCTTTCACTTTCTCCCACATAGCACCACTTTTTTTAATCCGTTCTTTAGTTCTAGCTTCATCTTCTTTATAAATTTCCTCCAAAACCACAGGATTCCCTCCCAATGCTTGTTTCATACTAGCCATGTTAACAATGCCGGGAGAAGTAAATAATGCTACAACCCTTTGAGATGAAAACCTAGTTTGTGTACCAAATTTTTCTGTTACTCCTACTTCTTCATCAATAATCACTTTGGTTCTTAGTTTTACTGTAGAGGAAGATGCACCTTTAGGTCCTACTTTTGATTTATGTTTACCTATTTTTGCATCTTTTTTTTTTATCATATGGTTTCATGGGAACTTCTTGTCTTGAAATTTCAAGGGTTCTTTCTTCAATTCTTATACCTAGGGCCACCTTACTAGTTTTCCTTCTCTTCTCAGAATGCTCTCCACTCTCAAATGATGTTTCATCTATTTGCTTCCTCCTTTTATCTTTTGAGAATGTGGGCATGATTCCTCTTTCTCTCAAAGCTTTACAAAAATCATCAATCTAGTGTTGAGTATACACTAATACTAGTCTGGTGAACTCGTCAATTGATATCATATCATCATCATCAAAGCCTAGGTTTGGGATGGGTTCATCATATACCCTATCTTCATTATATAACTTGTTCAACACTTTGCCATCATCCTCTTCCAACTGATCTAGAATTTCATGAAGCTTGAGAATCCAGACAAATTCTAGAGACAATATTTCATATTTTCTTCTTCCTACTATGTGCTTGTCTTCACAATTAATCTAATAATCTTCCAAATGTGGAACATGAGCATGATAACTAGTTATATTCTTGGAAATATTTCCTTCAATATCATAATATATTCTCTAGAGTGGGAACTCTTCAAAATGGTATGTTCTCAATTCTTCTTCACACAAGTTAGTCACTTTGATTGCATTACACTTACAATTTCCTATTGCAATGGGAAATTTAAAAGAGGCCTTCTTGTGGGCATGGATATAAAGATCTTAAGATGGTTTCAACTATCTCACCAATTCTAATAATTTTTTTTTGTCTATTGGGTACTTAGGCAACATGAATGGATGTCCATCCAATCCCTCTTCTCTAATGTAAGAGTAAGCAGGGAACTATATGTACCAGCCTCCCATTGGTTGAATGGCACTTTGTGCTTCCAAGGACAATATTTTGGCTTTATCACCTTCCATTATTCTAACCAGTTTCATGGAGAACAAATCATTGGCATTCCTTGAATCATCTTTATATCCATGGATGGTGATCTGAGGTAGATGTGCATATATACAACTATTTCCCACCTTTGTGCCCAGAGTACACATCTATTTCAACCCTTGTTTGTTGGTCCTCATGGAAAAAGAGTAAATAACATATGAGGACATATAAAAGCACCTAGTTTTGGGAAATGTAGTTATTTATTCATATAATTTATCACTTATAAGATTTCCCCAATGCAATTGCATGGGACCTTCCATCAGGATGAATATTACTACAAACATCTAGGTTTCAAATTTGCTCGCATCTCTTAAACCAGCTACCCTACTTAGCAGAGCTATAATATCTTCCATTTATTTTTTGAACATAGACCTCTGAATTACCTTGGTTTGTGGTGTAATTGGTTTTTAGCACCATAGGGTACTCATAATTTCTTGATTGCACTCTTCAGCATTTTGATATGTCTTGCTCTTGGCCTTCATATCAACATTGTACATTTGCGTGTAAATGGGGAGACCAAATGTGTATATGATTCATTTCTATGAGAGGTCTACATAAATTCTCCCTTCTTTCTCAATGACCCTTTTGGCTAGGTTGTAGTAATTCCTACATTGCATAACTAATTCAAGAGCCTTCATTGCTGGTGAAACCCTCTTACCAAAAGTAACCCATTTGCTACAATTCTTGGTACATTCAGAAGCATTTTCTTGTAATACATGTGAATGGATTTCAATATCAGAAGACCATCCCATACGAGTGTTTGTAACCACTACATTGATTGGCATGACTTGTGAATTGTAGTATTTGAATTCATCTTTTTGCCTTGTGTCAGAAGTAATCAGTTTTTTTGGTGTGCTCTACATTTTCCAGAATGTTTGTCTTGTGTGCAAGTTAGGGTTAAATTTAACCAAAACTTATATTTTATAAAATTTTCAATTCATTTTCGATTAAATTCAAAAAATCAAAGAATAATCAAAATTTCAATTTCTAAATGGAAATACCATTATTGAGATATTTCGGCTTGAAAATCACTTAATAGGATATAATTCATCTAAAAACATACCTTGTTTTGGTTGATAATGATGATCTTTCATAATGCAACTTCAAAACCTTTGGTAGTTGTGTTTTGGTTTCTTGAATTTTACCTCTCCTTGCATGCTAGTGTTGTTTTTTTCTTTCAATGTCCTTCACAAATTTGTAGTATGACATGAAGTGGAGTGTTACAAAAGCTATTGCATGCTTGAAATGGTGCCAAGTACATAGGTAGTTTTCCACCTTCATTAATTACCTATTATTTCGCATTAATTCCTCAAATAAAAGTGCAATCATTACAGATTAGGGTCCAAATCCCAAACACCTAGATTTTTGTGCAGGCTCGCTACTAGAGGAGAAAGATGGCACAATGATTATATGTGGCAGTCAGATGTGAAACTGATTCTCTATAAGTTATGGGTCATTAAAGATATGTGATCAATTGGTGATCATCAGAATTAAAGCTTTCTGGTATTGACTTTGAAAAAGAAACACCAGGATCTAAGAATTAACCTCTAAGCTTCAGAAAGAGATAACCAGAACAAGAGAAAAGACCGAAAATCAATTTCAAGAGAGAGATTAACAAATTTCAAAATAGACTCTTCGTTTTCTAACTTCCGAGTAATAAAAGAGAAGGAAATAATAAAATACCAAACTCTAGTAAAAAGGAAGCTATCAGGATTGACAATTCTATTCAATGAAATACCAAGTGGAGCTAGGACCAAATGAAGATACAAATTTACTTGATGGAAATGCAAGACTCCAAGATTCTAGTTTCCGGTAATATGTTGAACTTTATGAAAAGATTGAAACACTGAAATTGAGAAAAAAAAAAGGATAAAGCAAAAAACCAAGAAAAATTGAAAGAGAGATCAGCAACCAACCGAGCCATAGAATGATGCCAAAGCAAACAAAGCACAAAGGAACAGAGGAAAGGAAAGGGGGTCAACATTTTGCTAAGGGAAAAAATGGGGCATGTTGTGAGACCACACAACAACTAGAAACCAACAAAAATAAACAAAATAATAGAAATCCAATTCAATATCTAACATCAATGTACCAACTTTCTTTATTCTTTTAATTATAAATCATTGAATCCTTATTCAAACATTCAAATTTCACTTTGATTAGCATGCAAGAGTAAGTATTATTGAGCTCACGTGTGTTTATTTGATTATTTACACCACAGTAAACTTAGAAATAGCAACTGTTTGCATTAATCTACATAATATGACAATTCCTTTTAATCCAACCAAGGATAGAGCCTTGTTGCTAGTCAAGCATTTATAGCTTGAACTAGGTTATCTCCACAATTCACCCAAACATAGCTCTACTGTCGGTTAGGCGTCTATAGCCCCGGTAGAGTTATTTGGATGGCCTAAAGAGTTGATTTTTTTTTTCTAAATAGATATAGCAATGATAGCTCATTTTCTCTTTTGATATTTCAATGATAGCTCTTTTATCAACTTGCAAGCAATGAAGCCCGCTATTAGGTTGGGAATTACAATGGTAGCAAAGGTATTTTTTCAAGTTTTTAATTAATGCAAACAACTGCTATCCCAAATTTTAGTAGAATGACTTAAATGTATTCATTTGTAGCTCAACATCAACTGAATGATTCATGCTAATCAAAGTATAAAGAGTTGAATAATTCTTAGACAATTTATAAATAGAAAAGTATCTCCGGTCAGGGCATAGATCAAAGTTCTAGAGTTGAAATTCTATTAACTTTTTCACCTTCAAAAGTTTCTAATTACTATAAAGTCAAATGATGTAACACCCAAAAAGAAATAAAAAAGCAACAAATGACTATTTACAAAACAACAAAAAAAACTATTTACTTATGACTGGAAATAATGCTTTAGGAACTGCCTATTGACAAGCAATGGGATATCTTCACTAGTCAAAGACTTCAATCTGTAAGTGGTATCACCCAAGTTTTCAGAAATTTGGTATGGACCTATCCATAATTTGTCAAATTTACCATGTTCACATTTACGTTCATGGAATTTATTCCAATATAGGACCAAATCAGCTATTCTAAAAGTCTTTAATCTAACTCTCTTATCAAACCATCTTTTTATCGTAGATTGATGCTTAGCAAAATGATCTATAGCTCAAGTATATTTTTCATCAAAATGCATTAGTTTCAACAATTGGGCTTCTATTTGATTATCTAATCCAACATATTCTTGTGCAAACTGCCAAGTAGGGATCTTTAAGTTTATTGGTAGTATAAGATCTACCTCTTAGACCAAATGATAAGGAGAATTCGCTAATGCAACTTTCATCCTAGTGTGATCTACCCAAAGGGTGAATTTTAACAAAGAATATCATTTCTTAGGATTCTTTTCAATCAATTTTCTAATTATATCCAACAGATTTTTATTTGATGATTCAACTAATCCATTTCCTTGTGGATAATAGTTAGATGGAAATTTTAGTGTTATACCATATTCAAATGCCCATTTAGAAAATTTCAATGAAGCAAAGGTAGGGCCATTATCACATACCAAAGAATTTGGTGTTCCAAACCTGGTGATGATATTCTCTTCCAAGAACTTGATAACTTGCTAGGACATGCCTTTGTCCATCTGGTGCAATAGTCTGTAGCTATTAATATAAATCTATGGCCAACAGAGGATGGAGGATTAAAGGTTCCAATAAAGTCTAGTCACCATTGTGAAAAGGGACACATCTCAATAACTAATTGCAATGGTTGACCATTGAACCTTCCTTTATCTAACATAGTTTGACATGTATAACAGTGTTTAACGTGTTCATATGTATCTTTAAAAATTGTTCGCCAATAGTAACTAACTCTCAGAATGAGGTGTGTAGTGGCTAGGGACACTACATGAGCTATTCCAAATTTATCATGTAGTCCCTGCAACACTTTATTTTCTTTTTTTCTATTTAAACATCTTAAATAGATTCCTGGGTATGTGCAGGATCATCATGGAAAAAACAGGCCTTTAAGTGGCAAAAAATTCAAAAAAATCAGTGTTAGGAAACTTGACATAAAATTTTGAATAGGTTATCTATATTATTTCAAAAATATGTAACAATAGAATCTGTAGAAAATTGAATGTAGTTTCTAAAATACTAGGTTTATTTAAAAATAAATAAAATATATTTGGTGAATATTTGAAATTTCAATGCAGTAGTACTTAAATTTTAGGGAAAAAATAAGAAGTAGGTGTCTATCTGACCACCCTAACCATAATAAAATGATAATATTTTTTTATAAGATTTTATATATAAGTATAGGACTCATGTCTGGATGTGATGTATATCTTTTTGTAATTTTTTTCCAAGTGAATAATTAATTATGAATTTTTTATTACAACTTTTAAAAAATATAAAAACTCGTATGTCTGACCACCTTAACTTGGTCAAAACTTCATGAAATTTAATTTTTCTTTTTTTAATCCTATAGTATGTGACACATGTTTCAGATTCAAAAAATGTGATACCGTTTGAAAGTTATAGATGCTTTTCAATAAGCCTATCGATCAAGACTTTAGTCGTAAATCTAATAGAAAATGAATAATAATTATTTATTAAATTTAAATTAAAGAATTATTTATATTGGTGGAAAGCTGAGAATCTCCTCTAAAAACCCTTTTTGTTTCAACAATTTTTGGTTAAAAAAAAGTCGTCAGCCTTATACCCTACAAATACCCATAATATTACCACTTTTTGGCCCATCAAGATCCTGCACATACCATCCTTCATGGTTTCTTTTAAGTAGAGCTTCTCCTTTGATCATGTAACTCTGTGAATTTATCTTAAGGGCTCTTCTTTGATTTATTTGCATATGATCAGGGGAAGTATGGCTAACCAAAGAGTGCTAGATATCTGAATACCAATATTCTTGATCTTCTTCATCCAAAGTGTGTTGTTGACTTTAAATTTGCAGGTCTATTTCAAAAATAGATCTAACCAAAGCTTGTTCCCAAACCAATATCATGGATATAATTTATAGATGAAATTATTGTAAAACTATGACCCATTTGGCTCTTTTTTCTCTGAGCTCACTTTGTATTAACAACATTTTGACTGCAAAATCTGGAACAATAGCTTTGACTATAATCCCTAGGATGTAATGTCTAAATTTAAGTACCACTCTAGCCAAAGAAAAGGCTTGTCTTTCAATGTCTATATATCTTAGCTCCACTTACTTGAATGGAGTGGTCATAAAATAAATTGGTCTTTCTTCTTTATTTTTTCCTTTATGTGTTAATACTGTTGCACAAGTGTGACCAGAAGAAACGAGTAAATATAAAAAGGTTTAGCATAATCTAGACTTACCAATACCGGTGCTTATGTGATTGCAATATTTATAGTCTCAATGGTGATCTTAGCTTCATTTTTCCATTCTATTTTGGCATCTTTATTTAACATATCATTGAGTGGTTTCACTATTTCAACGAATATGGTAATAAATTTTTGAACAAAATTAGTATTACCGAAATATAATTTCAATTCTTTTCTGCTTCCCTGGGGCTATAGTTTGAGTAATGCACTCACTTTGTCTAGGTCAATTAAAATACCTCACTCAAAAATTATATGTCCCAGTAACTTTCCTTCAGTTACCCTAAAAATACACTTTTTAGGATTTAATGAAACTCCATAAGTTTTGCACTTCTGTAGTATCACTCTAAGATCTTGAACATGATCTCTTCTATCTTTAGAAAATATTGTAAGGTCATCGATGTAAATAATGATGCATTTTCCTATTAACTCATGAAAATCATAGTCCATGGCTCTTTGGAATGTAGCTTTGACATTTATCAATCCCAATGACATCCTTCTATAAGCAAAAGTTCCCCACTTTGTGGTGAAAATTGTTTTCATCTGATCTTCCCTTGCTACCATTACTTGGTTATACCCAAAGAATTTGTCCAAAAAGGACATCATTTCTGAACTGTTAACTATTTGTAGCACTTCTTTAAGTGAGTGTAGCACATAATTGTCTTTTTTAGACACCTTTTTGAGATTCCAAAAATCTACACACAATTGTATATCACCATTTTTCTTTCTTACGTGGACCAAGTTCGCCACCCAAGTAGAATGTCTAATAGGAAAAATTATCTTGGCTAATAATTTTTTTTCAACTTCCTTTTGAATGAAAGGCTCTAAGAGTACATTTATTGGGCATTGTTTCTACTAGAAAGGCTTTGCATCAGGTTTCAATGGTATTGTATGTGTAATGATGGAAGTGTCATAAGTTTTCAAGTCTTCATATGTCCAAGATATGAATTTCCAATAATATTTAAGGGCTTGAGCAATGTTTCTATTTTCTTCCTCAGTACAGACCTTTCCTATGAGCACATTCCTAGGATCTTCTTTAGTATGCAAATTGTATAATTCAAATAGTCCTCCATCACTTTGAAGAAAATATTTATGTTTAACTATCTTATCAATGTTGAACAATTTTTCTAACTCATTTATTCCTTTTAGAATGTTATTATCTCTGGCTTGAGTTAATTCTTCATCTTGAATTTCACCGTCAGGGTGATCTATCTCTTCGATTATTTATGCTTCAAAAATACTAGAATTAGTGATGAATTTTCAATATGTGTTGGTCATCTTCAAATACCTACAAATTAGTAACATTATCAGGAATTGAAGGTAATTGTGCCAGTTCAACTATAAATCTTTTCAAATCTAAGGTCTCTAGAGGTTCTAGAGTATTGGTAGCAATAGCCAAAGCATTGGCTCTTTGATTGAATCTTCTAGGGATATGAGTAATATTAAATGTGTTAAAATATTCTATTAAATCCCATACTCAATGTCGATAATTGGTTAATCTCTTCTAGTGGGAAATATACTGCTTTCAAACTTGTCTAACCATTAATTCTAAATCATCGCACACTTTAAGGATTCTAACTTTCTTCTTGATTGCGAGGATTAGGCCATGTAAAAGGGATTTATATTCTACCACATTGTTAGTACATTGAAATTCCAATCGATATGCGACAAGAAAAGACTTACCTTGTAGGTTGAGAAGTTCAACTCCAATTCCAATCCCTTGCTTCGATTTAGATCCATCGAATTTAAGAATCCAGGCTTGATCATCTATAGCTAGTGCTTTACCATTTTTTGGTATCATTGAATTAATCATTTCAATCTGTATCTCTCGAACTTTGTTTTTATGTATTCCTGATCAATTTCTTTTGACCTTATCATGTTCTAGGAAATACCAATCCTCAATTCTACAAATTATCTATAGACATATTATAAAACTATTTTCTGAGTGTGCAACATTATGCAACCTACACCAATCTTGCAATAATAAACATTTTAGTGAAATTTTGATTTAATCACTCTCCTGAGCTTTTACAATAATATTCTTCTAAAATTTATCATAAGGACTATTCTCTTCTTCAGAAGAAGGACAATCTGATTCAATTAAAACATATGTTCCAGGAGTCAGTTGATTAGGTTTCTTAGCATCACAGGTGAAGAATTCTTTGATTTTAACTCTTGAACTTTGTGTTTTGTAAACTTCTGGTTCTACATCAATATATAAAACTTCATTTTTTTATTATAATCTGTAATCATTTATTTCATGCATGGTTCTCTTTTTATCCTAATTTGATTGGGAACTCCTTTCCATGGTAACCACATATGTGAGAAATTAGTAGCCATGTATCCATTCAAGGTTTTAGACCAATCTTTGCTCAAAAGCATAACATAAGTATCTTGTATCTCCACAACTTGAATGTCAATGTAATATTGGATTCTAGGTTCAGAGGTCAATTGCATGTAAATATTAGTCAAATCTTCAACTACATTTACTTCTATCTTATCAAGTTCAGTGACTTTCTTTAAAGAACTTGCCAAAGTTAACCCTAATGTATGACATATGGATAAAGGCATCACATTAGTAGATGCTCTAGAGTCTACTAAGCAATTATGAAGATTCTTGCCAAATATCCTCAAAGTGAGTAAAAATGGTGGAGACTCCAATTTTACTTTGTAAAAGGCTACTTGCGCATCTACTATAGGAATAATGTTTTTATCTTTTGTCTTAGCCTGACTATCTTTCACCTGAATGTCTTTAAGCTTGCTTTCTTTAAGAAAATATTCTAGAGTATTTAAGAAAGCTTTCTTGATCATAGGCATCTTGAGCAATTCTAATAGAGAAAGGCTAATCTTTACTTTTTTAATTTCTTTTGCTAAATAATTAGTCAAATTATTTTGGTTAGCGGAATCTATATTTTCAGCTTTTGAAGTATTTGATGAATTGTAGTGAGATGTTACCTTGGGTAACCCTGTGTTATTGCTTGATTTTTCATCAGGTGGAGTATTAAAGTTATTAAGTGGGATAGATGTTGTTAAAGGCCCATTGAATTTACCTCCACTATTAGTGTTATTCCTCATGTTGTAATTATGTCCCTTCTAGTATTGTTGAAAGGAATGAATTTCGTCAATTTCTTCTTAAGGCTCATTTTCATCTTAATAGGGAAAGATATATGTTTCCAATGTCATAGTTGAATTATCACTTTCATATTCATGAGTGTGACTCATGATAACAGCTGGTGGTTTGAAATGTTCATAAATTTCCAAGACTAGAGCAGAGCCATATCCTACCAAAACTAACTCATTTCCCTTAGGAGGATAGGAGTCACAATTTTCATTGTAATGCATAGCAGCTAGAAAAATGTCTGTGGCAATTTTAAACTGTGAACAATCTACTTCAACATGAGAATTTGTGTTATGAATTCTACACCAATTATTTAGTGCAAGATAAACTAAATTCACTTTTGATGTAGACCTTTCATCAATAGAGTCAAGATTATCTAAAGGCATTGATACTTCCCCATTATTAGGTCATGTATTCCAAGGTCGAGGTGGCCTAGGAGCATTATTCATCTGATTTTGTGAATTCTAATTGTTATTTTGAGCATAAAGATTTGGATTCCTTAATTGTGTAACCTCTATGGTTAATCTCTTGAGTTGAGTTGTAACTTCTTTCATGTCTTCCTTTTCCTTGAAAATCTTGACATTTTGATTTTCTTGAGTTTGCGAGAAAAAATAACTTCTGTTAGGATGTAACTCTATAATAGCTGGACCAGGGTGAGGGACTAAAGCTTGACTATTTCCTGGTTGAAAGAAAGTATTTTCAGGAAATGTCCCATTTTGGACCACTATAGGATAAACATTAGGAGTTATAGGATGACCTACAGGGACTCCATTTATGTTCAAGGTAGGTTAAATATTCAATCTATTTCTTCCATTCATCGATGATCCATTTCCAAGTTGTTTCATTTCTAAATTCACACTTACGGCTTACACATAGGCTTCTAGTAAAGTAGTAGGAGGATTTTCTCTTTGCTTCACAAACATAGCAGTTAAACAATCTAGTATTGTATAATAAATTACGATAGTAGAAAAATTATCCACTACATAAGGTTCTTGTAACCTATAATAAACCTTTTGAAATTTATCATTAAAAGTAGCTATAGGTTCTCCTTCAAACCTCTTAATTTGAGTAAATTGATGATATAAAAAAGTAGGGTCAATCAGTGTTCTAAATCTAGCTAAAAATTGAGTTTCCATGTCTTGCCATGAACTAATAGAATTACGAGGTAGGTTGATATACCATTGGTAAACTTAATCACTTAATGTGTACAAGAACAACAGACATATGATGTCTTCATGTTGAATCCTCGCTCTAAAGCATGTATCCTTGAATATACTAATATGTTCTTCTACGTATTTCTGGAAATGATATTTAGGAAACAACTTATGGGGATTTTTTGGTAAATCATTGTATACTTCAAATTGAATTGGTGAATCCACATTAAAATATACCATCACTATGGGAGGTGGTGGTATAACAATAGTTGTATTCTTCAAACTTGCATTTAAACTTCCAAAATTTTGAGGTCTAGATGATGTTCGACCACTAAGCTCGACTAAAGGCACACAAGGATCACCATATCAAGATCTATTAATTCTATGGAAATCCAGTTTAAAACTTAACAAAGCAAAAAATGACAATAGTCCCTCCTTCTAGCGCTAGTTCCTATTGATGATGATTTCACTCAGAGAAAACATGGTGAATAAATTCTCCATAGAAAATACCACAAAGAGCCTATCCTTCTTGAAAGATATGGAACAAAGAAAACCTAAAGGGAATTTTTCTTTAACAAGAAAAGTATTGGCTTTAGTTCAATCCCAAGTCTCAGATAACTAGGTCATGATTACACTAGGGTCACTCTTGGGTACTAATGTGATATTGTTGTTAATCTCAAAGGGACTATGGTTATTTCTAGTTTTGTTAAGAATAGTAAGCATCATACACAAAATTTCAAATTCATTCATAAAATAACATCATGAAATCAAAATATTTGCAATAATATTTCATGAATATCACAAATTCTTTGCTATCACTTAAGTAGATTTAGAGTTAAGCATTCTAAAATTTTATGGAAAACAAAATATTTTCAATAAAATTCCATCCACTCATTCAAATTTAGAACATTTTAAAAAATTTAAACATCTACTCAAAAAATAAGGCATATAAATACTGAAAAAAAAAAGTTTCTCCTAGTTATTCTCCATGGATGCCCCAAAGAGTTAATTAAAACAGAGCAAACTGCTTTATACTTCACTAGATTGCTTCACAACTACATATAAAATGGTGCAAGCTTTTAAAGAAAGGGGTTTCATTTTTGGAGATTGAGTAGGTTTTGTATGCACCCTTAAATGGTGCAACATACAGTCTTGTTTGTCTAAACTAACAAAACCAGCTAAAAAAGATATTGAGATAGGTAGCTATCTAATAAGCTCTGATATTAATGAATATCTATGTGCATACAAAGTTTTATGCCATAATGGTTACAAAAAGAGGAAAAAAGAACAAAACTTAAAAGTTTATGCTCCTCTGACATCCACAAATTTTGAACTTACAATAAAAATAAAGTAGGAAATGACCTTTTATAGGAACAAGGCCCCAAAATTTCAACTTAAAGTCTATCCAAAGAATCAGAAATAACAAACTAAAATGTGGCATGTGGCATCCTCCAACAGTCATGAGGAATATTCTAGACTAAGTCAAGGCTTTGACTTTATTAGCAATTTCATACTCCAGCATGAACACTTAGCACATGTTGAGGCTATCAGCTTCTTTCCAAACTATCAGAATAAGGAACATCTACTAGCACTAGAATCAACCTGGAAATTCAAAATTGTAAATAGAATAAAATCTCCATCACCCTTCTGGTGTCTGGTATTCGGTTCTTCATCTTCTCACTCATGACTCAGGCTTTGGGATTCTTTCACTGCCTTTCTTCAATGGATACACTTAGAAAGCATTTAATACTAGATGCACATGTTTAACACTTGGCCATCATCCTCTTCCAACTAATCTGGAATGTCATGAAGCTTGAGAATTTGGGAAGATACTAGAGACAATATTTCATATTTTCTTCTTACTACATGCTCATCTTCACAATTAATCCAATAATCTTCTAGATGTGGCACATGAGCATGATAACTAGTTATATTCTTATAAATATTTCCTTGAAAAATATCATAATACATTCGTTGGAGTGGGAACTCTTCAAAATGGTATTTTTTCAATTCTTCTTCGCACAAGTCAATCACTTTGATTGCATTACACTTATAATTTCCTATTGCAATGGAAAATTTAAAAGTGGCCTTGCTAGCATGGCTATAAAGAGCCTGAGACGGTTTCAACTGTCTCACTAACTATAATAAATGTATATGCATAAAATTGGTCATGTCTGATTAATCCTGGAATTTAATTAAATATTTATTATTTAATTAATTTCTCTAAAGTCTTCTAAATATAATTAAATATAATTAATTTAATTATATTGTTCATTCAATTTATTCTCCTGTTATGATTAAATAAATTGATTTTTATTTAATTATTTCACATTCGTATGTCCACTTGATTAATTAAATAAATACACTTTATTTATTTTAATTAATTATCACTTTGTGAATTTAATTAAGTCTTTTTGATTTAATTAAATTTAAATATTTCTTTTCAAATCTTTCTTCTAATTAATTAAATATCTTATTTAATTAATATCATTTACATGGCATTTCTTAAAAAAATTAATTAAATATCTTTATTTAATTAAATATCTTCCATATCTTTTCAAAATCATAATTAAATATTTTACTTAATTATGAAATCTTCCATTATTCTTCAAATCTGGGGTAAATATTCTATTTTAAGAAAAATCTCTGTCACCCATAAATGAATAATTGAATTTAATAATTCATTATTTATCTTCTTCAAAATCTTTCCATAATCTTACAAAAAGATGTTTTTTTTACAATTCATCTTTATCATCTTATCTTACCTCTTTTACACAAAAGAAAACAAATCTTGCTTTTTGTTTTCTTTTGTTTTTCTTCAGTCTTATCCATCTTCAACCATTTGATCTGCCAGGAATTTTCATAGTTGTTGATCATATCAGCCAATCAGAAGCTTTTGAAAAATCTATAAATAGCAGTGTGAATCCAAGGAATGGTTACAACACACAATAGATGAACTATAGATTAATTACATTCTAGCATCTTAGTATTGTCATTATCAGCAATAGTATTCATAGCATTATCATAGTCTTTCATTTTAGCAATCATGTCTAGCATTAGAATAATCATGTCTTAGCATTACAAACATTCATATTCAATCCCGTTCTCTAGGAAGACAATTTGTTGAGCCTAGCCCAAGATCTGAGAGCCAGTTGGAATCGACAAAACACTGGAGATAGAGGATGATAGGACAAAATCGATAACAAAATACTGAGTTTGCATCTTTATTATTTTAATATTCTATTTTTCATATAATGTCTTATTGGTGTGTTTGATTCAATTTGTTTTACATATTTATCATGCATAAAAATCGATCACACAATAAAAATATTTTTTTTGTTGGGTACCTAAGTAGCATGAATGGATGTCCATCAAATCTCTCCACTCTAATGTAGGAGTAAGTAGGGAACTATATGTACTAGCCTCCCATTGGTCGAATGGCACTTTGTGCTTCCAGGGATAATCTTTTGGCTTTATCACCTTCCATTATTCTAACTAGTTTCATGGAGAACAGATCATTGAATTTCCTGTAATCATCTTTATATCCATGGATGATGATCTAGGATAGATATGCATATATATCAAACTATTTCCCACCTTTGTGCCCAGAGTACCAATCTATTTCAACCCTTATTTGCTAGCACTCATGGCACAGGAGTAAATAACATATGAGGACATATAAAAGCACCTAGTTTTGGGAAATGTAGTTATCTGCTCATATAATCTATCACTTATAAGCTTTCCCCAATGTAATTGCACAAGACCTTCCATCAGGTTGGATATTACTACAAACATTGAGGGTTCAAATTTGCTCGCATCTTTTAAACCAACTACCCTGCTCAATAGAGTTATAATATCTTGCATTTCTTTTTTGAATGTAGACCTCTGATTTACCTTGGTCTATGGTGCAATTGGTTCTTGGCACCATTGGGTACTCATAATTTCTTGATTGCGCTCTTCAGCATTCTGATATGTCTTGCTCTTGGCCTTCATATCAACATTGTACATTTGCGTGTAAATGGGGAGACCAAATGTGTATATTATTCTTTTTTGTGATAGGTCTGCATAAATTCTCCCTTCTCTCTCAATGACCCTTTTGACTGGATTGTAGTAATTCATACATTGCATAAGTAATTCAGGAGCCTCCATTGCTAGTGGAAACCCTCCTACCAAAAGTAACCCATTTGCCACAACATTCATGGTACATTGAGAAGCATTTTCTTGTAATACCCATGAATGGATTTCAATATTAGAAGAGCATCCTATATGAGTGTCTATAACCACTACATTGATTGGCACGACTTGTGAATTGCAGTATTTGAATTCATAGATTATGGCCTTGCATCATAAGTACTCATTTTCTCTAGTATCTTCTATATTTTCTAGAATGTGTGTCTTGTGTGTAAGTTAGGGTTAAATTTAACCAAAACTTATAGTTTATAAAAATTTCAATTCATTTTCTATTAAACTCAAAAATTAGAGAATATTCAACATTCCAATTTCCAAATGGAAATACCATTATCGAGATCTTTCAGGTTGAAAATCACTTAATAGGATATCATTCATCTAAAAACATACCTGGTTCTAGTTGATAATGATGATCTTTCATAATGCAACTTCAAAACCCTTGGTAACTGTGTTTTGGTTTCTTAAATTTTACCTCTCCTTGCATGCCATTGTCATTTTTTACTTTTAATGTCCTTTGCAAATTCGCAGTATGACACAAAGTGGAGTGTTACAAAAGCTATTGCATGCTTGAAATGGTTCCTTGTACATAGTTAGTTCACCAACTCTATTAATTACCTATCATTTCACATTAATTCCTTGAATAAAGGTGCAATCATTAAAAATTAGGGTCCAAATCATGAACTCCTAGATTTCTATATGGGCTTGCTACTAGAGGAGAAAGACGACATGATGAATATACGTGGAAATCAGATGTCACGCTGATTCTCTATATGGTATAGGTGATTAAAGATATGTGATCAATTGGTTATCACTAGAATTAAAGATTTTCAGTATTGACTTTAAAAAAGAAACATTGGGATCCAGGAATTAACCTCTAAGCTTCAGAAAGAGAAAACCAGAACAAGAGAAAAGATCAAAAACCAAGTCCAAGAGAGAGATTAAAAAATTTCAAAACACACTCTTTGGTTTCCAACTTTTGAGTAAGAAAAGAATAGGAAATAATAAAATACCAGACTCTAGTAAAAAGGAAGCACCTGAGATTGACGATTCCGATCAATGAAATACCAGGTGGAGCTAGGACCAAATGAAGATAGAAATTTCATTGATGCAAATACAAGACTCTAGGATTTTGGATTTTGGTAATATGTTGAAATTAATGAAAAGACCAAAACACTGAATCTAGGGAAAAAATAGGATAAAGAAAAAGACCAAGAAAAATTCAAAGAGAGATCAACAACCAATCGAGCCACAAAATGATGCCAAAGCAAACAAAAGAAAAAATGAATAGAGGAAAGGAAAAAGGGTGTCCACATTTTGCCAAGGGGAAAAATGGGGTGTGTTGTGAGACCACACAATAGGACTAGTACACCAGAAGTGGGATATGAATCCCAATGTGTCAAAATTTTAGGATTTTCAATGTTTCAGAGCTCATCCCAATCTTCTTCAGGTTTCTAGGTGCACACCTTTCATCTCTAATCTTTTTGTTGTGATTTACATGTATTTTTATGTCATTTAGTGAATTCTTGCATTGCATTAGGTTTAAGCATTAAGTCTTGCATTTCATTAGTCTTTCAAAGCCCTTTCTTAGTGGTGAACCCCTCTTTAGTTTCTAATCAGATCCTAGGACAACCCTATTACAAGACCTCATTTTCCTTTCCATATCTTAGATTGAGATCTCTAGGGCTTTCCTTCAATGGAATGATTGTGAAATGTGTTGTTCTATACCAAAAATAATAAAGAAAACCATTTCCATTGTCTCAAGTGGGAAGGTGTATGCTTTTGTTGAACAACTGAAGAATACTGCTGCATAGATATCCCTATGGGACCTAATTTAGAATTCTCCTAATTATCAGACTATGCTTCAAGCTACCTTGCAGCAAGTAGTGGTTTCCTTTGGTACAAATGCAAATGATGTGGTAGCTCTAATACAAGGAATGAATACAGTCAATGTAGAAATCACCTTCACCAATATGAGCTACCTCCTTTGGAAATGAGAAAGAGAAATGATGCATTCATTATAACAACCACCTATGATGGGTGGGGAATAAAAAGAACCCTTGTTGACAATGGTTCCACTCTTAATGTGTGTAGTGTCACCCTTTTGGATAAAATAGGCATGGATAAATCAAGAATTCAACCTGATTCCTTATCAATTAGAGGATTTTACAATATATGAAATGAACCGCTTGGTGTAATTAATTTTCCTATCACAGTTGCAAAGGCTACTTTGCAAACTCCTATTCATGTCATGCTTGATAATCTTTCATACAATATTCTTTTAGGGAAACCTTGGATTCATGAGATGCATGTGAAACCTTCAACTCTTCATCATTTAATGAAGTATGTCTATAACAACAAAGTATAGCAAATTGAAATAGACCCAAAGAATGAAAGTTTCTTACAAGTTGAAAAAGGAATGACAAGTCTTCTAAACAGATTAATTCCAACATCAAGCATAAAACCTATGGACGAAGATAAAGAAGAGATGGAAACATTGTCAAAATTATTGGAAGATCATTGGGGTTCCTTGGAGTTCACACCTTTGTTTATGAGAGAATAGAATATTACAATAAAAGAAACCAAAAAATAAAAGCAACCAATGGCGATGTCAACACAAAATTTATAAGAAAACTCAAAAGCATCTACCACATCTACTCTAGAAGAAAACACAACCTATACAAGAAAATTCGATGAGATAGATTATCAACCACCACCAAACCCACAAGAAATTAAGAGACTTTATGGGAAAGGTTATGAATTCATCAAACAATTTGGTTATAGTGGAAAAGGATGTGGAATGAAAGAACAAGATATCTGTGTTCCTATAGAGCCTAACACACAAGAAACAAAAAGTGGTTTGAGATATTGTCCTTCTAAGATAATGAAAAAAACATAAAGAACCTCGCTAAACATCAACACCATCATAGGAGTTTATGAAAAACCATTTACTCCTCCTAAAAAGAAAGGGGTTACATGTGCTATGATTGGTACCAAGAAAAATATGGAGAAGAGGAAAGTAATGAGATTGACAAGAATAATGAAGAATACAACCCCAAATTTCCAAAGCAAATTGCACTTCCTTTAGGAGATACAATTGATATACCAATGGACATTAACAATGAAGAAAAACTAATAAAAATAGGAAAGTTCCTTGATGACGATGAACAAGAAGACCATGCAAATTTTCTTCATGAATTTCCCAAACTTTTTGCTTGGAATTATTCAAATATGCCAAGAATTGAACGTAATATCGTAACTGTAGTGCCCCTTGGTTGGTGTGGTCCTTGTGTTGTTACTGGCTCATTTGTGATGTCAAGTTTTGAATGGTATGTGGTTAAATTGATTTGTTTGATTTGTGTTTAGATAAATAAATAAATAAAATTGTAAACTAATTAAGTTAAAAGAGGAAAATAAGGTTCTTGTGTTACTTCAGTTATGATAGTAATATTATAACCTTTTACAAGAGAGTGGGGTGGCTTTCTTTCGAAGGGAAGTTACTCAAAATGTGGAAAAATTATGAATTGAGTTCTGCATGTATCAAAGGACGCATAATGGAGCAATAAATAATAACTATAATTAGCTTTTGTAACTGACAACCAAAATAGTGGTGAAATTATTAGATTCCTCCAACAAAATTCATTGATTTTCATTGGGGGTAAAAATTTGGGAGAGTAACAGTTGCAAAACGGCTGGAGCCTGTCCTTTATGTCCATTATGCAAAGATTGCCAGTTGGAAAGAGCAGTTCTTCGCCTAAGTGTGGGCAAGAATTCCATATTTGAGATCAACATCATATTTATTCATGAGACGGTTTTTACCAATGCACCCACGCTATCGACCATATCTTCATACTTTTGAATGAGGTAACTATTGGATTTGGAGAAAGTGCCATGGATTGATGCGAAAAGGGTCCTGAAGGAAATATTCACAGGTATGCATTGAACCATTATATGTATTTTCTATCAATATAGATGGTATCATATTCAATAGAAATGTATTTTCTATCAATATAGATGGTATCATATTCAATAGAAATATAATTCTCTCTCATTTTAGATGCTTAATCTTCAAACCTGTATAATGATACAAACATCACAATAAACAGACCTCCATTGGCCTAGCCAAGACATCCTGTCCCTACATGCTATAGATTTTCTCCTTTATGATTTATAGGAGTTGCTGATTGGATTAGCTTCTTATTCATGCAGCCAACACAATTGAATCACTCTGCATAGGTTAATAGGAGAGTCCACTTACTTGGCATGATTCTGTTGAAAAATAAACTCCTATTGTGGGCAAATAATGAAACACTTTACAACGGAACTGTATCAAGGGAAGGAGACAGACAAACAAGGAGACAGAAATATTTTCAATATTCTATTTCACTCAAAAAAAGATTACATTCATAAACTGTTTACATATAAAAATATTCAAAGCAAAAACTTTGTACACATATACTATAGAAGTTGTGTGTTTTCCAGTGCACTGGCACTTTTGCGCTGCTGCTCCATGTGGGATAGCTTCTGGCGCATGGGCGCAAGGCTAACTTTCTTCTGTTGTGGCAGATACTATTGAACTTCACTGTTCAGTTGCTCTTGAACATTCCTTCTGTTCTCTATGTTCTATTGAACATTCCCTTTTCTGTCTCACCCTGAAAACTTTGTCTTACACTTGCACAGAATAATGCATTCAATGCTACTTTTGGCTTTTCAGCCAATACACAGAAAATTGCCGCTCAAAAATTTGAACTCACCTACCAATAATAAATTACTGCTAGAAAGCAATTACTAGACAACAAGAATGTCAGACACGGCAGGGGGGAAAAAAGATCTGAGTTTATTTCATCTGACATTGCATTTAATGCATCTTTCTATTGGCTACTCAAGATTAATATTTCCAACACTCCCCCTTAATCTTGAGTCTTTCTGTTCTCCATCATTATTTGGAAACTTCCAACGCAATACTTCTGGAGCAACTTCCAGAGCAAAGTTTTCGGCGCAAAAGTTCCTACTCTTCAACACTCTGCTAAACTTCTGGTGCATCACCATAAAAGTTCTAGAGCACCGGTGAAAAGTTTCCAGTGCAAACCTATTCTTCAACACTACGAAAATTCCGGTGCATCACCATAAAAGTTCCAGAGCACCGGTGAAAAGTTTCTGGTGCAAACTTGTTCTTCAACACTCTGCGAAACTTCCAGCGCATCGCCATAAAAGTTTCGGAGCACCGGTGAAAAGTTTCCAGCGCAAACCTGTTTTCCTTTCTTCTGCATTCTGGAACTATCTGCTGAAGTTCTGGGGCACCTGTGCTTCTCTGTGTTTTCCAGAACTGAAGTTCTGGTGCATTCCTACACACCCAGCCTATATATTAGGCACTCAAAAGGTTCTTTTGACAAAGCCTTTGTAAAAATATCTAAGAGTTGTTGCTCTGACCTGCAAAATGCCATTTTAATTTCATTATTCTCAACCAATTCTCTAATAAAATGATACCTAATTTCAATATGTTTACTTTTTCCATAAAACACAAGATTTTTGGTTAAGGCTATTGATGAAACATTGTCACAGAAAATTACTGTTCCATCCTCTTGTTCTTCTCTCAAATCTGCTAAGATCCTTCTTAGCCACATAGCTTGGCATGCTGCTACATTTGCTGCTATGTATTCTACTTCGGCTGTGGATAAGACAACAATCAGTTATTTCTTGGAAGCCCATGAAACTGCTCCTAAACCCAAGTGAAAAACATACCTGGATGTGCTTTTTCTATCATCCACATTTCCTGCCCAATCACTGTCAGTGTACCCAACCAGCTGAAACTCATTAGAGGCGGTATACATTATGCCATAGTTTTGTGTGCCATTGACATACCTAAGAATCCTTTTACCTACTTGCCAGTGTGTGTCCTTAGGTTGCTCCATGAACCTAGAAATCAAGCTTACCACATACATTAAATCTGGTCTCGTAGCTGTCAAGTACATGAGGCTTCCAACCATGCTCTTATAGAGGGTTGGGTTAACATTATTGCTGCTATCCTCTTTACTCAACTTTAGACCTGTAGTTGTTGGGGTTGGGGTTGCTTTGCTGTCCAACATCCTAAATCTTTTCAAGATTTGTTTGGCATAACTTGATTGTGAAATAAAGATGCCATTATCCAATTGTTGGACCTCTATGCCTAGAAAATATTTTAAGAGTCCTAAATATGTCATTTCAAACTCTCTTTTCATGGCATCTTCAAAATTAGTAATGAGGAAATCTTCATCCCCAGTAAATACTAAATCATCTACATACAAGACAACAATTAAAACCTTACTATTTTTTGCCTTGATGTAAAGAGTGGGCTCACCATCGCTTTTGCTAAAGCCATTACTCATCAAGTATGAGTCAATCCTGCTACACCATGCCCATGGAGCTTGTTTCAGCCCATAAAGAGCTTTCTTCAGCCTATATACCTTGTCTTCTTTACTTGGAACTTCATATCCAAAGGGCTGCTCCATATATACCTCTTCTTTTAAGACTCCATTGAGGAAGGCAGACTTCACATCCATTTGATAAACCTTCCACATGTGTTGGGCTGCAATTGCAATGACTGCCCACACGGTCTCCATCCTTGCAAGAGGGGAAAATGTCTCATCATAATCTCTCCCAAACTACTATTTGTACCCCTTGACAACTAATCTTGCCTTATGCCTTTCTATTCTTCCTTCAGCATCACATTTGGTCTTGTAGACCCATTTGACACCAATAACTAATTTCCCTTTAGGTAAATCAGTGAGCTCCCATGTCTTGTTTCTTTCTATTGCATCTATCTCCTCATCCATGGCCTCACACCATTTCTGTTCTTTCACAGCCTCCTCAAAATAAATAGGATCACTATGAGAAAATAATGCAAAATTTACACTCTCATTAAAAGCTTCATCATACCTTTCACCTTGGTAGATCTCCCTTAGACTCTTAGTCTTTCTTGGCACTAGGGAGGCGAGAGTGGGGTCTGAATTTCTGGAGCTGCTTGGCTACTGGCCTGATGAAGAAGTCTGTTGCTATAGGTTTCCGAAGCAACTTTCCTGTTGAAAGTTTCTAGAGCATCTTCCCTGCTAGAAGTTTCTGGAGCATCTTCCCTGCTAAAATTTTTCAGAGCTCCTTCTCTGCTGAGAATTTCTGGAGCTACTGCTGCTATTTTCTGAACTGTCAACTTTCTGTAGGTTTCTGGCGCATCTGTGCTCTGCAGCTTCTTCATCCTTAAGGGGTATGGAGATAGAAATATCAGTATTGCTGTCAACTTTTCCATCCCACGACTCATTTTCTAGGAACTCCACGTCCCTACTGATGATTACCTTCTTGGTGACCAGATTATATAGCCGATAGGCTTTGGACTCTATATAGTAGCCCAAGAAAATACACTTTTCACCCTTGTCATCCAACTTCTGCCTATTTTCTTTAGGCATGTGTGGATAGGCTACACACCCAAACACTCTCAAGTGCTCAACTGACCACTTTTGTTTTGTCCATGCCTCTTGAGGGATTTTATCATGGACTGCCTTCATTAGACTTCTATTTATCAGATAAACAGTTGTTGCTACAGCTTCTCACCAATATTCGATAGGGAGTCCCTTTGCTTTCATCATGCTCCTTGCCATCTCCACAATGGTCCTGTTTTTCCTTTCAGCCACTCCATTTTGCTGTGGAGTATAACTGGCTGTGAGCTCCTTCTTGATGCCATTTTTTCTGCAAAAATTTACAAATTGATTGGAGGTATACTCTCCTCCACGATCTGAACTTAGGACCTTAATAAAGCGTCCACTCTCCTTTTCAGCCTGGGCCTTAAATAACAAAAACTTGTCAAATGCTTCAGAATTATGCTGCAAAAAATAGACCCATGTCCTACGGCTGTAATCATCTATAAAGGTCATAAAAAATTTGCTTTTGCCAAAAGATAGATTTTGCATAGGGCCTACCAAGTCAGTGTGCACCAACTCCAATGGTGCTCTAGCCCTTGTAGAGTTTCCTGATTAAAAGGCTGCCTATGTTGCTTGCCCAAAATGCAAGCTTCACATCTAACATTAGGCTCTACGATTTTGACAAACCATCTATCATATTTTTCTTGGACAAAAGACTCAAACCAGAGTAACCTAAGTGTCCATACCTGAGGTGCCATAGCTTGGAGATATCTTGAATGGCTGCTTTGAAGGCTGATTGCTGTAGGCCTTTTGACTATGCTGAGATTTGCATCTTGAGAGGAAACATTCAGTTCTGTGTCATTTGAACCACTTCCATAACTCTTTTGCTTCCATCTTTATCATAGATGATGCATTCCCCTTTCTCCATCAGCACTCTATACCTATTTTGGACCATCTGTCCAATGCTCAAGAGGTTATGTTTCAATCCTGGGGCATAGAAGACATCATATATTTGTCTTTCATCTCCATGCTTGGTTTGTAGGCATACCATGCCTTTGCCCATGACTAGAACCATCTCATTGTTCCCCATTTTTATTTTAGACTTCACGCTACTATCAATGGAGGCAAACAAGTCTTTGTTACCACTCATGTGGTTGCTGCAGCCGCTGTCCAAGTACCAAACTTCAGTGCTACTCTGTTCTACAAGGTTACATGCAATGAACAGTTGTGACTATCTTTCATTTCCAGCCACATTTGAGTCAACAACATGTGCATTTTGACTCCCTTGGTCACATTTTTGCCTACAATCACTTGCATAGTGACCATACTTTTGATAGTTGTAGCACTGGACATTTCTTTTATCCTTTTTCTGATAAGAACTGCTGTTCCTTTTTCCTCCTTGGGAGCTAGTCGCCCCCTCATGACTGCTTGCTCGGGCTGAACTTTCATCACCATCATTTCCACGTCTAGAGTTTCCTCTACCACATCTGGAGCCTTTTCTACCTCTCCCCCTTCCTCTTGCATTCGACTAAGCATTAAAAGCTTGCTCTTGGGAGGAGGTTGCAGACCTATTTAGGCGCTACTCATGGGTTTGCAGAGAACCTTGTTAGAAAACCAAGATCACCTGCATGCAAGATGGATATCTGTCACATGCAAAAGATATGAAGAACCAAAAAGATGTTCTCTGAACCTCAAAGTGTAAAATGCATTAAGAGAATTGATTATTACAAAGTGATCAATCCTTATGAAGGAGATCAAGAAACCCTAAAAGGGAAACCCTAAATGAAACCCTAGTGTGCACACTTAATAATTAATAATTAATTAATTATTAATGTGCCTAAGTTTAGCTTAAGTAATAAAGAGAAATAAGTGACTTAATTAATTAATCAATGTGATGTAATTAATTAAGCATAATAACTTATTACTCTAACACCCCCCCTTAAGATGAACTTAGGAAGAAGCTAAAACATTAGAATAAGATGCATGAAAGCAAAGATGGGTCCCGACAACTAGGTCTGATCAGGTACCCATTTACAAATGCAAGAATGAGGTAGAGAGGGAAAAACCCAGTGGGACAAAACCCCCTACAATGTGATGACATGCTACAAAGAAGCACTGGAAGAACTCTGTAGAGTAACACTAGAACCAAAATCTGGCAAGCAAGGAAAGATATCTCTGTCTACAACTGAAACCAAAATTGGAATCAAAATAATGTGACAGCAGACCCGATGCCTCGAAACACTTGAAAACTCCAAACGGGAACAACCCTAGAATCTATGAAGCAGCAAGAAATTATTGAATGATGTATTACTGAAAACAAAGTGCAAAGATGCAAGATGCACTCTCCCAACTGCCAAAAACATCCAAGTAATCGCCAAACAACCCATCAGGTCAAATCTGGTCTAACTGATAAACCTAAGATAGATACGGAAAAAGTACATGGACAGCAACATAGAGCTCCTTAATACCTTTCCAATGCTGCAAACGAGGTGAAAATAGGACATCGTGGCAAAAAGTTATGAGCTCAAAAGTCCAAAAAAATATCTGACTTCAAACAGAAATAAATGTAGTAAAACAAAAAAATACTATAAAATAAACTACACCAAATGAAAGTGCTCAGAACCAGCTTTCCGTCGATATCTCGTTTGCTCGATTTTGATACCGTATGCCCAAGTTATGGCCAAAAGAAAAAAACTACTCTTTTAGGAAAAATCAGGGCTAGGAGAGGCAAAGAGGGCCGGCCGTATGGATGACGTCATCATGACGTCATGCTGATGTCAGCAAAATCTGAGCTTAAAATTGACGGCCTAGGGGCCATCGGCAAAAAAAAGCCCACTTGCCAAAAAATTTTTGCATGGCCGGAATCTAAAGTGAACGCCCCGAATATTCCATCAGAAAATTTTGTCGGCAGAATTCGAAATATGCTTTTGAGACAGGGAATATTCCCTGGGGCACCGTGTCGCCAAATTTTCCATTGTTTACTGGATTCCGGTTGGTGGGATGCTGGAGTTTTTATTAAAAGAAGCCGGCGAACGGCGAGGAGCTGCCGCCGGCTGGTGTGGAACGTCGGCCAATGCAAAAGGTGTGTACGGCCTGAGCATGGTACAAACCCCTGCGCAGGTTTCAATTAGCCTGTCCCTTTCTTTTTTTAAAAAAACTCTCCACCGATTTTTTAAAACTTTGTTTTTTTTGAAAAATCTAATGAATTCTTTTCATGCAGGTAAAAAAATATAATTAAAAACCTGATATTTTTTTGAAGATCGTGCACAGGGACGGTACAGAGGCCGTACAGACAAAATTTTTTTTCCTCACAAACAGCCAACGCCGAATATAGGTGAGTTATATGTCATTTTTCATCTCTCGGATGCTCTGGATCTGATGGCGAGGTCCGATCTGCCTGAAAATGCACCAAAAACTACGCAACTCCTAGATCTTGCAAAAAAGATGCCTGTGGAAACCCTTGCATTAGAAACTCACTGAAAGGCCATATCTTCAAATCACGAATAGGCAGCTGCAGATCTGGAGCTCTGATACCATGTTAGAAAACCAAGATCATCTGTATGCAAGATGGATACCTGTCACATGCAAAAGATATGAAGAACCAAAAAGATGTCTTATGGAGGACCGACTTTTAGCCCACGGGTGCCGAGAAATTGCTACTATTTAGTCTGTTTATGTTGTGTTTTTGCCCCCTATTTATAGGCATTTTTTCATTTTATCATAACTTTTGCATACGAAGGTGATTTTTCAGAAACAAGATATCGTCGAAAAGCTGGAAGAGTCAACTTTTCAGTGGTGCAGATATTTTGTAGGGATTTGGTAGTTTTGTGCCATAGTTTCTAGGTTGAAGACAGATCTCCTTTTTGGCTTTCAGAGCTCATATGTTTGTAAATGGGTGACTTAATTACTTTGGAGAATGGGAACCATAGGCAATGGAGTAATTTAATTCTCACTCATCTTGGTGAGAGAAATATATTGCCTTATTTGTTTGATAAAGTTCCTCATCCTAGCACAGTTGTTGAGTATTGCATTTCGAAAGGCTTTAGGGCTAGAGTCTTTAGAGTTATTTTTGAAAATGTAAATGATGACATTTTGGAGACACTTATTCACTTTGAATGTCCTCATGCTCTTTGGACTCACATTAGAGAGGTATATGGAGACCCTGATTCTTCTCCATCTCTTGAAGCTCCTCTTTCCAACTCACATGTGCTTGTTCATTCTTCAGAGTTGATAACCCATGCTTGTGATCCTTTGGACGAGATTGCAGATGCTTCAGAGGTTCCATATTCTTCATCTTTTGTTGATGAGTCATTGAGTACTACCATTGATTCATTACAACATGTACTTGATAGTCTTCCTAATTGGTTTTCCTATTTGACAAACATTGCTTCTTTGTTTGTGGAGTCTCACATTTTAGATTTGGAGGACCAATTTGAGGGTTTATCTCTCTTATTTGATGATAGTCATGGGTCCACTATTATCACTTCATGTTTGTCTATGGAGTTTGTTCAAGATCAGTTTCCACTTGTTCTTGGTTTGTCATAGTTTGTTGTGATTGGGCATGTACCTGATTGGATTATGGCAACATCTTCATCATCCAAGAACTTGGCAACACATGAGCAGATTTTAGAGACACAATCTTCATACATATGGATTCCTCTTCCTACTTCCTATCCAGAATGGGAATCATTCTTGCAGTTGTACTTGGTGTATCTTCTTCCAAAGGGGAGAAACATTGTTTGTAGGCATTGGATTTTGTTTTGTCTTCAGACATTAACCATACTTGTAGGAGATCATACATCATGGGGGGGATATCTTATCAACATACTTCCCTCTTATGGGGGGGTCATTTATTGTATATTCATGATGGATGTAGTCCTTGGGGGGTATCATTGAGTCCTCCATACATCATGTTTACATTCGTCATGCCTTTTTTTCTTGTTTTCTCTCTTTTGGAGAGGGGTTTTCTTCCCACTAGGTTTTCCCCTTTTCTCTGCTTTATGAGAGATTGCATTTCATTTGCATCTGTAAATGGGTACCTAACATGGCCTAGTTGCCGGGACCCATAGTAGTTTGCATTTTAATCTTCTCCCTAAGTTGCACTTATGGGGGGGTGTTGGTGTAATTAACTATTTAATTACATCTTCATAAGTTTACTTAGGCAATCTTTAATTCCTAAGCTATAGGATCTTATCTTTATCTTATCGAGCTATCTTGTTGGTCAAGATAATATTTGGTTGTTGCATCTTTGCTTTTATAAGCAATCCTCATCTTGTACATTTGTATCAATTAATCATGAATCAATCTTGCATATTGATATAGCAAGCATTCTCGCCATTATCTCTCTTGTGTGGAAGTATTTTGGTCTAGCAACTGATTCCTAGTTTTCTAACACTTATCTTGATAATGTTGTAAAAATTTACATGACATAACCTCCTATGCCACAACTAGCTTTCATGTACTTGAGCAATTAAGCAACTCCCACTAGTAGTATTCAGGTGAAAAATATTACCTTTTGTCTGTACACCTATAGCAATCATGTTCTCAGAACTTCCACGAATCTTGCATGTTCCATCTTTGAACTAAAGATCATATCCCTTGTGTACCATCTGTCCAACACTCAACAAGTTTTGTTTCGGGCCTTCAACATACAAAACATCATCAGTGTTATCCTTACCAAGGAAAATAGATCCTCTACCACGAATCACACCAGCATTGTTATCTCCAAATCTTACAACCCCACTGTCATAATTCTCTAGACTCACAAACTTGCTTTTATCACTAGTCATATGATGTGAGCATCCACTATCAATGACCCACTCATCTTTTTCTTTAATTCAGGCTACAAGAGCTTTCTCATATTTAGTAGATTCAGTAGCCATAGGATTATCTTTAATAGTAGAAATGAAATCCCATTCATCTTCATTTCCATTATCTTTATCACACTCATCATCAGTCACTGCTTCTTCAACAAAGTAGCATCTCTTTTGGAATCTAGGCTTTCTAGGATTAGATATAGGAACACTTTCAGGACATCTTGATGCAAAATGACCTATTTTACTACAAGAAAAAAATTTAATAGGCAATACATCTTCATACTTACCTTTTCCTCTACCTTCTTGCTTTGCAATTAGTGCGTCTAGTTCATCTACCTCTCTTTCTTTGTCTTCAAGTTGTTTCAGTTCTTCATCATACTTGGATATATTTCTAGAACTCTCTCCCAGACTATATCTTTTCCTGTTACTTCTAGATATAGTAGCCTTGAATACATATTCAGTCTTCGGTGTAGATTCACCAAATTCACTTATTTCAAAAGTAGTTAGCTTCCTGATCAGCGTGTCTCTTGTCATCTTTTTTACTGATTTGAATTCTTCAATAGTGTGAACCTTCATCTTGTAGGAGGGAGGCAAGGATCTGAGTACCTTACCCACAATTTCATCTTCATCCATAGAACCACCGACACACGTAATAACCATTACTATTTCATTTACTCTCTACATAAAAGAAGTGATGCTTTCATCTTCACGCATCTTTAAATTTTCATACTTGCCTTTCAAACTCTATAGCTTTTCCATTTTCACCTATGCATCTCCTTCATACAAGGTTTCTATCTTCATCCAAATCTCATGAGTTGTCTACAATCCTACCACATTAGCCATCTCTAAATCTATCAGAGCACTGACCAAAGCATTAATAGCCTTGATATTATTTTTAGCTTCTTTGATCTCATCAGGAGTTGAGGGACCATTCTGAGGAATAGTATATGGATCTTTTGTAATCTTCCAAAAGGCTTCACCAATACACCTTAGCTAACATTACATCCTAACTTTCCACATTGAGTAGTTAGTGACATCAAATCTAGGGATATCCTTAAATGTTGCCATCGTCAATCACCTCAAGATTTTAGACTTTTCCAGAGGAACTTTCTCTGATACCAATTGTTTGCAAAACAATGAAAGACAACTAAGGGGGGGTGAATCAGTTGTCACATAAATTTAAAATTTTCTAGCTTAACTTAACTTTAATCTTAGATTTGATGAATAAGAAATTAACCACAAGCAATTAACACATCAGAGAGACAAAGAACACCAATATTTTTTATGTGGAAACCCTGTTAGGGGAAAAACAATGATGGATGTTAGTCTTCAATATTATACTCTACTAAAATTATAATGAGAAATAATAAGGGGAATGCACATGCATTCAGGCACACTGCCTAGAGCTCACTGCTCAATTACAAAGGGGCTCACTGCCCAACATAATAGGATTAAAAATATGGAGGATATGAACTGAGAAAATAGCTTCTACACAAGCCTTATTACAATTCCAATTAAGCTCACAAAATTCTTCACACTTCACACAATCTCTTTCACACTTTGCTTTGTAAACGAATAATATTTGCACATGCACACATAGGAGCACATTTAACACACACAAAGTTCTTTCTTCCACTACACCTTGCATCACTTATATATCTGCTACATGATATTTCATCATAACTCAGTCGGCCAAGAAAAATAAAACATATGGGTATGTGTAGGATCATGGTGGGCCAAAAAGTGGCAATGAGGAAAAAATCACGTCTTTCATTAACCCAAAAATGCAAAAATGCCGAGTTGACTTTTTTTAGGCTTGGGTGTTAGTACACACCACCAAAGAAAATACCAATCCTAGTTTTCCATATCAGATATTTGATTCAAATCGGATATCCGATTTGAAAAAGTATATATATACAAATTTCTAGATGTTTTAAAATCATTTCACAGTCAAACAACCATGGACACACATTGAGGAGGTTCTTCGCATAACGGATATCCGATTTTTCCAATATCCAATTTGAAAAGGTAAGATTTTAGATTTTTATTTGCTTTGATTGAATTTTGAATTAGATTTGTATAATTTCAATTAGTTTTTTTTGAATTTTGAATGGATTTTGATAAAAAATGAATGTTTTTTAGTGATTTTGATTTAAAAATAGTGTTGTTTATGTATTTGTATTAAAAATTACATAATTTTATAGATTTTTGTTAAAAAGTAGGGTTTTGTTTTTGTTTTTTTTTAAACTAGGGTATTTTTATAATATTTTCATTTATATTGTCTAATTTTAATTAGATTAATTATTTTTTAACTTTAATTAGGAATTATGGCTACTGAGAATGAGAATGCACAAATTCCACTAGTTGAGAATGAAAATCCACCAGCTGAGAATCAAAATGCAGAAATGCCAAATGCTCCACCACCTCTGAAACCATCAATTGAAGACTAAATTGGTGAAAAATTGGAGCAATTAAGGGGAATTTGTGATGTTTATAAGAAAATCACTTGATAATTCCATATGTCAACCACATTGATAGATATAATTACAAATGTAGAAACTCTCTCCACCCAACATAATGCCTTTCATTCATGGCGAGAAACCATGAGGGAATATTATGCATGTGGATGGTCTTATGATGATTTGAAAAAAATCCAAATAACAAAAGCTCAAATAGCCTCTTTATTTATTAGCCCATGCACTGGTTTACAAGTTAATGTTAACAAAACAAAACTTTCTATAAAATGGTGCACGCATAGGGGCATAGTAGATGAATTTTGGGATCGTTGGTGTATGGTTTTTAATAAACCACCCAACAATAATCTTGATGTACCTTTTTACTTTATTAAAAAATTATATGCTAAGTTTTTGTTAGGGCATCATGTCAATTACTTTGACATTAAACCCTTACAGGGCATTGGTGGAGGTATGCCCCAGGATAGGCCAGGGGCAATTAGAGTAGTTAGGCACTCACATGTTCCCCTTCCTCCCCTTACTCTACCACATCCAGATATTACGGAGGATGCAACTACATAGACTATCTAGGCCATTCACTCTTTAAGTGGTATTTTGGTTTCCCATGCTTCTTCAATAGCTCAACCACATTCTAGTGATCTTGGTGATGGATATAGTGCTGTTGCATCATCCTCCTTGGGTCCACATATTTTTTTGCCACATATTTGCAATACGTGCCAAAAATATGATCGGGTCCTATTGTACATCCCGCTGAGCATCCATTAAACACTTCTGATTATGACATCCAGGATGTGGAGATTATAGGATATCACACATAGGAGAGTGGAGCACACCCTATAGAGTCCTCTCTTGCTAGAGAGGTGGACATTGGAAAAGTTACACAAGTAACATTTAAGGTGTAAATTCATAACTTGCATTTTTTTTAAATGAATATTAATAAGAGATATTATCAAGTACTAATATTTATTTACATGGTCTATTTAATAGTTAATGTCTAAGGAGGAGCTCACATAGGTGACTGATAGCACCCTTAGGGCCATTTCATTTGGCCACAACACACACACAGTATGTATTTTCGTTCTCACTCATTTACATTTTTTTATTGTATACTTGCTTGTCATTTAAATTGTCATTAATGAAATTATATATTAACTTATATGTTAATCTCATTCTCTGGTTGTAAGAAATACCTAGTGTGAGCGAGGAGTGACACTCTCCAGACTATGGAGGCGCAATGTTATGTAAGGGCAAGGTAATTGAAGTCAAATTTGATTGAATTAAGATTTATAAAATCTTTTATTGATTATGCATACATTGACATAGATTGGTATTTTCATATGTACTTGTCACTTTTATGTACAGGTGATTGTGAGCTCTATATCATTGTTGACAACTGTCACAACACCTGAAGGAGTAGGTATTCGAACACCTAAAGGAGGAGGTGTTGAAACACCTCAAGCAGGAGGTGTCGAAACACCTAAAGGAGATAAAGAAAAAGATCAGCCTAAAGAGGTATGTGTTTATTTTATTTTGTGCTTGGTAAATATGTTCCTATTACCGACTATTGTATGCTAACTTGGATCAGTTTTATGTTTTTTTTCACATATATAGATTGATGTTACAAAATTTTGTTTGGTTGGTTCTTTGAGAGGGGTATATTCTAGGACTCTTGACCCTTTGAAGAGACGTATATTTCAGGTAATCAAGATTTCAATTTTAGAGTTCAATTATAATTCAATGTATATTGATTTTTATGTTAAATATTCAATTTTAAATTATATAGTATAACTAATCTCAATTATGGTTTGACTTTTTCTTGTGTAGCTACCTTCAAAGCCAACTGTTGTGCCCTTAGCACACACGCACCGTTCAGAATGGGGATCCTTTTTTCTTTCACCTTGTCAGGTCATTTTTTGTCGCTGCCTCGTTTTGCGTGCCTCCTTTTTGATGTCTTGGATGGTCAATGTTGTTTAAGGAACCCACCATAAGTTGACCATGCCTTCCCCTTTTTGTTTTTTCTACATTCTGGCGTCTCACGGGGTCCCTCTGGCAGTTTGGCCCTGCCAACAACCTCGGGCCCTGCTGGGCCCAGGCATTCAGGATTCCCTCTCTGGGTTTCCCCGCTGGAACCACTGTTCCTGGTGGCATCCGCTCTACGTCCTCCCGGACCTCGGGGTCTGAATCCCCTTCCGCTGTCTACCAAAATTTGTAGAAATATTCGATGACGGCTTCCCATCCTCTAGACCCTGAACCTCGGAGTTCCGATTCCAGGGTTCCGACCGTGTTTCGCCATCCATGACAACGAACTTCCTGCGAAGTCTTGCCCCCCGGGTTCCGCCAACATTTTTACCGACCACAGACTGTGAGAGTCCCTATCTGCCATGGGATGCTCCGGGCCCGACCATCCAAAATTTCATGGTTCCGCCGTCCATGACGGCGGATCCCTGGCAGCGTCCCGCCCTCCGAGCCCTAACCCATTTCTTGCCGCCGCCGTTCGACCGAGTGAAAACTTCAAGTGGCCACCATCTCACGCCTCCCCGGCTATCGGGCCCCCAGTTTCCCACTGCCATCGCTGATTTTCAAACACACCAACTTTTTCACCATCGTACCTGCATTAAATATGAGCATCATGGTGGTTAGGAGTATAAAATACCCACTCTAACCCATCATTATCATCTCACAGGATTGCAGAGCAATTGGAGAACCTGCTATTTGGAGCCCACCATCTTCGACACCATCATGATCATCACCCTCAGCATCATTTTGTCGACTGTTGGTGGATCCCACATCTCCCCGCACCGCATGTTTGAGGTAGGCCATCTGTCTGCCCTCCCGTGCGTTGTTTTTGTGATTTCTAAGTATTTGAATGAATAGCAATCGTTAAGAACATGTGAAAATGATAAAATGTGAGATTGCGCACAAAACCCACGTGTTAAAACTTGAGAAAACCTTCTATAGTGCCCTCCTCACCTATCCAGGACTTTTCCTCACTGACGTCGTTCTTCGCATAGGGAGATTGTCTCCTTCGGGCCCAGGGCTTGTCTTGGTCATCCTAACTCAAACAATGAACCTTGCCACCAGTAGCGATTCTTCCCTTCAGGCCCGGCTAGTCGAACTTCCTATCTCAGAATTTCGCTCGTATTCTGCCGCGTCAGAACTGCAATTTAACACCGACCTCCCGGCTACCGGGGTGCGCCCTTCTCCTCGCCATGGGAACTTCAAACAGAGAAAATGTCCTTTGGGTCTCTCGGGCCTGAGACCCCGAGGTTCTACCTCTGGAGTTCCGCAGGTGTTTTGCAATCTTCCACGGCGAATCTCGCGTGGTGACCCACCTTGCGGGCTCTGCCTTCCTATTTGCTGTCTCAGGAAATTTAACTCATTACGTCCTTATCATCTCTGGGCTCTGGATAACGGGTTTCTGTGCCTCTTTATCCGCTGTCCCAAATGGCGATCTCTCTCCATCCCTCCGTGCTCCGGGCCCCGCCTTCTCCCCGATGTTGGCTTCTCTATTTTCAGCCGGCATCCTTCGGATCTCTCGGGTCCTAGTGTCCGGACATCCGTTCTCGGAAGTCTGCCTTTCTTCCGCCATTGGGGAGAATTTTGTCCCTCAACAGAATGCCACAATCCTTGGTGATTTTGCCCCATCCTTCTAGTCGCTGGGCCCCGAGCTCCTGTTTGTCGCTGGGTGCCTCATGAACTACTAACGGCCTTCTACTCGCTAGGCTCTGTGGCCCGGGACTCCTGTCCTTGACTGCCATTACTAATAGAAAATCCTGCCCGACATCTCGATCTCTGGGCTTTGCCCTACTGATTGCCATCGGCGAAACTTGCGGATCTCAGTGAAAACACATTCCACCGAGCTCTTACTGCCGGACTTCCCCCTAGACTTCAGTCCGATGTTTGCCATCCCAAACGAAGAAGTTCGGACGCCTTCCAGGTGTTGCCAGCTCGAACCCTCAGAAAATGAAATGACATACTACCAGCTGCCCTTTGGCCCTCCAGGTCTCGGACCCTAGAGTTTTGTCTCTAGATTTCCATTTGTTATCTGCCGCTACAAACTACTATCTCCCAATAGCTCTCTAGCCTGGGACTTCCGAGTTCTCTTAAACCGATCCAAACAAGCCCAAATCTGAGATCTAACTTTGACCCACATGCTGAATTTTAGTCCCCTTCATCGTGAACCTCTTGAAATACTGAAATTTGATCGAAGGGAGTCTCTGGGAGCCTTCCACCATGTTTTCCCATCCAAACAGCATTCTTGCTAGGGAAGTCCGGCCCATCGAGCCCGAATTGTCCAAATGCCCTTAATCAAAAGATCAATAACATCTAGAGATGAAAGTTCATGATATGCTTGATTGATTATGTGAAATAAATATTATTTTCAAGATGTTGACTAACATGAATGCTTTTGTGACCCATTGTGCTAACTTTTCCCTTGCTTGCAGAATATATGGAACCGGGTGTAGGACCTTCAGGGGCATCTGCCGAAAAGGATAAGGGTAAGAAGTCAGGAAGGACCCCTTGGGGGAAGGAAGACAAAGACTAGATGAAGTACCAATTCCAAGGTGAGCCACTCCACTCAAAAGTCACAACAGATTAGAAGGAGATCACAAACACTAACATTGGCCAGGTGGATATTGATGAATTCACACAAAGGGTTAGGGTGAATCCAACGACAAAGAATGCCAGATTGATAAGACAGAGTGGAATAGCTAAAGCTGTTGGGTTCCCTCCATCTCTCGTGGCCCCCAAATTGGTCATGGCTTTTCAGAAAGCATATCAAACTGACACAAGGAAAATCATTGATAAAAAGGGCAATATTCTCGCTGACATGTCACCTGAGGGGATCACCAAGACCTTCCATATTCCCACATTCCAATAGATGGAGGTCCCCACCTTAGAAGAATGCTAGGTGGCATGGGATGATAATCTGGGTGGCTGTAAGAAGTTAATAAATCTACATTGGCTTAAGGAAAGATGGGGCAGCACTGTGAAAGTTCCTTAGGAACTCTTCCGCAGCGATTTCCATGAGGATTACCACGACTTGGTAACCATGCTGAGCAAACTTATGGGTCTCCCTGCGGTCGCCTACTTTCAGGAATGGATGGCATACTTTATTGAGCAGATCCTGCATGGAAACGAGGATGTCACAACAAAGGCTTTGTTCTACTGGGGAGCAATCATAAGCAATTGCTTCCACAAGCAGTTTGTCAACATAAAAAAGAGCTCCAAATTTTATATGACTTCCTACCTTGTCTATTCCTTGGCGGATCAAAGACAGTACAATAAGTTGTTTGTGGCACTCGATTAGGGGTAGAAGCGAGGACTCAAAGCCTTTGATAAATATCTGCAACTCTAGTACTGGAACTTCAAAAGGGATTACTGTAGAGTAAACGATGTCTTCATTGGCCACATTATCAGGTTGATTGCTGGAGACTTTGAGAGGAGAGTCTCCCACAGTGCCAGAGCGCTTTTGAAGCAGTATGCCTTTCTCTACATCCAATATCTGAAGTTCACGTACATCCGTGCCTAGGGCTTTACTGAAAGGCCAAATAGATTGCCCAATGATCGAATCATCCTCCTGGAGCTTTCTCGGCAACTCCAACACTTACAAACAATCTTTAGCAACAAACATGTAACAGGGATCTCCTATCCCATGACCCTTGGCTAGGGCATGTACCGATTACAGACTTCCCAGTGTGCTGGTAACTCTGAGAAAGAGCTGAAGGATTACCACTTTTACCTACACACTGCTCGCCCACGGATGGACCCACATGGCCACGTTAGGAGAGCACTGGGGCTAGCATATGCCCATCTCCATCACATTGAGGATTTTTGGGCCGACTGCCAGGGTAACAAAGAAGTGCGCGCAAGGCACTACATGCGAATGACTGTGCAATTCATAAGAAGGGTGCAACCATTTCCTGTACCGAACCAAGTCGAGGAGGACGAGTCCACTATCATGTATCCGAGGTACCCTGTAGTCGCCAATCTACCAATACCATCAATTGACTAGGATGAACAGGAGGTCGATGACTTGGACATGATAACCCAGCCAATCTTAACTCATACCAAAGAGTGGATCTACAGGCAGGTGGCTCATTTAAAGTGACAGGGTGTGATCTTGACTTATGAAGGGCTCAAAAGTGAGCTGAGTGCCACAGAGGATGTTGCTGCCACCACTTCAACTGGCGGGACCTCCAAGTCTCCTCCAGTCACCAGGTCGAGGAAAAGAAAAGGAATAGAAACCGAGCAATCTCTAGACCCAAAGGCCTATGCAAAGAAAGAAATAGGAGGCTCACCTCCCAAAAGGCTCAAACAGGCAGGGAGTACTACAGAACAACCTTCAACCCAAGAGAAAGAAGCAGGGGGTGTGGGTCAATTGCAACCTCCCTTGGCTCTCTCCGCCCCTCCTGTCGCACCACCCACCTCCCTGGCTATGGTCGCTGCATCCCCGCTGGCAGTGGACATTTCTGTCCATCTTGCCCCTTCGCCTCCGGCTGAGTCTGTGATAATTATTGACTCCTCTTCCACAATGACTTCTCCCCCTTGCTCTGTTGCTATGTCACCAATCACATCACTCCCTCTGGCAATAATAATTGCACCTGTTCCCACTGCCACTATGCATGAGGCTCTTTCGAGGCACATGCAGAACATTCCCCAGGAGCTCTCCCAGATCTTAATGGATCCAACTCTTCAAGCAGCCCTTGCTACTGCTCAACCTTCACAACCACCGATGGGGCCACCAACTATGGAGGCCACCATGCTAATCTCCAAGGAGTGGGAGGAATGATAGCAGGAGGCCTCGAAGCCTGTTGAGGAAGAGGTTGATGAGTACCATGAGCACCCGGAGTACGAACACTAAACCATCGACAGGGTGGTTTATGAGGATGAAGAGACGGTCTCTTCTGAGAGTGGGGACGAGGAAGACAGCTCTTATGCTAAGGAAATAATTCAAACCTTTGATGATGACCTTGAGGAGGAAATGGCACAACAGCTAAAGGACATTGGGGCAGAGGCAGAGGGGTCACCCCATGATGAAGAAGGGCAGCCACCAAAAGAATAGTAGCAAAAGGATTTAATTGAGGGTGAAACACGTGTCACCAGAAGCCCCAAGGCTATGTACTAAGGAAAAGAAGGAAGAAGAAATAGGAAGAAAAGAAAGTCCTATTTAGTAACCACCCACCGGGCTGCCTATCAAATGCCTCATATTTGTCCATGACTCTGATGAAGAGGAGGAGGATGCTGCCAAAGAGAAAGAAAAATCCCCAGAGGGAAAAGGAGCGAAAATCTTGGCCTTGACTGAGAAGGGCGAGGGTGACCATGATTCACCCAAGGGGAAATCTATTGTGCCTGAGTGGTTGGAGAAGCAGCTCAAAGGAAAAACCCCTGTGCTGAAGGACCCAA
>VDFB02373365.1:335025653-335070189 GCA_007258455.2 Sequoia sempervirens | reverse complement strand
AAAATTCATTAGGTGCATATCCAATTGTCTCAACCAATTACATTCAATTGAATGTTTCTCAAGCCTTTTCAACAGATCCATTTTGTGCCCATCTTGCATCCATTGCATACATGTCCACCAAGGAAAATACCATAACAACAAAATCTGATCTATAAACCACACACACCTATAGTGGGATTTGGTGTTACACCACCCAATCACCTTTGCTTAAAAGTTTCTAAATCCTTTTCATCAAATCCAATTCATGCACAATCTACTACCATTTCTGAGTAGTGTTTATGTTTTGATGTATTCAGTTTTGACTTATTCCAAATTTTAATTTTTTGATATTCTTGATATGTGCAATGTAGATTATTAAAAAGTTTTTGTTTGGTTTCAGGTGACAATTATAAATATAAAACTTAATAAAAATATAATGCTTTCAATATAGTTTCTGAATCCAAAACAAATACTTTATTTTTCTAGTTGTGCATCATTCACCCGCTCTGTTCATTTGTAGCCTGTGTAGTAGTGATAAGATCGATCATAGGGTTGTCTCTTTTGAAGCAAATGGTTACACTATTTTTTTTTTTAATTAGAAAATTAGTTACAATGAAACTCGTTATGTGATGCATTAGGGATGACATTTCTATTTCAAAAGAGGGAAAGTAATGGACCTATTCAATGAATTGATAACATAGAAAATAAAATGTGAATGTTAAGCTTTATTATCAATTGTTTATTTGTTCATTTATTTTAGTTTACTCACGCATTTCCAATGTTTAGATAGATGCGATAACATGTTTCTACTATAAACATTACTCTCGCGTAGTTCATAAAATTAAGTAAAGGGTGTGTTGGAGTAAATGGTGTGGGGAAAGCCAATTATCGAACCTTTAGATTTTACTATCCACAAGGCTTCGAGATAGTCCTGCATAAATTAGTCTGTTAGTCATTTGTATCTTCTAGGTGTAAATACATGGTTTAAAGGTCTTAATAGTGCATATATTCATTTACATAGCCAATTCATTATGTTCACTACCGATTAAGCCAATCCATCTATCCTAGAAATGCTAGCGTAAGCATGTCTTTCCCTTTTATAAGGTAACTCTACTTTTAATTTCTTGATTTCGTTGATAGATCCTATATTTGGGATTGCTAAAACTATGATTTTCCTTTTTGTCCATTATTTGTTAGCACATGTTCCTTTTTCTGGGTCTAGGCCATTTTGTTTTCAAACATCATAGTTGTTGCTATATTTTCTCTTTCATCTATAGTCATCCTTGTTGTTGTGTCCTTCACATTATTTCTTTGACTTCTTTTTGCCATTACAAGGTTATTCCTTTCTCACTATTCATTAATATCTTCCCTTTAGGTTTTGTGGTGAAGGTTACTAATTGCTATGTAGGTTCCCTGACCATTATTTTGCTTGCTGCTCATTTTAATTGCTGCTAGTGTGCAAGAAAATGAATTTACTGATGCATCCCTTATCAAATTTATATTTTGATGAAACAATAATGAGTTTATATTCTCTTTTGACTACATAATCTACCGTGTCCTTATTGCAAATACCTCTATGTATACAATGGATCTAGCTAAATGGATGTAGTCTTGTCACCTTAGTCCATTTGGGAAATTTTTTTTTGAAAACCAATGGCAAACTTCTCACCATCATTTTCTTGGACAATAATCTCTATTATGCTAAAGTCTCTAATATAGTTCTAGTGATGTAATCATATTAGCTACCTTGAAATAATTATTTGTCTTCTCAAATGGATTTACACAAGCTGCGATTACTTCAAACAATGTATTACTAAAATTTCATTAGATGATACCTAACTTAGATAATGAAATTATATATTTTGATGATTAGTGTACCATGAAGGTTAACGATTTAAATTTTTCTAGTGTAGGTAATTTGAGCTCGTCCAAGATAAAAATCTCGCATGGATAGGATTTACCTACTTAAAATGGATTATCGATATGTGGGTGTTTCCTCCTTGTTTAAATTAAAGTAATGGTTGGGTAATTGGTCATGTAATATTGATTCACCTTAAGTAAAATACTTAAGGAATTATAATAGGTTCTAATAACCGAGATATATTTTAATTTCATCAACAAAGTAGTTACTTCATCTAGTCATTCCTATCAAGATAATAGACTATGTTGGTGAAAGGGACTATAGCTGTAAGCCATTAGTTTTGTCATAAGGATTGTTAAAAGTCACCTAGCTAAATGTCTCAAGCTTTAGTTTTATTGTTAAATGTAGTCTTACAATTATGTAAACCAAAGATGATTTAAGTGTTTTCATAGCCTTACAAATGTAAAAAGAGTGTGTTAATAATAAAAAGAATGTGTGAGAAGAAATAAAAAATGTTAGTTAATATATGATTATTAATTGGACCATTATTGTTAAAATGAATCTTTAAATGGTCATAGGTAAATGAGTTATGTAATCAATTAAGTGAATTAATTTGTTTTGAAAATAGATAGGTTATTTAATTTAAAAGATTCATAGTAAATATTAAATGAGTTGGCTTACTCCTTGTTAACTGATTAGTAAATAAATGTAACTTATCTTTATATAATAATTAAAATATTGATTAATAGTGTTGGTGTAAATAAATTCTCGTACCTAGTTCATTCATTACTAGGGGACTTATTTACACATGTTAAGTTTACTTAGGTCATGGGAAGGAATCTTTCTAGAAGGTGTTAGTTGTCATTAGTTGTCATCTTATTTTTTGACAACTACTACATGTGAACTTAGGTAAGTGTGATTAGTTGTTACATGGCATATGATTAAGACACTTGTCATAATCCTATGACATCTTGCATCTCACCTTGGCTATATAACCAAGGGGTATCTCATTGTATCACAATCATCTCATATCATTGAATCGTATTGATAAGAATACAATTTATTCTTGTCACATTCATATTCTCTCTTATTGTGCTTTCTATTTGGTCTCAAGATCTTGGTATCCATAGCCAATTCTAACATGATATCAGAGCTCTATCAGAGTGGGTTGAGTGCCATTGGAGATTCTTTTTCTCAAGAGAGATACTAGATTTGGGGGTGTTCTATTTTAGGCTATTTATTGCAAGTTCAAATCTGAGCTTGTTGGTGCAAATCTGAGCTCACCATTGCCTCTGGAAGGTTTGAGAAAGTCAAAATTTCCTTTTGTTTTGTCCAAATCAGACATACCATGCCAAATCTATTAGGGTTTGAAGCTGAAGAGTGGCTACCAGATCGAAAAGGTAGCTACATTTTTGGAGCATTTTGGGTCAAATCTAACCCTACCATCATGTCCAGAAGGGCCAAAAAACCTAAGATTGACTGCCAAATTGTCCAAATTAGAGTAGTTGTCTAGTGAGGCAAAAAAAAAATTCTCAAGGAGTCATACAACCCCAGGTCACCATCATTGCATCGACAGTACAATTTTGAAAAATCAATATATTTTTATTTGAAAATTTTCAAAATTTTTGTTTTAGAAAATTTGACAAAAAAACCCTAATCAAATTATTTGTAAAAAAGCTTTTGATTTAAAAAAAATAAAAAAAATCAAAAGTTTGTTTTTAATTTTTTCCAAAGTACAAGGTACAATCCACAGAATGTACCATGTTCCCTCATCGTACCTTGGAGCTGCACGTGGGCATTGGGCCCCTCCATCTACGGGCCCCCTCTTTCAACCACCGACGAAAGTTGTCAAAACCGGTGACGGTGCAATAAAGAATCTAGACAACATTTCATAAAATCTAGCCTATCAATTTGAAGATTCTAGTCCCCATTTCATCAAATCCAATAATTAGAAGAACATTCATCTATAGAGAATATTTGGGGGAATATTTCTATCTAGAATATTCCATCAGCATCTAGAAAGATTTCCTTGTTGGGCCGATCAAGCATATTTCGTCAGCCAAGGAATATTCCTTTTTGATAGCCGCAGGACGTCAAATTTAATCTAGTGGTATAATGAAATCAACAATACATCAGCGTTCTTAAAAAATTTCTCCCACCTCACAGTTTGCATTTTGGTTCTCATAGGCGAACTTTGGAGGCTCATATCTAGCTCATTTGGGATTTTCTTTCTAAGCAATTTTTTTTATTTAGGCTAAGCTTTTGTGCTCTACATAGTGGTGCAATCATTTTTTGGTTTTGGTGCTTGGATTTTCCATAATTTTTAGATTCTCATAGGTGTTGCTACTTCATCCTCATTTTGGGAACTTTAGGAGCTCATATCCTTCTCCTACGGTAACATTTTTTGGTGCAGTTTTTTTTTAAAGTACATTATTTTTTGTGTACTTCTTAGTGGTATGATCAAATTGATCTTATTTTGTACCAAAAATTGGACTTGATTTTGTGGCCAAATTTGGCATTTACATGTACCAAGATCAAAGTCCACTTCACTATTTTTGGCAAGTGGCAACTATAAACACACTAAGTATAAAGTGCCAAATTAGATATTGCTTGGGGGTTTTCCTGATTGAGTGATTTGGGGGGGTAGTCTTGCAGTAATTGGTTGCATTCTTTTGCTTGGTTTGTGTTCTTGCAATGGGGAAATCTCAAATTGAACTCCTAACTCCACATAATTATGCTACATGGAGAAAGTCATTTTGGAACTATCTCATGATGAAAGGTCTAATAGGTCATCCAAAGGACACTATTCAAAAACCTATTGATGCTAAAGAATTGGCAAGGTGGGAGATTGATCATGAGGAAAAACTTAGATGCATATGTTCATTAGTCTCATTTAATTTTCAATTTCATATTGAATCATGCAATACACCTAAAGAGGCATGGGAGAATTTTGATAAATTGTATGATAAAATAGATAAGATTAGGGGCTATCAGATTGATAATGATTTGATGAATCTTGATCCAAAATTTTTTGACCACATCAAAGACTACATCTCCAAAAGCAAGCAATTAAGAACATAGTTGAAAGAATGCATTATTGAAAAAGAGGATTTACAATTGATTATGAATGTGTTATCCAATCTTGGTCTTGAGTATTCAGTGTTTGTTTATGGCTTTCATACCCATCAAATTTATATGGGAGCATCATATGTTGATCCTAAGTTTGATGACTTTGCAAATCTCCTAATCCAAGAGGAGGTTAAGTTAATGAACATGGGTCTAATCAAGTCTTCCAAGTCACATGCATTGGTGGCAAGTGAGTGTAAGGGACAGAAAGAATCAAGGAATCTTGATCAGAAGAAAAAGAAGAAAAAGAAAAAGCCACGCAAAGAATCAAAATCAGAATCCTCAAAAGGAGAATCATCTAAGAAGGAGAGGCCTTTTTGTGCATATTGCAAGAAGGATGGACATGAAGAAAACTATTGTTACAAGAAGGATATTGATAATTTTAAAAATCTTCTCAAAAAGAATCACATTGACTTGCCTTCTAGAATGTCTGAATCTTCTTCTCCCTCTACTTCAAAATAGTCTAAAAAGGACAAAGTTCAAGTATCTACATCAGGAAACAAAGGACAAGCTCTTTGTGCTCTTTCAAGTCCAGGATCAAGGAGATGGCTTCTAGATTCGAGAGCATCTCATGATATGGCATCTTCACATGCTATCTTCTCTTCATTTCATCCTTGTACTATGTCTCCTATCTTGATGGGAAACAATACATACATGAGTGTAACAGGGAAGGGATCTATTAGTTTTGGGGACAACACTTTCTAGGATGTTTTGTGTGTTCCTCACATGACAAACAATCTTCTTTCCATATATCAGACTACACATGGTGGAGATAGGAGAATTATGGAGTTCTTACCTAATTATGTCATCATTCGAGACTTGGAGACTCAAGAGATCATTGCTACTGGGGTGGTTAATAATTCATCTTGGTTGTATACCTTGGCACAGTTTTCTTCTGATGGTGACATTGTTCCTTTGACTATCGATAACATACACCATGATTTAGAGGAGACATTTGGATTCTTGAACTTGGGAATTCTCACATCAAATATAGTACTTGATCCATTAATTTCATCTCCTCCATCTACTATTATACTTGATGATGCTTGTGATTCCATAGTTTGGGTTCCTTGTGGTTCAGTGCAGCAGAATATACATAGTATTCCAAATATGGCTACTTTGGATGACTTCCTGATAGGTATTTTAGATTTTTTTGTGGAGTCTCATCTTGTAGATTTGGATGACACCATTGATGGCATTCATCTTCTCTTTGATGGAGAAAAATATTCTTCAGTTGTTGTGAGGGAACACCTTGTCCCTCTTGTTCATTGTCTACATGATCATTCTTTGCAGATTGGTGTGAGTGTGGATACTTTTGGACAACATTTGGAGGAGGATTATTTGTCCTCAGAGGGGATATCTTTGTCTTTGGATCATGTTCTTTATTAATCTCTACTAGATGTTGGATTTTCTTCTTCAGTAGTGTGGCCTAGAATGCCTATTTGGAGTGGGTCATCTTTCGACATCAACATGGAGACACTTGAGCATACTTCAGAGACATCATCATCCATCATCCATTTTCCTGATATCTTGCATACATCCATGGTTTTGTTTCTTCGTAAGGGGAGGAACGTTGTTCAGTGAGATTGGATCATTTTCAACATTCAATGTCTAGCTTCTACCATCATTGTAGGATACTCAACATTGAGGGGGGGGCTACCTTGTCTCTCTTCTACTTCTCTCCTATGAGGGGGTATTTTTCCTCACATGGGGCTTTTACCTTCTCATTCTTCATTGAGAGCATTTCTATTTTGTATTTCGTCTCTCTTTTGGGGAGGAGTTTTGTCCCACTAGATTTTATCCTTTTATCTGTTTGTGAGAGATTGCATTGCATTTCCATGGGTGCCTAACATGGCCTACTACCTGAGACCCATTCTTGCATCTTTTTTTCATTTGCATAATAATCCACTACTCCCTAAGTTTCACTTAAGGGGGGGTGTTGGTGTAAATAAATTCTTGTACCTAGTTCATTGATTACTAGGGGACTTAGTAACACATGTTAAGTTTACTTAGGTCATAGGAAGGAATATTTCTAGAAGGTGTTATTTTTCATTAGTTGTCATCTTATGTTTTGACAACTACTACATGTGAACTTAGGTAAGTGTGATTAGTTGTCACATGTCATATGATTAAGACACTTTTCATAATCCTATGACATCTTGCATCTCACCTTGGCTATATAACCAAGGGGTATCTCATTGTATCACAATCATCTCATATCATTGAATCATATTAATAAGAATACATTTTATTCTTGTCACATTCATATTATCTCTTCTTGTGCTTTCTATTTGGTCTCAAGATCTTGGTAGCCATAGCCAATTCTAACATGGTATCAGATCTATATCTCAATTCTAACAAATAGAATTGCCATGTGAATTAATTATTTAGGATCTTGTTATTTTAATATTGTATTAAAGTTGCAATCTAATATTAGGGTTGTATTATAACTAGTTCAATAAAGATTATGGTTTTATTAATGATATAGTTAGTCTTAAATATAATTGTTTGTAGTGAATAATTCCTTACTTAAGGGAATTTTTTCGTGGTTATAATACCAAAATTAGTTGTTTGTATGTGTCTTGGTTATTGGATTAAGTGTTTATGTCATTAACGGATTTTATCTGTGTAAAATTTGTGCAAGGTTCTGTGTACTAGGAAGTGTGTTTAATATGTTGGTTTCCAGAGGCATAGGAGGGGGTATATTTGTATGAATTTTCTTTATGATTTTTTAACTGTGAACTGGTTTGAATATGTTGTTGGTCATGTGAATTATGCAAACACATACCCTAAGGGTGTTTCCTCCTATCTATGTATGGATTCATGAGATTTGGTTATGATATTATATTGAAAGGAATGCATATATGTATTTTTTGAAATGCAAACCCCTAGTTTTGTACTACCTATTCATGATGGTTGAGTTGTGGCTATGGGTTGGGACATGGGTTCATGTTGTCCTCACCGGTGTTTATGTGATTGTGATAAGTGTGCAAGATAGACAATTCCTTTCTTTGTGTAGGGTTTACTAGTTGTAGGTAGGGGGAGTGGCTCTCAATGGGGGTCGAAACCCAAAGTGGTGTCCAAGACAACCCATTGGAGGGTTTCTTAATCTAGTGATAGCCTTAATAATGAATTAGGGGGATGGGTAGAATTCACATTAAACAAGATAATGGATACATCACCCGCTTGTAGTGCTTGTTTAGGCTAAGGATGGGATGAGAATTCCTAGTTGACAAGATCAAATTCCTTGTCCTCACAAAAGGAATGTTGGTTCCACATGTATCACCCTATGGGGTCAAGACCTAGTGAGAGGTTTACTAAGACAACCATAGTTTGGGGTAAGGGTCTAGTGAGAGACTGAAAGGACAACCCATGTCAACACCATAGGATGACACTCCTCCCTATTGCAGGATAGAATTCCCTACTTGTATTTCCTCTTTCTATTGTGTGAGTTCCTCTAGAAGTGAAGTAAGTGATGTAAGTGATCTTGGTATTGTTAGCAGTGTTGTGCTAGAGTCCATGTATAACTCTTGATTTTCTTAGTTTGTTACTTTCCTAACTGTTTGTTGGATGTAAGACCTTGTGTTATCTCCTAGCACGAGGAGGGACCTCAGTGTTCCACGTGGTTAGGAAGTTGGTGTTTTTTCCTCCATTGAGTATTCTTGTTGCATGTAGGTGGTTCATTTTGTTGTGCACTCCAGTTCCTGTTCCAGTTCGAGCAAACAACCTTTCATGTATTTGTATATTAGATTGTATATCAATTTTACCTCTTATTCTAAACTAATGTATTCTTCCCACATTTTTTGGGGATGCGTTGTTGTAAGACATTGTAATGATGTAACAAATATTGATGCTTTAACCTTGTAAAGAGTATTATAAAGAAATGTATCTTGCACGTGATACTTAGCTAAAAATGATCTCTAATGTTGATTATTAGTTGAAATTTAGAATCAATTAATGTGGTACTTTAAAATGAACCTTGAATGTTAAATTGATCATGTAACCTTTGTTTCTTGTAATCTTGATTTGTGAGTAGCACAGTCAAGGAATCTTAGAGGACATAGGAATAGTTTATTATGTCATGTTATGTATTCTACAGTTATTTGTTATTTTCTTAAAAATAAAATTGTTCCATTAATATGACATAGTTAGTGTTATCCTCTAGGGTTCCTTGGCAGGGACGTTACAAATTGGGAATCTAACATTTTTCGTTTGACTCAAGTGAAATCGATAGAATGATAGGCAAAATGAAACTTTCAAATAGTTTTCTCTTAGAATCACACACATATACAAAATTAAGCATCGAGTTTTACCTCTTTTGTGGATTTTTTTTGGTCTTTCCTACTTTTCCAAAATGAGTCGATTCACTAGCTTTCTTTTTCTTGATATCCTATCACCACTACTAGATCCTTGTCAATTTCTTCCCAACATTTTTGTGTTACCAAAATGGAAAATGCATGTTTTCCTTACTTTTTTGTAGAATCATGGGTTCGTTTCATTCATAATTGAAATTAATTTGGATGCCCCACTATTCGTATTTGTATGTCTTGGCCTTAAATTTGAATGCAGGCCACTATTTCATATTGTCTTAATTTAAATATTATTTAAATTTAACAATATGGTTTTCATAATTTTGATCCAATATTCGAGCTTTATAAGGAATATGCATATATATTTATATTTATATATGTGTGTGTGTGTGTGTGTGGACACGAAAAATGTAACCCTTCTACTTTTTCTCATGTTTAGGCCCTCTTAGTGATTTTAGCTTGATTTTTCCTAGATTTAATGTTGTAATGTGGTCAACACATTCATATTAGGTCTTGGGTCCCTATGAATCATTAAGAATTCTATAATGGATTGTAAAAGTGTTGTGAAGTGTTGTAACCAGATTTTTATCACTTAAAAAGCCTTATTTCAAAGTGTTGTAAAGAGTTGTAACAAACTCTCACACTTTTGTAGGCTTGACATCACTTTTTTGACCCTTTCTTATGTTTAAATGACCCCTTGATGCACTTTTTGACACTACTTGAGTGTGTTTTGGAAAATAATCTCATTAGACATCATTAAACACACTTTAATTCCTAACACCCATTAAAATTTCCTTGCTAGGACCAAGTCGCCACCTGGGGCGACTTAGTCCCACTCGGCACAAAAATAGAAATTACTTTAAATTTCCGGGAGGATATTATTCTCTTAACCTTGTGGTTGGCCTGTGATATGTTATTTTCAAGAAATTTTGTAAAATAAAGTATAAATAAAGGGCTTTCCCCTCATTTTGCATCTTCTAATTTTCATTAATTCACTCATACATTAGTATACATGCATTCATAATTCTCAAGCATTCTAGGAATTATCAAGTCTTCATTGGAGCATCTAATTGCATATCTTTAGATTTCTACATCGAGGTTTTGCTGAGTTGTAGCATTTCATGTTGTTTATTCATCATTTTATTTCTATTTCATTTCATTTTCAAGGGTTTGATTACCAAATTGGGGTTTGACCAAGGGAAACCCCTATTCTCTAACCCTTAACTCCTTTTCCCACTCTTTGCATGTGTCTGTTGTAGGTCTTGTATGTAGATTTTTCAAAGGGAAAGGTGCTAAAAGGTGTCATCATTTCGTCAAAGTCATTGAAATCAACAAATCCCTAAGAAAAGCTTGGAGACCACTTGCAACCCGATTTCTGCAGAATCAAAACTCGACACATGTCAAGAGATAAGTGCATACCGAGAGCTACAGATTCCTATCCCAAATTTTTTCAAAGTTGAAGGTGGACTAAGTCACCATCAGTGGTGAATTAGTCCCATTTCCAGGGCTGAAAAATGTTTTTTAGATTTCTGGATACCCAATTGGCTGAAACCTATTCTAACAGAATTTCCCTAAAACGGGACTAAGTCACCTAGCTTGGTGTAAGTGTTTGAGTTGACTTCAACACCAAGTACTATAGGATTCCAGAGCCTCTCTATATCACATTTCAATTTCTAGGTGCATGTCTCAAATTTCTTTCATTTTAGTTATTGTTTGTTTGCATTCTTATGTCATTTTGCATATCACAATGTGTTTTCAAACACCATGCATTTCTTAGGTTTTGAATTAATAATCAACATATTTTATCAATTTATTGCATTTATACATTGTATTTAGGCATATTTCACTCATACTTGCATTAGTTTTGAGTGGAGACATTTCCCATTTTAGCCTATCTCTCTCCTTTTAGGTGAAAATCCCTAAAAGTGTTAGAGAACCATGGGTGCTAAAATCATTGTTCACATTTTTTGTGAACCCAACTTTAGAACATTTTACATCTAACTTCAAGTGCATTTACATCCTATGCATAATTTTCATCAACATTGAATTAGGTTTTCTATTGTTTAATTTGCATCCTAGGGTTTTTAAAATTGCATTAGTTAAAAGCTCATATAGCTTACATTTTTGCATTGCATTTAATTAAAAAATTCAAAAAAAATCTACATTTTCATATTATAATTGAATCTTAAAATTCCATATAAAAATTATGAAAATTCTTTTAAAAATCAATACTAGGACTAATTCACCACACTGGGCAACTTAGTCCACATGCACATTCTACACTGTAATTTCAGTCATTTCCATAACACCTTTTGCATTTATGTTTTATGTGATTGCATTTCTGCGCTACTTTCCAAAATTTTAGTTATCATCATTTTATAGCTCTTAGTTCACATTGCATTTGTGTTCACCCGCATTTAGAAACCTTTGCATGAGTTTTTGGTGTCCTATTGCTAATATATTAGTGAGAAAAAGCTTGGGACTCATGTTATCCCATGATAATACACTTATTGTGGATCTTAAGTTCTTTAAAGCTTCAACTCCTAGTAATGCAACTAGTACACTAGGCATGGATACTACCATTAGCAACTCTTTACCTTCCAATAAAATGCAAGTTGACAAATAGAATGATCATATCCCACAAGAAAAAATGATTAACATTCACAAGGAATTAACACATCTTCAACATCAAGTGTGCCTTGAAAACATTTAAACCACTTCAATTCTTTCCATAGAAAAAATACATTAGATGCTTGAATGCAAATAAGGCCTGGACATTATGAAAAAAATAGTTGAGATATACCAAAAATATGTTCCTTCCACCTCTAGTACATCTCAAATAGTAAACATTATGGCTAGCCAAGGAGGACCTCACATTCCTCCTCCCTCAACAGTAGCATCCATACCTACCTATACCACTCCTCAAGTCACAACAACAATGCAATAGGTTGGTAATGTGATTCCTTCCTTGACTATTCCTGGTAGCATTCCTAATTCCTATGTGGCATCACATGTTCTATCGTATTCCACCATACCAACTATAAGCATTCCCTTCACTTGTACCACCACTACATACACTCAATCACCACTTTACCTTCCACCTCATATCACTTACAGTGACCCTGTCATAGCACAACTTTTCCAAACCATCTCCTCCATGCAAAAAAAATATCCACCATCAACAAAAATTAGAATGGACCACCCACCTACTATGTTCAAAGCAACCCACTATCTTTGGAAATATTGTGAACATTGATGCCACAAGGAATAGAGATGCCTAGATTTGAGAAATATGGAGGGAAGGGAAATCCTTCTAACCATGTTAATGCTTACATCGCCTTATGTAGTGGATTTGTACTTGATGATAAACTATGAACAAAAATATTTCCTAGGACTCTAAAAGACACTACCTTGGAATGGTTCTCAAGTGCATATGAAACAATTTTGAGAACCATTCCAAGGTAGTGTATTTTAGAGACCTAGGAAACAGTTTTACTAGCAGTTTATCATCAAGGAAAAATTCACTACATAAGGTGGTGTAAGCATTAATATGGTTAGAAGGATCTCCCTTCCCTCCATATTTCTCAAATATAGGCATCTATATTCCTTGTGGTATCAGTGTTCTTAATATTTCCAAAGATAATGGGATGCTTTAAACATAGTAGGTGGGTGGTCCATTTTGATTTTGGTTTATGGTGGATATTTGTTTTTTCATGGAGGAGAAAGTTTGGAAAATTTGTGTTAGGACAAGTGAATGGAATGCTTATAGATGGTATGTTGGAAGAGGATACATGTAATTCCATATAGGTATTTGGAATGCTAGTAGGAATAGTTGAGGAAGGAATCGCATTACTAACCTATTGCATTGTTGTTGTGACTTGAGGAGTGGTATAGGTAGGTATGCAATCTATTGTTAAGGGAGGAGGAATGTGAGGTCCTCCTTGGTTAACCATAGTGTTTATTGGTTGAGATGTACTAGAGGTGTAAGGAACATGTTTTTAGTATATTTCAACTATTTGTTTCATATCGTCCAGGCCTTTTTCACATTCAAGCATGTAATGGTTGAAATGTTTTCAAGGCACACTTGATGTTGAAGATGTGTTAATTCCTCATGAATGTTAATCATTTTTTCTTACAGGATATGATCATTCTGTTTGTAAACTTGCATATTATTGGAAAGTAAAGAGTTGCTAAAGGTAGTATCCATGCCTAGTTTACTAGTTGCAATACTAGAAGTGGAAGCTTTAGATAACATGAGATCAACACCAAGTGTATTATCATGGGATAAGATTGTTGATGGTGTTTTTTGCTCAGGAACAACTCAAAAAAAATATAATATCATATCTCTCTTGAAAGGTAAATCTCTATCAACAAGCTTCAAGAGATAACCCCAAGGTCTCTAATGTTAGGTCTTGACAATGCAAAAAAAAAAAAGTGATAATGTAAAAATGTTGGTAATAACAAGGGACCTTACAAAACAACTACTAGAAACTTCAAATACACCAGATCTTACAATATGTTGATGCTTTCAGTCCTAAAATTGACCCATATTTTGAAAGAAACAACAAAAGATAAATGGTTTAGAGAGATTTATAAAACTAAACCTAAGACCAATTGTGAAAACAATCAAATATTCAAAGTGGACCAATCCTTCAAACCAATTCCTGCTTAACCTAGATTAAATATGCAATTTCATAGAAATAGTGAAATATTCTAAGGAAATAAAGATTTTTAGATCATGGAGCATTCACACAAATCAACCTTATATTATAATTGAAGTGAATAAATACCCACAATTGAACTCAACACATAAATTTAAGGCCCAGGCTAACTTTACATAGAAACTTACAATTAGTAAGCTGCTAAAAGAATGCACCACGGATTGCTCAAATATTTCAAATCTCAAACCATCAACACAATTGCATCACATCTAAATCTAAAATCTAACATGTAACCATAAATTATAAGAAATTTCTCAAAGATCTGTAAAAAAAAGAACCATGCAAAGTGAATAACATAAGAAAGAGAATCGAAGAACAATGTCTTTACTTTTATTGAATCACCCAAATTTGCAACAATTCAAGTATTCACAATGTTTCAGCACTTGATCTCAAAAAATACTAACTCCAAGCTTAGTTCCCACTATTCCAACTATGTCTAACCCCTCCAAATGAAGTTGGAGTCTCAATTTATAGAAAATAACATTAGGTTGGCCCAGAATTAGGGTTTACATGATTAGGTTAGCCCAAACAGGTCGGCCTATAGAGTTTTTTAAATAAAATAAAATTACATTAAATGCTTGTAAACTATCTCCATGTCGGCCTGGCCCCTTCTAGAAACATTCCCCTTGATGGCACAAAAATCTAAGTCATATTTTGTGGTAGTGAAGTTGCATGATTAGCACAAGTTCCTAGGCGGCTGCAAGGTAGCTATTTTCCCCTTCTTTATTTTCTTCTAACTTGTTAGAAAACTCTTTAGCTTTCTCCAATATTTCAACCATATAAGCTAGATTTGGAATTGGAATAAATTTAACTCTTTTCTTGTGAGTTTTGTACTCTTCTAAATATTGGGGCATCATTTTATTCCACTCAACCTATAACTCATGACATTTATCTAGTTTTGGGATATATATAGTTGCATCCTCCAGATTATCTTTGGTTATTGGAGCACTATCAGAAGGGGCATAAATTGCATGCCACCATGACTATAACCTATTGATATTTGTGTTATTTTGACCAAAATTCCTTCTCTCGGTCATTATTTCTAGAAAACTAATACAAGGGTATGTGCAGGATCATGATGGGCCAAAAAGTGGCAATAAGATGGGTATTTGTAGGGTATGTGGTTGATGACTTTTTTCTTACCCAAAACTGATGAAACAAAAAGGGTTTTTAAAGGAGATTATTAGCTTTCTAAAAATATAAATTATGCTTTATTTTGAATTTAATAAAGAATTATTATTAATTTTCTATTTTAATTATGACTAAAGTCCTGATTGATAAGCCCGAACGGGTAGCCAAGTTGGCTTGAGTCTTGGGTATGCTCCCCAAGGTCTCGGGTTCAACTCAGAGGCCCGGGCTTATCCAATGTGTGTGGCTTGTGGGTGGTTTCACACATCCTCAAGGACTAGTCTTGCCTCACTCGCCTCCCTAAGTGGAGTTGTGTTGGGTGGGTCGCGGGGATACCCTGAGTTACCAAAAAAAAAGTCTTGATTGATAGGCTAATTGAAAAACATCTATAGCTTTAAAATGGTATCATATTTTTTGAATCTGAAATATCTGTCACATTCTATACTTTGCATACTATAGGATTAAAAAATAAAAAATAGAATTTCATGAATTTTTGGCCAAGTTAAGGTGAATAGACGGACGAGTTTTTATATTTTATAAAAGTTGTAATAAAAAATTCATAATTAATTATTTACTTGGAAAAAAATTACAAAAAAATATGCATCACATTAGGACATGAGTCCTATACTTATATCTAAAATATTATAAAAAAATATTATCATTTTATTGTGGTTAGGGTGGTCAGACAGACAACTACTTATTTTTTCCCTGAAATTTAAGTGCTACTACATTGAAATTTCAAATTTTCACCAAATGGATTTTTTTTCTTTTAAATAAACCTAGTAATTTAGAAACTACATTCAATTTGCTACATATTCTATTCTTACATATTTTTGAAATAATATAGATAACTTATTCAAATTTTTACGTCAAGTTGCCTAACTCTGATTTTTCTGAATTTTTTGCCACTTAAGGGTCTATTTTTTCCATGATGATCCTGCACATACCTACAACTATTATATATCTCCTTCATTTTTCCCTGCAACTTCATTATTTTCTTTAAGGCCTTAGAGAGGAGCTCTTTTCTATAATCCCAAACTTCTATGCATTCCTTCACCTTACCAATTTCATCAAAGGAAAAGTGTTCATCTTGAAAAAATCATCCTTTAACACCTGTAATATCTTCTTCAACTCTCTATAGTTGATTCATCAACCTTATTGCAATCTGAAGAAAACTGGGAAGTATCCTCTAGAGATTTACCAGCCTTAGCATGGATATTGAAGATTGGCTTAATTGATTCATCTCCCCTGCTACAAACGTCATGTAACCACCCCTAAGTGCTATGGATAGAGGACTTCAATCTTTCAATCTCTAACACTACTTCCTTTGGTAACAATCCCTCATGAATGGTGCTATCATTGCTAGTAGTTTGTAGAGCCTTCATTAGATGCTAGACATATTTGCAAACATCATTCAGTTGTTCTTGTAGCTTTCCCCTCTCCTTTGTTTCTTTATCCAATCTCCTCAAAATGGCCTGAGAGGAGTCTTGGAATTCTTCCCTTTCCTGTTCTTTGGTGGCTGGACCCTGATTAATGGTTTGTACCTTGTAATCGATGGGTCTCACCTCATCTTTGAACATATCTCCTGCAAGAACAACTACATGAATGAATCTATTATTGAGCTCATCTCTTGAAAACTTTGAAATAGTCTTAGCTCTTTTCCTTTATTTGGGTCTCCCCATTTGTTCCAACAGTTTTTCCCAGCTAGGAGTTTCTTCTTGGACAATTAATGGATTTTTGCTGAGCTTTTCTTTTAGCTAATGTGGGACAATAGGTTGCTCAATTTCTATTTCTTTATTTGGACTATCAATAATATTTTCCTTAGTATCTTTCTCTATTTCTGGTTGTTCTTTCTCATCTTTATCTTGGTGAGGACTACTAGCAACCTCTTCCATATTCTTCCCCACCTCAGGATGTTCCTCTTGTTCATCAATTACCACTTTCTCTAGAGACTTAGATGGTTTTTCATGGACTACCTCTGACTCCATATTCTTGCTTTCTACCCCAGAGATAGATTGCCTCATTTCTTGCACAAACTTTCTCGATTCTCCACTTTTGAGGAGTAGAGACCTCATCATCTTCCTCCTCTGGCTATTTAGAGTCATTTGATATATTTCCTTCTTCATGGATGGCTTCCTCTGAAATTTTCACATTACAAGAAGAAAATGGAGGGGAATTATTTCCTGTAGTTGCTCTCTTTTATCCATCATCAATAGGTGCCTCTTCATTATGCACCTTCTCTTTTGTATTTTTCATCTCTTTCACCAGAGATTCCTTATGATTGGGAGAATTCCTCCTAACATATACTTGAGGCTTTTCCCTAGAAATTTCTACCTCTACGACTTTAGCGGAGGAAGGAGCATCAGTGATGGTGTCAGCCTTTCTAGCTTTAGCTGCCTTCTATCTTTCTATGACCAACCTCCTCTTCCTGATTGGTTGTGAAGCCTCTCTTTCTTTAGTTCTAGCATGAACCTCAGGAACCTTCTCTATCTTGGGAGATGGATTCTCACCCTATTTATCTTGGTTTTAGCTCCTCTTTTTTCTTTTTATTAACATAGGCCTATCTTCTTCATGTCCTTCTTCATCATGAGGCTCAAAAGTATCATCACCTTTATCAGCTTTAGCCTCCTCCTTAGATTGAGGCTCCAAGTCTCCCATCAAGTTATATGTGAATTTGGTGCCATCAGCTTCCAACTCCAACACCTTGTGTTTTACCCATAGCCTAGAGTATTTCTTCACTGGCTCAGTGAATTGATCCAAGTCTGTTATTTCCTCTTTTGACCAATTAATTGGAGGTAAGGGCTTGTTCCTATAGGGTTCAAAATCATGGTGTTAGAGTAATTCTGCATTGTCATCCTATACTTGATTAGTCACCTTTGCAACTCTATACAATCTAATCAAATTTAGGGGAAGCTTAGAGAATCTTCTCCTTATAGCCTCAAATTCATCTTGACAATTTGCCCAATAATCCTTAATATGTTATTTATGCTTGAATGTTATGTTAGCTTGCTTTTAGGCTTTTCCATAAAGATCAAACTTATTTCTATTAGTGTGAGAGTATAATTCAAATTGTACCATTTCTTTTTTACAATATTGGGCACTCTAAATAGAAGGGCATGATTCTAAAGTTCCAATTCTCAATGGGAATTTTTATCCCAACCCTTTCTTATGCAACTCATGTTTTAAAATATTCTCAAAGCCTATCATTTTCCATGTCAACTCTAGCATTAGGAGCTTATTAGTTGGATACCTCTGTAATCTAAGTGGAACAACAAGAGATCCTTGTACTTGGATGTATGTGAACCTTTGAAACCAAATAAACCATTGACCATATGGCTTGATTAATTTTATGGCATCAGAAGAAATCCTGATATGGAGAGCATCCTACAACAGCCTGGGAATGTTAATGAAAAATGCATCATTGGATCTCTTAGAGTTAGTTGTTTTATGTTGTAGTTGTGGGTAAATGTCCCATATCCTGTCCTTTCCTACAATTCCTTTGCAACTGAGACCTTTATATTTGGTTTTTCTTTCCAAAATGTAGACAAGATATGAAGTCATTGTAAACCTATTGGTCTCTTGCACACTACTTAAATGGGCATCTAATTTGTTTTTTATAATTCTAGCCCAATGATAATGCTTTCTAGCCACAATTTGTGTGATGGGGTAGAACATCCAATTTTGAAAAATGTAAGCTTCTTCAACTCCCATTACCCTACCCAAAAGATTTATAATATCATAATATTCAATCTTAAAATCACTCATATGCAACTGTTTGGGAAACTTAGAGTAGTGTGGTTTGGGATTCAATATCCAGGAGTTGTTCATGATCTCCAAAGATATATTGGGGTCTTCATCATAAAAATTAATTGCTTCCCCAATGTTAATCTCCTCAATAATTTGTGATTTGAGGAAATATTAAACACCCTTGCAATAAATTCTTCAGTAATATTTTTCATGACTCTTCCCTGGGGTCCAATTATAATCCTTGTTCTGGAGTCATAATTTTTTACACATTCCAAAACTAGCTTTGGGAAAAAAAAATTTGCACGAAACCCTACTACTTGAGCCAACCTAGTGTGAGTAAGAATTTGAGCAAGCTGAGTTGGTGCATTTCCATACATCTTCTACTAAAAGTCATCATAGTCTACATGTACCATGTTTGTGTCTGTAATATTTGACAAAGAAAAAGCAATCTTGGACTCTGGTCATATGCCCTTAAAATCATACTTCATCCTTTCCACTCTTCTTTTCACCTCCTCTTCTACTAAAGCAACCTTTGATTTGGATATTTTGTTAGGACTCAATTCTACCTGCATCTACTAGAGGAAGCCAATAATTACCCAAATGAAAATAATAATATAACATTCCATTCATTTAATAAACCTTTTCAAAAAAATTTGAATGACATTAATAAGTGCAAACTATGGAATAAATATGACCCCAAATGAAAATGCAAACATAATTCACTTCATGAGATCATACAAAGATATGCAAGTGCATCATATTCAAATCAATCAATATTCCATGAAATGATCTTGTAATCTCCATTTGAAAAATTGTTCAACATTAATATTTGAAATTTGGAACTAAGTGAGAAAGGTCAAGTAATCAGAGCAAGCTTAGATTCCCCAAAAGAACTAGAGCTTGCGTAATCCGAGCAAGCTCAGATTTCCTAGGATTTGCACATTTTGCTGATTTAACTTAGAATCATGAAATAAATTTGTGGGATGGAATCTTCACACACAACAAATTATATGAAAAAATTAATTATCTTACGATCACATTCCAATCATATTTACTAAGGCTTGATTCATTAACATGCTAAATACTTGAAGTTTTAAAGGGTTCGAGCTCAGATTCGGTAAATTCAAGGGAGCTCAAAATCACCGATGGAGGCTAAATTCAAAATTTCTACATATCCAAGCTTAGGATTTTAATTATGGAAATAATCTAGAAAATCCAAGGGGGATCAGATTTCCCAAGTGGATTAAGGCTCAAAAAATCTGAGCTACCTCATAATTTCTGAGGGTCTCACTCGAGACCAAAATTTCGTTAAGTATTGAATCTATATTGATCTATATCAATGAATGATAAAAATTTCACCTCTTGAGATTAAATAATTATCCTTTCATGATGAAATCTTAGTCAAACAATTTTTTCAAGAATCCCTAATATCATTCATCTCATTTTTTCAAGTCTGCAATCCCTAGCTAGGGTTTTCAAGAAATTAGGGTTTCAAATTAAATTTCAAAATAAGGTGACACTCTTTGATCTCACTATAAATCACAAAACATAACAAAGATGAAATACCTTGAAAATCCTATAAACCCTAGTTCTTCACCCTAATCAAATCAACATCAATCATCAACATTTCTCAAATGTAGCCCAAAAGAAACAAAAAACCCAAATGATGTGCTCAAGAAAATCACACCCAAACCTTTAAGATCCAAATGCAAAACAATACCTCCTCAACACAAGTTTACTAAAATTAAAGTAGGGAAAATCAATACCAAAACAAGTCCAATTGAATCATAGAAGAAAACCCTACCTTCCAATCACACATGAGGAAAAAGGGTGCAATGGAAGTATCTAAAGAATCCCATAATGATCACATAAAACACGACCTTGACTATGGAGCTGAATCAAAATGTACAATGGAAATGGCCTTCTCCTCAAACTCAATCATATTCAAAGTAAAATGACTCAAATGACACCTCAAAGAAACTTTTAAACCCATAAAAATGAGCAATAAATGCATGAGAGTACGTCCTCAAATAATTTAGGACTACAAAGAGAGCTCTGACTTGGAAAATTTGAGGTAGCTCAGATTTTTTAGGTCAAACTAAGGTTCAGGTAATCTGAGCTACCTCAAAATTACCAAACTTGCTCCACACTTTGTTAATTTTTCCTCCAAATCAAAATTTCAAGTTAAGGTCAATTCTCCAAGAGGTAGGTTGTCATTATGATGTTGCAATAAAGCATCTCAAATGCATTTTTTTCATTAAGTACCTAGGTCAAACAAGAGATCTAGACTAAGAGACCTATCCCTAAAGTGGAAAATTTCAAGACCCTAAGGTAAACAAGCAAACCAAATGAGCAAAAGAGGGTCCCCACCTCCAGTGGGGCGTGTGTGCGAAAATTGCACAACAAAGATGAGTCTCGAGATTCTTCTCACTAAGGTATTAGAAATTGGACACCAAAAACTCATGCAAAGGTTTCTAAATGTGGGTGACTGAAAATTAAATGTGAACTAGAACTAAGAAAATTTTGATAACTAAAATTCTAGAAAGCAACATAGAAATGCAATAACAAAAAATAGAAATGCAGAAGTGGTGCAAGAGCACCCTTGATGCAATTTTAAATTATATTGTGAAACTTTAATTTTTTTGTTGTTTTGGTTTTATTGATTTAAATAAGGTCATTTGAGATCATCCTAAGTGGTTTAGGACCATTTTTGGTCATTTGGTGAAATTTAGGCAAACATTGTAAAAATTGTAAAAGTTGCTCAAGAAAGTTGTCAAGCAACTTTTCAAAAAGTGTCATTAAGGTGTTTTGTCAACAAACTAATCAAAAGGTGGTTGAAAATAGTTGTTTTTGGTTAGAAATGTATAAATATACCCTCCAAAACCTGAATTGGGGGTTGGAGACATTATTTTTGAAGTTTGATGAATGGAAAACTCAAATTTTGTGTGCATTTTCTGATTTGTAGATTGTTTTCAGGCTGAATTTATGCATTATATGGCTTGGTATGGACTCATATCAAGGATTATAATATATGGATGGAAATATATTTGTTTTTTTTTTCAATGCATTTTTTCTCATTGATTTATATTGATTTTTGTGGGAGATATGACTATTTTGATGACTTCCCTATTCTAACAATATTGTGCAGAATTTTTAGTTTGAAAAATGTGATGGTACAGATTGTACAGTCAATATTTTGATCTGAAACAAATTGGATTATTTTTTCATATGAATCTACTTCAATTTTCTTCAAGTCTCATCAAATTTCATTAATATTTGAATAAGTTATGACCATTTTTGTGAGGGCAAGTCTAAACCCTACCTAGGGTTTGTAGTTTTTGGAAAAATGCAATAACATTCTTTTCCACTGTTGGATCTTCATAAAAATTGGAGGAAAAGTTTGTAATTATGTTATATTAAATCTCACTGAAGCAATTTGTTTCAGTATTTTTTTTGTGAAATTTATTAATGACAGTTCATTGCATTAAATTGTGGGATGCCATGACAATGTTTCCAATATGATCTAAAATGCACTTAATCTTTGCTTGTGATAAATCGGTTTATGAAAGTTGTTGAGTGAATCAGTTTTGTTGTATTTTTGTTATTTTTGGTGATGGATCATTGTTTCACTTGTGCCAAGTTGTGCTAAGTTCTGGTTGCTCTGCATCAAGAAGATGATTTGGAAATGATAGAAATTAGTCCCACTAATAAACAATTCACCACCGATGGAAACTTACTCCCATTGGGCACAAAAATAAAAAAATATTTTAAATTTATGGTAGGATATTATTCTCTTAAACTTCAGGTTGGCCTGTGATGTGTTATTTTCAGGAAATTTTGTAAAATCAAGTATAAATAAAGGGTTCTCCCCTCATTTTCCATCTTCTAATTCCCATTAATTCACTCATACATTAGTATACATACATTCATAATTCTCAAGCATTCTAGGAATTACCAAGTCTTCATTGGAGCATCTACTTGCATATCTTCATATTTCTACATCAAGGGTTTGGTGAGTTGTAGCATTGCATGTTGTTCATTCATCATTCTCTTTCTATTTCATTTCATTTTCAAGGGTTTGATTACCAAATTTGGGTTTGACCAAGGAAAACCCCTATTCTCTAACCCTTAACACCTTTTACCCCTCTTTACATGTGTATTTTGTAGGTCTTGTATGTAGATTTTTCAAAGGGAAAGGTGTTGAAAGGTTTCATCATTCCATCAAAGTCATTCAAATCAAAAAATCCCTTAGAGAAGCTTGGAGACCACTTGCAGCCCGATTTCTATAGAATGAGAACCTGACACATGTTAAGAAGAGAAGTCTAGACTAAGTCACCATCAGTGGTAAATTAGTTCCACTTCTAGGCTTGAAAAGTGATTTTTGCATTCTTGGATACCCATTTGGCTGAAATATGTTTTGACAAAATTTTCAGTAAACAAAACTAAGTCATCTAGCTTGGCGTAAGTGTCCTAGCTGATATCGACAACAAATTATATAGGATTCTAGAGCCTCTTTGCATCACATTCGAGTTTCCAGGTGCACCTCTATAGTTTCTTTCATTTTTATTATTTTTTGCATTCTTAGGTAACCTTTCATATCACAATGTGTTTTCAAACATCTTGCATTTCTTAGGTTTTTCATTAGTAATCGACATCTTTTATTAGTTTATTGCATTAAGACATTGTATTTAGGTATATTTCATTCATAATCACATTGGTTTTGAGTAAGGACATTGCCCCTCTGGCCCATCTCTCTCCTTTCAGGTGAAAAACCATAGAAGTGTTAGAGAATTGTGGGTGCCAAAATCATTGTTCAAATTTTGGTGAACCAGACTTTAGAACATTTTACTTCTAGCTTCAAGTGCATTTACATCCTATGCATCACTTGCATCAACATTGCATTAGGTTTTGTATTGTTTATTTTGCATCCTAGGGTTTTCAAAATTGCATCACTGAAAAGCTCATATAGCTTACATTTTTGCATTTCATTTCATTAAAAATTAAAAAAAATTCTGCATTTTCATATTATACCTACATCTAAAAATCTAAAAATAAAAAAATTCCATTTAAAGATTATGAAAATTCTTAAGAAAATCACTACTGGGACTAATTCACCACACTGGGCAACTTAATCCATTTGCACATTTTGCACTATAATTTCTATCATTTCTAGATCATCTTCTACATTTTTGTTTTCTATTATTTCATTTTTGTGTTGCTTTCCAGCATTTTAGTTATCACAGTTTTATTGCTCTTAGTTCACATTGCATTTGCATTCACCCACATTTAGAAACCTTTGCATGAGTGTTTTGGTGTCCTATTGCTAATACCTTAGTGAGAAGAAGCTTGAGACTCATGTTATCCCATGATAATACACTCATTGTGGATCTCAGGTTATCTAAAACTTCCACTCCTAGTATTGCAACTAGTACACTAGGCATGGATACTACCTTTAGCAAATATTTACCTTCCAATAAAATCCAAGTTGACAAACAAAATGATGATATCCCGCAGGAAAAAATCATTAACATTCATGAGGACTTAACACATCTTCAACATCAAGTGTTCCTTGAAAACATTTCAACCACTGCAATTCATACCATAGAAAACATTCATTGCATTCTTGAATGTGAAGAAGGCTTGGACGTTATGAAACAAATAGTTGAGATATACCAGAAACATTTTCCTTCCACCTCTAGTACATCTCAACTTGTAAACATTGTGGTTAGCCAAGGGGGACCTCACATTCCTCCTCCCTCAATAGTAGCATCCATACCTACCTATACCACTCCTAAAGTCAAAACAACAATACAACAGGTCAGTAATGCGAATCATTCCTTGACTATTCTTGCTAGCATTCCTAATTCCTATGTGGCATCGAATGTTCTATCCTCTTCCACCATACCATCTATAAGCATTCCCTTCACTTGTCCTACCACAACATACACTCCATCACCACTTTCCCTTCTACCTCATACATTATTTTCCTCTTCCATGAGCTTAAATGATAAATCTCCTACTTGAATGGTATAGAACTTGTTTCTTCCCCTAGTTAAACACTTTCTCTTATCCCTTTGGCTAGTTTCTCACTCTCGGCCTATCATGAACGTAACCAAGAGGCGGATGACTTGCTTGATGGTTGACTTTCATTGGCCTTACTAGTCTTTTACATGTTCTTTTTCTTTTTTTGTTGAGTGTTTGCATGTGTGTAACGTGTTCCCCTATAATTTTTTGTATGATGTTCTCCTTCTATTTGTGACATTCCTCTATTTGTACCTTCATTCTTCTATATGGGTATGTGCAGGATCATAATAGAAAAAATAGGCCCTTAAGTGGAGAAAAAATTAGAAAAATCAAAGTTAGGAAACTTGATGTATAAATTTGAATAAGTTATCTATATTATTTCAAAAATATGTAAGAATAGAATCTGTAGCAAATTGAATGTAGTTTCTAAACTACTAGGTTTATTTTTTTTAAAATAAAATCTATTTGGTAAAAATTTGAAATTTCAATGTAGTAGTACTTAAATTTTAGGGTAAAGTAAGAAGTAGGTGTCTGTCTGAACACCCTAACCACAATAAAATGATAATATTTTTTTATAAGATTTTAGGTATAAGTAGAGGACTCATGTCCCAATGTGATGCATATTTTTTTGTAATTTTTATCCAAGTAAATAATTAATTATGAATTTTTTATTACAATTTTTTAAAAATATAAAAACTTGTATGTCTAACCACCTTAACTTGGTCAAAATTTCGTGAATTTTTTTATTTTTTTAATATTAGAGTATGCAAAGCTATAGATGTTTTTCAATCTCAAAAAATGTGATACTATTTAAAAGCTATAGATATCTTTCAATTAGCCTATCAATTAGGACTTTCATTGTAATTCAAATAGAAAATGAATAATAATTATTTATTAAATTCAAAGTAAATTATAATTTATATTGGTTGAAATCCGAGAATCTCCTTTAAAAACCCTTTTCATTTCATCAATTTTGGGTAAAAAAAATTCATCATCAACATAAACTAATCATACCCATCATATCACCACTTTTTGGCCCATCATGATCCTGCACATACCCATATGTCATACATCGCTTTCACCTTTTTCTTTTTCTTTTCTTGTTTTTTCCTTTTTTGGGTTGACACGAAGCATTGAGAACTAAATGTCTCTTTCATGTTGACCCAAAAGGCCCCTTTTCTTTTTACTTTGTCTTTTTCTTTTGTCTTTTCTTGTGTTTTCCTTTTGGGGATGACACAAGGCATTGCGACAAAAATATCTCTCTCATGTTGACCGAAAAGGCCCCTTTTCTTTTTCTTTGTCTTTTTATTTTGGTTTTTCTTTCATTTTCATTTTGGGGATGACACAAAGCATCAAGACACCCTATGTCTCTTCCATGTTGACCCAAAAACATATTTATTTTTTGTTGTTTTCTCTCTCTTTGTGTCATTCTTCCAATTTTATGTATTTGGGGGATGATGACAATTTCGAGCTCTCTAAACAACATTGCAGCAAAGAACATACTGACCCCAAATCCATAGATCCCTTATGTGTTTGGTGTTTCTATTTTGGGGGAAACCCCTTTCCTTTCTTTTTCTCTTTCCCTCTCATAATGTAGCCTTACTTAGAAACACATGACTTGGTATAGAGCTTTCCAAGTTGAATATCATGTATTTCTTCTTGTTTTCATTTTTCATTTGCTAATTTAAAGTAATTTCTCATAGTATAGTGTGTAGCAATTTCTTTAAAGTTGAGGCATACATTGACATTATCATTTTGCATTTTCATTTTTTTTCTTGGTCCTTAGTGTAGCCTTGTTACTTCATACGATGTGTTTGTTGCTTTGTGGATGAAATTGGGTGTAGTTTCCTTCATGATCATGATCTATCTTAGCATATTACATTCCTATTAGTGGCTTGATGTGACGCACTTCATCCCCTAAGTTGTGAATTTTCTATTCTTTCATTGGTCCTCTCTTGGAGACATTAGACACAATTTTCCCTAAGTTAAAGACCTTCCATGAACTAAGCAAGACTCCTTTGAACATCTTTTGCATGTTTCATTTTACATTTGTTATATGGCCACCTTGCATAACACAACTTGCATGCCTGTGGTGCCATCATGATTTTTCATAAGCTCCAAGCATACGAAGTTTTTCTTGTATCGTGAAGTTTGAAAATTCATTTTCTTTTAGCACACCTTATTAAAGTTATCAGGAGGTATAACTTTGGCATGGTTGAGTGGGAAGCCCATTCTGAGGCATGAATTTCCCCATAGCCACCTGCATGTGTGTGTGTGCATTCCATCCATGAGTGTATCTTTCTCACCTTTTACGCCTTCTTACTCGGTAGATAGCCATGAGTTCCATCGCCTCAGAGTGAGTATCCATTTTATTTTCAGACAAACAACTAAGATCTAATCCACAACGAGATGGAAAAACAATTGAAGCTTGATCCAACTCTCTTTTTCCTTTTCTTTCTCCTCATTTACATCATTTTCATATGTGTTTCTCTATACTCATGTTTAGTTTTCAATTGGATCTTCATCCTAGGGGCTTTATCATCTCTCTTCATTGTTTTTTGCTCATCTTGCTAGCATTCATTCATTCAAAACCCTCTTGATTGCATGTTTAGCTACTTTAGTGTGAGTTTGAAGTAGGTTCATCCTCTCACTAAAGTGGGGGCTAAAAGTGGACATGAAAAAAGTAACCCTTCTACTTTTTCTCATGTTTAGGCCCTCCTACTAATTTTGGATTGCTTTCACCTAGATTTAATGTTGTAATGTGGTTAACACATTCACATTAGGTCTTGGGTCCTTTTGCATAATTAAGAATTATATGATGTCTTGTAAAAGTGTTGTGAAGTGTTGTAACCCACTTTTTATCACTTACCATGCCTTATTTCAAATTGTTGTAAAGAGTTGTAACAAATTCATGCTTTTCTAGGCTTGACATCACTAATTTGACCCTTTCTTATGTTTAAATGACCTCTTAATGCACTTTTCAGCCCTACTTAAGTGTGTTTCAGAGAATAATATTATTAAACATCATTAAATACACTTTAATTAATGACACCCATTTAAATTTCCGTAGTGGGACCAAGTCACCACATGGGGTGACTTAGTCCCACTAGGCACAAAAAATCAACATTATTTTAAATTTCTAGTAGGATATTATTTTCTTAACCTTGAGGTCGGCCCATGATGTGTTATTCTCACGAAATTTTATAAAATCATGTATAAATAAAGGTTTTTCCCCTCATTTTGTATCTTCTAATTCCCATTAATTCACTCATACATTAGTATACATGGATTCATAATTCTCAAGCATTCTAGGCATTATCAAGTCTTCATTGAACCATCTACTTGTGTATCTTCAAATTTCTACATCAAGGGTTTGGTGAGTTGTAGCATTGCATGTCATTCATTCATCATTATCTTTCTATTTCATTTCATTTTCAAAGGTTTGATTACCAAATTCGGGTTTGACCAAGGAAAACCCCAATTCTATAACCCTTAACCCCTTTTTCCCCTCTTGGCGTGTGTGTTTTGCAAGTATTGTATGCAAATTTTTCAAAGAGAAAGGTGCTAAAAGGTGTCATCATTCCACAAAATTCATTGAAGTAAACAAAGCCCTAGGAGAATCTTGGAGACCACTTGCTTCCCAATTTCTATAGAATTAGAACTAGACAACTATCAAGAAAAGAAGTGCAGACCGAGAGCTACAGATTCTTGTCCCAAAATTTATGAAAGCTAAAGGTAGACTAAGTTGCCATCAGTGGTGAATTAGTCCCACTACCAGGCCTAAAAAGTTATTTTTGCATTTCTAGATACCCATTTGGGTGAAACCTGTTTCGACAGAATTTCCCCGAAATAGGACTAAGTCACCCAACTTGGCATAAGTATCCTAGTTGACTTAAACAACAAATTCTATAGGATTCTAGAGCCTCTTTACATCACATTCTAGTTTCTAGGTCCACCTCTCCAATTTATTTTATTTTTGTTATTGTTTTCTTGCATTCTTAGATCATTTTGCATATCACAATCTGTTTTCAAACATATTGCATTTCATAGGTTTTGCATTAATAATTGAAATATTTTATCATTTTATTGCATTTATACAAATGTGTATTTAGGAATATTTCATTCAAACTTTCATTAGTTTTGAGTGGGGACATTTCCCATTTTGGCCCATCTCTCTTGTTTTAGGTGAAAAACCCTAGAATTGTTAGAGAACCATCGGTGCCAAAATATTTGTCCACAAATATATATATATATATATATTTCACTTTTATAATAGTATATTATTCAATCACTTCTAAGCAAGGAATAATTTATTTATTTTTCAAATAATTGTTTTTAAAAGAAGTAGTTTTCTTATCCTTCAAGCATGCCCTTTTAATTACATACAAACATGTTTAAAAATCCTGTCATTCTCTTTTTAATTTCAAAACATTTGATAAAAAAAACAATTAAGTCATATGTATAATATTCCATAAGACTATTCTTTTCAAACATTGAATCATTCAAATTAAGTTAAATTATAATCTTCTAGATGAAGTTTGACATGTAATTATCATACTATTTTGTGGTGTGTGCGCCCAGATTTCATCAAGCTTATCATTCAATTTGGCTAAATGATCCTACCTCAACCGTGTTCTTATCCTTCAACTTGTTTCCCTACATTTACACACACTCACACTTACACAATTCATCAGTAAAGTTCAATCATGATAAATCATAAGATATTTCAAAGGATCACATAGTAAAAAAATAGTCAACTTCTTTCAAACATTTCAAAAATGTCAAAATTTTCATTCAACATATTGAATTTCCTCAATAATTCAATTTATCATATTATAATTTAAATGCAATAAAAATTGGGTTATGACAATTGATGATTAGTGTTGTTTTATTTGTTGTTGATGGTTTTTCACATCATGTGTTAGCATCAATGAAAAATGGGTAGATTTTTATATGTATGCATAGTTGGTGTTGTCATTAATGTCAACAAGCTTATATGTTTTCATTGGTATAAGAAGGATTTTGTTGCAAGGATAAGTATTTTATATTGAGTTGATGTTGTCTCTGATGATGCCTTGATTAGTTACATTATGTTTACATCAGTAAGCTACTAGTGTCAACCTCTAGTGTTTCTTTGATAAGCTTTTATCTATGGATGTATGGTTGAATTGCTATGTTGTATTTGTCTTGGTTGTGATGAGGAAGTACTAAATATGTTGAGGATGTGTCTCTAGTTCTTTGCTTCCAAGTACTTTTGAGAAAATTTGAATAAAAATAGGAAACAATGTGCTGTAGTGGTGTTTAGTGTTGTAGAGTAGCATTTTGAATTTTTACCACATTTCTTTTGGGTTGAAGATCTATTCATGCAATTTAGATATGAAGATCAGAGGTATTATATAAGGAATTTGGTGTGCTAGGTTATTGTGCTAAGGAATTTGTTTTCACTAATCTGTAAACTATGTATTGTAGAGGTTTCTAGGAGAAATGTTTTTTCTCCACATTTCTCTACATAATAGTTTCAAGTCTTATGAGCCTGGAACTATTCTTATAATGTTTGTGTCTTTCTTGATTTTAAGTATTTTAAGGTTTGGTGCTTCAAAATTCAATTTCTTGAGTTATAGTGTATGGAATTGATTCAAGTGTACTAGGCATGTACATTCTTCAAGTTAAAGTTGTTGCAAAGGAATTTTCTAGTTTTAGGGTTTTTTTGGAATATTATAGATTGTGTTTAAGTGTGGTGTGTTGTTTGCAAGCTATCTTTGGATTTGAGGAAGCATGTACTTAAGTTCTAATGGTGTTAACAGAGGTTTGGCCAACCTTAGGTGTTTACACTAATTATGATGATGTTTTAGTGTTTGTGGAACTGTGGCATGAAATGTATGTGTGGATTTAGGTCCTAGGTAAGGTTTATTATGGTACACTTTCATTCCTTTCCACCGTAAGAATGTTTTGGTGTTGAACTAATTTGAAGTTACACGATTGAGGTGCATAGTTGACCTTGAAGAATGTTTTCAAGGTTGAACATGGTATAACTAAGTGTTAAGATGTTGAGGGATGTTGAGATAGAGGTGCATAATGTAAGTGATGCTAATTTCAATGTTGTAGGGTGCAAATTTGTGAAGTGTAGTACGATATTTCATGTGTTAGATTACTAGATATAGTGAGCATAAGGTGTCTACAATTCTTCAATAATACTATTAAGGTATTGGTGATAGTGTGGTGGAATTTTCCGTTGCATTTATATGATGTTCTCATTGTAACATTCTTCTCTATCTTTTTTTCTATTCTAGTAGCAAGCCTTTCTTTCTTTTGGGAAGTGAACCCTCTGATAGTGAGCCTTATTGTACTCAGTGTTGATATTACTTTATATTATGATCTAATCCTCACCATGGCTTTTCCTATATTTGGTTTTCTACATAAATCTAGTGTTTCTTTGTACATGGTATTGCCTTTATTCTATATATGTTATCTTCCTTCATGATAAATCATTCTAACAAATTAGGGGTTAATTAATTTGATGTGGATCTGAATGCTTGCGAGGGTTTTGAATTTTTAACATACAAATAATTCACCCCCCTCTTAGTTGTCTTGTGCATTCAATATAGGGATTTGAATGCAATAATGGATAAATGATATTAAAACTTCCTTTAATCCTTTACAAAGCTAAAACATGTGCATTCAAAGAGTGAGGAAATGTTTTTTCCTTTTATGGGCTTTCCTTATTCAGAACCTATGTTAGTGTTTCCAATTCCATAATGCTAATGTCAATAATAGAATGATAAATAATAGGAAGGAATGTTGACTCATCAAATTGTGTCAACACACCACCCTTCAATGGCATCCTTGATGAACTCAATTCATGCACATCACTTCAAAGTCTTGGTTATTTTCTTCTTGAATTCCTTAGATACCTAAAATAAGGTTTAGCATTCACAAACAATGATAACATAAACATGTATAAACTCACATACGATTTGACATGATGCTTGGATCTTGAATTGCTATAATGAATCTTTGAGATGTTTCTCCTGACTTGGTCTTAATGCTCTTGATCATGAGTTTTCCAATAATTTTCCTAGATATATTTCAAATGATGCAATAGTTAGGTATTTATAGGTATTTATTCAATTTCCTACAAACTATATCCTAATAGCCAATAGTTGCAATTTATATTTCAAATGCTAAAATGTCAACACCAACATATTCAAATTTAGATCCCAGTAAAATAGGGGGACTTAGATTCCCATTGGAATCCCAATCCAAGCAATTTTTTAGGATTTTAGTTGTCGGGGGTAAAATATTAAATAAATATAATTGTTCAATGCCCATGATTTCATAGAAATTGTTACAAATAGGCCATAGAATGTATAATTTAGAAAATTAGGGGCTTAATTAGGTTCAATAATTTAAGGGGGGATAAAACATAGTGTGAAATTTTCACGGGTGACAATTTATGATGGTATAATTATAATTTAAATATTAAAAAACACATCATGCTTCTCTAATTTGTAGTTGTGTGAACCCTTATGTTGTCAAAAGCAATTTTAAAATTTTCTAAATCTAAGCATAGAAGAAATATTTTAAGAGATGCATAAATTATATAATTCAACTCACTAAATTTCATTCTTTTAATCATTGCACAAAAAATAAAATATAAAATTGGATTATTTATTTAATAGTCTAGTTATTGTATGATTCATCATAGTCAAATAGCTAGCTAGTTAAATTTAATATTTTTCTATAATGAGCTTTAATTTAAGAATAGAGAATTTGATTAAAAAACTATAAATCAATTTTATAATTAATTTTATCATTATTATATATGAGAGAATTAATTAATTAAATCTAGTTTTGGTATATATAGATATATATTTTTGATCAATACCTCACAAATTTTTAGTTTGGCTTGAGCCAATTGGTTGGAATTTTTACTCGAGTCTAGTCCATTGGATGCCACAAATGGTGTACCTCCTCCCCTTCAAAAACATAAGTGAATAGTCTAAGTCCATGAACACAATAGCCCAATAGGGGTGTAAGGCCTATGCGCATACCATCCCTATGATGGATTGGAACAACATAGGCCTCTATGTCTATCATGTGGTATGAATACTATTACTAGCCTCAACATTACAATATTAGCGAAGGAATAATGCCTATGAACAAAATGGCCCAACAAATATTTAAACCTTGGTGCCATAAAAACAACACCACCAATTCTCCATAACACTATGGGATGAACCTAGTGGTTTTGATATTTTCAAAACAAGTTAAATTAGTTGGTTAAATTAATTTATAGAGTGATTTTTTTCATTTCAAATGAATTCATAAGGTTGAGAATTAAAATATATCCATGTATACATACACACACATACATACATAGATATATCGATAAATATGTATAAATATATATGTATATATTAATACATATACATATGCATATGTATCTATATATATATACACATACACACATGAGTTAATATGTTCCAGGTGACTATTCTATCTTTCTAAAGCTAGAGTAACTAAGATGTCCATTAATCTGGCTAGTTATGTGATTTAATTGTGTACCAATGGCATTTGTAAAGTGTAATAATATAATATTTATCCCTTGTAATTTAACCTAATTATCTTTTAAGGAATTGAGTAGAATTTTATGTGTTAATGTTATAAGTATAATAATACCAAGAAATTCTTAGTGATATTAATTACACATAAGAAAATTAGAACTCTAGTAATCTTCAAAGGAGTTATTTTTTATTTTAAAAATGAAAATAATAATTATTTTAATTATAATCTAGTGAAAAGGAATGGTAATTATTTAAATTAAGTTAAAATTATGTTAAGATAAAAAATAAATATCAAACATTTATGGCCACAAAATTTTAACTCTATATGGTAACATACATTTAATATGTACTTTAAAGGGTATGAGAGATGATGTTTTGTTTCAAAAAATATTTAATTTTTCATCTTGTTAAAAATTTTGTGCATGACATAATGAGTACATAATCTATGAGCATATAAGCTTGTTATAGACTTTAGTCTAAAATATATAGTGAATCGAGATTTCAATGAAATTTAGTGCAACATTCTTTTTTTTAAGATAAAAGGAGAAATCTTGAATATTATTAATAATATAAAAGTTCTAAAAATTACAAGTATATAGCATAAAAGCTTACAAAAGTTACAAAATATAGATATGATGAGGGGGCTGTTATAGACTTTAGTCTAAAATATATAGTGAATGAAGATGTCAAAAAAAATTAGTGCAACATTCTTTTTTTAAGATAAAAGGTGAAATATTGAATATTATTAATAATATAAAATTTCTAAAAATTATAATTATATAGCATAAAATCTTACAAAAGTTACAAAATATAGAGATGATGAGGGGTCAAAAAATAAAACTCAATACCTCGTGTTCCATATGCTAAACTTGTGGACGCCAAACAAAATGAAAGCCTTAAAACAAAAGGTGTTAGAAAAACATAGAGAGGGCATTTTTTATGTAGGGGATTGGATGCAATACTCATACAACTATAAGGTTTTTTAATAATTAAATATTATCAAAATCATTTTTTGGCATCACTTTAGTTTGCTAAGTTTTCTTTTAGTTTCTTACATTCTTTGTATTTGATATATTTATGATTGGGATATATAAGTATACTATATTTCATTGAACTCTATATTAATGAATATATTAAAGAGAGTATTGTGTTAACATATACATTGATAATAACATATACATATGTATTTATAATTTTATTTGTATACATCTAACTATTTTGAACACTAGTGAATCAATCTACAAGGTATTAACCACCATCAAATGATATGATATGCATATTCCTTCTCTTGATTGTAATTTCTACTAATAATATTAATAACTAAACATTTGAGTACATAGAGTTGAATATTTTTCATATAAATAAAATTTTATTGTTCAAGGTTTAGATTTTCAAGATTGAGACTACAAATGTAGTTATCTATCTTAAAAAATGTAGTTATCAATCTTAATAAATTCCATTATCAATGTTATTATATATTTAATGCCTCTTCTATACATTACATTTCTTCTTATGCTTTTACGCAAATAATTATAGGCACTTTAAAATATTGTGTGTCATAGAAAAAATGATCATTTGCTTGACATGGGATTAATTCTTGATAAAATGGACTTAATGAGGTCTTAATCTAGTGTTGTGAGACATTTTATGTGTCCACAATAGGTCTTGGACTCTTGCAAATTAAATAAAATGCTTTTAATGGAATCTTGTAAAGGTGTTGTAAAGGTGTTGTAAGATGATTTCATTATTTTCTAGACTAAATGACCCTATTTCTTTCTAATTCAACATTATAAAATGTGTTCAAAAGTATTATTACATCAATCTAGAAGATTCTTAATGTGGACTTAATGATAAACTAGTGTTGTAATATGTCTTGCACATTCACATTGATTTTTGTGCCCTTCTAGGCTATGTGTGGACCTAATCTTAGTGTTGTAAGGTGCGTTTAATTACAATTTCACATTAATTTATGTGTCCAAAGCCCTATTCAGAATTTACATCATCATGAACATGTCCTAATTAACCCATATTGTGCATCTTGTGGCTTTAATTGATCAAACACCCGACAAGATAGCATTTTAAACCTTTTTTCCTATCTACTTAGATTCATAGGTGTTGGAATGGTACCTGTGGGACCCATTCACTAGGAATGGAAAATTATTACCATCCATGTGGAACCCATTCACCATGTGTGGCAAATGAATCCTATTTAGCCCCCATTTTTACCCTTGAACAGGAAAAGGTGAAATTTACAGTTTATTTTCACTTCATGTCGGCCTGTGATGTAGTATAATCGGGTACTAAGGCACAATTGTCTATAAATAAGTGTTTTTATCCTCATTTTTGATAAAATAACTCATTCTTACATTTCTCATCACTAATTCATTTGTCATCTTATCATACAACTCAAGCAAGCTAGGGTTTCTTCATTAGAAGTCATCAAGTTAGCTTCCTAAAGCATTCAAGGGTTGAGTCTTCATGATATCTTGCAGAATTTTGAGATAAAATAATAATTATAAGATAATCACTTCCATTTTTCATGCTTCATTCCTTTATTTCATCATTTTGGTTTAATTACCTAAATGGGGTTTGACCAAGGCAAACCCCCATGCCCTAACATTTAACATATCTCTTGTATTTTTCTTTACAAATCTTGGAATCTTGAAGGATGAGGAATAATTTAATATTACATTTCAAATTAATTAAATTCATCTCTTCATTCATCCAAGTCAAATCATCAACATAAAGTCACTTACATAACTAAATTTGGCAATTTCAGATCAGGACACCTAAAGGTGTAGATTGAGCAATCTGAAAGAGACAGATTCCATTTTTGAGTTTTTAGAAATTCCAACATGGAACCATTCACCATGATTGGAAAATTAGTCCCACCCCAAAGTCAATTTTTGGTTTTTTTTCATTTTTGAGTACCCTTTTGGCTCAAACGGGCTCTAGTACAATCATCCAAAATTGGGACTGATTTTCCCAGAGTGGCGAATGAGTCCTACTAGGATTAAATTTTAGTATTAGCAGAATTTCAGATGTATTTTCCACCCTTAATCAATATCCCAGGTGCACACTTTCAGTTTGATTCATTTCTGTTAAGTTTTGCATTCATTTCTGGTTCATTTCTGCATATCACATTGTGTTTTCAAATAAAGCATAAATCTTACTTTTGCATTCGTTTTCAGTCATTTAAATTAATATATTGCATTTACTTAGGATCATTTACATCATATCATATAGAACACATCCTAATTTGAGCGTTACATAAGCATTTTGGTTCTAAATCTCTCTTTCTAGGTGAAAAACCTTAGGAAGAGAGTAAGCATTTAGGGTCCCAAAATCTATGTCACATTTTGGTGAATCAAACTTTTAGAATACTTATCTCTTATTATTTTGTATCTTTTATCATAGATCTATCCTTGCATTCATTTTTCATTATGATTTGCATTAGTTTGCATTGTAGACTTTAAAATTTGCATTCATAAAAATTGCATTTAGATTGCATTTCTTGCATCTAAATTAATTTAGATTTTATGTAATTTTTCATTTTCATTTAGTTTTGCATATTGGCTATCAAAATTCATAAAAATTGCATTTAGATTGCATTTCTTGCATCTAAATTAATTTAGATTTTATGTAATTTTTCATTTTCATTTAGTTTTGCATATTGGCTATCAAAATTCATAAAAATCAGTCACAAATTTCTTTTTTTTTTAAAAGGTCCATATTGGGACTCATTCGCCACCTTGGGCGAATCAGTCCCTTTTGACCCCTTAAACAACACTTTACAGAACTTGGAAATTAGTTTTTAGGCTTCTATTTGGTACCTTAACCTATATATATCAGTCAGTTACATTTCTGTAGCATGCATTTCATGACATTTAGCATAAATTAACTCATTTCATGCAATATTCAAATTCAAATTTTGCATTTGCCACATTTCATTTTTAGATTATTACATGATCTCATTAGTCAATTACTTTCTTTTCAATTTGAAAAGTTACATTTCATCCTATTTCTTTATTTTGCATTTTATTAGAAATAAGCATCATTTGCATTCATGGAAATTAGACTTTTTCAAGTTCCATTTTTGGTTGTCTTTCGTAGCCCGTTTAGATCAACTTACAATGAGGAAACTATAGCAAATCTTCAAAACCAATCACACAACACATAAAAAGAACCAATTACAACAGACATAACATCCACACCCTTTAGTAGTGATGATTTTTCAATGTTAGATGAAGCCTTAGATGACTTCCTATCTTCTAAATCATTCACTAAATCTTTTCCCGGAAAGGATTCAAGCATTGATACTCATGATAATCATCCTTGTTCTTCTCCTGATATCTCTCCCATTGGTGATGAAGGTATCTTGATGAGAGAAGACACAATTATTGAAGATCATGATAGTCCTTCTTGTCTTCATTCACCTCCCACTTGCAAAAAAGTTATGACACAGAAAGATGAAATCATTTCCCCTACCTTACTGATTCCTCATTCATCTCCTAATACCTCCCGTAATGGTGAAAATGCTACAATTATGATTGATCATGACAAACACATTGGTGTGGAGGATATAAATTATGACAATCCTACTTCCTCTTCTCAAGAAGACATTCTAGGACATAAGAATGCAAGTATAGGTGACAATCAAACCTTTTCTTCTCCTAATATCTTCTCTATACATGAAGAAGATAGTTTAGTGTTAGAAGATATCATTAATGAAACTCATGAAAATATTATTCCTCCCTTTCCTAATGCCCCTACCATTTTGGAAGACCTATTTGAGCACAAGAGTCAAATCATTAGTAACCATGAAACTCTTAGTTATCCTGCTATTGATCCTTGTCCTATGAGTGATGAAGCTATCTTGCCTACTCCAATTATGACATATGATGAACATATTAGCTCTTATCCTAAGATCACTCTTATGGCACATAAGAATGATATCTTAGTGACAACCGACAACCAAATAGAGTATCATATCCTCACTTTTTCCACTCCAAAAAATTCAACCCTTAATCATCAACCTATGCAAGTTCACACTATACCTAACCTCTTTCTTCCCACTCACAGTCTTCATGATTTTCCTTTCATAGCCATCAACCCATCCAACAACCTCTCACTCAACATCCATAATATCACCAACCATTTTCCCAAGAAACCTTTACCTTTGTTACATCCTAAATCAATGCATAAATAACATTAGTTGTTTCTGCTTTCCATGTAATAGTTGTAGAATCATAGCATTGTCACTATTACATGTTTCCCATCCCTCACAAGGGGCAGCATACTGTCATCCACTTTAGGCTCACCTTCATCCTGCACTAAGTGGGGGACAAGGAGTTCAACAGCCTTATCCTTGTATGTCACTTATCGTTGTCTCTTTTGACTACTCATTAACCTTTCATTAACATATAAGAGCAAGCTTGAGATGTGAACGAAATGTCTTAGATTCACTTGTAGGTGACATACTCCCTTCCTTTAAATTACGCAACTTATCAAGAACATATGACTTTGCATAGGGCTTTTTGGATAAGCTCTCATGTTCTTCTCTTCTACTTTAAAGCAATTGATCACAACAAAGGTGTTAGCAACTGCTTTAAAGTGGGGGGCATGCAATACCACAATTCATTTGCACTCTTGGTTCTTAGTGTAGCCTTGTTATTTACATGATGCATTTGTCACTTTGTGGATGAAATTGGGTGTGATGTCCTTCATAAGTGTGAGCTATCTCAACATATTACATTCCTCTTGGTGGCCTAATGCGATGCACTACATCCCCTAAGTCATGAATATACTATTCTTTGATTGGTCCCCTCTTGGAGACATTAGACACAATGGTCCCTAAGTGACTGACCTTGCATGAACTGAACAAGACTCCTTTGAACATCTATTCACATTTTACATTTTACATTTCACATTTTTTCATTTTTACATTTTTTCCTTTTTGCCACCTTGCATAACGCAACTTGCATGTTTGTAGTACTGTTCTTTTTCTTCATGGTATTTTTACTTGTGATGCCTTGTTAAATTTATCAAACAGGTATAGCTTTGGTAGGGTTGAGCGGGAAGTCCAACTAGCGGCATGACATTCCCTATAGCCACTTTAATGATTTTGAGTACATGCCAACTAGTGTATATTACTCTTTTCCTTTTTTTTTATGTTTTGGCCCTTCTCACCCCATGGACAATCTAAAGTTTTGTGGGCCGAGAGTGAGTACATATTTTTCATCTTATCTCTCTTTCTATCTTTCCTTTGTATGATCTTATATCTTGGGGGCTTGGAATACATGTGAATCTCTCTTGAATGGCTAGTTTAGTGTGAGGAAGCAAGTTCATCCTCTCACTAAAGTGGGGGCTAAATGTGTTGTAGAAAAAAGGACGATTTTCTTGACATGGGATTAATTATTGACTAAATTGACTTAATGAGGTCTTAATCTAGTGTTGTATGACATTTTATGTGTCCACACTAAGCCTTGGACCCTTGCAAATTAAATAAAATTATTTTAATGATGTCTTGTAAAGCTGTTGTAAAGTGTTGTAAGATGCTTTCATGCTTTTCTATACTTAATGAACCTATTTATTCCTAATTCAACATTATAAAATGTGTTCAAAAGCATTATTACATCAATCTAGAAGATTATTAAAGTGAACTTAATGATAAACCAGTGTTGTAATGTGTTTTGCACATTCACATTGATTTTCGTGCCCTTCTAGGCTATGTGGACCTAATCTTAGTGTTCTAAAGTGCATTTAATTACACTCTCACATTTATTTATGTTTCCCAATCCCTATAAAACATTTACATCCTCACTAACATGTCCTAATTATCCCATGTTATGCATCTTGATGTTTTAATTGATGAAATACCTAATAAGATAGCATTTTAAACCTTATTTCCTATAGATCCTTATCTTCATACGTGTTGGAATAGCCCCTATGGGACCCATTTTCTAGGAATGGTGAATGAGTCCCATCCAGGCGGGAGCAATTCTCCATGTGTGGCAAATGAGTCCTATTTGGCCCCCATTTTGACCCTTGAGCAGGAAAAAGTGAAATTTAAAGTTTATTTTCACTTCATGTCGGCCTGTGATGTAGTATAATCAGGTACTAAGGCACAATTGTCTATAAATACGTGTTTTTATCCTAAATTTACATACAATAACTCATTATTATATCTCTCATCATTAATTCATCTTTCATCTTCTCATACAAGTCAAGCAAGCTAGGGTTTCTTCATTAGAAGTCATCAAGTTAGCTTCCCAAAGCATTCAAGGGATGAATCTTCATGATATGTTAAAAAAATTCAAGATAAAATCATAATTATAAGGTAATCACTTCCATTTTCATGTTTCATTCCTTTATTTCATCATTTTGGCTTAGTTACCTAAACAGGGTTTGACCCAGGCAAACCCCCATACCCTAACATTCAACATATTTCTTTCTTGTCTTATTGTTTGTAGATATTAGACTCTTGTAGGTTGAGGAATCATTGAATATTACATTTCAAATTCATTCAAGTCATCTCTTTATTCATCCAAGTCAAATCATCAGCAAAAAGTCACTTATAGACCCGAATTTGGCAGTTTCAGATCCAAACACCTGGAGGTGGAGATTGAGCAATTTGAAAGCCACAGATTCCATTTTTGAATTTTCACAAAGTAAAAAGTGGACTCATTCACCATGGGTGGTGAATGAGTCCCAAACCAAGGTCAATTTTTGGATTTTTACATTTTTGAGTACCCTTTTGGCTAAACAGGCTCTGATACAATCATCCAAAACTAGGACTGATTTACCCAGAGTGGTGAATGAGTACCACCAAGCTTAAATTTTAGTATCAAAAGACTTGCAGATGTCATTTCTAGCCTTCATCAATATCCCAAGTCCACACTTTCAGTTTGATTCATTTCTATTAAGTTTTGCATTCATTTCTAGTTCATTTTTGTATATCACACCGTGTTTTCAGACAAAGCATAAATCTTAGTTTTGCATTCGTTTTCAGTCATTTAGATTAATCTATTGCATTTATTTAGAATCATTTACATCATATCATACAACACACATCATAATTTGAGTGTTACATAAGCATTTTTGTTATAAATCTCTCTTTCTAGGTGAAAAACCTTAGGCAGAGAGTAAGCATTTAGGGTTCCGAAATCTATTTCACATATTGAAATTAAAGATAGTAGAGTTAAATTGAAATATAAATGAGATTACCATGGGTATATCATGCTTTGAAATATATAATTCAAAAGGATTTTTTATTGAATTGAAGAGGATATAACAAAGAAAAATAGTTTGGAATAACCAACATCAATTATAATATCCCAAATTCTATTGTAAACATAAAATTAGATATTGAGAATAGAATTTGAATATGTAGAGGGGATACTAACAAGATTTCTATTAGAAAATAGGAAAAGATAGATAGAAGTGAAAAAATAGTATCTAAAGGATAAAACAAAGATAATATTAGCTAAATTTTAAATTGCTTCATAACAACCCACACATTGTCCATTCAATTTGAGCTATTAATGAAAAAATAGCTCCAAAATTATTATGTACCCAATAAATTTTCTTATTATGCAATAATAATTATATTTTGTCTCACACCCCATTTAAATTTTAGAAACTAAAAATAATGATTTGTAGTAGATAATATCTAAATTATAATATAATAACGTTTCATAATTATTTTGCAAGTTGTTTGAAATATTTGAAAAAATAAACTTCAAGATCAATGATAAAGAATAATAACATGCTCCAAAATATGATAGAATGGATAGCCTAATAATCTAGAGCATGTAACCCATTTTTCTTATGTTGAAAAGAATAGTTCCTATCAAAAATTATATATCAAGATATATAAATTATAAATAATGTGAAATGGGAAACATAAAACATTGTACTAATGACAATTTTATTTTCTCCTATACATATCAACTTGATTAGTTTACTAATTTAAGCATGAAAGGAAAACCATGTTTAGGTTGAGGATTGAAGGGAATGATAATGGGTTCAACGACCTCCACCAAATCCCAATCATATCTTAGCACAAAATAATAGACAAATATTTCAATTTCTATCTTTGTAAACTCATTTCCTAGGCATATTCAATTTCCTTGTCCAAAAGGGATGTATGAAAATGGATCATGTTTCTCATTTAAGTGATTTGGAAAAACCTTTTCTAGATTATGAAAGTACTCCTATTTGTTGCATGTTTGTTTGATAGAGTAATGAACCTGCAAGTCATAAATTCTAAATTCTAAAGTGTTAAAGATTATAACTCCTTTTAACATCTAAAAATAAAAATAAATACCCACCTTCCATCCCTTTGTAATGGTATATCCACCATATACAACATCTATTTTTTCTTATTTAAATCCTCCTATTAAAGGTGGAAAAATGCGTAATGCTTCTGCTACTACATTACTCAAGTATTCCAAACCTTTAATCTCGTTCAAGTAAGAGGCTCTCCTACTTTCTTCCTATCTCTAAGCTTTCTACAACCTAGATTACCACAACATAATGGAAAATATTTAATCAAGAATGCACTATATTTCAACAATAAAATTCTCAAATTAAAGGTTTAAAAATAATTAGAAGAATTTGGCATCAATATATTATTATTTATATTAGGATGATAAAATATTTGCTTTTTGATTGTAAATATTAATTAATATGTAAACTTAAAGATGTTAGGGAAACTTTTAAGAAGGATAAATAAGATATTTCAAATGATCTAATTATTGTACTCAATATCTTCAATGGTAAATCAATTATATTGTAAACTAAAGTTTGTATCTTCAACTAGTTTTTCTCATAAAATAATTCTTCTAATATTTTTCACTTCATCAAAATTAGAAATATAATAAATTATTTATTTTAAGCAAAAAAATTACTGATCATTAAATTATACACACATTAAAAGAAAACTTAAAATCTATTGAAAAATAAATATTAAATTATTTACATAACTCAAACTTAAATCTATTGCTTCTAGGAAAGTTTATCATTCTTCTAATCATCTCTTGCAATAAAAAAGAAGCTCTAAACCAACAACCTACTATTTTGGAACAAAATAAATTCAATTTTATCAATCACCTTATCTATATAAATAATATACAATCAAAATACTTCCTATAAATTTAAAATAATCACTTGAAACTAAAATATTTTTCACTATTTTTCATTTATGCTTCAACAATTCATTATGGTAAATATAGATTGGTTATATAACTACTTAATAGTAAAACAAAATCAATACCAATAATCACTTAGTCTCTTGGTTAACTTGAATGGTCCCAAATAAACCTCAATACAAGATCTTGATACTATAATGAATGAAGTCTAAGATGATGACATAAAAGACTTTGGCATAATAATACTCTCACATAATATAACTACATGATTCTATAAATTTCATATAAAAACCCTCCAACAAAAAAGTCTAAAAAATAATACCTTTCAACATAGAAAAAACTAAAAAAAGTTCATTAGGACCTAAAGCTTTTCATATTGTACTGCCCATTACAAAATATTCTAACCTCCTTTCATATTTGAAATCTCATAATATTTAACCAGTATGAAGTACAAGCACCTTTACGAAGCCGTTGTAACACGTGTGGAGAGAGAGCAAGGTACTTAAGAATCGTGGCCAAAGCGGAGGCAATAGTTTTGTATCCTCCAATGTAAAGCCCCATCAAGTTGTCTGCAATCTCTTCGTCGCTCAAGCAAAAGTCGCTCCCTGCCTTTTGGGCCCTTAATGCCATGTCCAAAAAAAATTTCTTCCTCGTCTCCACTTTTTCTCAAGGAGGTTTTATGCAGACATATCTGTGAAACAATTTGAACAACAATGGCGGCACGAGCGCATTTGGCTTTACCAAAGGTCGTCCAGGGAAGGTCGACAGGGTGAAAGATAAACCCCGTGTTGAAATCTTGAAAGTGCTGCCTAAAAAATTGCAACTCTTCCCCAGCCTTTAAGCCTATAAGAAACTCGACAGCAACAGACAACGCCATTTCTCTCACTTGGTGATGGGCATAGATCACTTGGCCAGATGCTGCAGT
>VDFB02373365.1:334917360-335025553 GCA_007258455.2 Sequoia sempervirens | reverse complement strand
TTCCTCCTTCTTTTTAGCCTTGCCTTCGTTTCTCTTCTTTCATTCTTGCCTCACTTGGAAAAGAACTTCCACCATTGACTTCATCTCAAGAAAATCTTGTTGAAATTTTTTCTCATTGAGCCCTGTAAGACTTTGTTCAGATACCATCTCTGATCATGGAAATTTACTTCATTTTCTGATCTCTAGATTGAATTCTTCTAGTGCATCATCTCCATGTTTCAATTTCAACCTAGTTAACATTCACTTCTACAATTTATTGCAAAATGGGCTCTGATACCAAACCTGATATGTAATTAGAGGTTTACAATGCAAATGTATTTAACCTTAATTACAATTATTCCCAATCGAGACAAAATTGTGTGACTATGTTGTTTAATCGTTGAAATTATAGACTAGGTTGATTTTTACATAAATGAATGAAATTGCTAATTCCAAAAAATTTCTAATTAGAAATCAATTATTGAATTGAAAAATAATCTGAAATGAAACTAGAGAGAATATAAGACAAGAGATAGAAGAAGAATGAGAAGGAATATAGAAAGATCAGATGCAGGTTGATAACAGAGTTCGTCCTTCAAAGGACTACGTCTCCAGGTTTGCTTCACAATGTTGGACCACTTTCATTCATATCGCTAAGCACCTGAAAATGCCTTCTTACAATATTCAAGCTTCAAAACCTGCACAAAATTCCTCACAATCTCTCTCACTTTTACAATTTTGGTGTATAATAATGCGTTGTAATTCTTCTCCTCCAAAAATTCTCACACTAAAATTATTTCTCCAAGTAAACTTGATTAATTATTCTTAAGCCAAAACTCTCACAATTCCAATAATTTCCAATACCCAACTCACCATCTACCCCCTCTTTTATACATAAAGTTTCCAAATTTTGGCCTAAAACCATATGATTTTGTAAATATTGCATATCTCCCATTTACATATGTAAATCTTCAAAAATCCCCCCTATTTTTATTTAAAAGTCACCAATTCCCTCATATAATCTCCTTTAAAAATCATAAAATTCCTTTTAAAATCCTTTAATATCTTTTGAATTTTACTTGAATTTATTTTAAGCCCTTAGTAGTTTCATTTATGAGGCTAGAAAAATATTTAATTTAAATCTCATAAAGTTAAGAGATTATTTTTTAATCATACGGGTTGATTTTGATAAGGTTTGGGAGATTTTAGTTTTTAAGATCTTTAAAAATAACCGAGTCCTGAAATATTCTCAACACTACTTGAGATGTAGTGGTAGAGAGGTAATTTAGAGGTGGGGAGGTCTTTGGTTTGACCCCCACCTCTTCCATTTTTAGAATGCAATTTAAAACATGGCTTTATCAAAATCAATAGTTGCCATACTGAGTATAGAGTAAATTGCGCGACCTAGTGGTAAAAGGCCTAGCTTGTATGAAGGAGGTTATGGGATTGAATCCCATACCAATAATTTTAGTAAATAAAATTGTCTCAACAACTCAGAGGAGCTACACAGTAGTGCCACATGTCAATTGATGATTGACCGAAGTCTACCATGTGTCAGCTTGTCACTGGACCACGTCGACATCTCATCATTGTACACACTGGTGATTGGATGATACGTGTCAACTCGTGACTGGTCCATGTCTTCCACCTACCTTGTCACCATGCCACGTCAGCACGATGGTGTCATCATTTTCACTAGTCAACCTTCTTTTTGTAAACTTTGACCAGAACATTGACTGGTCGTAACTTTTATGTACAAGCTCCATTTTTTAAACTGAATATAGTTCCAGAATCAACACGACGAGCACTTCAACTTGGATTCATTCTTAGTTGGATTTGAGGTCATCAATTTTTATTCCCTTTTCTTACCACCTAATTCACCTATTTGACCAAATGTTTGATTACTCATAACTTCTGCATACAGACTCCTTTTGAGCCTGTTCAAGTTGCATCAAGATTGTGTCAGCGTGCTTTTTCCGATGATGCTAATTTGGATGGATTCTAAGAATGTGAAATTTTTAGGTTTTCTGGATTCACCTGGATCAAATATAATTATTCATTGTACTTAATTTAATGTCAACCCATCCTAGTTATTAACATATTTATTACTAATAAGAATTACAACACTACAAGTCATCGCATTCTTAATGATACTATCATTGTAGATTAAAACAAGGTTAGAATAGTTATTTATAAGTCATAATTGTTTTTATGCTCGAGTAAATTGTCAACCCACATTTATGTTTAATTTTTCTTTTTACTCATTTTTTACAATATTTTTATCTTTCAATATTAATGTTAATATTTTCATAAATAATAATCTCACCCTTAAAATTAATATTACTATCTCCACCTACTATTAGTAATAGAAATGTCAATATTGATATTATTCCTCATGTAAAAGAAAATAACCTTGTACTTACCAATATCGTTGATGATGCAAATATTAACATTTCTATTAAGTGGTGCCTTATTATAGTTAATATAGTAGGACATGAGCACAAGCACGTGCGGGAGAAAAAGAGTTTTGAAGTTCAAAGCAATGGAAAAGGAATCAGAGCAAGTTCAAGAAATCTACAGTCGGATCAGGAGTTGGAGTCGCGTCAGAAGCAAGGTAAGGTTGATCAGGATGAGGTGGACTCCAGAAACAAAATACAGGTGGAACCTGGGGGAAAGGAAAATCTAGAGATTAACCCTACAACATCTCCCACCGTTAAAAATGAGAAAGCTAAAGGGGGTGTGGGGACCACAGTTGGCACTGGAGGTAATCGTAAACCCTTGACTTCTCTGTTCGGGGTAAAACCTAATGGAAAATCTTCTTTCCCTCCAGTGCAAAATTTTTTGTCTCTCGTAGGAGGTATGTTTGCTATCTCTATTCCAGATCTGCTCACTAACCATAATATAGCTCTTATGGAATAGACTCTGGTAGGAAAGTTTATGGGCCCTAGACCAATTATTGAGGTGGTCAGGGAGTTTGTTAAAAATAAATGGAGAACTAGTGGGAAAGTTTCAGTCGCTGCTCTTCCAAAGGGCTTTTTTGCATTTGATTTTACTTGCAGAGAGTACATCATGGCTGTTAGAAGCAGCAGTCACTGGGTAATAGGGAAATCATCACTAGACCTAAAGAAGTGGTCATCCAACTTAGTTCTATCAAATTCCATCTTTGAGAATGTCCTAGTTTGGGTTAGACTTCCAGGCCTGCCCCTAGAGTATTGGAGTGAAGATATCTTTCATGGTATTGTGAGCTCCTTTGGGGAGCTCCTCTCTATTGATTCAATGACAGTGGCTAGAAAGAGAATGGTCTTTGTAAGGATATGTGTGGGAGTTTCCTAGGAAGCAGATCTTCCATCCTCGATTGAGATTCAATCTAAACTGGGTTCTTGGGTGTAGAATATTGAGTTTGAAACCATTTCGTTTGGCTATTTCAAGTGTAGGAAAACTGGTCACTAGGAAAAAAAATGCACCCTAAATGCCACATCAGAGAAATAAAAACCAGCTGGACCTAGAAAAATGGTGTGGAAAAAAAAGAGTGATTCAGAAGGAGAAAGGAAGGAAAACAATGAGCAGGTATTGGAAAATACGACATCCGATACTCAGAGAATCTCTCTAGAGATTGAAGTGGTTATGGAGTCTAAAGGTGAGATCCCTTTTGATCAGCATTACATGAATCTTGTTAATATGTCCCCATCTAAGGAAAGGGAGTTCGATGAAGACACCTTAGTTGGTGAAGGAGATCTAAACCTTTCTACCTCCTTATCCCAAATGGCAATCCCTCCTGATAGAAATGAAGTAGTCCTGGGTCTAGAGGATATTCCTAATGAGGGCTTATCCTTGGAATTGAATATTCCTTTTCCCTCCCAGTCTCCTGATAATCTTCCCCCTACAGGAGTAGTGTACGTGCTGGATCCTAACTCCCCAGAAAGGGTTTGGACTCCCTTGAAAATCTGAGTCAGTTAGCAGATTTGTCTAGTAATATCTTGTCTGCTCAAAAGAACGGTAATATGAACACTTTACCTTGGGAACAAAGGATACCTACTGATAAGGACTGGGAGTCAAGTAGAGAGACAGATAGCCAAGAAGAGATTGATAAAGAGGAGAATATAGCAAGGAAGAAAAAAGAAAAAAATACTCAGGGGAAGACCCCAAGTGGCATTTCTACCAGATCAAGAGTCAAGAAAGACCGTGGAGTAGTAAAGAACTCAAGAGGTAAAAAGTCTTCGAAAAAGAAAAGAGAGTTGAACAGTTTTCAGGATATTGCGGATGGTTCTCAAAAAACCATCCCGGAATGTCTTAATTCCCCTGGTATCTAATGAAGATTATGTCCTGGAATATTAGGGGACTCAATAGCCCCCACAAGTAGGATGTTCTTCGCAATTTCGTTAGAGATCACAAGCTGGATATTCTCTTAATTCAAGAAACTAAAATGCCAAAGGAGAAAATTGAAAAGATGAAACTTTTCTAGTATTACAGTAACCAGGGTAATAACTCGAGTGGAGCTTCTAGAGGTATTGTAAATTTTTGGAATAGCCACATAATCAAAGTTGTACCGATCTTGGAAGGTATGAATCATATTGCCACTATATTTACTCATATAAGAGATAACTTCAGTTGGATTCAGTTGAATATTTATGCTTCTAATGGAAAAGGCATGAGAAAATATTTTTGGTTAGAATTAGCTGCCTTTACTAGGAGGATTTTTGATAGAGAAGCTTGGATTGTTATGGGGGATTTCAACACTCCCCTTATGAATGGAAAAAAATTTGGGGGATCCCAGATCAATCTGGAAAGTAAAGAGGATCTTCAAAATTTCATTGATGACCAAGGATTGATTGACATGGATCTCCAAGGAGCCTCCTTTACCTGGTCTAACCACATAAAGGGGTCAGATCTCATACAGGTCAGATTAGATAGATCTTTAATTTCCAATCACTGGCATTTTGACTATTACTGCTCCCTTAGAGTTCTTACTAGAATAGGCTCTAATCATTGTCCTATCAGTTTCATTGGGGATCCAATAAAAAAGAAGAGGAACACACCTTTCAGATTTGAAAAAATGTGGATCTCTCACCCTACTTTGAAAGAGGAAATAAGGAAATGGTGGAATATAAGAATTCAAGGAACTGCTATGTTCAGAGTTGCTAAAAAGTTAAGGGAAGTGAAATGCAATCTTAAAAATTGGAAAAAGGAATATTTTGGGAACATCTTTACGATTAAGTCTAATCTTCAAATGGAATTGGGAGAAGTTTAATTTAAAATTCAAAAGGAGGGCTATTTGAATGATACTAAGGAAAAAGAGAATGAGATCCTCACGAAGATGCATGGCGTAATTGGAAAGGAAGAGGAGTTCTGGAGACAAAGATCTAGAGCTCTTTGGTTATCTGCAAGAGACAGAAACAACAGGTAATTTCATCTTATGGCTTCAAAACATAGAGCTGTAAATAGAATATCTCATATAGAAGGGAATGGAACCAGGTTTGAGGAGGAGGAGGACATTAGAAAGCAGGTGACTTCCTTCTTTAAACACCTTCTATCGGCCAGTGAGGAAATAAACCAAAATGAGCACGATCAATTAGTGGAAGCTATACCAAGAATTATCAACTAGGAAAATAACTCTTTTTTTACTTCTATCCCCACCAACAGGGAAGTCAAGCGAGCTGTCTTCTCCTTTGAAGGGAGTAAAGCTCCGAGGCTTGATGGTTTCCCTTTATTTTTCTTTCAATGGCTATGGGAGATTGTTGAAGAAGATGTGGTAAATGTTGTCAAAGAATTTTTTGCCTCCAAAAATTTTCTAAAAGAATTAAATGCTACCTTCTTGGTTCTTATTCCAAAGAAACCTGGAGCTAATAATTTTAAGGCTTTTAGGCCTATAAGCCTCTGTAATTCCTTATATAAAATCATATCCAAGGTATTAACCTCAAGATTCTTAACTCTTTTGCCTTCCTTGATTTCTCCTCAATAGAACGGCTTTGTCCCTGGTAGAAAAATTATTGACTCTATTATTACTGTTCATGAGAATATTCACTCCTTAGTTGAGTTGAAGACTGGAGGCTTTTTATTAAAGCTCGATATATCAAAAGATTATGATAGAGTTGACTGGACTTTTTTATTTAAAATTTTAAAGGCTTTTGGTTTTTGCAACAGGGTTATCCAAATGGTTGAGCAGCTTGTGGCCACGGCTTCTATATTGATTATGGTCAACGGATCCCCCACTTCCTTTTTCCAAAGCATAAGAGGTCTAAGGCAGGGTGATCCTATCTCTCCTATTTTATTCACTATTATGGTTGAAAGTTTAGGCAGGAACCTAGAAAAGCTGGTTGACTTCAAATTTCTTTCTGGTCTTAAAGCTTCTTTGGGCAATCTGGTGTGTTCCCATCGACAATTTGTTGATGACACTATGCTTATGGGTAAAGCCACGGTGGCTGAAGGTAGAACTATAAAATAGTTGCTTGACAAGTATGGGAGAGTTTATGGATAGTTGATCAATAATAGAAAAATCTCACTATTATTCTTCAATACTCTGGATCATAGACAGGCTAAAATTGCTAGAATCCTGGGTTGCAGAGTGGATTCCTTTCCTGCCACCTACCTTGGTCTACCCCTAAGTTTGATACCTCCATAGTCATTCTGGCTCTCGTTGGTTGAAAGATTTAGCAAAAATCTTGTGGGATGGAAAGGATCCATGCTAAGTCAAGCCAAAAAACTTCAGCTCCTCAAAGCCTCTCTCCAGAATTTTCCTATCTATGCCCTAAGTCTTTTTAAGATTCTAGCTAAACTTGTTGATGCCATTGAAAAAATCCAAAAAAGATTTCTTTAGTCAGGTGTAGAGGAAAAAAAAAGACTTCCCTTAATTGGATGGAATTTGGTCTATAGACCTAGAAAGGATGAAGGTCTAGGATTAAGAAGAATCAGAACTATTAACAAAACTCTCCTTGCTAAACAAATTTGGAGAATCTTCTCTTCTTTTGGGGAGTGGATTGATATCCTGGCTAGCAAATACTTAGAAAACAACTGCTCTTTCATAATTAAGGACTTTCACCTTCTTCCAAGAGGGTCGACATGCTGGAATAACATAATCAATGGAAAAAATATTGTGGATGATGGTATTGGTTGGAAAGTTAGAAATGGTCATCATACTAGATTTTGGGAGGAAAAATGGCTTTTAAGGGAACCCATTATAAAAATCAATTCCTTTAGTAAATGGGCTGAGACCTACAAGGAACGGTTTGGAAATTATGTGAAAGATTGTATAGTGAATGGTAAGTGAGTGGACTTGTGCAGTGTTAGTCATGCTTTGGCTCCTATCTAGTCATCTCTGTTGGCTATTAGACTTAATTCTGAGCAGCTGGATGACCACATGGTTTGGTTTGATAATCCCTATAGCAATTTTTTTGTGTCCTCTGCTTTTGCTAGGATTATTTCTTCTTTGGATCATCCTCCCTTCTGGTCCAAAGCCTGGTTTAAACTTTTGATTCCAAAAATCAATATATTCTTTTAGATCATTCTCCAAAACAAAGTACTTACGATTGATAATCTGTGTAAATGCGGGTTTCAAATTCCTAATAGATGCTTTCTTTGTAAGATGGAGGTTGAATATGTGCATCACTTATTCCTTCATTTTTCTTTAGTTGCTTCTATCTGGGGAAAAATTATCAGGTTATGGAACATCCCATGGGTCTTCCCTTCATCCATTGAAGACTTCTTCTCTCAATGGAAAGCTCCGACAAGAAATCCCATGCTTAGATCTTTTTGGGATCTAATATTCCCTCATGTGGCTTGGGGCCTCTGGAAAGAACGTAACAACATAATTTTTAGAAATAAAGAAGCATATGAGGATATTGTCTTTGATAAAATTGTTAGATTTTTGAAGGAAATTTTCAATGCTTTGGTTCAAAAGAACAGCTTGTCCTTGAAAGTTGTGCACTCCCTATATGACCTAACTGTTGCTAACGAGTGGAACATAAATCTTGTCTAGTCTAGAACCTCTATGATAGCCAAGAAGGATAGAGAGGGTGTTAGCTGGTCTTTTCCGCCAAACGGTTGGATCAAAGCTAATTTTGATGGGGCAGAAAAAGGTAATCCGGGGGCGGCTAGCTATGGTGGAGTCATAAGGGACTCCTTTGGCAATTTCATAGGAGCGACGGCTTCTCTTCTTGGCTCTCAAACCAATCATTTGGCGAAGGCTACTGGAGCTTTTCATATTATAAATTTAGCTCAAAGTCTTAACATTAAACATCTGTGGCTTGAAGGAGACTCCAAAAACATAATTGACTACCTTAAGGAAAAGTCTCCCCCCTCGTGGACCATCAAATCATGGATTGAGGAAGCCAAGTTGACTTTGGCTAAATTTGATAAAGTTAAAATATCACATGCTTACAGAGAAGCCAACGCTGTGGCAGATTTTTTCGCCAATGAAGGAGTTAAGAGTAAAGAGGTGAGTACTTGGCTTAATACAAATGATCTAAACTATAATGTTTGCACCCTAATAAATTATGATAAATCACATGGAAAAGCTACATGTTATCCCTTTAATGAAGACATATAAGACCTTTCACATCACAATCATTAGATTGTATGGGACCGATCCCAGCGGCTTAATTTGCAAGAAAGGCCCGCATGCTTTGTGGGTGCTAAGTTGTGGCAGGGCCAATTTTAGTAAAGCTTTCATCTGGGTCTACCCCACTGTGTCGGCTGAGATGGGAGGAGACAGAAAGCGAATTGAGCGGAACAACTATGAAACACACATGAAAAATGCCAAGGCTTGGGAAAAAGTTAAAAGTGGAGGGTTGCTTCCTTTCCTGGAGAAGCTCCATGGCTCCAGCCAGGAGGCTACATACCTCTTTGTTAAAAAATGGAATAAAGACAATTTGACACTGTTTGGCAGGAATGTTGAGCTTAGTGAAAATTTAATCGCTGATATTATGGGCTTATCTACTGAAGGGAAGAATTTTTTCAAGGACAAGGCTTTTTCTGATGAAGCCATGATTAGATTTCCTAAAAAATACAAAGAAAGGTTAAGCCTAGTCAAAATTGCTAGCAGTTACTTTGATGCGGATTCTATAAAGGCTATCTGGAGAAAGGTGTTGCGGGTCATCATGGAGTACATCACGGTGGATTGGAGTTTTACCAGAGTTTATGGCTACCAATTTGCTCTTCTCAACCACTTCCGCCACAAGGTTAGGATCTCTCTTCCCTATTATCTTTTCTGCTCCCTGAAGAAAAGCTTGGAGGATAATAAGAAAAACCCTAATAGATTTCCTATCTTGCATACGGGGCTTATAAGATTGATTGTTGAGAATTTCCATAACAAGCCTGCCCTCACTACCTTGGTTTCCAATCCTGACTCTAAGAGTGACGACACAGAGCCCAGTGGGTCAGAGTATCTTACTAACCCTAGTTCGGCTAAAAAAAGTCCTTGGCTCGCATGCTGGCCCTTCGGGGAAAATAAACCCTACTCTCCTTTCTGGTAAATCCCATGCTGAGCTTGAGTTGATAGTTATTCCCTTCATAAGAAACTCCACGCTAAAAGTCTTGTTTCCTATTCTGAAGAATCATCTGAATCGAAGGAGTCCGATGTCAACAAAATTGTGGTTAATGCTGAACCTCTACTGGACAAACATGTTGAAGATGACTTCCCAGCTAACCTTAATTCTGAGAAAACTACTCCTAATATTGGTGATGAGCCCTCTCTGGAATTTATGTACCTTGCTAAAGCCAATTATGAGTCCCATTCCAAACTCTTGGATTGAACTTTCACTGAAATCAATGAGCTGAAAATCAAGAACTGGGCCCTACAAAGTAAAATTGAAGTTTTGGTTGCAAAAATTGCTGAGATTGAAAAGAAAGATGGAGACAGGGGGGTCCATGGTCATAGTAACAAAGACATTGATTCCAAGGTTGACTATATTATGAACACTATCAAGACCGTCACTGAGCAAAATAACAGAATGGCCAGACACAATACCATTATTATTAATGCTATGGGAGAGAAGCTCGATAAAACCCAACAGGGTTCTCTGGTGGTGGATCTAGAGAAAACAAAGGACAAAAGCCAGGACACAGACGCGGGTATATCCAAAAGAACCAGAGCCAACCTTAAGCGCAAGGTCCCCCCTATTTCTAGTATGATTCAAACTTTTAAAAAGGGTGTCACTGATATGTAGAAGCTGGAGGAGGAGACAGAGTCTGTTCTCAAGAATCTGAAGTAATGTCTGGGCTTTCTATGCTCTTTTTTCTTTTCCTTTGTTTTGGCCTTTTTGGTTTCATTCGTTTGGTTGTTGCTGATCTTTTCTTAGGCAGCTGGTTTTTGTGGTTGGACTTTTTCGTCCTCTCCTCTGTTTTGTAAACTATGTGGTTTCGGGTCCCTGTAAAACCCGTTTTACCCTTTATCAAAAACATTTCTATTAATAATATTATTATTGTTCTTACACTAACATTTCATGTTAATGTCTATGTAAATTATTTATTAAATTTAATATACTATTATGTGTAATTTCCAAATTGATGTTTGTATAAATTTAACCATTCTAGTACCTCATATTCTAAACTATTCTCTTGTTATTACTATTATTATCAATGAAATTATAATAACAAAAGAAACTTTAATTTTAAGATAACCATTTTATAGTTGTTTGAAACAACCTAATAAGAAATGTCATTGACCACATTTAAATAATCGCCATTAATCTCCCTTAGTATTTAACATTAACCTATGTATTGATAATAAGAAAAATAAAGTTAATAGCAAAATTAATAGTATTCTTCAATGACATTTTAACATATCCAAGATATATGCATTACCACTTATTATTTATGTTAATATTTTTTTCTTATAATACAAATGTTAAAGACAAATGCCTTTTACCATTGCTTACTTGGAATATTATTTATTCTATAGCATTTCCTGTTTATTAATATTGACCTATTTATTAATAATAGAAATATTGTTGCTAGTGAGATCTTAGCGTGAATGACGATGGTGTTTAGTATTATTATATCCCTTTTATTTTGGTGGGATTGATTTTCAGATTGCTACTGACTAGGAATTATTATTTAGAAATGCTACTAAAGTTATAATGTCTATTGTAATCTATTAATTAGAGAGTGCCCTACGCCTCATTTACTTTTCTTTTTATAAGCATAGTAATTTTACACATAGTTTAGCTAAAATTTGGTTTAGGGTGGCTAAATGGTGAAAAGGCAACAATGAAGGATTTTAACAAACTCAACTTCATACCAATTCACTTCCATTTTCAATGTTTGAGGAATAATGAAACCCTAACGTCCATTGAAATCGGTTATGAGATTTTGAAGGATAATGAACATAATTAGTTACTTGTTCGTTTTCTTTTCATTTGTGCCTTCCCATAGCACGAGGACGGTTAGGAGACTAGATCTCATGACCTCTTGCCTACAACAAGATGCTTTTTCCAATCTAGTTAGGCTTATCACCCAATTAGTTACTTGTTAGTTGTAATGTAGTTATAAATTTTAGTTATGATATAAAGTCTACATATACAACATGTAATGCAAAAGAATTGAATTGAATACAATAGAATATATATTTTGGTAGTTTTTCAGTTTCAATATTGTTTTCCTATTTTCCATCATTTGGTATCAGAGCATCAGAAATATGCCTGGGTGTTTTTGAAAGGAAATGGAGTGAATATTGCCGGTTTGGGTGATGGTATGAAGATTCAATAAGGTGCAACAAGTCAAATCATATGGCAATTGCATATTACAACATCACTAATGTATGCACATATGTGGTTGTGAAGACTCTTGGCATAGTAGACTAAGACATTCAAAGGCATGAAAACGTTGAAGGATTCTTTGACTCTGTTGTGCAAGATTGATTGGAAGAATATTGAATAGTGGTCCTCTTTGCTGACCGTTACCATTTTTTTTGGGGTGTCTGCTATGGATTCGCTGGGCATTTGATATTGTTGCGGTGTATTTGTTGTGCCTTTGACTGTATGCTATTGCTGATTGGTGGTAAGCCTTCACAATGCAGAATATTATTGGTTTTTATTAAAGCTTTCTACTTTTCTACAGTTTATAAAATGTTGCACGAGGGTTTTATTGTCTATGAGATTTGACATCAAGGCAATTGTGATTCACTTTTTAGTAATTGGAAGATTTAAGGTTTTTCTTTTTCAAGGTGGACTAGAATTTTTGTGGGTAGGAAGGTTTTCACTCTTAAGATGTTGTGAGGATTCTAACCAGGGATTGAATTATTGACTGTTGTGATTCATTTCATCATTTGTTGTGTTTCGTATAAAATCTGTGGAAGGCAACTTTTATATGCTGCATTGAATTTGTTGTTGATATTGTGTGTGAGAAATGACAGCGATAAACCAAGCACTGGCTGAAAAAGACGAGAAACATCTATTATAGGTGGTATATTTTTATTTGTCTCCTAGAAAAAAAGAGTATAAAGGGAATAAGAGTAGATAAATGATTGTATGTTAATGATTGGAGATGTAGGTTTGAAGCATTTTTTTTGTGTGATAAGGAGAAATAAAATTTTGTTGTATTATTGATTAAGCTTACATTATGGGTTCTATTTTGTTTCAAGATGGAATTTTATCTCTACACATTAAAATTGATAACTTGAAAGAAGAAAACCAAACCTTCAACCTACTTTTATGTAGTTTTGTGCTCAATATATTTTGCTACAACAACAAATAGATAGATTGCAAGAGCAGATAACTGATGCCTTCGCACAAAAGGAAGATGTTGAACAAGATGATATTTCTTATTCTAGTCCTTCTTCACATCAAGTGAATGAAAATCCAATTGTGAGATTTTGGGAGTCTCCAAAAATAAACAAAGAAAAATGTGATCTTGGTTATAAAGGTGTTGTTGGGTCTTATGTTCCAAAGTATTCCAAACCCATCAAATTTGTATCTAGAGGGCTTATGAGTCCATGCCAATTTGAATCTTCCTCTGCAAGTGCTAAATTGGTTCAACTGAAATTGTGTTCCTATTGTGGTTATCATGGCCATGCATCAGTTTCATGTTTTGATCTACACCCTTGTTCATTATGTGGTCAACATACTCATGGTTTTTCGCCTAGTTTTCAAAAGAAAGAGAAAAAACTATGTTATGTGTTACTATTCCTTTGTTTGAACCAATTCTAGGGGAGATATCAGATGGACCTTTAGATATTGCGGTTGTGACATCTTTGACAAAGGTTGGGCCCAAGGCCCCAAATAAGGTTGTGTTGAATGATGTTGATAATGTTGTTTACAATCACAAGGATGTTGGTAATATTATTGATGATAAAAATAATGATGGAACTACTATTGGTGATGATAAGATTGCTTTTTCTCATCTTCAGAGTGTTATGGATTCCCTTCAAATGTTTGAGATGCCTTTGATTTGAATCTTTATGACTTATTTTGATGATGTTGATGTAGTTATTGTTGTAGTGTATTTTCCTTGCAAAGGAAACCTTTGTTGGTATTTGGGTGGAGACCTACAAAGATGAGTGATATGTTCTTCAAATGTTTTTTTGGAGATGAGTGATATGTTCTTCAAACATTTTTCCAATTTGTTGATTATGTGGCATTGTTGGTTTACCTCAGATTTTGTATGAGTGATATTTTTTGTGATAGCTTTGGACATTGTTTGGTCCTAAAAATTGCTGATTTATGATTGGACTATATTTTGAGATTGCAAGTTACTAGTTTTTGAACACTGCAGATAGAGAGGAGAGAGCAATGTATGGTCATGATTTGGAGCGAGCACCAGTAGAGTGACTCACGATGGTCAACTGTTGTTGGATCATATGTGATTGGAGTGACCACCAAAAGAGTGATTCACGGTGGTCACTAATAGGATGATCATTTTTTTATTGTAGTGTGAGCTGCATTGATGATTAGAGATTGTAGATTCACTAATTTTGGGAGATGGCTAGGGAGAGGCCCTCCAAAATGTTCATTATAGGGGAGAACATATGGAATAATAACCATCTTTTTTCACTAATTTTGGGAGATGGCTAGGGAGAGGCCCTCCAAAATGTTTATTATGAGGGAGAAGGAAGGATAATGGATATAATTAGTTATTTGTTATGTAGTCAGTTGTATTGTGTTTATACATTTCAATTATGATATCAAATCCACATATACATGTAATGCAAAAGAATTGAATTGAATTGAATATATATTTTGTATTTCTTCAGTTTCATTATTATTTTCCTATTTTCCATCAGAGCTTCCCTAACTTATTTTCTTCTTTTCCTATAAGGGGGTGGCACTCCAATTCCCTCTACTATGTTTTCAGGTAGGTGCAACTCTATTTAATCCATTTGAATGGGATATTTGAGATTACTTTATAACTTGGGATAAGAAAGAGCAAGTCGTTTAAAAGCTGCAGCGTGGTGGATCTCAAGAGTAAATGACAACTCAGAAATTCCAGGCTTGGTTTTATGTGTTCTTTCCTGAGTATTATTTATTTTTTTGCTTTGCGGTTCACTGTATTTTAATGCTACAACGGTCAATCGGGGATGCAACTGCAAGTGACCACTAATGGGTCTGAAAGTCACTAGCAGCAGGAAATGGGTTATCATTAGCAGGCCATCCCATGAAGAGGGACTGCAGGACCCCCTCGTACCCCTCCCAACACTCTGTAATGTTTCTTTTATTTTACTTTGTTTCCCCCTGTCATTTAGTCGACTCGATCGTATAGTTGGCTGAGGAGGTAATAGATTACATGGGTCAGTAAGAGAGGGGGTAAAAGCTATAGATTTCTATCATTCTAAGAAAACATATAACAGAGCATTGCAAGCTACATGCTCTGCACTCAAAGTTAAGTCGGAACAACAAATTTAAGTTTCATTTGCTATGGAATATAAATCTCTAGTTAAATGATTTGAATATGAACCTTTATTTTCATTTAAACTACTTTTGTTAAATGGAAATGAAATCAGGTAGAGCATCTTCTAAATCTCATTATATTTCTGATTAGTTTTCATGTGGGTCCACAGAGAAGTTTCCTTTTCGTGTAATTATTTTTGGTGATCATAGATTTACACCTTCCATCACTATGGAAACCCAAAATAAAAAATAGTGTTTTAATTTGACAATGCTAGAACTTCTTTTTGTAACAGCAAGCAACTATCACAGTAGGAATTACAAAATAGTGAAATGAATTGCATGTAAAATATTTAGCTGTTGCAATATCCAATCTGTATGGTAGGTTAAAATACACAATTTGTATTTATCTTGTTAACTCTTATTTTATTCTTATCTTATTTTATTTTCTTGACAGTATCAAACACACTTAAATCATAGGATCAACATTTCTGTATTCATTTAAAATGCTTCCAACACATTATATGCTCAAAATGAAAAGGAACTTGTCCTCTTATCAAAGTATGACATGTATAACAACAGAAATAACCCCTCTGGGACAGTGCATTATGATAGAAAATAAATTTTAGTGCTCAGCATTTATGCATATTCATTAACCATAGCTTATGAGTATATACTTCCTATAGATGCTAAATGCAGTCACCAACTCCATTATCTACATTATACTATAGCATAAATTTCAATAAGATATATTGCTTTTTGCTGAAATAATATACATAACCTTACTTGTATAGTAGATTTAAGAAGATGAATTCACAGCTTTTTATTACTTTGTTTTTATGGAAGATGAACTGAATAAAGGTATTTTAACATAATCATGCATCATCTTTTTTTTCTACAACACCAAATTCCTATAATTCATTTATCCACACAACATAAAGTAGTAATTTTAGTCTCGATAGAAAAATACTTAACACAATAGCTATTTATCTACAATAGAATCTTTCAAGCTATTTACAACAACCTTTCATGGCTATGACAATTAACCCCATAGGTAAACTTTCACTAAAATTGACAACACTAATACTGATCAACAAGTAACATATATGCTTTCAAACTTGTAAGTTTCTTTAAATCTACAACCCTTCACAAGACACAAGACACAAGGGTCCTTCTCGAGGAACCTCATAGAAGGGGAGAAAGGACATCTACTCAAGGTGTATTATGAGAAGTTGAATATGTATAACTAGCCATCATATCTATAAATTTCTCCATATGGTGCTCTATATTTTTACTTCCATAACCAAATTCTTCACACACAATATGGCATAAGATCTATGAAATTTATATACGGGTACTCTAACCCTTTAACTTTTTCCCCTCAAGGACATACTCTTGTATACACCTAAAAATGGTTTGGATAATCTAATTATTTAAATATGTTTTATTTGATTAATTAACCTTATTTTCCTCTATTATTAAATAAATAGAAATATTTATTTATATAGTTCACATTTAATTCTTCTAATTCTTCTATTATTCTTCTAATTAAATAAACAAATTTAATACTTTTTTTTTTTTAATTGTTCATTTTTTCCATATTTAATTTAATAAATAGACTTCTATAGTTTGTTTTATTATATTTAATATCTTATTTTTGAATAAATCCAAAATATTCAAATTCTATAGCTCATCATATCTCACCAATAAAATTAGATATTCTATGTCTAATTAAGTCAACTAGCATTTCACGGGAAAGCTTTGGAGACAAATTGGAATCAATCTCTCAATCTCCTTCCTCTAATTCTTCCTATCATCTGGCCTAATGTTTTCATGGGTAGAAACCATTCCCATAATCATCTCAAGCTTCTTCATCTCTCACCATTCAATCTTCCAGATTTAATCCAAGCTTTTGTTATGTTGCCCCTTCACAAAATTGCTGCTGTAAATATATATATATAGCCTGTCTTCACATGAAATGTATCTCTCATTTTTGTGCAAACTTACTCAATAGGAAAAGAAATCAAGCATCTTATCATTCAAGCAATTCAGCATAGAATCATTTAGCAATAGCAATCAGGGCATCAATAGAATCATAATCATAGCTACATCATAGTTTCATATCAGCATAGATTACAGTAGCTTCATATCAATTAGCAATCATCATACCAGACTACATCATTGCATTTTAATAGCATCTCATTCTCTAGATTAACATTTTAATAGTCGCAATGCTTACCAAATTTGAGAGCCCCGTGACTTGATAAATCTTTAGAGATAAGGAACAATATGACGCTTCTAGTAGATTCTTACTCTTAAATTAGTTTAATCATTGAATATTTGATATAATGTCTTATTAAAAAGTTTTTTCTGTTATTTACTCATTACTTATTCCATAGTTACATTTTGGTGCCCACTGTGGGGCTCTAACCCCATATTTTAACATTTTTTTTGAAAAGTGTTCATACAAGATACAAGCATGTTTTCTTTTAGCGCGATTGAGGAATTCTACAACACTTCCACCAAAAGTTTTAGTGCTTATGCAATATTTTTTAATGCTTCCACCAAAAGTTCTAGTACTTCTGCAATCTGTTTTAGCACTTCCACCCAAAGTTCTTAGGAAGGTTGGCTATTCTAGGTCCAATTCAATTTTAGCACTTATGCTGAATTCTACAACACTTCTACCAAATTCTATAGCACTTCCAAATGTTGCAGTGTTTCTAATGAATTAAATAGTGCTTATGCAATCTGTTTTAGCACTTCTATAATTTCTTGTCTAGATCGGATGGGATTGTAGCTAGAAATTTATTTTGACGCATTTGGACTAAAATGAATCAATCCTAGGGTAGACATTTGGATTAAAATGAACCAATCCTAGGGTAGTCATTTGGATTAAAATACGAAAATCCTAGGGTAGTCATCATACATATCTATCTCGGTTAAAATGAACATCATGTCTTTTGTGAAGCAATATCTCCATGTAGAATAACAAACTATCATTTGGGCTATAAAACTGAACATTGTTTACTATGATTGTGAGGTGATAGGCCTATGCTCTGCCCTTAATTAGGTGATCAAAATGCCAGACTCATCTTTTTATTTCATACACTATGCATTGTTAAATCCTTTAGAAGGCCTACCCTAGTGAGAAAAAGTACTCACCCTATGAGAATGACCTGAGTGGGAACACCCAAAGCTAGGTTTTCCAACCCACTATAAAATAAAAGTGAATCTTGGGAAACCCACATTTGCTGGAAGTGTGCAAGATAACCATCCCAAAAATCTTTGTTCTAAAGATTGTGAGGTCCCCTGAGGGAGTTTATCATTTTCCGCTCCAAACGAAAACCCTATCTACGAACCATAGTGTAGAATCCAACTATGTTAGTAACCAAACATTGTAATACTCATGGTGCAAGGGGAGGGAAGAATCTACCACCAAGACACTCACCATATAATTGCCAAGGACCGTTTGCTCAAGGGATCAAAAAAATTAAGTTTGAGTACGTGCCTGGAAAAGACAAAAACACAGGAACCCTCTAGGGGATGATATGGTTGTGTGAGTCAACACAATTTTAAGATGTGGGATGTTGAGCATAACGATGACCCTTTTGACTTTAAGAGTGAGTACGCTTGAAGTGTGTTTCTTTGTAAAAAAATAGTGGAAATCAAGGAGGATCATGTTTGATTCTTGAATATACACTTATTGTTTAGATTATGGGACTTAAAAAAAACTATTTTACAAATGCTTGATGTGTTTCCAAAACATTCATTTAGATAAGATCATCCTAAAAAACACAAAGAAAATAAGAAAACATAAAGCTATTGGAAACCCTTGTTAGACAGTTAACATCAAAATTTGGACTTTTATCAGAACATAAACTTTCCTAAATCAAAAAAGAGTCTTAAACCTACATAAACTGGAATTTACAATTGAATTTTTTCAAATCAAACCAAGATATACCATCCAAAAGTGTCTCAATCAAACACATTTGATTAGTAAGTTAAGTTTCTAGATCAGTCATCCTAAATCAAAGAAATGAAACCGTATAATCAAACTTATCATCTTAGTCTAATCAATAGAATCTGTCATTCTATTTGACTTGAGCTAATATCCTTGACACTATACGGAACTAAGACCAAAAGTTTATTGAAAAGAAGAATGTTCATATGTTTATTTTAACAAGATTACAAAGACAGAAAATCCAAAGAATAGGAAATTGAAACTCAAACCACCATGGCTGAAATAGATGAGGATCAATTGAATGCTTTAACTCAATAGATGGAAAAAATTCAAAAATAATTCCAAGACATAGAAAGAGAAACAAAAGAAAGATATTTGCTGCCAGATATCTACCCATATCCTATTGACAAAACAATGAACATGAGACCTTCTTCACAAAAAAACTACATCATCCAAGTTCAATGTCTTTGAATTTTTACAAAAGTTCAATAAGCCCAAATCTAAGTCCTCAAACACAAATGATATTGAGCAATCCTATCATGCCATGCATTTATCTCCATCCACCATAAGCCAAAATAAACCTCAAGATTCTTTCACTCAAGTTAACAATTCCATCCAATCATCCTCTTCTATCATATCTTCAACATCCAATGATTCATGTCAGCCTCACAATCTAAAGCATGGTAGCATAGACTTCCTACACATCAAGATCAACATATTATTTCCACTCCATCCAATGATATCAAAATTCCACAAATTCTTCCAATCTTTGATCAAGATCCCATTTCTCAAGAATCTTATGACGATCCCCTCCTTTCACTTTTCATCCAAAATAATTCCCTTCCATCTCAAGAGACAAGTATCCTTCCAAATTCTTCTTCCACATCATCTAATCAATCCATACCATATCATGATTCTATTGCATCACTAGAGCATGATAGTTCTTCCATCCTATCTAGTGATGTCTTACCAACTAATGATCAAGACATGCTTTCTACAAAATCTCATGATTCCCTTCCTCATCAAGATCAAGATATGCTTCCATTCAAGGATACCCTTTCATCCCATGAAGAAGTTTAGGCTTCTCATGATCAAGATATGCCTTTCATACCACTTCATAATCTTTTTCCAAGAGAAGATCAAAACACCACATCATCCCCATGTCAAGAGCCTATCACACCTATTCAAGCTATCCATGAAACCCACACCTATAAATTGGGATCTTCCACCTTTATCCATTCTGGTTTACTTCCAACACCTATCCTCTCATCCATATCATATCCTCCCCAAAATGGACTCGCATCTTGTTTAAAAAAAATACATATCCCATTAGTAAATGAATGTGTCAAAGTATGAATTACAAAGGAAAAGTATTAGGCCTTCATGAACAAGGTATTTGAGAACCCCTTTCTATTCAAAGAAACTCATATCACCATGGCCTTGATTATATGACTAAGTGTCCTAGTTCATCAAACCTTCCATCTATCCTAGGTCCTCATTCTAGTTCATCACACATTCCATCTATCCTAGGTCCTCATCCTAGTCCATCAAACATTCCTGCTATCCTAGGTCCATATCCTATTTCTCAAGAACAACAAAGGCACACATCCTTGATTCCCTTTCAAAATCCTACCCACATTAACTCATCCATAATACCTCCATATCATTCATCTCAATCCACCCCTCCCATTTCTCTTGGAAGCAATTTGGGTGCCAAATATCAAAACTTCTATACCAAAATCCACATGTATCAAAGGATCAACATGTCTCCTCAAAGAGACATACAAAAAAAATTAAAAAAAATTGATCCAAAATCAAAAGAAAAATCTAAAAGGCCACAAAGGACCATCAAAGTAAAAAGGAAATTTTCAAATACCACAAAGGTCCATAAATGAAAAAGAAAATTGTAAAAGGCCACAAAGGCCCACAAAGAAAAAATAAAAGTCAAAATTCATGTGGATTCCTAAAAGTCTCATAGAAGCAATAAAATTTAAATTGGAATCAAAATTTTCTAATCCAAAATCTTCCTCCAATTTTCCATCTAATAACCTATCACCTTCCAAATCCATTTTTCCTCCATCACTCCACCACCCTTCAAGGTGTGTGCCAACATTGATCTTTCCATCCTTTCCATCTATCCATCAACATGCCTTCTAACGTCCTATCCATTACCCAACATTCATCCCCCATCATTCTCCTTTAATCCAAACCTTTGCATAATTCCTTAGATTCTTCCATCATATCATTAATCTGCCAACATTTAGGAGTATGATTCCCATTTCCATGGTTTATTAGAGGGATATTTGGTTGTGAAACTTGATGCTTAAGTCCTTCCTCCATTTACCTATCATCCATATCCTATCCTCCATATTCCACTTGCAGTCTACACTTAGGGACAAGTTTCATCCATCTTATCATTCATGGTCATTATCCTTTCTATGCTCATTCCTTACATTTCAACTTTGATCTTGACAAGGTTAAGGATCTTCTTGAACATCATATATCTTATCCTATATGCTTTATCCATATCTTCCATACCATATATTTCATCTTATCCATATTCCATCATTCTTACTAAATACATGTTTTCTTCCTTTCCTCGGTCTTGATGAGGAATAAGGGAAAAATACTTGGGCCTTGTGTTTGTATCTTATCTAGTTGATCTTGATCGTCCCATTCATTATTTTTATCCTTGCTTTCTTCCATTCCATATCTCCTAGCTTATCAAAATACATTTCACCATGACCCTTTGCAACCTTGAATCTTATCATGAAAATCATATTTGCGCCTAGCTATAAAACATTATCCAATCCTCATATCTTTTGTCAATCAAACATCAAAAATCATCAATTGTATCATACTTAGAGGAAATTAGCAATCCTAAGCACTTATCATCATCATGCCTTATGGAATCAATCATCTTTTGACAAGAGATATGTTGCTTGTGTGACATGTTTTGCAGTGAATATTTTATTTTGATTAGATCATTTATCCATGGTTGCATTACCCCTATTGTGGGGAATCTTGTTTCTTCAATCAGTCATATCATCTCATTTCATCTTAAATATCCTAAAAAATCAGAGAGAGAGAGAGAGAGAGAGAGAGAGAGAAATACAAAAAAATAGTGAAAAAGTTAAAAAAATACAAAAAAAACATAAAATTTGAAAAGGTGCAATAAAATCTCATGTACATATCCTGAAAAATGTGGTCGTGTCTCACCCTAGGTTGGGGGAAAAATACTAAACTCATTGGGGACAATAAACTTTCAGCTTAATCAAATGGACAAACAACAGCATGACAAACACAACAAACACAATGATCATAGGAAGATTTGACATTGAACATACAACAAACATCAAAACCATTCCATCAACCATCTGTATGAAACATTGAAATCATAAAATCAAAATGGATGATCTAATCTAAATAATGGTTGAAATACTTTAAGCAAAGGTTGGATGTGTTGTACTTTCATCTTCGATTATTATTTCTTTGGAGCAACTCGATGATGTATTGAATTGGAGAAGCTAGGAGGGAGAATGGTATTTTCATTGTCTATTGTTTGTGAATTAATCATAATTATGTGCGAATTGTCACGAGAAGTGCTCTACAAAGTATCATGGATGCATTCCAATTCATATAGGAAAGTGATTAATTCTTGTCTTTTTATGCAAGAAATGCTCAGGTCATCTCGGTTTAATTATACCTAGATGCTTGTGTTCACTTGCAATATCAAAAATCATGGAAGTAGTACTCAAGTCATCATGGTCTAAATTATACCATCAATGCTTGTACTCACTTTCAACATTTTTAAAGCTCTATGATGATAAAAAATCATGACAAATGTATTGTTAATATGCCAATGTTTGCATATAGATTTGCATGGAAAAATGAGATTGCATTCATTTTTGTTTTACATCCATAGAATATTTTTTACATAGTAGGGTAACCAATTGAAAACAATGTCATATTTTCTCATAATAGATTGAGTATACTTGACATTAACAAAAACATCATCATTATCATATAGTTGCATAATCATTTTCATTGCATTATTATACATTTTATCGTTCATACATTGGATCAAATCATTTGCATTAATCATGTCATATTCTTCATTTATCATCACATCATCTAAATTGCATAGAGAAAATAAAAAACAAATCAACTACAAATTGCATTTTCATTAACATTATCATATCATACATCACACATTAGAAATATCATCATATAAATCATTCATTCATCCATTTATTATATCATCTATATGCATTTAAAATACCCAAAAAACAAATGCATCATATTTCATTATCATTATATCATATATCATTAAGAACAACACATCCAAAATTATGCATATAGTTACATTACCATATCATTTACATATATCCATTGTCATACAACACACATCATGCATCCATACATCATCATTATTCACATAATCACATTTTAACAACATAAATCATCACACGTTATCATGTTTCATCATTTGCATCCATAGCATATAAAAAAATAAAAAAATCATATATAATATCACATAGCATAAACACATAGAAATAAAATGCATCCATTGTAAACACATATTTACACCATATAGATCAATAGTCTGTTGTATATCATATAAACTTTAAAATAATAATGTCAAGTTTACAATGATATCCAAACATGGAGAGATACATCAACAAAGTGGTAGCAATCATAAAATCTCTGACTAAATAAGTGTACATCATCAAGTTTCAATACATTAATCAATCCAATACCAGGGCATCTCAATCAAAGATGATAAACCACATCGACTGATGATATCTATATCGGCCTGCACCAGATGAGGAATCATGTCCCATATCTTTAGGAAGAACTCTAAAACCCTCCTATGATCATAACATATTGCAAATCAACAATATTATCAATCAATCAAAAATCAATCAACCTATCAATTTAATCGAATCTGGTGATACTTTGATCAAATCTCGTGAGCAACTATCATTGAACCTCACCTATCATGAGTTCAAACATCAATCTATTATTGATCCTCACCTATCATGAGGTCAATCAAACATCAACCTATCATTGAACCTCACCTATAATGAGGTTAATCAATCGATCTATCAATGAGCCTCACCTATCATGAGGTCAATAATCAATATATCATTGATCCTTGCCTATCATGAGGTCAATCAATCAATCAATCATTGAATCTCACCTATCATGAGATCAATAATCTTCTAATCTATCATGATCATCAATCATCAAACATGAGGAAAAGTAGAGAAAATTTTAATGAACTAGTGGAATCAATATTCTTTATCAAGAGATAAATTGTGGAATCATTCATAAAATCATAAAAATTCAAAAAATAAAAATAAAATAAAAAAATCATCAATTTATCTCTCGAGGGGGTATATATCCATCATTAACTAAAATTAATTTCTAGGGCAAGTCTGGGGCATACTGAAAATTTTTCGTCAATACTAGTAGCAACAACAAAATTTTCTTTGAAGCAATGTGTAAACACATCACTTCAAAGAGGGGAAAAATGTATACACCTAAAAATGGTCTGGATAATCTAATTAATTAAATATGATTTATTTGATTAATTAACCTTATTTTCCTCTACTATTAAATAAATAGAAATATTTATTTATATAGTTCACATTTAATTCTTTCAATTCTTCTATTATTCTTCTAATTAAATAAAAATATTTAATACTTTGTTTTATTTAATTGTTCATTTCTCCCATATTTAATTTAATAAATAGACTTCTATAGTTTGTTTTATTATATTTAACATCTTATTTTTGAATAAATCCAAAATATTCAAATTCTATAGCTCATCACATCTCACCAATAAAATTAGATATTCTATGTCTAATTAATTCAACTGGAATTTCACGGGAAAGCTTTGGAGAAAAATTGGAATCAATCTCTCAATCTCCTTCCTCTGATTCTTCCTATCATCTGGCCTGATGTTTTCATGGGGAAAAAAGATTCCCATAATCATCTCAAGCTTCTTCATCTCTCACCATTCAATCTTCCAGATTTAATCCAATCTTTTGTTGGGTTTCCCCTTCACAAAATTGCTACCGTAAATCTATATATGCAACCTTTCTTCACAAAAAATGTATCTCTCATCTTTGTGCAAACTTACTCTGCAGGAAAAGCAATCAAGCATCTTAGCATTCAAGCAATTCAAGATAGAATCATTTAGCAATAGAAATTAGGACATCAATAGAATCATAATCATAGCTACATCATATTTTCATTGTAGCTTCTTTCATCATAGTAAATCATTTCAGCATAGATTACAGTAGCTTCATATTAGTTAGCAATCTTCATACATGATTACATTGTTACATTTTAGCAGCATCCCATTCTCTAGATTGGCATTTTAACAGTCATAATGCTTACCAAATCTAAAAGCCCCGTGACTTGATAAATCTTTAGAGATAGGGAACAATATGACAATTTCAGTAGATTCTTGCTCTTAAATTAGTTTAATCATTGAATCTTTGATATAATGATGCAGGAGCATCCAGTGGTGTAAGGGCAATCTTGCATCACCCAAAAATAGTTAAATTTCCATTTTCTTGGTTTTTAGATGTTTTTATATTTTTGGATACCCTTTTTGTCATAATGAAATTCCCAATTAATGGTTTTTCATTTCGATTCCTGGGTTGAAAGATATTGTAGTTTTAGTTTCCCAGATTTGCACCTAAAAATCTTCCAAGTGGGATTTGAGGCACTTAGAGCTTCCAGAATGGCCCTGAAACTTGTTGAAATCGGCGTAGAAAATTTTGAGCGCGTCCTTGACTTCGAGACCTTTCCAACGGTTCGAACAGTTCGTGAATCGAAGTCCTGGATCAAAAGTTATGACCCCGCAAAGTTGGCAGACTTTCTAGAAGATACCATTGCAAATGCTCTTTTGAAATTTGAACTTCATCTTGTAAATTTTTGGCGCCAAACTGCCTAAACTCAAATTGAATGTTGTTTTGGCTCCAAACAAATGAGGAGCTCTATTTATGGGCAGGTTTTCTAATTTTTGGGTAACTTTTTGGGGACAAGCTCGCATATTGCGAAAGGGTTATTATGTAGCTTTCTATAGCTTGCATGTGTTGTAGAACTTGGGGATTTGAGATCCTCTGCATGTAAGAAGTTCCATTTTCTGAATAATAAAATTTTTCTCTAGTTTGTGGGTTATTTTCTGTGTCTCGGGTTTGTGCCCTCATCATATAATGTCTTCTTAAGAAGTGTTTTTAGTTATTTACTCATTACTTATTCAACACTTACAACTATCACTCAACCTTACACTAGAAGTATACTTCCCCAAATGGAAGACATACTTCCACCACAACAAGGTATACACAACACAATGAACATTAATGAAAAATAAAATAGAGTTCTCACTAAAAGCACATTTACACATGATTTTCATAAAATAACACAAGGAAAGGCTCACAAACTTGGTTATCCTTGAAAACAAGGAAAGAAAGTTTAAGAATAAATCCACAAGTAATTGTCAAAGCCTTTATTCCAACAATCACCCTTATTTCCACCTGACACCAACTTGAAAAAAACTAAAAAATAAGAATGAAAAAATCCCAATGCTTTTTCATACACAAAATGGAAACTCAAAAATGAGATCCTAATCCCTCCACCTTTAATTGTGAAGGTGATAAGTTTCACCTCCATAATTGATCCTCCATCCTTCTACCTCAATCTTGCGCACTTTTGGTGTGAAGTTTCCGTAGGAATTCTTACTAGCATATTTGACCAAAACCAATTTGAATCTCATCACCATATAAAATGGCTCCGAAAAGAGGTTCATCAGTCATGAAAAATATATCTAAAGTTGACAAAAATTACCTTATGCTAGAGTCCTATGACATAGGATCATGGAGAGTTATAAAAAAATCATGACATGATACATTAATTTTATACCTTAAAGTTAAAATAAAATTATGTTTGACACACAAAAGACCATTACCTTCTAGTGAAATTCACATACAATATTTAACACAAGGAACAACAAATAACACTACACAAGACAACATACACATTAGAAACTTTATCCACCTCACAAGGAAAATTACAATACATAATACCTTAACATCTCTAAATATGTTAAGTTAGTTTCAAAAGTAGTTGACAAGATGCCACCATGAAATTTCCCTAGCTCCACCAACCATGGACTAACCTACACACTAGATTTCAATGGTTAGTTCATCATCACTAATCATATCCAGAACATAAAGTATTAATAGATAATATATCTACATTAACATTTAAAAATTAAAAATCTTAAATGCATGCTTTCAATCTCATAATGTTGCTATAACATTCATAAATTAAGTCACACTCTATGCTAAATCAATAATATGCGAATTTGCACTATAATCCATCAAGTCATAGAAATAACTACTAATAGAATAAGGAGTAAAACCATCAATTTAGTTCAACATTCATCGAATATCAAACAATAATCAATGATGATTTGGACCTATGTAATGAATATATGGTGTCATCAAGGTATACCAAAATTAAATTTCCATGATAACAAAATAACCCATACCAAAACTATCCATTAGGATGATAAAATAATTGACATTAGTCATATAAATATCTAATATTGGGAGAGGATCTCACAATATTATAGTATAGTATTTAGATAAGTAGAAATGAATCATTATATATTAAAAGATGAAACCAAAATAATAGGAACCACCCAGCATAAGATAATGCCCATACTATAACCAATAAATTCATCACAAAATATATGTTTAAGCTTAATAATTATTCTTTACAAACAAATAGATCATGTAAGCTATTGTAATTATGTTTGATAGCATACGTGGCTTAAAGAAAAGAGAGACTAACTACTAGACATGCTGGGTAGAAGAAACTTTGATTCCTAGTTTTCTCTTGTACCTCCAATCAATCCCACAATGGGAATTATAAAAATATATATAGACCTTTAGGAATTGAAGTATAATAAATTATATCTCCCTCACATTTGATAGAAAACATTAGTTCTTCATGACTAAAGAATTCAAAATTTCCACCAATATGGATTAGCCATTTAATATATTGATCTTTTCTAAGTTTACCTAAACTACCTTTAACAAAAAGATATAAAATATAGAAAAACCCTTTTGAAATTGGATGAACCTCTAGTTACATAGTATTATCTCTTGAATTATTTGGACAAAGAATATTTATAGGACATATTTGATTACCATAAATTTCACCAACACGTGTTATGTTAACTATGTTGTTATGTGGAGTCTAATCAGACTTGCGTTTAAATTTTCACCAGTTTATCAAACATGTTTTCCCTGCAAATCAATTAATGGGGGAATGGGAGGGGCTTGGATGGAGAAACGTTGCCAAAAAATACATATATCCTTAAAAAAAAAAATTGCTATCAAAGTATATTTGTGTACCATAGAAAAATGGATCTTTGGACATTTTCCTAGTCATTTAGGTCTTTTTCTTGTGATTCTTGACCTATTTTTCTTAGATTTAATGTTGTAATGTGACTTATACATTCACATTAGGTCTTGAATATTCAAATTATTAATATTTTATGATGTCTTGTAAAGGTGTTGCGAAGTGTTGTAAAACATTTCTACATTTTTCTAGACTCTTATTATTATAATTCATCTAAATATCCCCTCTTTATCCCTTACCAAGTCTTATTCTAAAGTTTTGTAACAAACTTTCACGCTTTTCTAGGCTTGTCACCACTAATTACACCTTCCTTATGCTTTATTTGGCCCCTTTATGCACTTATATGCATTAATTAAGTGTATTTTTGAATATAAACCTGAAAAATGTCATTAAATACAATTTAATCACTGACACCCACTTGCATGCCTTGAGTGGGACCCATTCACCATGGGTGGTGAATGAGTCCCTCTTGGTACAAAATTCAAAATAAATTCAAATTTCTTTTAGGTTTTTATTCATTAAGACCTTAGGTCAGTTTGTGATGTGGTATTTTTGGGAAATCAAGGCACAAGTGTGTATAAATAAGTGTTTTCCTATTCATTTTAGGACCCCATTCATTCATCCATTCAATCATCTCATTAATTCTTGCATCCACTTGAGCATCATCACATCATTCAATAAAGCAATTATCAAACATCTTCAAGCAACCATTGGTATATCTTCAAACTTCAACAACAAGGGTTTGGTGAGTTCATGACACTTGTGTGTTATTTTTTCATCATTCCTTTCTTATTTCATTTCATTTTTTATCAAGGGTTTGATTACCAAAGTGGGATTTGACCAAGGCAAATCCCTATACTCTAACCCTTAACCATTTTCCCCCTCTTTGCATGTGTCTTTGCAAGTCTTGTAGGTAGATTTTTCAAGGAGATGGGTGTTGAAAAGTGGTCAACAAGTCATCAAAGCTATTCAAGTCAACAAAGACCTAATTCAAGCTTGGAAACAACATTCAACCCTTTTTCTATAGATTTGAATCTGTCAACCCGACAAGAAGACAAGTGCAGATCTGAACCCACAGAGTTGACTTCAAAATTTGTAGATTTATTATGGTGAACTAATTTTCCATTGGTGGTGAATGAGTCCAATTACCAGGGTGGGAAAGGTGGTTTCTGAGGTTTTCTGTTCCCAACACCTTGAAACCTATTTCAACAAAAATTACTAGAAGAAGGACTAATTTTCCATTTGTTGCGAATGAGTCCCAGTGGTCATCAACAGTAATTTTTAAAACATTCCAAAACCTTACAACATCATAATTCTACCTCTAGGTGCACTCCATTTAGTTTCATTAAGTTATGTTTTCATTTGTTTATGTTTCTAGTTCATTTCTACATATCACACTGTGTTTTGAACACTTCATATTTCTTAGGTTTTGCATAAATAATCAATCCATTTTATCAGTTTCTTGCATTTAGATAATTGAATTTAGGCATATTTTCATTGTACTTACATTAATTTGAGTGAACCACCTAGATTTTTTTTAGGGTCTATCTCTCTCCTTTAGGCACCTGAAAAACCCTAGTTGAGCAAGAGAGTCATAACACCTTACACCCTAAAAATATATGGTTCAATTTTAATTTTAGCTAATAAATCAGTTGTAAATCTCCTTGACAAATGAATTATTTTCTTGTTGCAAACTAAATTTCAATAGTCACATGTTGAAACAATGTGTGCAAGGTTTAGTTTGGTCACTACAAGGAAATGAAGGTGTTACAGAGTGTTTGATGTTGTTGTAGATTGTGTCATACAACATAGGAAGTAACAAATTTAAATGTAGGTTATGCATTGGGCACACATAGTGTTGTATATAAAAATTACTAAGGAGTGGATACAAATTATATTCATTGCTACAAAGCTTAGAAAAAATACTTTTGAAAGTAGATGAACCTCTAGTTACATAGCTTATCTCTTCAATTATTTGGATAAAGTAGATTTATATGACATATTTTATTACCATAAATTTCATCAACACATGGGTTTTGTTAACTATGTTGTTATGTGGAGCTCAATCAAACAAGTTTATGTTTAAATTTTCCCCTTTACCCAACGTACTTTCCCCCCAAATCAATTAATGGGGGAATGCAAGGAGGTTGGAGGGGGCATCAATCCTGAAGAAAAAATTATACATATATCTTTATAAAGATAATTTGTTGTCAAAGTCTATTTGAATTTTATTTAATAAATTAGTTGTAAAACTACCCAAGAAATGAACTATTTTCTTTTCACAAACTGAATTCCAATAGTTGCATGTAGAAAAGGGGTGTGCGGGGTTTATTTTAGTTGGTATATGGAAATGGATGTATTAAAAAGTGTGTGATATTTTTGTAGGTCATGTCATACAACATGATAAGTAACATAGTCAAATGTGAGTTATGCATTAGGCACACAAAGCACTGTGTGTGGAAGTTATTGAGGAGTGGATATCGATTAAATTCATTGCTACAAGTTGTAGCTATTGCTATAAGTTATTGTAATGTACATTTTCTACAAGTAATCAACAAATTGGACACATTTTTGTGAACATAACCCAAGAATTGGGTGAAGCATGTTAAAACATCTCATTTTCTTTCATTGATTTCTATTTATTATTTCATTAATCTATTTTCATTCTTTTATTACGTAACTATAATCTATATATAATTAGTAGTTCATACTCTCAGCTCCTGCCTCCAATTCCTAAAAATTGGTATTAGAGTAGGTTGTATTTGATTATTCTTTGTAGGAAGTTCTCAATATTGAGTGGGAGTAATGGAAAAAGGGGAAATTGAAGGTTGATAAATTCAATGTACAAAACTATTAGTTATGGAAGATGAAGATGGAGGATTATCTCTATCAGAAAGATTTATGGCAGTTGTTGCAAGGGAAAACAAAGAAACTATGTTAATGGATAATGGGGAATGGGATATTCTAGACAAAAAGGCATTGGGAATTGTTCAGTTGTGCCTAGCACCATCAGCGGCATTCAATATTTCAAAAGTGAAGAAAATTGATGAGTTAATACAAACATTAGAAAATTTATATGGAAATCCTTCAACTTAGAATAAGGTATTTCTAATGAAGTGTTTATTTAATATGAAATGTTAGAATGTGGACTAGTTACAGATCATTTAAATGAATTTAATATGATTACCAATCAATTTAATTCTATAAATGTAAAATTTTGATGAAGTTCGAGCTCTCTTGATTTTATGTTCTTTTTCTGAAAGCTGAGATAGCTTGGTAATGGCACTTAGTAACATTGTTTCTGGTTCAAATATATTGAAATTTGATGATGTTGTTTATGTGATTTTAAGTTGGAAAAGGTTAGGTGGAACTTCTACATTAGGAAATTTTTTTAATGTAGAAAGAAAGGGTAGATCAAAACAAAGAAAAAAGGTTTTGGAGTTTGTGGTAAGTCACAATCCAAGTGAAAGAAGAATTGTTAGTAGTGTAGAAAACTAGGTCATTTGAAGAGAGATTGTTATTCTTGAAAGAGTAAAGGACATAAATAAAAAGGAAAAAAAGAAGCAAATGTGGTAAGTAAATATAAATATGATTCTTTGATTCTTTCCCTTGATAATGCTAATGATTTGTGGGTATTGCATTTAGGGGCTCCATTTCATGCTATGCCACATATAAGTTATTTTATTGATTATGTCTAGGGGGATTTTGTGTTGGTTTATTGAGATAACAAACCCTGTCGTACTATTGGAAAGGGAAGAACTAGGATTAAGTTTCAAAATAGGAATCATTGGATACTACAAGAGGTAAGATGTGTTCCAAGGTTGAGTAGAAATTTAATTTCAGCAAGGCAACTAAGTGATGAAAGTTGCATTGTTAATTTTAGTGATAAAATTTGGAAGGTTACAAAGGGTGCCTTAGTAGTAGAAAAAGTTGTGAATGTAGTCACCTTATATCTTTGTACATGTCATATTATTCCTTCTACTTTATTTGTTACAAAGATAAATAAAATAGGAAAGTTGCTTAAAAAGCAGCTATAGCTGTTGTTGAGGGTTCAACAATAGATGTTTGTGGGTTCAATAATAGACTTAATAATAGTTGTTTTTTCCCAAGTAGAGAATGAAATAGTTTTTGTGGGTTCTAAGAAAACATTGTGGAATAACAAAATTAGGCATATAAGTTAAAATGGTAAAAAAGTACTTCATTCAAAGAAGGTTTCACTAGGTGTGAACTGTATTAATACAAATTTCTATAAAAGTTTTGTGCATGAAAAAATAATTATAATGCATTTTCTCAAGGATGGGAAGGGTATGTGGAGGATCATCATGGAAAAAACAAGCCCTTAACTGGAAAAAAAATTAGAAAAATCAGAGTTAGGAAACTTGACGTAAAAATTTGAATAAGTTATCTATATTATTTCAAAAATATGTAAGAATGGAATCTATAGAAAATTGAATGTAGTTTCTAAACTACTAGGTTTATTTTTTTTTAAATCTATTTGGTGAAAAATTGAAATTTCAATGCAATAGTACTTAAATTTCAAGTAAAAAATAAGAAGTAGGTGTCTGTCTGACCACCCTAACCACAATAAAATGATAATATTTTTTATCAAATTTTAAATATAAGTAGAGGACTCATGTCCCAATGTGATGCATATTTTTTGTAATTTTTTTCCAAGTAAATAATTAAGTATGAATTTTTATTACAAATTTTTAAAAATATAAAAACTTGCATGTCTACCACCTTAACTTGGTCAAAAATTCATGAAATTCAATTTTTTTTAATCATATAGTATAAAAAGCATATAATATGACACATTTTTGATTCAAAAAATGTGATACCGCTTGAAAGCTATAGATGTTTTTCAATCAGCTTATCAATCAGGACATTAGTCGTAATTCAAATAGAAAATGAATAATAGTTATTTATTAAATTCAAAGTAAATCATAATTTGTATTGGTGGAAAGGTGATAATCTCCTTTAAAAACCCTTTTCATTCCATCAATTTTGGGTAAAAAAAAGTTGTCAGCCACATACCCTACACATACCCATCATATCACCACTTTTTGGCACATCATGATCCTACACATACCCGAAAGTAGAAGAAATATGATAAATTAGAGCTTCTGCGTATAGATGTATAGGGACCAACTTAGGTATATTATCTTGATGAATCTTGATATTAATTTACATCATAGGTGATGCAACTAGAGAAACTTCAATTTGTTTCCTTAGGAAAAAAATATGATATATTTAAAAAATTTAAAAAATATAGAAGGTTGGTTGTGAATGAGATGCCCGTAAAAGATTAAAAGGTCTTATATCTGATAATGGTGGTGAGTATTGCAACAAATATTTTATTTTTTATTGTTCAACTAATAGAATTCATAGGTAGAAAATGGTTACAAGGGTTCCATACAAGAATGTAGTGGCTAAGTCTGTGAATAGCACAATAATGGAGTGTGCAAAAAGTATGAGATTGCATTTTTGGTTTCCTTTGAACTTGTGGGTGTTGCAAGTATGAATTTGTCAGGTGGTGTTGTCATTAATGTTGTCATTGATGTCAACACTATTTAGTATGTTGCAGATTGTACATGTATGGTTGAGAGGTTGTTGAGATGTGGAGCTATCTTTATGCTGTTGTAGATATGTTGGTTTGATGAGTTTCCAAGTGCTTTTGAGAAAATTAATAAAGAAGAGAAGTCAGAGTGTTGAGTCTGTTGAGTGTGTTCTCTGGTACCGGATCCATTTTTCTCCTATGTTGATCCTATGCTTATGCGGATCTGAAGGCGTGTTGATGGTGTTCTGATGATGATACAATCTAAATTTCAGTTTCTAGTGAGATGGTACATAGAAGTTGTGTCCACTGGTATATGTGTTTTACCGACAGAGTCAATGTTCTATGCATTGGGAGAAATATGTTTCCTCCACATTTCTCCACTGTTTTGTTTCAGATCGTGTAGATATGGTAGATGTCTTGTGAAGGGGTTTGGAGTTTGGTGATCTAGAAATCATGTTTTAGTATTCCTATTTGTATTTGCATAGCCTAGATTGACTGGTGAAAGGAGTTCAATGTTTGAATCCTATTGTTTTTTCCACAAATGGATCTAGAAGATTCTAAGATGTATTCTCATGCATAATGAAGCATTTTGCATCATCTGTGTGTCATCTTCTTATTGGGAAGTGTGTGCATCATTGATAATTTGTGTTTTCATTAGGTTTGGCCGACCTAGTGTTTACACTTCATTTGAAGAATAAAATTTAAATTGAGGAAGTTTGTAGAAGATTCAAGAATATTATTTTTATGTTTCTATTGGTCCACTCTTATTCCTTTCCATTGCGGGAATTTAGAGTTGCCAACCTAACTTGAACTTATGAAATGATGTATTATGGCCAACCTTGGTAAATATTCCTAAGGTTGAGAATGGGATAAAAGCAAGGCGAGTTGTGAAGAATTGTATGAAAGTTTGATGAAAAGTGTCGAAAGTGTTCCACAAATCATAATAACATAAGTGTGTGTAAATGACTTGTGATAGCAATTTTTTAGTGTGTTGAAGCTAGTGAATTGAAGGTTTTTGTAATCCTATGAATGCGCTTTAATTATTGTGGTGGATCTTTTGTTCTCTTTTGTGTTTGTAGGTAGTGAGCCCCCCTATTCGACAGTGAGTCCTTTGCAGGTAGTGAGCCTCCATACTTGGACAATGACTCCTCTTTTGGGTAGTGAGCCCTTGGCAGTAAGCCTTTCTATTGAATTTATAATCTTTATATTGTGAGTTAACCCTCACTGTGGTTTTTCCCTTATTGGGTTTTCCACGTAAAAATATGGTGTTCATTGTGCTGATTTACTTTCTGTTATTTATGTTTCATGATCATATTTAATAACAAAATAGTGTGGTTGAAGATTTGATAAGTGATGATGTTTTAAGTTTGAATTTGTCTGACAACTAATTCAATCCCCCTCTTAGTTGTCCTGGGCCTATTTAGAAATTGGTATTAGATCCCTAGTTCATTGTTGTAAAGATTAACTACTTAAGGAAGATTCGATGGCACACAAGTTGTCGATCCCTATGTTTGAAAAAACTAACTACAAAGATTGGAAGGGACAAATGAGAGGATATATTATCTCTCTTAGTTTCAATACCTGGAAGGCTGTTGAGAATAAGTATACACTTTTATCCAATGGTGTTAATATTGTAGATGAGATCTCTTCTTATGAACATAATGAGAGGGAGAAGTGTGTGATTTGTAGCGGTTTACCTAAAAATGAGAGAATCAAGGTTAATTCTTTGGACACTACATATGATGTATAGAAGAAGTTGGAAGACATTTATGTGTTGGATGTTGTGTTGTGTTTTTTATATGTGGTTGTCATTGATGTAAACACTATTAGCATTGTTTCATTAGAAAATGTATGCTTCAAGGATATTGAGAAAATTGTAATAAGAAGTGTTATAGGTTGTTAGTAGTGTAGTGAAGTTATTTATGTCACTGTGATCAGTACATTGCTGTTCAGAGGTTAAGGAATAAAGGGTTTCTTTTTGAGTATATCTAGTTAATCCACGTGAATTTTTAGAGATCCGCATGAAGATTTGATTGAGGTATGAAGATTTGTATTTTGACATTTTTTTTGTAACTTCAGTTTGTGTTCCTGAATGAATATCATGTGACTCCATTAAGTTCAATTGTTGTGGATGCTTCTCTAATTTTATATGATGCTTGTGGATTTTTCTAGTTCATTCTCTATCTGTGTTGCATGTTCGCATTGATTGTTGTGCTCGTGATCTTATATTTTATGTTACATGTTCATGTTTTTCATGTCCTTGGCTGACAAGGTGTTGAAGTGTGTTGTGGATCTTTGAGGAGTAATTAATTGAAGTGGTTCACATTTGAGGATGTTATTTTTGGTCTTCACTATGTTGTGGCTGACCTTGGTTAATTTTCATGAATAATATTTATTGATATGGGCCGACTGTTTATTTTCATTTTATTATTTCTTTCGATCCGACTTATAGTGATGTAAATTCTTGTTGCGGATATATAAGAGTGATTGTTTTATCATTTTAAGGAATGCATATGTATTTGTGTGTGCAAAGTGTAAGAGTCTTGTGTGTGAATAAATTTTAGATCATTCGAAGGCAGAGTAGAGAGAGAAGAAGAGTGAAGAAGTGTTCATGTGCTTGACTGTAACTGTAACCAAGCATTAGTAGATGCTACTTTTCTCAGTTCAAAGTTTGATGGATTTAATCATAACCTTTCTATAAGATAGCATGTCTTCCTTTGGGAAGTAACCGTATTTTGTATTTTAGTAGTGAGCTCTAGGAAATGTGCCTGAATGCATGTGCATTCCCCATTCACAATTCCTTATACTTTTAACAAGGTATAATCTTGTGGACTAACCTCCACCATGATTTTTCCCCTAAGAGGGTTTCCACATAAAAAATATTGGTGTTATGTGTGATTTTGATGTGTTTTTCATTTATGCTTTCATGATTAATGATTAGATCTAAGAATAAGGTTAATAAGTTGAATAAGTTTGAAATTTGGTGACAACTGATTCACCCCCTCCCTCTCAGTTGTCTGCCCTTGAGTTGCCAACAATTGGTATTAGAGCTTGTGGTTCCTTGGAAGAAGTTTAATAACTTGAGGTGATCCGAGATGGAAACTTATGAGAAGGATAGTACTAGATTTGATGGGACAAATTATTCTTTATGGAAGACTCGAATGCAGTGCCATCTGCAATGAATTGGTGAACCCTACTGGAGCATTACAAGTAATAAATAAGTTATTCCACCGAATAGTAATTATGCTAAGTATAATATTAGGGCTAAGGAAGCATTGTTGAGTGCTTGAATGATACTGAGATGATAGATGTGATGGATCTGAAGACTGCTTATGAGATTTGGAAGAACTTGGAAACCTTGTATGAAGGTGATGCTAATGTGAAGATTCCTAGGCTACAAAGTCTAAAATGGAAATATGAAAAGTTGAAAATGGGTGATGATGAAAATGTTACTACTTTCATGTAAAGAGTGAATGAACATGTGTGTGGTATCAAATGTGTTGGTGGATAAATAGATGAATTATAAATTGTTGCTAAATTTTTTAGATCCTTTCTTGATTCTTGCAAAGTCAAGGCTAGTGTTATTGAAGAGCTTCGAATTGTAACAAATGTTACCAGAGATATGTTGATTGGTAATCTTACTACTTTTGAGTTCAATGAATTTTTTGATGCACTTCCTAAGGTTGAATCTTCATTCAAGGCCACTACTTCTAGAAGAGAAAGACATAGATATGATCCAAATGAAAGTTCATCTAGAAAGATATTCGAGTATGAGGATGAAATGAGAGAGCTCGATGAAGAAGAAAGAGAGATTGAAGAATTTGAAGCATTGATTGTGAAAAGAGAAGCTAGAGGACAAGGAAAGTATAAAGGAAAGTTTTGTATTAAATGTTTCTCTTACAATAAGATAGGTCATTTTGCATCAAGGTGTCCTGAGAGAGTTTCCAAGCCAAGATTTAACAAGCCTAAATTCCAAAAGAAGTGTTACTATGTTGTTGATGAAGGTGTAACAGATGAATATTACAAAGGAAATGCAAGTGAATTTGAATTTGCATTTATTGCTATCAAGGAAAATAATCTTGTGTCTATTGAATATACTAGTTATACAAATGTGGAAAAATCCCTAGTTGCTCGAGTTGAAGAGAAAGATGAATGGGTAATTGATAGTGGTTTTTCTCATCATATGATAGGAGATAAAAGTAAGTTTGTGAATATGGAAAAGTATGATGGTGGTGTTGTGAGATTTGGTGATAATAGATCTAGTTCGATCAGTGGAAGAGGATGCATTTCTCTTGATGGTAAGCATAATACTGATGATGTCTTGTATGTTGAAGGTTTGAAGCATAATATTTTTAGTGTTGGAAAAATGGTTGATAAGGGATATAATCTTCAGTTCATGGATGGTTAGTGCAAAATATTGGGAAATTCAGGAAATGTGATTGCAACAGGTACAAAAAAAAAGGTGATATCTTCCACTTGAGTGCTGCTATTAAAAGTTGTTTGATTGCTCAAATTGATGAAAGCTGGTTGTGATGTAGGAAAATGTGTCATGTTATCTTTCATAATATTTTCAAGATAAGTTCCACTAAGGTTGTGAGAAATCTTCCTAAGCTGATGAAACCTTCTAATTCCATATACAAATAATGTTAGAAAGAAAACAAGAATTTCATTTCAAAGTAAACAACAAAACTCAAATGGATTGTTGGATATTGTGCATACTGATTTGTGTGGTCCTGCTAGAACTAGAAGTTTACAAGAGTAGAAGTACTTCATGTTGCTTGTTGATGACTATTCAAGGATGATGTGGGCTACTTTCTTAAGGTAAAAATCTAGAGCTCTGGAAAATTTCAAGATCTTTAAGGCTATGGTTGAGATAGAGACATGTCTAAAGATTAAATGTCTGAGATCAAATAGAGGTGGTGAATTCACTTCCAGTGAGTTTAATTCTTTTTATGAAGAGCATGGAATAAAGAGACAATTATCTATACCATGGACCCCTCAACAAAATGGAGTTGTTGAAAGGAAGAATATAATAGTTCTAGATTCTCCTAGAACAATGATGTTGGAAGGAAATGTACCTCATATCTATTGGAGAGAAGTTGTGAGTATTGTTGTGTACACACTTAGCCGGTTACAAATCAAAGGTGATACTAGTAAGACTCCTTTTGAGCTATGTAATGGTCAAAAACCTACTGTTAGATATTTCAAGATCTTTGGAAGCAAGTGTTATATCAAAAGAGATCGTGATATAAGAAAGTTTGATGCTAGGAGTGATGAAGGAATCTTTCTTGGTTATGCTACTAAAAGTAAGGCCTACTGGTGTTACAATAAGAGATTGAAGAAAATGGTTGAAAGTGAAAATGTTAAGGTTGATGAAGACTTTGGTACACTATCCAGAACCTGTGGATATGATTCTGATTATTAGAATGATAGTACAAACAAAGGATAGAACTCAAGTCAAGTGAAAATCATTCTGGTGAATTGAGAAGATCAAGAGGAAGGAGAGACTAGTGGAAGAACAAAAGAGAGATCAGAAGAGCCTGAACTTGAAGAAAATTCTAAGAAGACTTCAAGGTACATGTAAGGTTGAATCATTCAGAAGATCAAATTATTGGTGATAAGAACAAAGGTGTCCAGACTGGGAGAAATATTAGAAAAAAATATTGTTTGATTTCAAAGACTGAGCCTAACAATTTGAATGAAGCATGCAAAGATGAACATTGGGTTGAAGTAATGAAAGAGGAACTACGAAAAATTGAGAAGTATGATACATAGATTCTTGTTCCCAAACCTAAGGATAATAAAGTAATTGGAACTAAACAGGTTTTTAGAAAAAAACTAAATGAACAAGGGGAAGTGGTTAGAAACAAAGCAACATTGGTATGTAAGGGATATTCACATATGGAAGGTATTGATTTTGAAGGAACCTTTGCCCCTATTGCTACAATTGAAGCTATGAGATTGTTTCTTGCTTATGATTCTTACAAAGACTACAAAGTTTATGAAATGGATGTCAAGTCTGCTTTTCTAAATGGCAAATTGGAAGAAGTGTATGTTGAACAACCTGATGGATTCCAGCTGACTGATTAGGGAGATATGGTTTGACAATTGAAGAAAGCATTGTATGGACTCAAACAAGCCCCTAGAGCATGGTATGCTAGATTGGATAAGTACTTGGTGAAGCTTGGATTTAACAAAGGTATTTCTGATAGTAATTTCTATTTCAAGAATGATGATAAAGATTTTATTATAGAAGCTTTTGTTGATGATATGAAATTTGTAGGAGATGATAGCTTGTGTATGAAGTTTTCTAATGAGATACAGAATGAGTTTGAGATGTCAATGATTAGAGAGATGGAATTATTCTTAGGATTACAAATTACTCAATTAGATAAAGGGATCTTTATATCTCAGTCCAAGTATGTGAAAGAATTGTTGAAGAAATTTGGTATGGAAGATTCAAAACTAGATGGTACACCCATGGTAATTGGATGTAAGTTGACAACTGATGATGATTATTCGAAGGAAAATTAGACTAGATACAAATCAATGATTGGTGGATTTATTTATTTGACTCAAACTTTTCCTAATATCATGAATGTTGTATGTATTGTTGCTCGATTTCAAGTTCATCCTAAATAATCTCATGTGATTGTTCTGAAGAGGATTTTCAGATACTTGAAGGGGATAGTTGATTTTGGTTTATGGTATCCTAAATATGATGATCTTACTTTGAGTGCCTTTACTAATGTTGATTGGGCAGGAGATGTGAATGAGATGAAAATTAATAGTGGTGGAGCATTTTTCTTGGGAAAGAAGTTGATTTCATGGTTAAGGAAAAAGAAGAATGCTATTTCTTTATCTACTACAGAGGCATAATACATTGTTGCCGCTATTAATTGTACTCAAGTATTGTGTATGAAATAAATGTTGAAGGATATCAGATTTGTGTGTGATGAGCCTATTTCTATATTCTATGATAACTCAAGTTCTATTAACATTTCCAAGAATCTGGTGCTATATTCCAAGACCAAGTATATATCTATGAAGTTTCACTTTTTGAGAGAGAAAGTAAGTGAAAAGGAAGTCAGATTAGAGTATGTGCCTACTAAGGAGCAGATTGTAGACATATTTACCACATCATTGCCTAAGGATACTTTTGAGTATTTGAGAGGGAATTTAGGGGTGATTACCCCTCCTATTCATAACTAAGGATGCATTGATTTGCATCAATCCATGCATTTCATGATCATATTTTGATCTGAATTGATGTTGTGGTGCATGCTACTTATGGGGAGTAGTTAAATGTTTAGAGGTTTAGGTGTTTTGATATGTGGTTTAGAGCTTGTATAGAAGAAATCTTTGCCATTGATGTTAGAGGGGGAGCAGATAAATGTGAAAAATATTTGTGGGGAGAAGATTTGAGGAAAGAAGAGTCAAAACCTAAGGGGGAGTAAGCATAGTTGTGTTGATGGTATTTTTCACATCATGTGTTGCCATCAATGCCAAAGGGGGAGATTGTTGGATTTTTTGTGTGTTGTTGATATGTGGTTGTCATTGATGTAAAAACTACTATAATTGTTGCATTAGAAGTTGTATATGTTAAGGATATTGAGAAAATTCTAATAAGAAGTGCTATAGGTTGTCAGTGTTGTAGTGAAGTTCTTTCTATCGGTATGATCAGTATGTTATTGTTCAGAGGTTGTGGAATAAAGGGTTTTTTTTAGTATATCTAGTTTATCCACATAAATTTTTATAGATTTGTGTGAAGATTTGATCGAGTTATGAATATTTGTATTCTAACAGTTTTTCTATTACCTTAGTTTGTGTTCCTGAATGAAGATCGTGTGATTCTAGTAAGTTCAATTGCTGCACATTCTTCTTTGATGTTTCATGATGCTTGTGGATGTTTCTAGTTTGTGCTCTATCTGTGTTGCATGTCTGCATTGATTTTTGTGCTTGTGATTCAAGATTTTCTCTTGTGTGTTCATGTTTTTCATGTTCTTGGCTGAGAAGGTGTTGAAGCGTGTTGTGGATCTTTGAGGAGTAATTAATTGAAGTGGTTCATGTTTGAGGATGTTATTTCCAGTCTTCACTATGTTGTGCCTGACCTTGGTTGATTCACATGAATAATATTTATTTATTTGGGTCGACTGTTTATATTCATTTTATTATTTCTTTGGAGCTGACTTATAGTGATGTAATTTCTTGTTGCCTATATATAAGAGTGATTTTTTTATAATTTGAAGGCATGCATATGTGTGTGTGTGAATAAAGTTCAAATCATTCGAAGGAAAAGCAGAGAGAGAAGAAGAGTGAAGAAGAGTGAAGAAGAGTGAAGAAGTGTTCATGTGCACTTAACCATAATTGTAACTAGGAATTAGCAGATGCTACTTTTCTCAATTCAAATTTTGATGGATTTAATCAAAAAATTTCTATAATACAATGTGTCTTCCTTTGGGTAGTAAGCCTATTTTTTATTTGAGCAGTGAGCTCTAGTTAGTGTGTCTAAATGCATGTACATTACCCATTCATAATCCCTTATACTTTTAACAAGGTATAATCTTTTGGACTAACCTCCACAATGGGTTTTCCCCTAATAGGTTTTCTATGTAAAAAATCTTGGTGTTATGTGTGATTCTGATGTGTTGTTCATTTATGCTTTCATGATTAATGATCATATCTGAGAATAAGGTTAATAAGTTGAATAAGCTTGAAATTCAATGACAATTGATTCAACCCACCTCTCAGTTGTCTTCCCTTGAGTTAGAAATAGTATGAAGGGAATTTAAAGGTGAAACTAACAAAGAGACTAGCAGAGAAGTGTGGATTTGTGAACTTGAAGATGGAGGATCTTGAAGAATTTATAAGTTTCTTTCACAGGGTTGAACATACTGCAAATGAGATTAGAAATCAAGGAGGAAAGCTAGCAGATGAAGACATAAGAGAGAAGATCTTAATCACCCTACAGGCCTACTACAATGATAAGATCTCAATGATTGAGTAAATGTATGAACCTAAGAAGTACACTTTGGAACACTTGTTCAACACCCTACAATAATTTCATTTAAGAAAGTTTTAGAAAGATGACAAGATAGAAGAAAAGACAAAAATGACATTTAAGGAAATAAAGATTAAGGAGGAACCAAATAGAGATGATGTTAATGAGTTGGAAGCTAACTTGAACACCAGGAAGTTGAAGAAAGGTAGTGGAAAGTATAAAGGTATGTTGCCCTTTAAATGCTTTAGTTGTGATAATATTGGTCATTATGCTTCAAGATGTCTGAATAGGGTTGCACATAAAAAGAACAAGGATTATAAGGACAAGGATAGGAAGGATAAGAAGTATAAAAAGTTGTACTATGTTAAGGAAGAGGTAGGTATTTCTAATGATGAATATGAAAATGATGTTGATGATAGTGAATGCTTATTCCTAGCTTTGGAAAATAAATTTGTATCCACTAACCCTAGAAAGTGTGTAAGAAAAAGTTAAGAAGAATAGGATGGGAGGTAATCTGGTTACCACATTTCATGAAAGACATGATGAAGACTATTGGGTAATTGATAGTGGATGTTCAAATCACATGACTGGAGATAAGAGTAAGTTAACTAAACTTTAAAATTATGATGGTGGTGTAGTCATGTTTGATGATGATTTAGGAACTAAGACTTGTGGTAAAGGTTCAATTAGTTTTGATGGAGTGCATAGTACTAATGATGTATATTATGTGAAGGGTTTGAGGAATAATATTTTGAGTGTTGGTCAGATGTCTAGCAATGGATTTAAGCTTGTGTTTTAGAACAATACCTGTGAAATTAGAAAAGGATTTGAAAATGGACATATGATTGCTGCTGGAAGAACACATGGACACATCTATTAGCTGAAAGGAGTTGATGATCATTGTCTTGTATCTCATATTAGTGAAATTTGGTTATGGAACTGAAGAATGGGACATGTGAATTTTGATAATTTGGTCAAGATCAGTAAAAAGGAGATTGTTCAAGGACTTCCTAGAATCACAACACCTGCTAGTGTTATTTGTAGAAGTTGTTAATTGGGGAAGCAAACAAGATGTAGCTTTAAAGGAAAATAATATTCTACTACTCATATGCTGGAGTTGGTACATACCGATCTATGTAGTCTGACTAAGACTGGAAGCCTAAATGGTGATATAGATTTCATGTTAGTTATTGACGATTACACTCAAATGACATGTGTTGCTTTACTTAGAGAAAACAATTAGGCCCTGGATAGGTTTAAGGTATTCAAAGCAAGAGTGGAGAATGAAGTAAATCTGAAAATCAAATGTTTAAGATTGAATAGAGGTGATGAATTCACTCCTAATGAATTTAATTCTTTCTATGAGATGCATGGCATAAAAATATAGTATTCTACTTTGAGAACCCCACAACAAAATGAAGTGGTTGAAAGGAAAAATAGGATAGTACAGGAAGCTACTAGAAAAATGATGAAAGAATATAATGTACTAGATTTATATTGGACAGAAGTGATACATACTGTTGTTTATGTTCTTAATAGATTTCAGATTAGACACAACAATACAAAGACACCTTTTGAGTTATGGACTGATAAGATTCCTATTGTGAAATATTTCAAAGTATTTGGAAGTAGATGCTATATTAAAACAAATGATGAAAATCTTGGAAAGTTTGATGCTAGATGTGATGAAGAAATATTTCTTGGATACTCTACCACTAGCAAGGCATGCATGTGCTTTAACAAAATATTAAGGAAGATTATTGAAAATGCTAATGTGAAATTTGATGAAGACATACACAGACCTATTGAGATAAGTGAAGTTGAACTTGATGGTCCTATCTATGGACATATACCTGAAGAAAATAAGGAGAAGGAAGAAGAAGGAAAAGAAGAAGAAGAACAAGTAGTAGTAGAAGAATAAAATGAACCAGAACCTGTTGCTAGAAGTCCTAAATATATACAAAAGAATAATCTTGAAGATCAGATAATTAGAGAAAAGAGTGAAAGTGTAAAGATAAGAAGCAAAGTTGCAGCTAAGGTAAATTTTTGTTTATTTTCTAAAATAGAACATAAATATGTAAAAGAAGCATGTGAAGATGAAAGTTGGATGAGAGCTATGAAAGAGGAATTGTAGCAGATAGAGAAGAATCAGACATGGGAACTAGTCCCTAGACTTGTGAACAAGAATGTGATTGGCTCAAAATGGGTGTTTCAAAACAAACTTAATGAAAATGGAGTAGTAAGGAATAAGGCAAGATTTGTATGTAAAGGATATTCACAAGTTGAAGGAATAGATTTTGAGGAGACATTTTCCCCTGTGGCCAGAATGGAAGCTATCAGAATGGTTTTGCCATTTTCTGCACACAAGGACTTCAAAGTATATCAGATGGATGTTAAGTCAGCATTTATGAATGGTGAGTTGGAGGAAGAAGTATACATGGAGCAAAATGAAGGGTTTCAACTATCTGACAAGCTAGACATGGTTTGTAAGCTGAAGAAGGTGTTGTATGGACTCAAGCAAGCTCCTAGAGCTTGGTATGCAAGACTGGATAGATATATCTAACAAACAAAGGATTTGACAAAGGTTCTATTGATAGAAAACTCTTCTTCAAAGTGCAAGGTAATAAGATGTTGATTGTATTAGTTTATGTTGATGACATCATTTTTGGAGGAATTGAAGGCATGCGTAAAATGTTTACTAAAGAAATGGAGAAATAATTTGAGATTTCTATGATTGGTGAATTGAATTTATTTCTTGGTTTGTACAAGTGAATCAAATTGACAAAGGGATATTTATTTCACAATCTATGTATGTAAAAGAGTTGTTGATTTTTTTTGGGATGAAGCATTCTAAACCAGTTTGTACTCTTATCGTAACCAAATTTAAACTAAGCAAGGATGATGAATCTACTAAGACTGGTTAGAGCAAATAGAAATCCATGATTGGGAGACTATTGTACCTCACTGCTACTAGACCAGATATTATGCATGTAGTGTATTTAGTTGCTAGATTCCAAACAAATCCTAGAGAACCACATCTTATGGCTGTAAAAAGAATATATAGATATCTTAAAGGCACATCAGATTATGGACTATGGTACCCTAAGAGTAATGATTTCACCCTAAGTGATTATATAGATGTTGATTGGGATGGATGTGTAGATGATCAGAAGAGTACCAGTGGTGGTGCTTTCTTTCTTGGTGGAAGACTAGTTTCATGGCTGAGTAAAAAGAAAGACTTAGTTTCTTTATCCACTAAAGAGGTTGAATATATTGTTGTAGCGTCCTACTGTACAGAATTTATGTGGATGAAGTAGACTCTGAAAGACATTAGTGTGGTATGTGATGAGCCTATTTCTATTTTCTATGATAATACAAGTGCAATAAACATTTCAAATAATTTGGTTATGCATTCAAAAATGAAGCACATATTTATCAATTATCATTTTTTGAGAGAAAAAGTGTTGGAGAATCAGGTCAGAATGGAGTTTATAACTACAAAAGAACAAATTGCAGACATATTTACTAAGGCCATTTCTAAGGATAATTTTGAGCATCTTAGGCAGTGGTTAGGGTTCATTGGCCCTCCTAACTAGGTGCAAATGAAGGTGCATCAGTCTAATGAATTCATAGATTCTTCATTTACATAGACTGATTGATGTGTCTACTCCGCAGGGGGAGTAGAAAGTATTTTCATTGTTGCAGTATGAGTGTACTCCTAAGGGGGAGTAATCAGATCAATTGTTATTTTCCATTGATGTCAAAGGGGGTGAAAAGTTTATGCATTTCCATCAATGACAAAGGGGGAGATTGTTGAAAGTGTGAGTTTTTCTAGTGGTGTTGTCATTAATGTTGTCATTGATGTCAACAATGTTCAGTATGTTGCAAATTGTACATGTATGGTTGAGATGATGTTGAGATGTGGAGCTATCTTTATGGTGTTGCAGATATGTTGGTTTGATGAGTTTCCAAGTGCTTTTGAGAAAATTATTAAAGAACATAAGTCAGAGTGTTGAGTGTGTGCTCTGGTATGTGCTCCATTTTTCTCCTATGTTGATCATATGCCTATGCAGATCTGAAGGCATGTTGATGGTGATATGCTAATGATACAATTTGAATTTCAGTTTCTAGTGAGATGGTGCATATAAGTTGTGCTCACTGGTATATGTGTTTTATCGGTAGAGTCAGTTTTCTATGGACTAGGAGAAATATGCTTGCTCCACATTTCTCCACTATTTTGTTTCAGATCGTGTAGATCTAGTAGATGTCTTGTGAAGGTATTTCCTATGCTCTAGTGAAGAGGTTTGGAGATTGGTGATCCAAAAATCATGTTTTAGTATTTATGTGTGTGTCTGAATAGCTTGGATTGACTAGTGAAAAGAGTTGAATGTTTGAAGCCTATTTTTTTTGTATAGATGTATTTCGAAGATTCTAAGATGTATTCTCATGCATAATGAATATTTTTGCATCATCTATGTGTCATCTTCTTGTTGGGAAGCATGTGCATCATTGATAATTTCTATTTTCATTAGGTTTGGCCAACCTAGTGTTTACACTTCATTCAAAGAATAAAATTTAAATTGAGGAAGCATGTAGAAGATTCAAGAATATTATTTTTATGTTTTTATTGGTCCATTCTTATTCCTTTCCACTGTAGGAATTTAGAGTTACCATCCTAACTTGAATTTATGAAATGATGTATTGTGGTCGACCTTGGTAAATATTGCTAAGGTTGAGAATGGTATAAAATCAAGGTGAGTTGTAAAGAATTGTATGAAATTGTGATGCAAAGTGACAAAAGTGTGCCACAAATCATAAGAGCATAAGTGTGTGTGAGTGAGTTGTGATTGCAGTTTTTCAGTGTGCTAAAGGCAGTGAACTGAATGTTTTTGTAATCCTGCAAATGTGCTTTAATTGTTGTGGTGGATCTTTTTTTCTCTTTTGTATCTATAGGCAGTGAGCCTCCCTATTGGCTACTGAGTCCTTTGTAGGCAATGAGCCTTTGTACTTGGACAGTGTGTCCTCTTTTCGGAAGTAAGCCCTTAGCAATAAGACTTTGTATTCAGTTTATAATCTTTATATTGTGAGTTACCTCTCACCATGGTTTTTCCCTTATTGGGTTTTCCATGTAAAAATCTAGTGTTTATTGCGTTGATTTACTTTCTATTATCCATGTTTCATGCTCATATTTAATAACAAAATAGTGTGGTTGAAGATTTGATAAGTGATAAAGTTTTAAGTTTGAATTTATGTGACAACTGATTTACCCCCCCTCTTAGTTGTCCTATGCCTATTTAATAGTGGGAAGAGGATATAAAAACTGCAATTTATTTAAATAATAGAGGTCCTTTAGTTCCTTTGGGTTGTGGTATTACAGAGGAAGCATGTATAGGTAAGAAGGTGAGTTATTATTTTCTCAAGACCTTCAGTTGTGAAGAATTTGTACATGTAGATTTTGAAAATAGAACCAAGTTGGAAGAAAATTTGAAAATATTATCTTCATTAGATATGGAATTAATGAAATTTAGGATTTGGGATTTTGAATATTTAAAAATTATGAGTGGGGATATTGTATTCAATGAGAAGGTGTTGTACAAAGATTAGTTGCAACAACATGAGAAGAAATCAAATGATTTATGTGGTGTTGGATGATACTCTGGATAATAATGTTCTAGTGGTTACTCATGCTCCACAATAACAAAAACAACAAATACCAAAAACTCAAGTGAATGTTAGATGATCAACAAGGATAAGTAAACTTTTCAAAAAAAATTCTTCCTCTTCCTCTTTCTATTCTATTTCATTAATTTATTTTGGTAAACAAAAAGATTATGATGAAGCTTTCCATATGGATACAAAAGAGTAGTGCGAGTGAGGAATTGAAGAAGAAATGGATTCCTTGCTGAAAATTTTATCTTGTGAATTATGCAAGATGCTTGCAAGTAAAATGGGTTTATCGGATGAAAGAGGAAGGAGGCAAGAAAATATTTAAAGCCATACTTGTAGTTAAAGGATTTGAACAAAAAAAAGGCATTAATTTTGATGAAATATTTTCTTCAATTGTTAAAACATGACTTCTATTCATACTATTTTAAGTATTGTAGTTGTTGAAGATTTACACCTAAAACAACTAGATATTAAAACTACCTTTATCTATGGGGACTTAGAAGAGGATTGATATATGCAACATCCAGTAGGTTTTGATGTTAGAGGTAAGGAAAAATTAGCGGGCATATTAAAAAATAGTCTGTATGGCTTGAAACAAGTACCTCAAAATTGGTATTTAAACTTTGATAGTTTCATGGTTGAGCAAGGCTACAACTCATGTCATTCTAGCCATTGTGTTTATTTTAAGAAGATAAATAATGTTAGCTACATTATTTTATGTGTGTATGTTGATGAGACTCTTCTAGCTAGGTCTAACATGGATAACATAAGGGGGTTAAAATAATAGTTAGAAAATTCACTTTTTATGAAGGATTTAGGGGTAGAAAAATAAATCCTTGGTATGAAAATTTCTAGATATAGGAAAACAAAATTTAACTTTATCTTAGTCTGATTATGTTGAAAAGGTGTTGTAGAAATTTCATATGGAGAATGTAAAAGTTTTCAGCACACCTTTTCCTAGTCATTTTAAGTTAACTAAGCAAATGTGTCCAAAGACACAATAGGAGGAAGAAACAATGTCCAAGGTACCCATACTTTTAAGTTGTTATGGTATGCACAAGATCGAATATTGGAGATGCTATAGGAGTTGTAAGTAGGTATATGAGCAATCCTTGATTGGAGCATTAGAATATGGTAAAATGGATTCTCAATTATTTGAGAAGTACATCAAATAAAAATTTATGTTTTGGGGGCTCTAATACTAATTTAAAAGGTTATGTTGAGTCATTTTTGTAGGTGATATTGATACCACATCAAGTACTATAGGTTATGTGTTTAATATAGTTACGTCAGCAGTTAGTTGGATCTCAAGGTTACAAAAAGTGGTTATTTTATCCAACATCAAGGTAGAGTATGTAGTTGCAACAGGAGCAAGAAAGGAGATTATATGGATGTGATTTTTCATAGAAGAATTTGGAAAATAGTAGGCTAAGAATTATTTTTTTACAGATAGCCAAAGTGTCATACATCTTGCAAAGAATTATGCATTACATTTGGAGACAAAACACATACAAATGAGGTATCACTTCATCTGATCAGTGTTGGAGGATGGATTGTTAAGGCAGGAAAATATTCACATAGATGACAATCTAGCAGATATGTTTACAAATTTGGTGACATGAGAGAAACTAAGCTCCTCTTTAGTTTTCATTGGACTTCAATGTTGAAACTAATTAAATCAAAATAAAAGATTCCAAGGTGTTGATTCCTAGTGGGAGTTGTAGGGGAAGCTTGATGTATTTGAGCAATCTCTAAGTGAGATGATGTGGTGTGGAGTATGATCTATGTCGAAGTGGGATATTTTTGTTATTTAGAAATTGATCATACTTTTGTTTAATTTTTCCCCTTTTATTGGCATGTTTTCCCCTAAAATATATCAACACTAGGGTCCTAGGGCCAATGCCCCCGACATGGGCTATTTGGAGCAGCACCCCCAAAGCAAAAATCCATATATATTTTTGTAAATAAAATTCTCTATCAAAGTATATTTTAATTTTAGTTAATAAATTAGTTGTAAAACTACCTTGGAAATAAACAATTTTCTTGTCACAAACTAAATTCCAATAGTCACATATAGAAAACGTGCACATTGAGTTTAAGTTTGGTTGTTACATTGAATTATATGTGTTATATAGTGTGCAATGTTACTACAAATCATGCAGTATAATGTAAGAAGTAACATAGTTAAACATAGGTTATGTGCTTGGTGCATGTATCACTATGCATGGAAGCTACTGAGGAGTGTATATCAATTAAATTCATTGCTAGAAGTTTCAATATTTTTTTGATAAAGGGAAAAATGGGTTTTATAGGGACCTGAAACCACCAAGTTTACAACAAAAGAGAAAGGTCTAAAAAGTCCAATAGAAAAAATAGGCTGCACAAAAAGAAAAAACTGGAAAAAGCAGTAGCCACCCACAAAAGACTAGGAGGGTCAGATAAAAAACCAGTCGAAAAGCCAACAAAAAGTAACTAGCCGCAACTAACCCAGAGTCTTCAGAACATACTCGATCTCAGCGTCTAGGTTTTACATGTCCTGAACACCCTTGTTGAAGGTTTGAATCATCTGTGGCGTAGGAGGAGCCTTCCTCTTCAAATTAGCCCTAGTTCTATTTGAAATACCAACATCGTCATCCTGGTTTCTATCATTGACCTCTTCTAGATAAGCCACCAAAGACCACTCTTGAGCTTTGTCCAATTTTACAGTCATGGCATTGATGATGATGGTAGTGTGTCTTGCCATCCTATTGTTCTGCTCAGCTATAATCTTAACAGTATTTTTCATTTTATCCAACTCAATTTCAACCCTTTTGTCCATGCCTGCTTGGTTCTAGGTTTCTTTACTGGCACCATGATCTTTTCGCTTAGCCTCATTCTTTCCAAGCATTGTAACCTTGGATCCCATTTCTTCCAGTTTACTTTGAAGGGCCCAATTTTTTATTTTTAGCTCATTAATTTCATGAAAGATCCATTTCAAAATTCTGAAATGGTTAGCAGCATTATTCCTAGCTAAACCCAGGACATCCACAGTGGGTTCCCTTTCTAGGTTGAAGCAAACTTTAGCAGGGTCAAGGGTTACAGGGGAACCAATTCTAGCATCTCTATCCAACGACGAGGCAACAAAGGATGAAGTATTGTTAGCACCAGAATCCTCAGAATCAGGAGAGTCTTTAGAGTATGACACAAGGTTTTTAACCAATAGATTCTTACCAACATTTTTTGGTTTTAAGGGTAGAACTTCCTGGCTTAGGCGCAGTGCAAGATTTCAGAGAATGGGGGTTAAGGATTTTCTTACCAATTTGGACAAAGGACGGGCTAAGGACCATCCTAATTGGGCTCAAATTGGGAAAATTCCCTGAGCAACTGGGTTTGGTATCTTCCTCCTCAAAATCAAGAGAGGCATCCAAATTAGCAGGGGCAGGCATATTTTGGTAATGTTCAACAATTAATCTAATCAAACCAGTATGAAAAATAGTATATCTTTTTGGGTTTTTATTGTGATCATCCATACTTTTTCTCAAAGAATAGAGAATATAGTAGGGAATAGAAACCGTAACCTTGTAGTGGAAATGGTTGAGCAGAAAAAAGTGATAGCCATAGACCCTGGTGAAGCGACCATCCATAGTAATGTACTCCATGATAAGACGAAGAACTTTTCTCCAGAGTTCTTTTATGGTATCAACTTCAAAGTAGTTGTTAGAAATTTTCACCAGTTTCATTCTTTCCTTCTCTTTCTTCAGAAATGTGATGATAGCTTCATCAGAGAAAACCCTAGCCATGAAAAATATGTGTCCATCAGTGGACATTCCAGTCACTTCAACTATAAGGTTTTCATCAAGCTCAACTTTCCTACCAAAAAGGGTAAGTTCCCCATTTTTCCAATTCTTCTCAAAATGCTCGGTAGCCTCCTAATTAGACCCATGGAGTTTTTCTAGAAAAGGGAGTAAACCCCCACTTTTTACTTTGTTCCACGCTTTAGTATTTCTTGTATACATCTCAAAGCTATCTGACTCAACTCTTTCCCTGTCTCCACCCATTTTGGCAGGCACAGTGGGGTAGACAAGGACAAAATCTTTACTTGAAATGGTCCCACCAAATCTAAGAGCCCACAAAGCATGCCAGCCAACCTTATAGATTAAGCGACTAAGCTTGGTCCCATAAAATCTAATGATTGTGATTTAATTACCCCATCCTATCATCATTAATGAGGTGACATGATTCTTTCCCTTGTGAAGCATCATAGTTCAATAAGTGCTAGACATTAATACTTAATTCACTAATATTTAGCCAAGTGCAATGTCCTTTGCTCCTAACCCCTTCATTTGCAAAAAAATCTGCCACAACATTGGCTTCTCTATAGGCGTGTGAAATCTTTATATTATCAAACTTGGCTAAGGTTGAGATAGCATCATCAATCCAAGACTTAATAGTCCATGAGGGGGGGAGGGACCTACCTAAAAGACAATCAATAATCAATATTGTTTCAAGTTATTGTAATGTACATTTGCTAAAAATAATCAATAAACTTGGCTCCTTTTTGTGGACGTAGCCCAAGAATTGGGTGAAACATGCTAAAATATCATGTTGTCTTTCATTGATTTCTGTGTAATATTTCATTCCTTTGTTTCATTATTTTGCTAAGTTTAATTAATTTTCATTTAAATGATATATTGTTCCCTCATTTTTCCTGCAATTCTTAACAAACTATTCATTGATTCAATCTTAGAGGAAATCTAATTTATCCTCATTTCGGTGCATTAAGAAACTTGTAAGCAATGATTTAAAAATATATTTTGATAATTAATTGTAAAGAAAATTTAGATTTTATCTAATAATACATGCTAGGAGTATAATTTTATATTCTCTTTGAGACAATTGTCTAGATAATTGTTTCTTAATATAATCATATTACGGTTTTCAAGGAAACCTAGGTACATATTAATTGGTTTGGGTTTAACCATAATACTTAGGATTTTGTAACACCATTAGTTAGATTTTTTTAACTTAACATTAGAAACCAAAGTAATTAAGCCTACAAAAATATAAATCTATACAAACAACTACAGGATGTTAAATCATAGTTGAGCACATGTTTCAAGGGGATATTTAGACATGAAGATCTTAAATTTTATGGTGAAAAATATGAAGTATATTAGGATACCTAATCATTCTAAATATTATACTATGGTCATGATACACTAAAGATGAAATATAATTTTTTTCACTCTCTTAGGTTTCATGAGACCTTTAAAGTTAATATATTTCATTTAACTAGATGTGATAGTGCTCATTAAATCAGACTTAATAATCACATAAGAATATAGGATTTGTTATTACATCATGTAAGTGCATGGAAATGAAGGGAAAAAGAAAGCTCAAATTTTGTAACTTTTTTCCTTGAGAAAACTTATTCATCAATTTTAGATTCGTACACTTAAAATTTTAATAAATAATAAGAAAAAGATTACAAGTTCTTGGAATTTAGTTTATAAACTATTTTTTTCATTATGGAGAGAAATGTGATTAAATTTTGAGAGAGAAAAAGAAGTCCTAATTTTTTAAAATATAGCATAGCATTAGGTATGTTGCCCCTTTCTTTTAGTTATTTTAAGTATTTTTAAATATATTTAATATAATAGATTCTAAAATAATAAATCATAATTCCTTACTACATTCCACTATATAAATGTGAATTCAATAGTTTAACCACTCAAATTTTCTTTATTATAAGAGGAATATATATCATTTATTGTTCAAGACCTATTATAGCATTTCACATGAGATATTATAAATTTCATTTCTCTTTCTTATTTGTGGAGACTCCCACAGACTATATCTTGTAGGTATTTCAAGACACTATCAAATATATGATTTACTCTCATTATACAATAGGATTATTTTAGATTGTACATAGGTCTCTAATATATCTTGTCTTATCAAGGCCAAGTTATTTATTACCTCAATTTTATTTAAGAGGAGTATTGGTGTACCTAATTATTATTGCACCTTATATTAAGTTTACTTAGGTAATTAACATTATTTACTCGGTTAAATGAGGAAATATGAGAACATGCCACCTCTACCTTTTCCAACTCCTTGGTTGATGGTTGTTAGTTTCCACATCTCCTTCATTAAGATGGTATTATATTGTCATCAAAATGAATTCCCTTGGTAATAAAAATGAGCTCACTTGATACAACTAATCCTATAGTTTACTTATTCCTTTAGTTAACTTCCCTTCATTCAAACACTTTTGAGCTTGACTTATGCATCCCAGAGCCTATATTATATAGTCAATTTCCTTCATTACATACCTTGATCATCTAGGCTATTGGAATTATATGAAATTATTCCCTTTTGATTAATAGTAAATATATGTTGTAATGATTCTATTTTTTATTCCTAATTATTAAATATAAAAATTTCTAATAATAATTATAATAGATCATTTTGAGTTTAATACAAAGGTACCCTGATTTGATTATTACATAAAGTTTTAGAATAGGATTTGATGACATTTTCAAGATTTTTTATTTCTAATATATACATATTTATAAACATACAATGCACCATATATGTCTTCTCAGTTGGTAGGTTGTGTACAAAATGCTCCTTTGGGTTCTAGAGAAAATGCAAATATCGTGCCAATTAAAATAACTTGAATTGAAACCAAAAAATTTGATAAAAAAGAATTACATAACCCTTTGGTTCATGATATGTTATGATGATAAAGTATCCCTATAGGTAATATTAGAGAAAAATTTGAAGAGGGTAAAATATAGAGAATCTAACATGTTTTCTTTAGTTTCTCAATTGATGTAATGCGTACACAACCTATGAGAATATCACTTTATAATAGGACTCTTATTCTAAAATATATAGTGACTTGACATGTCAAACCAACTTAATGCAACATGTTTGATGATTATTGATAACTAAATACTATATTCATTCATTTATGACATCTCTTTGGTCTTTTAAATTTATAACATCCCATTAGTCTTCTAAATTTTCTTTTTCTTGTGTACTTTTTGACTGTCTTACTTATCTATTACTGGGCTATATAAATAGACTATATTTCATTATATTCTCTATATTTAAGTAAGTTAAAGAAAACAATGTGCTAAAATCTACAATATTAATAATATATAAATACATATTTTCATTTTTCTTTTGCACATCATCTAACTCTTTTGAACATCAATGAATGAATCTACAAGGTCTTAACCACCCATAGAACAAGATGCATATTCCCTCTCATGATTTTATGTTCCACTAATGGTTTTAAGCACCAACCTTTTCAATACAGAGAGATGAATTGATTTACATGACCAAAAGTCTATTGTTCAATGTTATGATTTTCCAGAATAGGAATACATGTGCAGTTTTGATTCTTTATCTAGCATATATTACATTATATTCTTTCAAAAATTTATAATCATATGTATATAATACCTCATCAATACTTTACATTTGTTCTTTGGTTCTTACAGAAGTAATTGTAGGTAATTTGAAATATAAAAACTAAATATAGGAGAGTTAAACTGATATATAAAGGAGATGACCATGGATATGACATGCTTTAAAATATAGTTTTCAAAATAATTATGATATATAAAAGAGATGACCATGGATATGACATGCTTTAAAATATAGGTTTCAAAATATTTTTTTGGATTGAAGTGAGCATGACATGTGAATAAAATAATTCATTTAGAATAACTAACATGAATTATAAGGTCCAAAATTCTTTTCAAAAAGAATAATAAATATTAAAAATAGAGTACAAAAGATACTGCAACAATCTTAGTTATAAATAAGCAGGATGAATATTACTGAGAGCATATTTGATGTCCCAAAAGCAACACAATAATAATGTTAGCTACATTTCAACTACCTCTACAACAACCCATACAACAACCCATACATTGTTCATTCAAATTGCTTTAGAAGGTACAATTATTTTTAAAATTACTACACTCAAAATTGTTTATTATTCTACAATATTGGTTTTCTTCTATTTTGAACCCCATTTGAGTTGACAAAAAATATTTTATACTATATCAAATTAAAACAACCATTTCAGAATTATTCTCCAAGACTTCCTTGAAAATATATTAATTCATATTATAAACCATAATATGTTCCAAACCATGACATTATGGATAGCCTACTAACTTACAATAGGTAATTGACTTTTTCTATGCTGAATAACATTGGTCCTATTGAAAATCTTATATTAGGACAAGCATTCTAAATCATGTGAAATGGGGAACATAGAATAATATACTAACGACCATTTTATTATTTCCTATACACTAATTTGTTTAGGCTACTGGTTTAAGCATCAAAGGAAAACCATGTTTGGGTTGAGGATTGAAGACAATGCTTATGGATTCATTGGGCTCTAGCAAATCCCAGTCATATCTCAACACTAAATGATAGAGAAATACCTCCATTTCTATCTTTACAAACTCATTTCCTGGGCATATTCAGTTTCCCTGTCCAAAAGGGATATAGGAGAATGGCTCATGTCGATCATTGAAGCGATTTGGAGAAAAAAAATTTGGATTGTGAAAGTACTCCTCTTTGTTGGATGTGTCTCTGATAGAGTAATGAACCTGCAAATCATCAATTCTAAAAATTTAAGGTGTGAAGAGTTTTTGAAAAGGAAAAAATAGGTTTTACGAGGACCTGAAACCGCAGAGTTTAAACAACAAAATATAACAAAAAAAGTTCAAACAAGCAAATGGGTGTCCCAAAAAGGAAATGACAACACAAAGAGACAACAGGGCCCAAAAAAGGACAGCCCAAAAAACCAGCATCAAACACCACCGCGCTACTCCAAGGTGTTCAGTAACTCCTCAGCCTCCTTTTCAACATCCTTCAAATACTGTAACCCCTGCTTGAGAATTTGAGCCATATGTGATGAAGTCGGGGTCTTCCTCTTAATGTTAGCCCGGGTACGAGTCGAAATCCCTTCACCAGTAGATCTGCTGCCTCCCCTATCCGCAACCAAATCCATGACTAGCAAACCCTTTTGGTTTTTTTCAAGCTTTTCCACCATCACATTGATGATAATGGTGTTATACCTAGCAATTTTCTAATTGTTCGCTATAGTGGCCCTAATGTTTTGGCCAATCTTGGACATACTGCACTCGATACTAGTCAATCTTTCCTCCTGTGATTGCTATCTTTTCCTTGGTAAGGGAGTTTCTTGTCCTTCATTCTCTCTATGACTCCAGCTAATCTTTTGCTCCAAGTCCATGATCCTATTGCTAAGATCAGTATTACGGCCTTTCAACTCACATACTTCCTTCTGGGTCCACTTGAGAACAGTGAAAAGACCATTCGTACTTTTTTTTGCCATACTCACCATGTCCTCAGGCTTGAGCTTATTTAGGGCCGAGTTAATTTCATCTTGAATAGGGGAATCATAAGGTCCATTCTCAAATCTTCCAGACGTCAGGGCACTAGCGGCCAATTCCTTACTGACCATGGGCTTATTAGAGAGGATTTCCATTGAATTCCTAGAATATGAAACAAGTTTCGTAACAGGGGTACCTTTAAAACCAGGGGAAAAACCCGGAGTAGGGAAACCAAGAGACGACTGGGAATTAAAACAAGGCGACGAGGCAAAACTTGAACTAGGGCACTATTGTAGAGTCTGCAATTTAGGACATGACAACAGGGCAGAATCCTTAAGGATTTTCTGACAAGACGAGGACTGGGGAGCAGTGGTATCAGGACCAACAGGAACACAAGCAGGGGTGGCTTGGGGGTTGATCTCCCTACTACTTTCTGTCTCCTTATCATCCAAATCTTCAATTTCAACAGTTTTAGGCAAAGCAGGTAAATTTTGAAAATGCTAAAAAATGAGCCTAACAAGACCAGGGTGAATAATAGCAGTCCTCCTAGGGTTTCTTTCAACTTCATCAAGGCAATTCTTCAAAGAAGAGAATAAGTAAAAAGGTAGAGAGATATGAACCTTGTGACGAAAGTGGTTCAAAATGGCAAAGTGGTAACCATAAACTCTGGTGAAGTGTCCGTCAACCGTGATATATTCCATAATAACTCTTAAAACTTTCCTCCAGATAGATTTGATGGACTCCACATCAAAGTAGCTATTGTCAACCTTAACCATCTTAGCTTTCTCCTTGTCTTTTTTAGGAAATTTAATGACCGCTTCATTAGAGAATCGTCGGTCCCGATAGAATTTCACACCCTTAGTCGAAAGACCAGTTATCTCACCAATTAAGTCCTCATTCAGCTTAACATTCCTACCAAACAACATAATCTCACCATTTTTTCAGTTTTTAACAAAATAGTCCAGCATCCCCTCATTCGTACCATGGAGCTTTTCCATATACGGGACTAAGCCTCCCTTTTCAATTCTTTCCCATGCTTTGGTGTTCTTTCTATGCTCCTGGAAACTGCTCAGCTCCACACATTTTCTTTCTCTGCCCATATTCAAAGCTCTGTTTGAATATCTTCGATCCATTCTTTTGATGGTCCATGAGATGGGGGGTAAGCCCAGGAGGAATGCCCCAATTTAAGTTATATTCATATGAATCACCCTCCATCCACCAAGGAAGACAATTTCAATGTGGACATTTCGTGTTGATCTTGAGGGCTAAGCTAACCACATGAGAAGCCCTAATAGCTTTCGCAACATGATTAGTTTGAGTACTGATGTCCACAGCAAAAGCCGCAATAAAAGCCCCCGAGTTGTCCCTTAAAACACACCCACTGCCAGCTTTCCCAGGGTTTCCTTTAGCCGCACCATCAAAATTGGCTTTCAACTAGTCCAAAGGCGGCAAAGACCAATTAGCATTCTCTCTCCCACAAACACCAGGTTTGAGGACATTTGACCCAACTATTTTTGAATTCCACTTTTCAGCCATAGCAATATCAAAAGGAGACTAGTTAGCTTTCTCAAACATTTTTCTTGGAATTGAAGATAAGTTTTCCTTTATAGCCCTTACAATTTTAGCGTGCAAGTCCCCTTCCAACATCTCTTTATCCCTAAACACTCTATTGTTCCTTTCCTTCTAGATATTCCAAGACACAAAAGGTAGAACAAAAGACCATAGCTTTCGCACAAAAGGATTTTTTGAAGGAGCTTTCCATTGTATGAAGAAATCTTCTACAGAGGTAGGGAAAATCCAAGCCACATCAAGAAGCGCCAAAATTTTATCCCAAATATTCGAAACAAAAGGGCAATGAAGAAAAAGATGATTAACAGTCTCGGCTTCATTCCTGCACATATAACATCTGTTTGGTAATTGAATTCCTCTTTTTCCAAGATTGTCCAAAGTAAGAATCTTATTCTGTAGCATTATCTAGTAGAAAATATTGATTTTTGGCTTCAAGTGATTGGTCATAATGAAAATTCTTTGATCACTGCTATTCCTTCCAAAGCTGAAATAAGGAAAGTTGTTTTCTCTTTTGATGGCAACAAAGCTCCTGGACCAGATGGCTTTCCTTTATTCTTCTTCCAAGTGTTCTAGGATATTGTTGAGCTGGATGTGGTGAACGTTGTTAAGGAATTCTTTGGATCAAGACGTCTGTTGAAAGAATTGAATGCTACTTTTGTGGTCCTTATTCCCAAAAAATCTGGGGCTTTGGAGTTTCAAGCTTTTCAGCCAATCAGCCTATGTAATTCCATTTACAAAATTATTTCAAAGGTGTTAACAAAAAGAATGATTTATGTGCTTCCTCAAATTATTACTCCGCAGTAGAATGGTTTTGTGCCAGGTAGGTACATTTTGGACTCTGTTGTTACTGTTTATGAGAACTTACATTCGTTAATGGTTTCAAAAACTGAAGGGTTTATTCTTAAACTAGACATTTTCAAAGCCTATGATCGGGTTGATTGGGATTTCTTGTTTAAAATCCTAGACAAGTTTGGTTTTAATAACAGAGTCATTCAGTTGGTGAACCAGCTTGTCTTGACAGTTACCTCCTTTGTCATTGTGAATGGATCACCTTCAAGGTTTTTTTCAGACCTCCATAGGCCTCAGACAGGGAGATCCTATTTCTCCTATTCTGTTTACTATCTTGGCTGAGAGTCTGGGGAGAAATATTAAAAATCTTATTGATCAAAGATCCCTTGCTAGCTTAAGACCTTCTTCTTCTCTTCTAACCTATTCCCACCAGTAATTTGTTGATGACACCATTCTCATGGGAATATCTACTATGACTGAAGCTAAGACTTTCAAAAAACTTCTGAATCTTTATGAATCTGCTTCTAGGCAAGTTGTCAATAGGGCTAAGAGTTCAATTTTTTTCATCAATACTCCGGAGTATAGACAAGTCAAACTTGCTCAGATTCTTGGATGTCGAGTTGAGCCTCTTCCATCTACCTATCTTGGTTTACCTCTTTGCTCTAAACCTTCGGACTTGTTCTGGATTTCTCTGGTTGAAAAATTCAATAAGAAGCTATCGCGATGGAAAGGAGCTCTTCTCAGTCAAGCTGGAAAGATCCAACTCCTTAAGGCTTCTCTGCAAAATCTTCCTATTTATGCTCTCAGTATATTTAAAATTCCTACTAAATATGCCGAGGCCATTGAGAAAATTCAGAAAAGGTTTCTCTGGTCTGGAGTGGAGGACAAGAAGAGATTGCCACTTGTTGGATGGGATCTAGTTTGTAGACCCAAATCAAGGGGGGGCCTGGGATTAAGGAAAATTAAAGTATTGAATCTGTCCCTTCTTGCTAAACAACTTTGGAGAACTATTACTTTGAATGGAGAATGGCGCGATATTTTAAAAGCCAAATATTTTAATAACTATGAGTCTTTTAATGAGATTATAAATTCTTCTTCTTTATCTTGTGGGTCTGTCTGCTGGAATGATATGGGTAGAGGAAGAAAGTTGTTGGAAATGGGAATTGGTTGGCTGATTGGAAATGGAAATTATGTTAGGCTTTGGGAAGACAGGTGGCTTTTTAAAGATCCTTTGATCAGAATTGAGAAATTTAGTAAATGGATGAATGATTGTAAAAAGGAATTTGGAGTCTTGGTTAAAGATTATTTGAGGAATGGGGGTTGGGTTGATTTGAAGACCATCAATCAAGATCTTAGCCCTGTTCAGTCGACTTTCAAAGCCCTAAGACTAGCTCAACACCAGGTGGAGGATCTTGCTGTCTAGTTAGACAACTCGTCTGGTATTTTTTTCAGTTTCCTCTGCCACGTCTATGTAGGTGTGAAGAGTTACAATCCCTCTTACATCTAGAAATAATAATAAATACCCACTTTCCATCCCTTTGGAATCATATAACCACCATATACATTATCTATTTTTGCTTGCTTAAATCCTCCAATCACAGTAGGCACAATGCATAATCCTTCTGCTATTACATTTCTCCTATATTCCACACCTTTAATCTCGTTCCAAGTAAGAGGCTCTCCTACTTTCTTGCTATCTCTGAGCTTTTCAAAATCTGTATTGCCTCAGTATAATAGAGAATATTTAATTAAGAATACGAGATTTTTCAGTAGTGAACTCTTAAATTACCTTCTCACCTCATTTCATATTTGAAATTTCGGAAAATAATAACCAATATGAAGTACAAATACCTTTACGAAGGCGTTGTAACACCTGTGGTGAGAGAGAGAGGTGCTTAATAATTGTGGCCAAAGCGGAGGCAGTAGTATCGTATCCTCCAGTGAAAAAACCCATGAAGTTGTCTGCAATCTCCTCCTCGCTCAACCAAGAGTTGCTCCCTGCCTTTTGAGCCCTTAATACCAAGTTCAAAAAGTTTTCTTCTTCTTCTCCAATTTTTCCTAAGGAGGTTTTATGCAGACGGATCTGTGAAACAATTTGAGCATGAATAGCGGTGCGGGCGCGCATGGCCTTGCCAAAGGTCGTCCAAGGAAGATCAAGAGGGTGAGAGAGAAGCCCCGCATTGAAATCGTTAAAGTACCACCTAAAGCTTTGCAAATCTTCTCCACCCTTCAACCCCATAAAAAACTTGGCAGCCACACACAGCGCCATTTCCCTCGCTTGGCGATGGGCGTAGATGACTTGGCCAGAACACCAGTCAGATTCTAGATGTTGCAGTACAAGCCTTTCAAACCTCGCAACTGACCTTTTCAGGTTTTCGATCCCCAGAATGGAATGTATAATCCGGCGCATCCTTGTGTGGTCGGTGCCCTGGGAAGTAACCATGGCGTGCTCTCCTATCAGAACTCTCAGAGATTTGGGCCAGCTGTTCCTGAACAGCTTGTTTTCATTGATAAGGACAAACCTGTTCGCCTGCGCACCCAACATGACTATAGTGGGGCTGCCCAGAATATGGGTAGCGAAAATTCCCCCGTGCTTAGCGTTTCGGGTATCATACCACACGTCAAGGCTGTCCAGGTTACTCCACGACCTCAGATAGTCAAGGGATTCTCCCAAATAAGGGATTCCAATCCTTCCTGGAGGTAACAGAGGCATATTTCTTGTAGCTTTCAGTCTTATGGCCGCCTAGAGAATGGGAGCATAAAAGATGGCATATGCAGATGCTATGCCAACCACGAGACAGGCAACTGCTGCAGTTGCTCCGATGGAGATCCAGCTGCCGTCATATGGAGTCCATAGCACAGACATCTTCCACAATACAATCGCAGATTTATCTTGGAAATATGACAAATATTGAGCTTCAGTTCATAATTTCTTACAATCTAAAAGTGTGTTTATATGGGGCACTGGCAATCCAACATATTGGATGAACCCATCCTATATATGGGCATGGAAATTAATATTGCAGTTTCTTACATAATCTCTGACGTTGCAGCATCGATTTGTCACATCAACTTTAACAATTTCTGACGATGTGTATGCTTCTTGTGAAAAAGAAGCATTTTTTTTTTGTGGCCATGGTTAATATTTTGTTATTAATATGAAGGCATTAAACATTATAAAGCAGACAGAAGAAAGTTCGAAACTTAGTAATGTCATCATGCAGTTGGACATATAAATACTTTATATTCTTCTATTCATAAGATAATTAAAATAGATATAATTCTAGAGTAAAGTATACATGTCCCATACAAACATCAATTAATTTCTTATCACTTTATAATTTATAAATATAAATTCTATTAAATTTTTATGACTAGTCTCTCATATATTGTAATGGATCCACTAAGTAGAGTAAATGTATATAAATAATATATTTATTATCAAGGGGAGACCTCTTAGCATGATGGGGTTTTTCGTGTAGATTATTAAGACTTGGTTCAAACCTTGTGGGGTTGTCTTCTACCACATCAAGAATTGAGAAATCTAGTTCATAAATTTGGACAAAAAAACAATCTTATGCCAAATTTGAAAATTGTTTCCTTATTAGAACTATTGAAATGATTACATTTCTCTTATGATAACCTCACACTCCTCCCATTCCCTCTTACACACTTAGAAATCAAATGAGTGCAAGAAAGCTATTGGCCTTGGTGTGGGAAACCTAGGGATAGATGTGACTCCACCTCCCGTTTTCCTACCCCTACAAGTGGATGGCAAGATTTCTATCAATTCTAAAATGCTTGGCTCATCTTTTGTTAATATTATCTAAAGGGTTTTCCCCTCTCCTCTAAAGTGAGGTAACGATATTCATAGAGGACTTGCTACTCCTACAATATGGAATTCCATGATTCTACTAGATCTCCTTCCCCCTATTTTGCTTTTATGGGTTGTAGATCTAAGAAATGGGGAGTTTTTTTTTCTCAAAAAGCTTTAATTTGTTGATTTGATAGGTTTTGGCCTCAACTTAGGATGTATTCTTCTATATCTCTAAGTAGTGGTGTTCTATTAAAAAGGGGAATATAGAAATTTACCCTTGTGCAAAAGGTTTTATTGTGGTTTCCTTAGACTCAATCTCTATTTAAGATTCCATCCATAAGATATGTTCTTGGTTAAATGGTGACAACATGCCCTCCTCCAAAAGCCTTAGGTTCCCTCTTTCAATCCTCTTTCCAAGTCTTTCAAGAAATTATTGATTTGGATTTTCCTCTTGAATCTTCCACTTTAGTTTTGGTGCAAATACTAATATATGGGAAATACTAATTATTTGGAGCATTTCAGTATGGTGGATAATTCCACAAACATGTTCTTTCACAACATCCATGCTCATATTATTATAGAAATGGAGTTGTCTTCACCTCTCTCAATCAAGGTTATTTTATAGATTAGTGATAACTCATGGAGATGATATTTAGATTATGAAGGAATCACATTTAAACATTTATAGTCCTTTCCTAAAGATTACTTGGTGTTGGATTATCCTTTGTCAAAGGTTCTACATTCCATATTCTAGTGAAATAATTCTCATCATGAGCTCCTTCGAATGTATGATATTCATACATCTTCTAAGGCTTCTAATCCTCTTTTTTTAATTCAGATGTTGGTTACTAATCATGTCATTACTATTGACACATTGGTTTCTAAACCTCTTGTACTAGTGCAAGATGCTACCCCTTTTATTCTTGGGGTTGTTGTGGGCGAGCAATCTATGTCTAGACTAATTTCTCTTTGGTAGTCTACATCTATGATTCAACTCTCTTTTATTTTTTCACTTCCATGTAGTTGCAAGGTGATAGGATCTCCTCCCACCCCTCTCGTTTCTTTGGTGGTGAGAATAATGAGTTTAATTGGATTGTTTTTCAACATTGGAAGAAAGGTATCCAAAAACATATATTACATTGTCATTCCTAATTTAAGGGTTTGTGTTTATCTAGATCTAGTTATACAATTGTCTAGCTATGTTGTTTATTATTTCTAGTTTTTGGTAGAACTATAAAAGGGCCTTGATCCTCAATTTATATTTTTGTTTTCTTTCTTTGTTTATGATTTTGTTCAGCTTAGATATATCTATGTGTCAAGACTAGTTTAAATCAACTAAAAAATTCATAAGAGGGTTAAGTCCCTTTACAAAATTGTTACTTATGTAAGGGGAGACAACCCTTTTCCCTTATGTAATATAAAATTGATCAAAATTAATAATCCAAATATTTTTTATTAATGTGGAATTAGTTTTATTCTCTTTCACTATGATGAGTATTATGTTTGTATTAATTTGTTAAAACTCTTGATGAATTTCTTGTCACTGCATATAAAATTTACATCACTTTTAATGAGGTAGTTTTAGAAGTATTAACTTCTACTCTATTAATTACACTACTTTAAAAGCCTAAAAATTTATAACTATAAAATATATATTTGAATATAAAATTTTTAAATACAACAATTTTATTTTCAATGTAAAATCCTCACCTTGAAAACCATCACATTTTAAAGATTCATTTTGCATCAACTACCAACTTAATTGATCAAGTGTATTTTATCTAAATTTGAAGTGTTGGTTTCAAATTTTGCTCCTTCACTATGGCAAAAAACAAGCCAATATCACCACTTATACACTTACACTCAATATTGCTAAGCTACTATGATTAAGGTCATCCCAACACCCAAACCTAAGCCTTGAGGGTTTAGGATGATCCTTCCTATGTATTCCCTAATGGGAAATCAAAGGCTTCATAGTTCACCCAATCACTATTAGAGGGAGTTCATTCTCTTGTCTTGAATGCGATCTTTTATTTTTCCTTTAACCCAAGACTAATCATTTAACTTAAACTATCAACTTAGTCATAGTATAATATAATTATAATAATTTTCCATCAAGTCTTTGGTCTATACGAAACATCACCAATCCTTAGTGTACAAACATGCAAAAATACATAAGGGTGATATTGTGTCATAATCCCAATATTACTTACATAATGGTTTCCTCGAGCATACATCACATATATAAAGGTGACTAGCTCATATAAACCATAGGTACAAGAGTGACTAGATCATGCAAACATCACAAGTATAATAGTGAATGAATTATACATAGATAAAAAAATACAATGATGATTAGCTCATATGTATATCACAAGTACAACCATGATTGTCTCATTTGGACATCCCAAGTATAATAGTCATTGGTGTATACACATATCTCAATAACATTAGTCATTGCCTCATAGTCATATCATAATTACATCAGTGAGTAGCTTATATTTCTATCACAAGTACAATGTTGACTAGCTCCAAAACATGTCACATATACACAGTGACTAGTTAGCACATCCATAATTTCTAACTAATAATTTCCCTTAGTGTATCCTAAATGGAAAAGGGATATTGGCACATCTTGTACTACAACATGGGTCCATCCATTTTTTGGCTATATGCACAATGAAAAACTAGGGAGAGGATTCAATTTATCCCATACTACACTAGGTCCATCTATCCTCAACACACAAGAACAAGAATACCATGTAACAATAGAGTAGAGGATTTCCAGGTGCATCCCATACTATACCAAGGATTCCAACTTCAATCACCTATAGGACACTAGCAACAAGTTTATCCACACAAGAAGAAGTAGCTTCTAACATATACTACCTTGTGACCTTATTGATATTATCAAATATCTTCTTAAAAATCTCAAGTAACATCTAAAATATCTTACCCCCATGCTATAAGTAACTTCTAGTGAACCCTCTTGATACAATGGTTATCTTTGGATGCAATTACCAACATGATAGAGTAACAACTCATGCAATTTTTATTGCATCAATCTCGAATAACCACTAGAAATCTACCTTCACACACCTGGTGAATGCTAGCTAATCCAAACGAGACAAAATTATCTCTTTGAATCTAACATGGCTTGATCCAATGATAACTTACTAATTGTTACCATATCATATCTAGGGAAGCCCATAGCAATGAACCCTTTTTAACCAAATGAATGTTAGCTAATACTTAGTAGTATCACAGACATTGATTATTAACATGGTCCAATAATTTCTTGTCACTTCTCAATTACTCTAGAGGTTCACACTTTGGTAATTCATACATAATAAGATTCACAGTACTAGTCTAGTGACCTAGATAAATATATCACAATAAAAAAATCCATGGGCTTATACATAGAGACCTCTAGATATGGAGTTTTATTTCACAATCACATAAGATTTAAACATTACAACATGAAAAGGCCTTTACCCTATATGTAAATAAATATTAGTTATATAGTAGTCAAATCCCTTACTTCATTCCACTTACTATTGAGAAGTGCATCATGTATTAAATGCAATTCATTAGATTTTCATTACTTGTTCATACCCATTTCAACATCAAACTAAAACTCACATAGTTAGAAAGGTCAAACAAGATTGGAATAATCTTGTACCTTGTATTTATCCTGCTTAGACCCTCCCCATAAGGCATTGAGTTCATAGGGGCATCCTTCACTCAAGGACTACCTATGTTTCAGATTCTAAATGGGATCATAGTCACATGTAGTTCTCGTTACATGATCTCTTAAAGGGATACATTTTATACACTACGCATAGATGGCAAGGTGATTAATTCCAATTGTAAAAGTGTGTACAAGGTACATTCTATCTTGGAAATTTGGTGCATAGTAGGAAGGATGCCTCTTCCAATTGGGTTAGTAGATGGTTGTGGATTTGAGATTAGAATAAGTGTCTCATGTAGAGGTGGAGGACCTTGACAAAAAATTCCTTTTGTATGATTAGATGGTATTTTTCCAAGAGAGTGTGGATTTCATGTTTTTCCTTATGTCACAACCTCTCTTAGAAATAATATCAAGTCCTTGTCCATGGAATTTAAAAAAAATAATGGGTGTATTACTCACATTGTTTTCATATGATTAAGGATCCTTTATGTACATGGGTTCATATTGGTTGACATTCATGTGTAATGAGAGAGGTATAAATTGTAAAGAATTATCATTGTGGGAGGAGGAACACATATCAAGTGTAGGTATGATGGACCATCCTAATTGTTGACAACGGTGGGTAGTTAATACCAGTGGGGGATAAAGGATAATGTTGGTTTCAAGGTTGGGTATTGCATTTTTTAGGAAATCTTCTTTAATTTCTTCATCTTGCATCAAGGTATCTTCATTATGAAGTAATTAATTGGGAGATTAAGGGACGAGGATTAAATTATTTGTAAGAGAAATATTACCAAAAATATTACATGAAACATCAACCAAAGATCTCAAAGAAGACATAATTTAACAAAAGAACTCAAACATTATGAATGTTTATTATAAACACATTTATTCATTAAGATAAATACTATTACAACATATTGCACACAAAAACTAGAAGTAGATTTGAATAGAGGACCTTGAGAGACTATTGGAAAAAAGATTTGAGAAAAGATAGCGTAGAAAAGGGTGTGATACACCCTAGACCAATGACTTAATTTTTTTATATTCAAAAGATGGTGTTGTAGTGAAATTTTTTCCTAAGTAATATATTCTTTGTGTTTGGGTCTAAAAGCAACCAAATTTCTCAAAATGTATACAATTATGATTTTGCAATATGAAATACAACTATTCTTGCATAATTTCCAATGTTCCTAAGAAATAAATGTGCTTCAAAATATAATTTTGAGATTGTAGAGTACATAAATTTTCTAGTCCAAACTTCAAAAATATGGAAATATAAAAAATTCTCTTTTTCCACAAAAATACTTTATCACTATATGCATTAAAACCTATGAAAATGGTAGATATGTTGATCAAGTGCTATCACTCCCACTTTCAAAGATATTCAACACAAGGATAACCCTAGAGATCTTAGTGCAAATGAGAAAGAGATCGTGTAATTTAGGGCTATCCAAGGAGCTAAATATGATCTAATGAGGGGTTCACCACCAAGCCTAAACTTGGAAAAAATAATGAAATGCAATGCATAATACAAAACCCTAATTCAATGCAAAAACCTAGGAGATGACCCAAAAATGCAAGTAAAACAACACATAAAAGAAGTAAAGTGATTAGTGTGCACCTCAGAAGCTAGAAGTGACTCTTTGCAACTTTCAAATTCAGGAAATTTTGATTTTTTTAACCAACTAGGACTCATTCCCTGACCTAGATGAATTAGTCACAAATCAAAGTTTCTACACGGGAGTCTATGTTAAGAAAAAGGTTATCAGAGTCCGCAAACAGATTTGACAAATAACTATAGTGGGACTCATTTGCCACTCTTGGTGAGTCAGCCCCATTCTCCTTTTTTGAAAATTGAAAGTTATGATCTATACCTCAACACCTCCCCTTTCTTTCCAACTTGAGTTTTAGATTTGAATCTTTGAAAACACCTACAAAACAAAATATAAACTTGATTTTCTAATGGGGGATTTTCCTCTAGCAAATGCCTAGTTTTGTAATTAAACCTTGATAAAAATAATGGAATGTGCATAAAAACCCTAGTCTTAAGTGTGTCTAAAACTAAGAAATCTGAAACAAGTTGCAATCCAATTCTAACATGAAATAATATGATGCAATAATGGAAATGTGAAGATGGATAACTCACTTGAGGAGATCTCTAATCTCCCTAAATGAGCTCTAATGATGCTTGTACTTTCCTTAGGCTAAATGTAGAGTGATAATGGAGGATGGAATCACTTAGGAAACAACTCATTAGGTTTGGCTTGATGGTTATTTGCATCTCCCCAACCTAGAACCCATCATGATTCACAATAGACAACCATGACCAACCCTTGACAATGGTGGATCTTCATTGAAAGTGAGATTGAAGACCTGAAAAAACACTTTAATGATACTCCAAGACCTCAACTTTTCTTTCTTTTGAATCTTGTATGCTCTTGTGAAAGATTTTTTGAAGATTCTTGATGCTTGACTCTTGGAAATGCTTGCTCAAAGTGCTTAGAATATGATAAAAATGGCTTAGAAACTTGCTTTTATAGGCATTAACGCCTAATTGACCATTATTTAGATCTCAAAGGCTGACATCCATAAAAAAATTTAATTAAAATGGTGAATTTCTTGCTCAAAATTGAAAAAGACCCCAAATGGTACTCATTCGCTCAAGGCGGCGGATGTGTCCCACCTTAGCTTTTTGAGGTGGGTTTTCAGGATTTTTGGTGATTTGAGTGATTTTATAGGATTTTTAATTGAAATGAGCCTCGAGATCCAAAATAATGCATCCTAGGGGCCTATAAATGATTATTTAAAGAATAATCAATGCAAGGGTATCCAAGATAGAGGCAAATTAGACCAGGGATTGTACTATCTCCAAGAAGGGAGTACAATTCTAGTGGTCACATTTAGCCCCTACTTTAGTGACCATATGACTCTACATGCATATGTAAGCTAAAGGAATCTAAACAATACACTTTATCTCATAAAAGGATACTCATATATGCTAATATGGGAGAATGAAGCCCCTAGTATAGTCACATGTAAAACCACAACATTGGGAACCACATCCTACAACACAAATTCATTAGTTGTCCAAAATCCTTTTTACCTAACTTCTTTCTAGAAATACATTCAAGGGTAGATGTCTACCTCCCCTTGATTCTTCTTGCTTAATAGAGGTGGAATCAACGTAGCAATCTAGCCATAATGAATAGGGTTCATCATATCATAGCATATTTCCAAGTACCATACCACATAATGATAGATTGTTGATGATGTCGAGAGTAGAATCACAATTCCAATGCAATAAGCAACGTAAAAAATGGAGTTCTCTAGCACCTATTATGCTAATTTAAATGGTGTCCACTTTTTAACCCTAATATAGTAAAAAACCTAATTTTTACTTATATAAGAGAAAAAAGTGAGGTAAATTCTTACTATTTTGTCATTTCCATTTTTGTAGCTCGAAAGTGATTCAAGAGTAGTTAAGTATGCCTAGCAGATGAGATTATAGGCCTGGGAGACTAGACATGTTGCAGGACCAGGTGGCACGCAGTGAGCACTAGCATGAGGTGAGTTAATTTTTCTTCCTTTGCTTTGTCCTTATGCATTTATTTTATGATTTTTATTCATTTCTAGGTTATTTTATGGCCTTAGAAAAAAGTGTCCCCTTTTTTTACAAAGTGTCCCTTTTTTTTGCAAAGTGTCCCCTTTTTTCACAAAGTGTCCCTTTTGTTTGTGAAGTGTCCCACTTTTTTGCAAAGTGTCTCATTTCTGTGTGAAGTATCCCAAAATGGTTCTAAAGTGTCTAGGGCCTTTAAGAAAATGCACTAGAACATCTTTAATATAGTTTAATGATTGTTGATGTAAAAATTTAAGAGATTAGACTACTTATAGGACATATTTTTTCTTTTTTTTTAGGTTCCCACCTATTCATGTCAATGTCTAGGTGTCAAGTAGATGAATCTTCTCCGAGATTTAGCCCCCACTCTTTTAGTGGAGGATACAAAGTTGTTACACACTGTAGGATTATCCTGGGCATACCTCCTGCCCCCCATGAGGTACCATGATATGATGTTGATGGCATTAGTAGAGTGTTGGGATGCCGATATATGTACATTTCATATACCTTTTAGTGAGATGATGATCATGCTAGAGGTTGTGCACCACATATTTTGATTTCCTATTCATGGTGAGCAAGTACATTTTTGAGTAGAGCAGTCATTTCATGAGATGGAGTACAACATGCAGTTCTACCTTTGTGGACAAGTACATGATGAGAGAGTGAGGCCACAGATATATCTTGTGATACTACTGTATTCACAGTCCCCATTGGCTAGATATATTATGATGTTGAGAATAGCACTAGTACTCATCCTTGATGGTCAGGGAGTGTATCTAGAGGGAGGACTAGTACACATGATACGAGGGATGATAGAGCACAAGATAGTACACACCTACGAGTGTAGTATACTAGCACACTTGTACTATGATCTTGGATGATTTGTCATTCATGGAGTGGACAACATTGTACACTGTACACTTCTACAGGTTTGGTGCCTTGAGCATATCACTTGTACTAGACCTGTTGGGTTCCCATGTTCAACAACCTTGGGGTATCCTCGAGCCTTCAGCTATCCTCTATGATGATTTTGGTAGTATTGTGATTTTCACTTTTGGAGAGTTTGATTTGACTGATTAGAGGAGGATGAGATCCTTTGGAGACCTTATTAGCTTGTGATTTAATGTCCAGATCACACTCGGTAGATGAGGAGACTGTAGATGGATAGATTTTTAATTGGAAAACATGATTACATAGTACGACCTTTGTACTATGATCATGTCATGTGACAATTTGGTCAGATATAGATAACACCCAAGGCACGACCCTTTTTCAAAAGGTCATTACATATTTCCTAAAGGTCCAATGGTTTTGTATGGTTCACTACTGAAGATGTTATCTACAGTGAATCCAATTTCTTAGATCATGATATGCCTCTAATATTTGATGTTGATGATGTCGATGTCATAAATGACTATGAAGAGTGGTGGACAATATCATGGTCCTGACTCCCATATTTCTGATGGAAGAGACAATATGTGATGTAATACCACTCCCAAATGAGGGAAATGAGATGGAGGACAAAGCTGAGGAGACATGGTAGAGGGTTATAGACATATTGATATATTTCATAGAAGAGGAGTACGATGAGATAACTGATCTTGAATATGATGGCCAAGAGGGAGGAGATGAGGGGGATGATGGGGAGGAGGAGGAGGAGGAGGAGAAACCCATGAGAGAGAGTAGTGAGGTAGAAGATGAGGATCTAGTGGGGCATGATTTGGGAGAGCCATGGCCCATTCATATGAATAGATCATGAGCAATAGCTACAATAGGGACCAATACCTATAGTCATGGAGAGGCTAACACATCCTCCATGCCCCTTGTAAAGGAGGAGGCTAATTTTACATAGGCTTCCAAAGAGATAGGTTATGTTTTCTACCTTGCATGATCTGTGAGAGACCTTCAAGATTTCTATAATTAGGTGCTACAAAGATAGTGCCCCCATCAGTTGACAAGGAGGCCACAAACTCAAAATATGTTCCCCCAACCATCGTGGATAAGGACCCTAAGTTTCTCAGGCCATACATTAGACTGGGGGAAGCATATGAGAGTCTTAGGAGGTGTGTCCACCAAGCTGATGCTCCTAGGATGTATCATCATCATGAAACCCTATAGATTTTGAGAGACTAGAGTCTAAGGTAGCTAGGCTACATGCAGAGAGAGATAAGATAGTAGGGGAACATCAAGAGGCCCTTGGAAAAATATGGGGCTTATAGTTTTCTCTTAGTACATTCAGTGGATTACAATCACAATCACACACCACCATCTCCCGATAGACTACTACCAGAAAAATGCAAGCATCGGGTGCCAAGGGATCTGGTAGTCACATACCTTGCATTATATGTATTGATGAAATGTACATAAAACTTTGATATATATATATATTATATATATACGAGAATTTTATTTTTTATTACTTATGTTTATGTGTTGAATGTTAAATGACAATGTGATTAATTAAATAACCTTTGTAAGATTATTTAATGAATTTCTCCATGATTTAACATGTTTTATGTGATCTAATTAAAACTTACTCTAGTTTCTCGTAGATGCAAAATTGTGATTAAGTACGTTATGATAAATTAAATGCACCTTTTATCTAACTAAAGAACAATAAATGCATATAAGGATCTAATCTAACATAACACACAAGATAAACATGAATAGCATGAAGCCTAAAGTAATCACTTAAAAATGAATTAAATAATCACTTTAGTATTCAAGAAAAATAATTTTTTGTCAAGAACGAAACAATGCAAGAGCACATGGAGTATCAACCACTAACTCTAACACCACTTCTTTATTAGTCATACTATTCAAAAGGATTAGAAATAATACCGGCACAAATGCGTGACATTAATAGGTTCTTTGAGGGGTGTTCCATATAGTTCTATTAATGTGTGTGCACCATATCCAAAACATTCATTGATTATATAAGGTCCTAACAAATTAGGATTAAATTTTCCTTTTTCATTTAGGTCAGTATTGACATTTTGTTGATTTTATGATAAGACTAGGTTTCCTTTGTTGAGTACGGGAGGGATGAAATTTTCATTGTAAATATGTTGTCTTGTTTTAGAATAAGCTTGAAGATCTTCAAGAGCATTGATGCATTGTTCATCGAGCATTTCAAGTTGATGTAGTCATTGTTCTTTATAATTTTTGTCATTAATAAGCCCTTGAAGAGCAATTATTAATGTAGGGATCTCCAACTCTAAGGGAATTATTGCCTCACTACCATAGACAAGATTATATTATGTAGTTCTTGTAGATGATTTGACAATTGTATGATAGTTGCATAACGCATATTGTAATTATGTGTGCCAATCCTTATGATGCTTGCTAACATTTTTCTTTAGGATTTGTTCGATAGTTTTATTAGTTGATTCAGCATGACCATTAGATTGTGGATAGTATGGTGTTGAGAAACGATGTTGTATATTAAATGTTTCCAAGAACTTCTTCATGTAATTATTCTTAAATGGTGTACCATTATGTAGTGTAGTAAAATGCATACCCTTGCATTTTCACACTTGTTTAGGCTTGCCTTGCTTTATTTATGCTTCTTTATGGCTTAGTTTTTCCTATTTTACATTCACAATCCTAATAAACTATATATTTTTATGGTAAATCCTGAAAAACATCAAGAGATAAATGATCATTTAATGATTATGTCTGTGTGTCCCTAATTTTTGGAATGGGACTAAAATGCCACTTAGGGAATCTTTTTCCTCCATGGGTCTTGGGACCCTGATTTTGAATGTACTTGAAAAGGTCTCTTTTTGGAGTTTATGCCCCAAGGTTTGAGCCTTCGGACTAAGATGCCACCTAGGGTGTGTTAGTCCTCGACTTATTTTCAGGATTTAATTTCAAATTCTAGTGGGATTTAGCCTCCTTTATTTAATGAATTCATTTGTCAACTTGGTGTGGTGTAATTTTGGGATATTAAGCATGAATAATTACAAATACAAGGTTCCTCCACTCATTTTTCATAAAAATAAATATAAGCAATGAAGTATTTTGTGAGAGAATTCAAGAGCTATTCATCAAGCATTTGGAGCCATCATCAAGATTCAAGCATCATTTCACAAATATTATTGCATCATGTGTGTTTTTTTACTAACATTTGTGATGTAGGGTTTTGATTCAAGCAAGTAATTCAAGTCCATATCTATCAAGGATTTCTTTGATTCAAGATCCATATCCATTTCAGCCATTTCACTCAAGTTTGCATACTTCACAACAATGGTTTGGTGATTTGTAGCATTGCATGTTGTTCATGCATCATTTACCTTCATTATTTCATTTAATTTCAAGGTTTAATTACCAACAAGGGGTTTCACCAAGGAAAACCCCCATTTACTAACAATCAACAAGTTTTCTTCCTCTTGGATGTTTGTGATTGCATATTTAGATTGAAGACTTGAAGATCATTTGAGGTGAAAAGTTGCAAAGTTGCATTACAAAGTTGTCATCTTCATGAAAACTCACCTACAAGCTAGATCAGTAAGTTTTGGAACCTGAGATTAGAGAAGAAGGAAGAGCAGACATCATGTCTTAAGACCACATTCAGAGATTTTAGAAATTCCAAACATCTTGACTTAAAAGACAACAATAAAGGAATCTTAGTCCCTTCCAGGGTATTTTTAAAAAATTCTTCCAAATCCAATTTTGACATCCAAAGATGTCACATCTACCCCAAAAAATAGCAGCAGGACTAAGATAATAGTAAGGGAATCTCCATAACACTTTTTGGAAGCTTCTTTGTAGTTCTGGAATCCTCACAACATCTCCATACTTCCCAGGTACATACATCCTAACTCCCTATTGCATAATGTGGACACGAAAAAAGTAACCCTTCTACATTTTCTTGTTTTTTCCTTGTGCTTAATTGGCCTATTTTTTCCTTGATTTAGTGTAGTAATGTGGCCCACACATTCACATTAGGTCTTAATTCTTATAAATCATTAAGACTTTATGATGTCTTGTAAAAGTTTTGTGAAGTGTTGTATTACATTTTCACACTTTTCTAGACTCTTCTTATTATAATTCATTTAAATATCCCCTTTTTATCACTTACCAAGTCTTATTTTAAAGTGTTGTACAGTCTTGTAACAAACTTTCATGATTTTCTAGGATTTTCATCAATAATTACACCTTTCTTATGTCTTATTTGACCCCTTTATGCACTTACAAGCCTTAATTAAGTGTAGTTTTGAATACAAACCAAATAAACATCATTTAAGACAACTTAATTCCCGATGCCCATTCACATGCATTGAGTGGGATCCATTCCCCATTAGGGACAAATGAGTCCCTCTTGGCACAAAAATTAAAATAAATTCAAATTACTGGCATTTTTTTATTCATTAAGACCTAAGGTCGGCCTATGATGTATTTTCAGGAAATTAGGGAATAATTGTGAATAAATATATGATTTTATATTCATTTTAACCCTCCATTCATTCACTAGTTCATTCATTCATTCAATTCACCAAAGAATTCTAGCATCTTGGAGAAACCATTGACATATCTTCAGACTTCTATATCAAGGGTTTGGTGAGTCTATGACTTTGCATGTTATTTGTTCATCATTCTCTCATTATTTCATTTCATTATCAAGTGTTTGATTACCAAACTTGGGTTTGACCAAGACAAACCCCTATACTCTAACCCATAACACTTTTTCCCCTCTTTGCATTGTGTTTACAGGTCTTGTATCTAGATTTTTCAAGGAGATAGGTGTTAAAAAGGTGTTGTCAACTCATCAAAGTCACTAAATTAAACAAAAACTTAATTGAAGATTCAAGACATCTTTTAGCCCATTTTCTACAGATTTAGATCTGACAACCCGACAAGTAGAAAAGTGCAGACCAGGACCCACAAAGTTGACCTTTGGCTTTGCAAATTTTTGAAAAAGGACTAATTCTCCATCTGTGCCAAATGAGTCCCACTACTAGGCTGGAAAAAGTGATTTTTTGGAGTTTTATGTTCCCAACATCCTGAAACCTATTCAATAGTTTTCACCATAAAGAAGACTAATTCACCATCTATGGCGAATGAGTCCTACTGGGCTTCAATAGTAAATTTTGTTGTATTCCAAAATCTCTCCACATTAGGTTTTAGTTTCCAAGTGCACAACATTCAGCCTTATTCAATTCTATCATTGTGTGTTTCTGTTTTTAGTTCATTTTGCATATCAAAGTGTTTTTTCAAACACTTCATATTTCTTAGGTTTTGCATCAATAATCAATAGTATGTTTCAATTTTCTGCATTTAGATCATCTCATCGTGGCATATCACATCTATTTTACATCAAACTTGAGTGTGAACATAGCCGTTTTTACCCTATTTCTTTGCCTTTAAGTGGAAAACCTTAGAAGTGAAAGTGAACCTTAGGCTACCAAAACCCATGTTTACACAATTTCATCATTTTCATCCTTGATATAGCTTGCACTATTAGCTTTTTGTGAGTTGAAAGCTTATTTTTCTTTTCCAAGAATTTGCTTGGTGGTGAACCTCTAAAAGCTAAAAAATCCCCCTCCTAGGTCTTCCTTGTTGAGAATTGACTCACCTTGTGAGGCTGATAGTCAATCCAATTAGGACTCCTAAGACATCCTTGAATGATAATTAGAGGAAAGTGGTGTTCTATAGACCTAGGTTATAAATCACCCATTTTCCTATTATTCACATTATCTGAGACTAATGCGGAATGAATTCCAAAGTGAGAAATAATGTGTTCCAATATGAAATGACATATCACCTTAGTTGTTGTTGATCGAAGGGGAATAGGTTCTACCCATTTTGTGAAATAATATGTTGCAGTGATTATGAATGTATGTCCAATGGAGAAAGATTGTGATATTTTCCAATTATGTCCAAACCCCAAACTGCAAAGGGCCAAATTGGGACCTGAGCTTGAAATTCATAAGTAGGAGCATGAATCAAATTGCTATCTTCTTGACATTTGTGGCATTTTTAACATACTCAAAGCAGTCTTGCTCCATATGTCTCCAATAGTATCCAATACAAAAATAATTTTGAACTAATTTTTTTCCTCCAAAGTGGCCACCACAAGCACCTACATGAGCCTATTCAAGTGCTATGGGTATGCCAATTTTTTTTAGGAATCTAAGTAAGAGACTATTGAATGATCCCTGATACAACACATCAGAAAGAATTATATACTTAGATGTTACTTTTCGTAAGAGAGTGCGAATGCTCTTTGTTGTTTGATTGGGAAAGGTACCATATTTCAAATAGTTAAATATTGTATCATACCATTCACTTGAGTCTTCCTTGGTTGTTGCTAACACTTCATCTGTTCTATTATTGATTGACAGTTTCATGACCGTATGTACAATGAAGGTAAATTCTTTCAAAGGATCTTGAGGAGATATAAGAGAAGTTGCACTTTCCATTGCATCTACATGATGATTATATTTTTGAGGGATGTTATCAAATGTAAATGATTCAAAATTATCTAACAAATTCATTGTGAGATCCTTGTATTTCAAAAAATTTCATGCTTTGCTTGATATGTTCCATTTATTTGTTTAATCACTAATTGTGAATCACCAAAGATCTTAATGTGTTTTGTTCCCCTGATTAAAATGACATGCAATCCAATGAGAAATGCTTCATACTTAGTAGTGTTGTTTGTATATAAGAAGTTTAACTGATATGAAAAGGGAACAGGTTCTCCCATGGGCAGTATTATTATAACTCCTCCGCCAGAACTTGTTCTACACTTTGATCCTTCAAAATATAATTCCCATGTATTAGCTTCAATTGTCAGCACACTATTGTTGGGGAGAGATTCATTTCTAGGTAATGCTAAATGAGAAGGAGAATCATCCAATTGGTTGGTTAAGGCTTGACCTTTAATTTATTTTTCTGATACAAACTTAAGGTCAAACTCTGTTAACAACATAACCCATTTAGCTAAACATCCCAATAAGTCTGTTTTATTGAAAATATGTTTGAGAGGGTAAAATTCCATCATCACATGTATTTCCGTATTTAGTAAGTCATGTCGCAACTTACTGGTGGTGAATACAAGAACCAAACATTTTTTTTCTATTCTTGTCTATCATTTCTCATAATCAATCAAAGTTTGGCTAATGTAATAAATATGGTGTTGTTTACCATTTTCATCTTGTTGAGCCAACAATGCTGCGAGAGCATGGGCTAATGTAACTATGTAAAGGATAAATAGTTTTCTTTGCATAGCAGGTTGTAAAACAAGTGGAGTTGAAAGCTATTCCTTTGAACTCTCAAAATTCTATTTACAATCCTCATTCCAATCAAAGTGCACATCCTTTTTTGTAAATGGTAATGTTTGATCATCTAAAGATGCAAAAAAATGGTAGATGGATTGAATTATTCCTTGTAATGTGCATAGTTGAGATATGTTCTTAGGAGGTGGCATGTTGATTATAGTGTCAATTTTCTTTGTGTCGACCTCAATGCCTCTATGAGATATGATAAAACCTAGAAGTTTCCCACTATCTATACCAAAGACACTTTTTTGGATTCAATATCATGTTGTATTTTTACATTCAGTCAAAGACTTTCTGAAGGACATTCACATTGTCTTGTCTTGTTAAAGATTGGATAGAATTTCATCAACATAGTCTTCCAAAATCTTATGTATGTAATCATGAAATATTCATCTCATTGTTTGTTGATATGTTGCACCCACATTCTTTAATCCAAAAGGCATCATGACCCAACAAAATGTTCCCCAGACTATTACGAATTATATTTTATATTGATCTTGAGGGTTGATGAAGATTTTATTATATCTAGAAAATCCACCCATGAATGACAAAAAAGCATGTCTAACAGTTGAATCTACTATCATATCGATATTAGGAAGTGGAAAATCATCTTTTAAAGATTTTTTATTTAGATCACAAATATTTGTACACATCCTAATATGATTGTTAGGTTTTGTGACTGTGAAAATATTTGAGATCCAAGGAGAATAATCTATAGGTCTTATGAAACTAACATCAAGGAGTTTTTCAAGTTCTCCTTTAACAAGCAAGTCTATCTTAGGATTCACTTTGTGTATTTTGTCGAATTGGTTTAGTATTTTCTGCAAGAACTATATTGTATGTCACTATCTTAGCATCAATTCCTAGCATGTCTGAATATTTCCAAGCAAAATTTTTTGGAAAGTCACAGAGTAAAATTGTGTGATCCTCTTGTTCTTCATCATCAAGGCACTCCCCTATCTTAATGACTTTATCTTTATCATTGATGTCCATTGGTATGTCAATTTTATCTCCTAGAGAAAGTGCACTTGACTTTTGAAATTCAGGGTTCTATTCTTTTGTACTTATGTATGTCTTATTACTTTCATCTTCTCCATCCTTTTTTTTGGTGCTAAACATAGCACATGTGACCTTTTTATTTTGAGAAGTAGGAGGTAATTTTTCATAAACCCCTAGCATTTTATTCAAGGCTCCATCATCGTCAAATTATTCCCATGATGGTTTAGAATCCATATCAAGAAATTAATGATGTTTTAAAGTTAGGTTGATTTTTGGCTTGCACATGATAGTGTTGATATTTAATGAAGGTCTCTTGTTTGCTTGCATTATCTTAGAAGGAAAATACCCCAAACCATTTTTTTTCTCTTGTGTGTTAGGCTATATAGGAACTCAAATTCCTTGTTCTTTCTTTCCACATTATTTACCATTATAGCCCAATTTCTTTGCAAGTTCATAGCCTCTCCCATAAATTTTTTCCATTTCTTTCGATTTCGGTGGTTATTGGTAATCTATCTCATCAAAGTTGGTTGTATAAATTATATCTTGTTCAAGAGTGGATGAGGTAGATGCTTATGAATTTTCATCCAAATTCATAGTTGTTCCATGACCATTGGTTGTTTTTTTTTCATTTTCTTTTCTTTTGATTATATGTTCTCCCATAAATGATGGTGTGAACTCCAAGGAACCCCAATCATCATCTAATAATTTTGACACTATTTCAACTTCTTGCTTGTCAACTTCTATAGGTTCTATGTTGGATGTTGGAATTATTGTGCTTAGAGGGATTTCCATTCCTTTATAATCTTGTAAGAAAATTTTAGGCTCAGGGTCTATTTCAACTTGGTATACCTTGTTGTTATAGACATATTTCATGATATCATGGATGGTCAAAGGCATCACATGCATATCATGAATCCATGGTCTTCCCAAGATAAGATTGTATGAAAGGTCATGAGGCATAGAATGAATAGGAGTTTGTAAGGTATCCTTTCCAATTGTAATGGGTAAGGTAATCATGTTGTGCTGTTTCTTTCCTACATTGTAAAATCCTCAAATAAATAAGGAGTCAGGTTCAATTTTTGACTTGTCCATGCATAATCTATCTAATAGTTTCACACTACACACATTAAGGGTTGAGCCATTATCAACGAGGGTCATTTTTATGCCTATTCTATTGAATTGCTCTATTATCATGAAGACATCATGTCTCTTTCTTATTTCCACATGAGGGAAATCTTGTTGGTGAAATGTCATGTCTACATTTTAACTATATCCATTCCTTGCATTAGAGCTGCCACAATAATTGCATTTGTACTTGGAGTAACCATTACTTGTTGTAAGGTTGTTTGGAGCATAGTGTGATAGTTAGGTGAATTTTGATTTAGGTCCCAAAGAGATATCTTTGCAGGAGTATTCTTAAGTTGTTCAAAAAGATCATACTCCTTCCCACTATGTGGAGGTAAACAAGGAGCACTAGGAAATATGGGATTAGGAAAGGGTAAGGTTGTTGGAGTTGGATTTTCTAGTTGCAGATTATTCCTAGTGTTATATGTATGAGAAATGGTAGTATGACTTAGTTGCTACAAAACATTATTCCTAGGTGGGTAAAGGATAATTTCAGGCTTAGTTTGAGTTTGAGTTTTGTGTGAAGGTGGGTAAAGGATGAGTTTAGGTTGAATCACATTAACATCTCATGGTTTTGGCTTCTAATAACATGCCTTAGTGGATGGAATTTGTGAGAGGAAGTCCTCAAGGGCTTCATCTAACATGTCCAAGTCATCACTACAAAATGGCTTGAGGGTTAGGTAAACATGGAAAGAGAGATTTGACATATTCAAATAACTATACTTTCTCCAAGTGGCTTAGGTGTTTTGGTATTGTTTTTTTCTTTCTTTATGATCTATGTCTAATGTAATCTAATCTAAATGCTGAAAATGAAAAGTGCAAAAATATAATTCTATCCACAATGAAAATGAATGCAAATGATGTTATTTCTAATGAATTCAATATAATAGAAAGCAATTAAACTAAAACAAAATAGCAATAACAACAAACAAAAGCTTGAAAACAAAAAATTTAACTTTGTAAATAGCAATTCAGAATGTGCACTAGGGCTGGTTCGCCCAAGGTGGAGAATGAGTCCCAATAGGGATTTTTTTTAGAATTTTCATTTTTTTTTTGTTGATTTTTTATGTTTTCTATTCCCTATGACCTAGATCTAAGATGAAAATGCAGATTTTGAATGACTTTCAATGAAATTAGATGCAAAAATTCAAGCTAAATGAGCTTTCACTAATGCAAAATTTGAAACCCTATAATAGAAATTAATCAATGAAAATCCTCATGTAATGTTATTGCAAGCTAATTCTAGGATGAAATGCACTCCAAATCAAAACTATGATTTCCTAAAGGAAGGTGTACCAAAATGGAACCTATGAAAATGGTGGATAGGTTGACCAAGTGCTATCACTCCCACCTTCAAAGATATTCCACTCAAGTATAACCCTAGAGATCTCAATGCAAAAGAGAAAGAGATCTTGCAATAGGGCTATCCTAGGAACTGAATATGATCTAATGAGGGGTTCACCACCAAGCCTAAACTTAGAAAAGACAATGAAATGCAATGTGTAATAAAAAACCCTAATTCAATACAATAACCTACAAGATGACCCAAAAATCCAAGTAAAATAACACAAAAAAGTAGTAAAGTGATTAGTGTGCACTTGGGAAATTGGAAGTGACTCTTTACAAGTTTGAAATTCTAGGAATCTTTAATTTTTAACCAACTAGGACTCATTCACTAACCTAGGTAAATCATTCCATGATCAAGGTTTCTACATGGGAGTCTATTTTAGGAAAAATGGTATCAAAATATGCAAATAGATCTGAAAAGCAACTATAGTGGGACTCATTCACCACTCCTAGCAAATTAGTCCCATTCCACTTTTTCAAAAATTGAAAGTTATGATCTATACTTCAACACCTTCCCTTTCTTTCCAACTTGAGTTCTAGATCTGAATTTGCAAAACACTTATAAAACAAAATTTAAGCTTGATTTTCTAAAGGGGGTTTTCCTCGGTCAAACCCCTAGTTTGGTAATTAAACCTTGATAGAAATAATTGAATGTCCATAAAAACCCATCTTAAATGTGTCTAAGACTAAGAAATCTGAAACAAGGTGCAATCTTATTCTAACATGCAAGAATATGATGTAATAATGGAAATGTGAAGATAGATAACTCACTTGAAGAGATCCCTAATCTCCCTAAATGAGCTCTAATGATTCATGTACCTTCCTTAGGCTGAATTTAGAGTGATAATGGAGGATAGAATCACTTAGGAAACAAGTCTTTAGTCTTGGCTTGTTGGCTAGTTGCATCTCCCAAACCTAGAATCCATCATGATTTACCATAGACAACTGTGATCAATCCTTAAAAATGCTAGATCTAATGAGCCTAGTTTTTGGTCCAATTTTGGGTAGAATATATAGTTTATTTTCTAGTAGATGTCATGGACTTTAATGTTAAATATCGGTATTTTCATAATGTTTCCCTCAAACTATTGACATTGGACTTAATCCTATCTCTGCAAGATTTAATGACATTTGGCATAATATGTGGATTATCTATATTGATTTTGCATATGTTTAATAAATATTACTTAAGGTGATTATAGATGTGTAGTTATTATGCGTATTGAATTTACCATGCAAATTTAATATACTAAGTTAAGGAAGACACTGCCAGCTGGGCATGCACCATAACGTCTTGTAAAGGAATCCCTCCAAGTCAAAGGAGGCTGACAACAAAATATTCTTCATGAAACTAAACGTAACCTCCTTGTAGTGGAATTTAATGATCGAGCATGCATGGGCATTATTGCTGAGCTGAATCTGCATTTGGACCTACATGTCTAACCAAATTCCATGCATGCGTAAGCGCCATCGCTCCATTTCCTTTTTTTTCCATCAATGGCATCCTCCCAGTCATGGTGTTGATTGCCTCATTTAGCTGTTAGTATAAATAATGATCTAATGCTCCTTCTTCAGAAGGTTGCATGATTTGATAATGTACTTGCACTCTCCAGTTTTCAGTAATACATATACATTACTTTTTTGTACTCATGATTCATAGTGAATAAAATAAAGTTCTGAATTTGAGCATCTAAGTTTTCATTAGTTTCAGAGGATACTTATCCAAGGGGGCCCACTTGGTGAGTAATTTGTCTTCTTAGTTTAGCATTAGTTTAGTATTACTTGGTATTTAGTACTTATAAATTTTGCACCAATTGTTCCTACAACCACTAGAATTTCATTATGTGATTGTTCTTGTAGCCAAAGCAAACATAAGAGTGTCATGTTTGTTGCTCAAATTTTTATTCCTATTATGCATTTGAGCTTAGCATAGTCATTAATTGATGTTCAATATTTGTTTCATTACTTTTCAAGAAATTTAATTTTAGTATTGTGTGCTCCTTAGCTATAGAATGGAATGACTACTTTGAGTTCCTAGTGCACATACTGTGCTAACCAATTTCAAGTTCACATCCCTAGTTTGAAAATTTAAATGCACCTTCATAATGATTGAAATGGCTATTTAGGTTAAATGTCTAGTCTCTCAATCATGGTTGTAAAGGCTTAGTTATTAAGATCATTGTAGGAGACCAACATTTTTGGTGTCGTTGTCAAGGATGGTGTCAAACTAGGGAGTCTTTTAGAGTCATTTGTAGTTTTCCTTATAGTGTTTCTGGAAGTTTTTCTTAGTATATCCTCATTTAGAAAGTAATGACCCTCCTTATTCTTTACCAATTCTTTTTCTAAGTTGACTGATAGTGAGTGATTCCACATGCATAGAGGAAGAAGGGATTTTTAAGGGAGATTCCTTCCTAATAATCCTAATCCATTAGAGCTAGTTGACTATCAAAATCTACCAGAAGAAGAAGAAGATCCAAACCCCTCTATTGATTCATATCTTGATCTGACTAGTTCTGAAATCTCCTCTGAAGATCAAAATCAGCTTGAGAACCCCTTTTCTTTGGAACAACATCAAGTAGTCATGGGTGATGAAAATAGGAACAAACCTAACCAACAAGCTTTTCCTTTTCCCATTTCCCATCAGAATGAAGTTGACAACATCAAGAACATTCCTCCCTCAGCACTCCCAAAGTTTATGGACTTTCCATAGAATATCCAGATATCTTTTTATTTAAGTTTGACATACTCTACAAGAGTTATGATTATAGTACTCATTCCCATAGGCTTAAGTTATTTCCTACCACTTTGAAATAGGTTGAATTAAGATAGTTCGTGAGCCTAGGCAGAGATATTGTGGAAACTTTGGAAGACATGAAGATGAAATTCCTTGAGAAATATAAGGAATATTGTAGAGGAAGTGAAATGAGAGGAGGTGACATTTTTAGGATGCAGCAAAAGGAAGATGAGAATCTGGAAGATTACATTGAAAGGTTTTTGTTTTTCCTACAAAAATCTCCTCACCATACACTTAATGAAGACTCACAAAAGTTGTTTTTCCTAAGAGGAATCAATGATAGATGTACTGATGCCTTGGACCTCATGGGAGAAGGAGATATTTTCCAAGTTCCTTGGGAAGATATCAAGAAAATATGCCAAAACTACTCTAGGGTAGCTTCAAAGAAAGGGAGAGCTTATCAATCTTCCATGGGTAAGTCAACTACCAATGGATTCTCAAGAATGGATATTACTCATTTGTTGGTAGACTTCAAGCAATACATTATAATTAATCTAGCTACATAGCTAGATACACTGTAGGCCAAGAAGAAGCAAGACGAGGTAGAGGTAATGTTGATAGAGTATTGCCCACAGTGTATAAAAAAGAAGGATTGCAAATGTAAGATGGTAGCTAATCTTGAAAGAAAGCAGGTTCCACTTGAGTTCAAGCCAATCCAAATTAAAGAAGACTAAGTCTAGTATGTTTCACAAAGTAAGCCTTGGGCTCCAAGACAAGGTATGCCACCAGATCCACTATCCTATGCTGGGACATATTTAAATTCCTATTCCTCTGGTAACCAATGGAATCACCCATATCCACCTAGTTATGGAGGATATCCATCACATCCTTGGAGTAACCCTACAAATACTTGGCCTAGTCATCAAAGTTCTCCACCCTAGTGACAACAACCTTAGGAGAATTAATAGTAATTTCAAGGACATTGGCAGCCATCTCCAAGAAATTGGCAACAAATGAATCAATGAAGAGGAGGAAAGAAATGGCCTACTCAGACAAACAGTTACATGCAACCACCTTCTCATCCCTAACAACCTACTATAAAGCCTCCACCTACTAATCTCATCTCAAATGCACCTAAAGCTACTCAACTACCAGCTCAACCCACACTCAATCCAAATAACAAACCACAATAGTAGCTTGCCTACTCTTTCAATTCAAATTAATTCCGTCCATATGTTGTGAGTGTAAGTGATATCCACTTGCATTTAGGTACTAATCTATCAACCCCTTCCAAGCTCATTATCACTGAGCTCCCTATGGAAGATGAAGAGGAACCTCTGAAGGATCCCATTCAACCTAGTGTAACTAAAAATCTTGAACCAATCCAAGTCAAGTAGATTGAACAAGATCCACCATTCCTCAAAGATTGGAAGTTTCCAAGAAGAAGTAAGAAAAGGAGGATACAAATTTTGATATATTGGATCAACTGAAGCATATATGTGTCTACATACCTCTATTTTAGGCAATAAAGGATGTTTGAATCTATGAAAAGGAAATCAAGGAGGCATGTCTTAAAAAGCTAGGTAGGAAAAAAAGGACCCAACTACAATCCATGTGGTGGGACAACTAGCTGACATTATGCTGGGAAAAGTGACTATTCCCAAGTATAATGACCCAAGCAGTCTTGTGGTAGCAATTGTTATAAACAAAATCCAAGTAAAGAATGTTCTGATTGATTTAGGGGCAACAATAAATGTGATGACCAAAGACATCCAACAACAACTAAATATTGCAAGCATGAGGTCCACTCCTACTATCCTACAACTTGTTGATAGCTCTACTATTAAGCTTGATGGTGTAGTCGAGGATCTTGTGGTAGTTTTAGACTCTTGGGAGTACCTACAAAAAATTATGATTCTTTCTCCTAAAGTTACACTAGGCGGGTATCCCATTATTCTTGGAAGGCCATGGCTAGCAACTGTAAATGCATACATTTGATGTCAGTCAAGTGACATGACCATTTAAGATGGGAGGAGCACTAAAAATTTTGTTCTTTATCCGCCTACTCAGCCATCTCATGATCAAGATAATCCCATATGGCTACATGTTGGTGAAGAGGCTGAGGAAGTTAACTCTATGGTGTACCTTATGATACTAGGTAGAATCTCTTTCATGCAACTCCAAGATGAGGATGAAGTATTGGATAATATCATTTAGAACCATTGTGAAGTGGAGAAAGCATCATCTTCTCATTCTACTACTCCATTCAAGACACTTATGCTTGCTCTTCCTACAACCATTGTTCTTGCAGATGTTCTTCCTGCAGATGCTCTTCCTGCAACCACTATTCATGTGGACAGACTTCCTGCAGCCACTCTTCTTGCAACCACTATTCCTACAGATAGACTTCCTACAACAATAGGTATGTCCCATACATGGATGCAATATGAGTTAAAGGTACCATGTGTTAATGAAACGGCCATGATAGAGTTAACTACACAAGTACAAGTGTCAAAAGGAAATTATTTGAATGTTAATAGTAAATTAAATGAAGAATGACAATTGTTATTGGAAAACATATTAAGGACCCATCAACATGCATTTGCATGGGATTATCATGATATGAAGGGATTGGATCCTAAGATTTGTACACATAGAATTTACATCAAAGATGAATGCACCCCAGCAAGAAAACCACAGAGAAGAATTAACCTGCACTAAGAGAGATTGTGAAAGGAGAATTGCATAAATTACTAGATGAAAGATTTATCTACCCCATTTTAGATAGTCAGTGGGTGTCTCCATTAGTGATTGTGCTCCAGTAGGGAGGGAAATGGCAAGTTTGTGTTGATTATAGGGAACTTAATGCTCCCACCAAGAAGGACCACTTTGCTTTACCCTTCATTGATTAAGTTTTGGACACACTTGTAGGAAAATAATACTTTTATTTTTTAGATGGATTCAATGGCTACAACTAGATCCAAATTGCACTAGAGGACTAGGAGAAGACTACATTTACCTATCCATGGGGGACCTATGCCTATTCGGTGCTCCCATTTGGATAATGCAACACACCTGCAACTTTTAAAAGGGAAGTCATTAGCATCTTCTCAGACATTTCTCATGATTGCGTGGAAATTTATATGGATGACATTACCACAAGTTATGGTGTTGATTTTAATCAATTGTTAGAAAATATTAGGAGGGTCCTGCAGAGATGCGAAGACCAAAACTTGTCCTTAAACAATGAAAAGTGCTTCATGATGATGCAGGAATGTGTAGTTCTTGGAAACTACATCTCTCATAAGGGAATTCAAGTAGATCTTGCAAAGATTGAGGTAATAAAAAATCTTCCCACACTTGCAAAAAATAAAGATGTTAGGAGTTTATTGGGTCATGTAGGATATTATAAGTGTTTCACCAAGGATTTTGGCAAGGTAGCAACACCATTGTACACTCTTCTCACTAAATATGTTGAATTTCAATGGACTAAATCCTATGACAATGCATTTTCTGACTTGAAGGCAACTTTGACTCATGCTCCTATACTCAAAGGGTCTAATTGGGAGATTCCTTTCCACATACATACTAATGCATTAGATTATGCCACAACAATGGTCTTAGGATGAAAAGGAGCTGTTGAAAACACCATTTATTTTTTCAGCAAAAATTTACAAGGAGCTAAATTCAATTATATAGTGACAAAAAGAAATGCTAGCAGCAATCTATGCACTAAATAAATTTAGACATTACATAACAAGCTCTCAAATCTTTGTGCACACTAATCATGCAACCAGTAGATATCTCATGAATAAACCTTTGATCATAGGTAGATTGGAAAAATGGTCATTGTTGATGCAAGAGTTTGATATAACCATTGTGGATAAGTCAGGGAAGGCCAATTTTGTTACATATTTTCTTTCAAGGCTAACTACATTAGAAGATAATCAGCATGTAGATGACTCTTTCCCTAATGATCATTTACTCTCCCTCAGTGTAAAAACACCCTGGTATACTGACATAGCCAATTACTTGGTCATAGGTAGAATTCCTTCTCACTTCTCTCCAAGAGAGAAAAGGGAACTCATTGAAAAATCTTTTCCTTTCTCTTGGATTGTTGGATGTTTGTTTTATAATATACTTGACCATGTCACGAGGAGGTGTGTGAGAGAAGATGAGACATATGATATTTTGCATGCATGCCACAATGAACCATGTGGAGGACACTTTGCAACCAAGAGGACAATAATGAAAGTTTTGAACATAGGATATTACTGGTCAACACTTCACAAAGATGCAAGAAAATTGCAAAGAAGGTGGCTAGGACCATATGAAGTTGTTGAGGTCTTCCCTAATGGATTTGTTTAGCTTACTACCATTGACCCTGTCAAGTAGAAATTACTTGTCAATGGTCATCACCTCAGATTATATCACAAGACAATTTCCAAAGAAGAGTTCCTACATCAATTCACCCAACATTCAACACCCAAGCTTCCTGCAGCTGAAGGGAATGGACCTAGCATCCCTCCTTCTAGATAATTAAGGTATGTACTCTCTCATAATAAATACTTTCACTTGAGTGGAAGTCTATTTCTTCACCCATCCATCACCACCTTTCTCTCTCTTCCATCACTTCATTCCACCTCGCCTCACTCCACTTCATTTTCATTAATTGCTCAATTTATTCCCACAAGTCAAGGAATACTTTCTCCATGATCTTTGCAGAAAATCTTCCACACATTCAGGTTTGTGCACATTAATTTCTATCTTTGATCATCTTTTAAGTGCATTCATTGAATCACTATACGTTAGTATAGAAGTTTACATAAAATTCCATCATTCCCTATCAAATCACCATTCCCATCTCACATTTGTGGACACATGTCCAAATTTAGGTTCCGGGGAGGGAGAATAAAATGATGTAAATATATTTCCCATGTGTCAATTTAGGTTAGCCTACGTCATAAAATTTAAAATGAGTTGATTTGAAATCTAAGTGAGAGGACTACTTGCATGTGTGAAGTGACATTAACTGCTACCACAATTTCTTCCCATCATAATTCCCCTTTATCACTCATTTTCCTTCCATTATTTCCCCTATCATAATCTTGAGTTGCAAGCAAAAAGGTGAAATAAAGAAAAGAAAATTCAATCGATATTGGCACTAGAAATTTAGTAGGTACTATAGGAAAGTGAGCTTGATTTTCAAATAGGAATTGCAAGAAAGAAGTTGCAGAGCATTTGTTTGATTGCACACAATGGGAGGTGGGTTAATTCAAAATGAACCCATTGTGCATGATTTTTTATTGTAGGATGCACAATGCATGGCTGAAATTAGAAACTATGGATGGTTAGAATACTTCCTGAAGTTGGATGGCTTTTATGAAAGCATTTCCCTTGAATTCACCCATACGTTTTTTGAATGCAAAGCCAGAGTAAAAGGGTTGGAATTTGTGGCAACTGAGGAATTAATTGTAGAGGTCATAGGGTTACTAGTTGATTGAAAAAATTTCCTTGCCTCCAGAGATGCTAGATCAACTAGGGCTGAATTTAGAGAGCCGAATAACCCCCCATTGAGCATTGATAAACAGGGTGCAAAGAGAATGTCTCTGCCTAAGCCATGGAAGAAAATAGCCATTTATGTTATCAAATACATCACCTATGAGGGTCGCTAGTCAAATTTTCATTCCATACACTTCAATATTTTGAATCACATGAGGCACAAAAGGAGGATGAATGTGCCCAATGTGCTGTACAATATTCTCTCAATCATGGCAGCTGAGACCCAAAAAGGTAGGGATAATTTTGTTTCCCACCATTTTCTGATTAAATTGTTGGTTGAAAAGTCTCTACATGATGTATCTACAATAACCTGGGAAGAATTTATAAATGGGTATGTGCAGGATCATCATGGAAAAAGCATGCCCTTAAGTGGCAAAAAATTTAGAAAAATAAGAGTTAGGCAACTTGACGTAAAAATTTGAATAAGTTATCTATATTATTTCAAAAATATTTAAGAATAGAATCTATAGAAAATTGAATGTAGTTTCTAAAATATTAGGTTTATTTAAAAAAATAACAATCTATTTGGTGAAAATTTGAAATTTCAATGCAATAGTACCTAAATTTCAGGGGAAAAATAAGAAGTAGGTGTCTGTCTGACTATCGTAACCATAGTAAAATGATAATATATTTTTACAAGATTTTAGATATAAGTGGAGGAATCATGTCCCGATGTGATGCATATATTTTTTGTAATTTTTTCCAAGTAAATAATTAATTATGAATTTTTATTACAACTTTTAAAAATATAAAAAATCGTATGTCTAACCACATTAACTTGGTCAAAACATCATGAAATTCATTTTTTTCATCCTATAGTATGCGAAGCATAGAATGTGACGCATATTTTGGATTCAAAAAATGTGATACCGTTTGAAAGATATAGATGTTTTCAATTAGCCTATCAATCACGACTTTTAGTCTTAATTCAAATATCCAATAAATAATAATTATTTATTAAATTCAAAGTAAAGAATAATTTATTTTGGTGGAAATCTGAGAATCTCCTTTAAAAACCGTTTTCATTTCATCAATTTTGGGTAAAACAAAGTCGTCAGCCACATACCCTACACATACCCATCATATCGCCACTTTTTGGCCCATCATGATCTTGTACATACCCAAATTTTGATCAAATTAGACCTAAGCACTTGCAACCTAGGGCTTTACCTCAACCTTGTAGGTCTAGTAGGAGATTGAGCATAGTTGAAGCCCCTCTTGGAACTTCAACCTATAGTGTTGGCTCTTGTGTGAATCCTCTTGCACTAGAAGAAACCATATAAATTAGTTCTTTTGGAACATAGCACTCAGAAAAAGAAATTTCTTCCTCTAATAACGATGATGACATTCCACTTGAAACCTTGATGAAAACTAGGGCAAAGAAGAGAGAAGTATAAATGAGAAAAGGAAAGGCCAAAACATAGCATGTAGAAAGAAAGATGCCAGGTTCTAAAAAGAGGAAGGCTTACACTGTTCATCCTCCAGCCAAAGGAAAGCATGAGAAAACTCCTAGGAAATCAAGACCAACTAGGCCTATGAGTGGTATGTCTCCGCAAGAAATCCCAAAGCCTAGTGAGACATCACACGAGGACCCTAAAGCTCCAATGGGGTAGGGGAATGTCAAAGAAGAAGATATATTTGGGAGAGTAGAAAATATAATACTAGCCGATCTTTCTAACATTGCAAAAAAGTTTGAGGAAAATTTGGATTTCTTGCAGCATGAGCAAGAAGTCCTACAGTAGGATATCCTACAGCAATGACCAAGACTAGAGTAGGAGTTCCTGCAGCCATAGCAAGAACAAGAAAAATGGTCCTTGCAGCAAAAGGAAAAAAAAGAAATAGTACCCCTGCAGCCAGAGATAACTAGACAACCTAAGTTCATGCGAATAGTGCCATATGAGGAGCCACCATAGACAAAAATATTGGTAGGAATTCATAATCCTCCTAATTTTAAATTACACGTAGCAATTTTAAATTTATGGAAATAAATACAAAGGGAGGAAGAATGGAAAAAGGAAAAACAAAAATTGAAGAAGGAAATTCAAAAGAAGGATGAGGAGATTGAAGATAAAGATGTAGAAATTGCCACCCTGAAGCAGAGGGTGGATGATATGGCAACTTTGGCACCGCATATTTTGGAATGTAGGACCCCTCCAAGGGTCTATTCTTAGCTCTTGAAAGAGAAGTATCTCTCTTTTAATTTTTCAAGGATTTCCTCAGGTTTGAATCCTTCTATTGAAACCCCTATGGAATTTTTCAATGCTTATAGGATTTCCTCCCCTGAAATGAAGAATTTGTTGTGTGAGTTTTATTTGCATAATTTTTTTGTAACTCAAGACCATGATTGGAATTCACTATTGTATGTTGGGGATTTCCAATTGATGACATTTATGTCTTGGGTACAAAATGAAATTAGTTGGGGAGAACAACATGGATCTTATAAGAAACTGGAGTCTGATATCCCTCTTCCTGTTAGAGCTAAATCAAGAAACCCAAGGGATATTTACAGAGAATGGCACAAAATACTTCTTAGACCTAGTTATTTCAACAAGATTATGCCTTGGATTGAGGTAGTTTATAGTGAGTATGACATAAAGACAACAACAAAAGAGGAAACTATGAGATGTCTGTCACAAAGATGGAATAGTCTATTTGATGAGTTGAAGTAGGCTGAGCCTCATTCCATCCACAATTATGCTACAACACTAAAGAGTATTGATAGGTATATTCAAATGGGGAGAACATAGGGGCAGTCTTGGCTTCCCTTGACTTTCTATCCACCCATGCTCATGTGGCCCGTGCCAAACTTAAGATTGTACCAATATGACATTGCTTCACAAAAGAAGAGATGGAACATATTTGATAGATTGGGAGGATTCTATTGGGATCTTGATTCACACATTGTAGCCACTAATTTTGGATAGGTATTAGTTTAAAATTTTAGAGCTTTGACCAAGCAAAAGAACAACCCTTCCCTTGTTGGAGGACCAGAAAAACATTAGGTTGGGGAGAGTGATGAGCCTTATTTTTGGTCCTATTTTGGGTAGAATATATATTATATTTTCTGCTAGATGTCATAAACTTTAATGTTAAATGTCGGTATTTTAATAATGTTTCCCTCAAACTATTGACATTGGACTTAATCCTATCTCTGAAAGCTTTAATGACATTTGACATAATATGCGGATTATCTATATTGATTTTGCATATGGTTAATGAATGTTCCTTAAGGTGGTTATAGATGTGTAGTTATTATGTGTATTGACTTTACCATGTAGATTTAATATACCAAGTTATGGAAAACATCACCAGCTAGGTATGCACCATAACGTCCAACAAAGGAATCACTCCAAGTCAAAGGAGGTTGACGAAAAAAGTTTCTTCATGCAATTGAATGTAACCGCCTTGTAGTGGACTTTAATGATCAAGCATGCATGGGAATTACTACTGAGCTTAATTTGAATTTGGACCTGCATGTCTAACCAAATTCCATGCATGTGTAACTGCCATCACTCCATTTCCTTTGTTTTCCCTAAATAGCATCCTTCTAGTTGTGGAGTTGATTGCCTCATTTAGCTATTAGTATAAATAATGATCTGATGCTCCTTCTTTATAAGGTTGCATGATTTGATATAGTACTTTCACTATCCAGTTTTTAGTAATACAGATACATTGCTCTTTTGTACTCATGACTCACAGTGAATAAAATAAAGTTATGAGTTCGAGTATCTGAGTTTTCGTTAGTTTTAGAGCATACTTATCCAAGGGGGCCCACTTGGTGAGTAATTCATCTTCTTAGTTTAGCATTAGTTTAGTATTACTTTTTTTTAGTACTTAGAAATTTAGCACTGACTGTTCCCACAACCACTAGAATTTCATTCTATGATTGTTCCTCTAGTCAAAGTAGACAGAGCAGTGTCTTGTTTGTTGCTTAGGATTTTATTCCTGTTATGCATTTCAACTTAGCATAGTCATTGATTGATGTTCAAAATTTGTTTCATTCCTTTTCAAGTAATTTACTTTTAGTATTATGTGTTTGTTAGCTATAGAATGGAATGGCTACTTTGAGTTCCTAGTGCACATACTTTTCTTACCCATTTCAATTTCATGTCCCTGGGTTGACAAGTTAAATGTACCTTCATGATGATTGAAATGGATATTTAGGTTTGATGTCCAATCTTTGAATCATGGCTATTAAGGCTTAGTTATTAAGATCATTTTAGGACGCCAACAAGATCTTCATTTAAATTGAGCTTGAAGATCCACAAAAACACTTTAATGTTGCTTTGATACTTTAAATTTGATTTCTTTTGAAACATGAATGCTCTTGTGAAATATTTCTTGAAGATTCTTGATGCTTGACTCTTGAAAATTCTTGCTCAAAGTGCTTAGAATATGATAAAAATGGCTTAGAAACTTGCTTTTATAGGAATTAACACCCAATTGACGGTTATTTAGATCTCAAACGCGGACATCCACCAACAATTTGAATTAAAATGGTGAATTTCTTGCTCAAAATTGAAAAAGACCCCAAATGGGACTCATTCAACACCCTTGGTGAATGAGTCCCACCTAAGGGGACTCATTCACCCAAGGTCATGAATGAGTCCCACGTTAGCGCTTTGAGGTGGCTTTTTTGGTTTTTGGGTGATTTGAGTGTTTTTATAGGATTTTTAAGTGAAATGAGCCTCAAGATCCAAAATAATGGTTCTTAGGGGCCTGTAATGATGATTTAAAGGATAATCAATGCAAGGGTACCCAAGATAAGTGCAAATTAGACAATGGATTGTACTATCTCCACAAAGGGAGTACAATTCTGGTAGTCACATGCATATGCCTAAATGATGAATTTAAACACTTCAAAATGTTTTATTTATATTAGATATGACCTAATATAGATTTATTAATGTAAATATGAATTATATTATCTTTGTAACAATTTAAATTAATTGTAGTTGATGAAAATGCAACAAACTATGATGATTTCTGAGAAATATATAATAGAAAGTTAGAAATAGAATTTGGAAAGATAGAATGTATACATAGAGGAACCTAGCATAGAAATTTGGTGTTAAATTTTTTAGTTAGGGGTGTAATGCATCCTAGCTTAGTCTCCTACTTTTCTAGATCTAAAATCACAAGCTTGAAATGACTAGTCTATAGGTCATATTCTCCTACATTCACTATCAGATCTTTGTCTATTGATATAAATGTCTAGTTTATGTGACTTGTCAACTTGTAGGCTTTAAATTAATGAATGAGAAATTAATCTTCAATTATCTTCCTCCACTTTGTTTCGGATCGAAAAAATTGCACACATGAAAGAGAATAAAAGGTTGTGCCATATAGGGTCTTGCCTAAGTCAAACCCAATTTTGGTATGTCTACCCCCACAATGGCTATTATGATATTTAAAGAGAGCCTATGTGTAGTCAAGCATAGGTTGAATGATAAAAAATTAATGAATTTACTATTGTTGTAACTCACCACTCATATTTGCATTCCTTCATGGACTAAAGTGATGTACTCATCACCTTCAAGGAGAATTTGATTTCTTTCTTGAATATCTACAAGTGGCAGTACTCACAAAAAAATTATCATAAAACATGAATAAAATTGCATTAAAAAATTATGGATAATTGATATAATACTTTAATGGAATAAATGCTTTAATAATACTAATAATTCTTCTCTTGAATACTCTTGATTGCTCAATAATAATTACAATTTCTTTCCAAAACATGCTAGGATTAAAATGGTGAAAACACTTTATATTTATATGCAATTATTCTAATTTATTAAAAATAAAATACTTTTTTTTTTTGTGTCTAGTTGCTTATTTTTTCATACAAGGGTTAATGTTTGCAGGAAGTTAAAGAATAGAAAATCTAAGGGGAATTTTGTATTCTGATCTATAGTAAGCTACTCTGATATAGTTTGGTTTTCAAGAACCATAGAATATATTTTGTAACCTCATTATATATTAATATATATCGGCTACTTGCCTTTTGCAAAAAATAAATAAATAAAATAAAATACTAATAGTTGAAAAATGACTTTGGAAATTCAAATAATAAAATATCAACACTGATATATCAAATAATCAAATAAGAAGTCTCCATGGGTGAATTGGCTCATGGTATGAAAATTCCTTCTTTGCATATAATTTACCATTCATCACATAATAATTAAAGGCGTCAACAAGAGTTTAGGCCATTGAATACAACACACATACAAAAAATAGGTAATTAAGGACTCAAGGAGAGTTTAGCCATGATAACAAATATAATTAAATAAAATTCTAACCAACATTATAGTAAAAGGGTTTTGAATTGTAGGTAGTTAGGTTTTTTAGATATTATAGTATTATGAGAAATTTTCCCTAAACATAAAAAACATGGAATACTAACTTGTCACAAAATATTATTGTCCACAATAGATTCCTTATATAAGTGGTAGTGTAACCTAAAAGCTTGAGTTACCTCAAAAAGTAGAGATACAACTTGTTTTTCATGTTTCATATTTATAGAAGGTGATTGGTTTACAAATAACTAGATAGAGAATATTAAAAAATACTTATCAAGAGGAAATAATTTCATCTTGGATGTGGAGATAATTCTTTAGACATGCATGAAGATTTCAATAAGGACTAAGATATTCACTATATATATATATATATCAATAAATAGAATTTGTTAGTTGAATAATCAATGTGAGAAGAAGAATATTTTATGGAAAAGAATCTATGCTTGATAAGAATTAATGATATTGATTTAGTGAAGAGGGAGGCATTCTATTCCCTTAATCCTTTAGTCTACATAGAGTTATGAGTAGTTTTCTTGTGGCTACATTAAATCTTAATTAACTTATACTATAATTATTATATTAGTAAATAATTAGCTCATATTAGTTGCTACAATTTGACATCCAAACTAGATTAGGTGACATCAAAGGAATAAATATTTTATCTATAAAATATAATATTTAATTTATTATTATCATATTAAAAAGTACTCTTCATGTAGGCGTTTTGAAGGTTTTCCTTCTTGATGCCTCTAATTATTATCATATATTCATAGTATATTTTCTATTATACTCTTATGTTTTGCAAGTAACTTCATTTTTATTTTTTTGATTTGTGAGAAAGGATTTTTAACCTAGCCTACTATAGGTGAGGCCAAAAATAGGGGACTTTATCCTTGATATAAACACATAAGCTCAACATGAATTGTGGAGACCCTAAATCAAAACAACCCAATGAGGATGGAGAGGGAGAGTTTCCATGATTACACTAGCCCAATACAAGTCTAGAGAACAATCTAGAGCATAGTGTCACTTTTTCATGAATTCCTATAAAATTAATGCTAAGGTTGAAATCCATGAGCCTGCAATCATAATAGCCCACAAGGATTTGAATCTTGGTGGATACAATAACAAAACCACCACTTTACTATCACACTATGGGATTAAATCCTTTCTAATTTGTTTTATTACATTCATTTAATAATATGAATACTTTTTTCTATATTATATATTTCTTGTTGATTGATGACCCTAAAGTAGTAAGGTTCTATATTAGGGTCTAATTTTTTTCCTTTTTTATTGGATTCTACTGATGGAGAGCTACTAGGGTGGCACCTTGGGTTCTCCCTCATTTATGAGATCTATTATTGACCCCTAATAGAAAGGTTTGAATTATGGGACTAATAAGTCATCTTGGGCTAATAAATTTATATAATTTGGTATCTTTAAGAGCGATGATGTAGACATTTCTATGATCTAAGTTTTAGAGGAATATATTGATGCTAATTGGCTATATTCTCTAATGGATGAAGCAATCTTTTCTATGGGTTATACACATATTAATTTTTGTCTTTTAGATGAAATATAAATATTGTTAAAAAAATGTCTAGTTGAGGTTTGGAAACTAGTTTCAATTAGTGTGATGGTAGGTGATTTATTTATTTTTAGATTTTATAATAAGGAAGATTGGATTAAGAAGCTCATAAGAGGATCTATTTGTTTTCACAAAAAATATTGAAATGGAATTTTCCTCTATAAAAAAAATCAAGGTTTAAGTCTACATATAATTTGTGTATTTTGGAAACCACCTAGGTGTGGTTGCTTAGGTTGTCTCTTCAATATTTAAATAATAATTTTTTTAGAGTATTTTAAATTATTATAGGTCTATTTTGACCATAGATAATGTTACATTAGAAATAGCCATACATAATTTTCTAGGTTTTGTATCAATGTGTAGATAATAAATTTCTCCCTACCCATATTACCCTTCAATCAATATTTGGTAACTAGAATTAGTAAACTACATATTAAAAGTCTATCCCTTGTTCTAAAAATAAGAATAAAATGGTCATTTGATGGGTAAATTATAGAAACCCCTTCCAATGAAGGAATAACCTAAAGAAAGGAAGTTTCCCAGGCATACAAAATGATTTCGATTGATTAGGAATTTCCTTTTCAATATTATTTTTGAATATTATTGATGAATATTTTAGAACAAAAAAAAAAAATACTATTTGGAAGGTTTTTTTATTGTTCCTAAAGGAGAGAATTTTTTAAAATAAGGAGAAATAAAATTAAACATAAAAATTCTAGATGAATCTAGAATGGTTAATGAAATTTATAAAGAGGAATCAATAAAGGATAGCTATGTGTAATGTATGAAAATTAAAAAAAAACCTTAAATATGATTAATATTATAATATTCCACAACAAATTATTTTCAATTTAAAAATATTATTTTTTATCAAACTTAATTTTGGACAAATCAGGTAATCAAAAATAAACACCAACATGCACCAAATGAAATAAAGTCATGTTCAATTGAAGCCAATTGATTTATTATATATATGAACATGAAACTAAATCCTTTTTCATACTAAATACATTAGATAAAATAAATGAATAGTGAGCCATCAATTTTGAGGTTGACTATGTGCTTCTCTTGCACTCTTAGGATCTTTCACCTAAAAAGAGAGATAGAACCCTAAAATTGAGGTGGTTCATAGAAAATAAGGAATGAAAGATGGAATTATGACTAAATGTAATGATCTAAATGCAACTAATCTATCAAATTGATTGATTACGAATGCAAAACTAATGAAATATGTAATGTTTGATAACACAGTGAGATATGCAAGAATGAACTAAAACATGAACAAACACAAATAGAACTAAAAGAGGTTGAATGAAGTGCACGTAGGAATTGAATGCTAAATATGAAAGGCTCTGAAAACTGGTAGAAATTAATGTAAATCACCAGTGGGACTCATTTGCCACTGATGGTGAATCAGTCCTACTACTGACAAAAACACTTGAAACTACTTTCTGACAGTCGAGAACTAGATTATGAAAAAAATAACTTTTTCAGCCTTTAGGTGGGACTCATTCACCATTGATGGTGAATTAGTCCTCCTCCAAAAATCTGTGAAATCAAAGGTCAATTCTATAGCTCTAGATCTGTACATTTCTTCTTGTCTGGTTGATAGAGTCAAATATGTAGAAAATAGACTGTAGGTTGTCTCCAACGTTGAAATAGGGTTTAGTTGACTTGAAACACTTTATTGAATTGTTTACCACCTTTCAACACCTGATTTCTTAACAAATATGCATACAAAAGTCATCCTTGTTGAAGAAATTTGAAGATATATTAATGGTTGCTCCAAGATGCTTGATGTTTTCTTGATTGAATGATGCTCAAATGTAATTAGTGAATGAATGAACTTGATGAATGCTTGAATGAATTAGATGTAAACTAGATGAAAAAACACTTATTTATACACTTATGCCCTAAAAACTCAATAATACCTCATCATAGGCTGACATAAGGCCTTTTTGAATAAAAACTTGAAAGAAATTTTAGGTTATTTTGAATTTGGAGCCAAGATAGACTCATTCGCCACTCATGGCGAATGGGTTCCACCTTGGGCTTGTAAGTGAGTTTCAGGAATTAAGTTGCATTTAATGTTGTTTGTTAGGTTTACATTCAAAAATACATTTAATTAAGTCTTATGAGTGCATAAATGGGTCAAATAAAGCATAAGAAAGGTGTAAATAGTGATAACAAGCCCAAAAAAGTGTGAAATCTTGTTACAAGCCTTTACAACACTTTAAAATAGGACTTGATAAGGGATAAAAAGGTGATTTATAGGTGATTTAAAATGAGAGGAGTCTAGAAAAGTGTAGAAATGTGTTCCAACACCTTCACAACACCTTCACAAGACATCATAATTTGAATGTTTAGGACCTAATGTGAATGCTTAAGTTACATTGCAACATTAAATCAGAGAAAGATAGGTCAAAGATCACAAGAGAAAGACCTAAATAACCATGAAAATGTTAATGATCCATTTTTCTATGGTACAAATAGAAATGAAAAATATGGAAAAAATTAGAAATCTTGTTTCTACCAAATTGAAAATAGATGCAGGTTAGGGAGGATAAAAACTTCACCAAAATGTTTTGAACTAACACAAAAAGATGTGAAAATGTTGTAGATTGATATATGGCTGATAATAACATGAAAATTACATCATTTTTTTTTATAAACAACTAATAACATAAAGCTACAGTTGCAACAAAATACCCAAAGATATCTTTAACTCGAAGCCCAAAACCCATCCAAAACTAGTGCAATCTTCACACAAACTCACCATGATCTTCATACAAAGTTTCCAACAGAAAAGTAAATATATAAATACTATAATAACATCAAAATATTCTTCTAAGAATAGCAATACAATCTAAAACTCAAAATCCACACTATGCACTCCAACCTACACCAAACTCTTGCAAATAAATTAAGATAATTTATCAAATTGAAGATCATTCAACACAATGGAAATACCTAGATGAAGTTACACCTAGATACCCTTGGAAAAAATTTCTTGGTTCCTCAATCCCCTTGGTTTACAAGCTTTTTAGATTTATCCTTCATCGATTTACCAAGCTCTGAAGAATCGTCACAACCTGTGAGGAAAAATAAGGCATAGAATGATTCAAAATGAAGCCCAAATTCATGTATTCTTAAAAAATATTGAATTTCCAACTTATGGACACAAAATTAATGACCAAGGAGAGATTCTCTTTTTCATTTAGTGCATGTAACCTTTAGTTCCAAGTGCCCATTGATTTCTTCCACTCCAATGCAAGCTTCCAATTATCCCAACTTGTTATAAGACACTAAATGTCAAAAAAAAGAAAGAGGAAGATCCCACACCGTAATAGAGATATATATTAATTTAAAATACATTTCCAGGTTATAATATAATATTCTATTCATGATCAAGTCACCAAATTTTATTTTATTTTCAAATCTATCAAGTGCTCTTGATTTTTTATTTGAGTCTACAAACATAGTATTTTTGGCAACTTCTTATTTTTATAAAATTTTGAAAAGGGAGATGAAAATCCCTCCCTTCCAAATATTTCTTGTCCTCAAGAAATTTCAATAATCATTCTTCAAAATCATGATACCCAAAATAGCCAAACATTGCATACTACAAAATAGATTGTCATCTTGTACCTGTGAATTACTATACTTTCATCTCAAACATCTTGCTAATTTCTTGAAGGATGTAATACTCTATAATTTTTTGGATGTAAATTTAAGTTGAAACCTCTTACTCCATATCACCTGATGTTGAATAGTGCTCCTTCAAAATTTTCATTCAATAATCTCCTCCTTTTAGCTCCTTCCTAGAGTTGTGTTTGTGTATTATCACCAAAAAAACTATACAAAAATCTCTTGCAACCATTATCAAAGACATGTAAATGCATTTTATGCAAATTAAAGGATGGTTAAAAAAAAAAAATCCTTCATAATATCAGATACCAATATTTGAAAAAAAATTCTCCATTACCTTAGAATCAAGGAGAGACTTCCTTTAGGATATATCACAAACTGCTACCAATATTGCCTCTATTTGAAAGATGCTTGAACAACTTTAGGATCTGATTTGAAACAGTAAGGGAATATATGAAGAATATAAAATTTCATCACATAACAACATTCAAAGCTCCAAAAAACTTTGAATATTGATATTACATCACAAAGGCCAGGTTCATATGAAAGACTATGTATTTTCTAAATCCTTCCATAAGAATAATTTGATCTTCATATACTATTTTCAACAAAATAGTAGAAAATAATTTTATAAAATTTTCAACCATGTTAAAAAAATTAATTACATGCTTGATTCTTGATCGATTCTGCTTTTAGAAACATCCAAAAAATCTCCCATTGTAATACAAATAGTGTCTTGGATTTCTAGCTAGAAGTGTACTATCATTTGGCAACTTGGATTTCAAAATTTTGAAACATTTAATCATTTTATGGGTCTGATTCTTGCTATTATTGGGATGGTTATAACATCCTTTACAATCAATATCACAACCAATACATATTTTAGAAAAAAAAAATTCTTTCTCCTTAACATTGTTGAAATGCATAACTAAAGACCCAAACATTACCTCAACCTATGAGTAGACATTTTCAAACTCTTGAATTGGAATACAAGATCCAAAATATAGAAGAGTAATAATATAGAAGCCAAATTAATTCCATGATTTTCTAAATTCCCAAGAGATAAATAACAACATTTTTTATTGGAAGTTGATAAGCCCCTGAAAATCCTTTGGAACAAACTTGACATTTTTCACATTTCCTTTTAAAATGTTAGTGATAAAAAAATCATTAAAATAATAAACCACAATGTAAATACCATGTCCTCTATGAAAGGAAGAAACCTACCAAGAACCATTCATTCTAAAAAATTCATTCTCCATCACCCTTTTTAGTCCCTCTTTCGAAACATTAAACTTCATTTTATCATTTTTTTGGAAATCCACTCTTTGCACTAAAAAAAAAATATTGCTCTTTCTTCAAACTAAATACTCAAAAGAAAACGAACATGAAATACCCTTGCATACTCCTTGTAATGTCATCTCTTGATTCACTTTTAATTGGTAAATCAAGCTATGAGGCATAAACATGAACTTTAAGTGTTCCTTGCAAATCACTTTCAACAAGTATCTTGATACCAACTCAATATATGAAGAAACATTGGCATGGAAATTATCAATATCATGCTTAAATTTTCACTCCTTATATGATACTAATAACACATATCTAAAAAATATCCTTTGTTACTTTAAAAACATTTGAAAGTCACAAAGAAGATGGCATTGTTTACCACACATAAAAATATTATGCATGTTATGATCCAAGAGAAAAATAAATTTGTCTCCCAAGAACTTGTAGCATCAAATACCATAAATTGATTACCTCCATAACATATTCATTCATAATCTTGTCTTCATTTGTCAAGTTCAGGTCCAAAAAGTGATTTATGAATAGTAAGCATTGGTTCTTCAGAACATTGCGAGAATGCATAATAACCCATATATAGTTTCATTCAATCTAGATGAGAAAATTATGAAACTCCTTAGAAACATTAAATCCTTCATTGGTTTCCTTCATTTTTTGCAAATCAGCATAGGCAACACTATGCTCATTTTGATCCCTTTGTGCATTTTGAATGATGCTTTCTACATGCATGTGTGTATTATGGAATCTAGATAAAATTTGTATTTTATTTTTAGTAGACACAAAGAATTCTCTTCCACAACTTCCATCATGCATGTCAAGTCTTTTCAAATTACAATGCATGCCAAAATTAAAATATTCTTTATTCATGTCACCAAAAACACCATGGATGTTCCAAACCTCATATACATCTCTTTGACCAACCTGATGAAAATTTGTAGCATCGAGTTGAGGATCCACATTAACAAGGATACTTTTTCTATTCTCATTACCATGGCTTCTGCATTTTTTCTCAAAATCAAGGTTGTTATATCTTTCTTCAAAATAAAATTTCCCATGTCTTTGCTCAAAATCAGCATTAGGAAATAAAAAATCAGATTTTTTTATCAATATCATTAGCATACCATGTGGTATTAGCTCCATCAATGCCATCCTCCATGCATGATGAACTGAAAACAACATTAGAATGAAAGGGAAATTCATCCCAAGATAGAACCTCGTCACACTTATATTTTGGCACACTTGGATTCCAAGTAAAAGTGGTTTTATTGCTATGATCAAGGTGTAAGTATTCATTTTGCTTCTCATGTGTGATTTCATTTTTGAGAAATTCATGCTCCATCTTCCTAGGACTGAAATCTTCATCAACAACTTTCTCCATAGGATTGGTTTGGAAGCCAACCATAAAGCCACCTAAAATCTCATTAATGAAATGATATGAGTGAACATTAAAATATAATTTGGAGTTATCATCACCTTTTCCCTTTTCATGCCCATATTCTAAAATCACCTCAAAGAACTCATCATTAGTATCTACTCCACAAAATACATCAAGGTAGATATTATTCTTAGAATCTTCAACAAATGAATACAAACTAGGATTCGATGCTAACATTTTTTCATGTTCTTTATGCACCACCTTATCCTCCATTACTACATGCATACCCAAGGGGTCATATTGAAAATTTGTCACACATTCACCATTCTTCAAAATATTCATTGCATTAGAATCTGTTGCTATGAATTCTTCTACAAATACCTAATCCTTTTCAACCTTTTGTTGAAATCTATCAATCAACTTTTGATAAAATTCATCAAAAGAATCTACCTGAATATGGACATGGATGTTAATACCTTGGTACCACCAATTATGAGAATATTCTTCAAGGTGTAAGATCACATACTAAATGGAAAATTTCACTCCCATAGAACTCAAATAGTAACAATCCCAAATCTCAAATAACCAAGCTTTGACTGAAATCTTGTATGATCCATCAAAAGTGAAAGCAAAAGATTTTGTGACTTTTCTCCTAATATTTCTTCTACCAAAGTCTAAAATTTTTCTATGACCCTTGATGTCGATCATGCTCTACATTTGAGTCACATAATCACTTAAATTGTATAAAAAATGTATCCCTTTACATTTTCACACCTAATTTGGAATTAACAATTAAAATTAACTTAATTATGCCTTAATTTAGTGTTATAGTATGTATTTTATATATTCACATTAATTTTAGGACCCTATTAATTAAAATAGACCTAAGGGTATGTGTAGGATCATGATGGGCCAAAAAGTGGCAATATGATGGGTATTTGTAGGGTATGTGGCTGACGACTTTATTTTTACCCAAAATTTATGAAATGAAAAGGGTTTTTAAAGGAGATTCTCAGCTTTCCACCAATATAAATTATGCTTTACTTTGAATTTAATAAATAATTATTATTAATTTTCTATTTGAATTATGACTAAAGTCCTGATTGATAGGCTAATTCAAAAATATTTATAGCTTTCAAATGGTATCACATTTTTGGAATCCAAAACATGCATTAAATTCTATGCTTTGTATACTATAGGATTAAAAAAGAAAAATTGAATTTCATGAAGTTTTGACCAAGTTAAGGTGGTTAGATACATGAGTTTTATATTTTTTAAAAGTTGTAATAAAAAAATTATAATTAATTATTTACTTGGAAAAAAATTACAAAAAAATATGCATCACATCTGGACATGAGTCCTCTACTTATTTCTAAAATCTTATAAGAAAATATTATCATTTTATTGTGATTTGGGTGGTTAGGCAAACACCTAATTCTTATTTTTTCCCTGAAATTTAAGTACTACTGGATTGAAATTTCAAATTTTCAATAAATAGATTTTTCTTTTTTTAAAAATAAATCTAGTAGTTTACAAAATAAATTCAAGTTTCTACATATTATATTCTTACATATTTTTGAAATAATATAGATAACTTATTCAAATTTTTATGTCAAGTTGCCTAGCTCTGATTTTTCTGAATTTTTTGCCACTTAAGGGCCTACTTTTTCCATGATGATCCTGCACATACCCCTAACTTTTCCTTAATCTAGTGTTGTAAATTTTACCTCTTCACACTTTCACACTTATATAGGGATCCTTTATTTAATTGAGGTTAATTTTCCTTAATTGGCCCACTTAATTCAAATCCATGACTAATTAATCACATTTTCCAAAGAGGAAGCCAAACATTCATTAATTACTAAACATAACACTTCTCGTTGAGCAATGTATGTCCTATGTGAGTGATCTAGGGCCTATTCGCCCATGGGCGAATGGGTCCTCACTTATACCTAGGACCTAAATTCAAATTATATTTTTGGTGATATTTTAGCATATTCAGCTGTTGGCTTGTGATATTCGAATTTCAAGAAATTAAAAATGTATATCTATAAATATAAGCTCAATTCACAATTTTTACCCTAGCAATTTTGATTTAAGCAATCTAAAAAATTTTTATGAGACTTCAAGAGCACTTTGAAGAGAAATCCAAGGGAAATTCAAGGCATTCAAGAGAAGATTTATTGAATAATTATTGCAGAAATCTTGAGATGCAATTGTCATGTCAAATTCTTCTTGTATCACGCATGTTATTGGACCTAATATGATAATGTAAGTTTCAAGATCCATTCAAGTATTTAGAGGCATTGTCTTAAGTCAAGTTTCAAGATCAAGATCCACATCCATTGAAGCCATTTCATACAACTTATAGATCTACATTCCAAGGTTTATCCAAGGGTTTGGTGAGTTGTGACATTAGGTTTTTCATTCATCATTCCTTTCATGATATTTCATTTCATTTTAATGTTTGATTACCAAAATGTGGTTTGACCAAGGAAAAACCCCATTCACCAAAAACAAAACATTTGTTCCTATTAATTTGTGTGTTTAAAAATTTAGGTTGAAGATCTCTTGAAGAGAAAATTTGGAGTTGTCAAAGTTGCAAAATTCATCATAAAAGTTGTCATCTCATGAAAACT
>VDFB02373365.1:334723099-334917260 GCA_007258455.2 Sequoia sempervirens | reverse complement strand
GCCATCACTCCATTTCCTTTGTTTTCCCTAAATAGCATCCTTCTAGTTGTGGAGTTGATTGCCTCATTTAGCTATTAGTATAAATAATGATCTGATGCTCCTTCTTTATAAGGTTGCATGATTTGATATAGTACTTTCACTATCCAGTTTTTAGTAATACAGATACATTGCTCTTTTGTACTCATGACTCACAGTGAATAAAATAAAGTTATGAGTTCGAGTATCTGAGTTTTCGTTAGTTTTAGAGCATACTTATCCAAGGGGGCCCACTTGGTGAGTAATTCATCTTCTTAGTTTAGCATTAGTTTAGTATTACTTTTTTTTAGTACTTAGAAATTTAGCACTGACTGTTCCCACAACCACTAGAATTTCATTCTATGATTGTTCCTCTAGTCAAAGTAGACAGAGCAGTGTCTTGTTTGTTGCTTAGGATTTTATTCCTGTTATGCATTTCAACTTAGCATAGTCATTGATTGATGTTCAAAATTTGTTTCATTCCTTTTCAAGTAATTTACTTTTAGTATTATGTGTTTGTTAGCTATAGAATGGAATGGCTACTTTGAGTTCCTAGTGCACATACTTTTCTTACCCATTTCAATTTCATGTCCCTGGGTTGACAAGTTAAATGTACCTTCATGATGATTGAAATGGATATTTAGGTTTGATGTCCAATCTTTGAATCATGGCTATTAAGGCTTAGTTATTAAGATCATTTTAGGACGCCAACAAGATCTTCATTTAAATTGAGCTTGAAGATCCACAAAAACACTTTAATGTTGCTTTGATACTTTAAATTTGATTTCTTTTGAAACATGAATGCTCTTGTGAAATATTTCTTGAAGATTCTTGATGCTTGACTCTTGAAAATTCTTGCTCAAAGTGCTTAGAATATGATAAAAATGGCTTAGAAACTTGCTTTTATAGGAATTAACACCCAATTGACGGTTATTTAGATCTCAAACGCGGACATCCACCAACAATTTGAATTAAAATGGTGAATTTCTTGCTCAAAATTGAAAAAGACCCCAAATGGGACTCATTCAACACCCTTGGTGAATGAGTCCCACCTAAGGGGACTCATTCACCCAAGGTCATGAATGAGTCCCACGTTAGCGCTTTGAGGTGGCTTTTTTGGTTTTTGGGTGATTTGAGTGTTTTTATAGGATTTTTAAGTGAAATGAGCCTCAAGATCCAAAATAATGGTTCTTAGGGGCCTGTAATGATGATTTAAAGGATAATCAATGCAAGGGTACCCAAGATAAGTGCAAATTAGACAATGGATTGTACTATCTCCACAAAGGGAGTACAATTCTGGTAGTCACATGCATATGCCTAAATGATGAATTTAAACACTTCAAAATGTTTTATTTATATTAGATATGACCTAATATAGATTTATTAATGTAAATATGAATTATATTATCTTTGTAACAATTTAAATTAATTGTAGTTGATGAAAATGCAACAAACTATGATGATTTCTGAGAAATATATAATAGAAAGTTAGAAATAGAATTTGGAAAGATAGAATGTATACATAGAGGAACCTAGCATAGAAATTTGGTGTTAAATTTTTTAGTTAGGGGTGTAATGCATCCTAGCTTAGTCTCCTACTTTTCTAGATCTAAAATCACAAGCTTGAAATGACTAGTCTATAGGTCATATTCTCCTACATTCACTATCAGATCTTTGTCTATTGATATAAATGTCTAGTTTATGTGACTTGTCAACTTGTAGGCTTTAAATTAATGAATGAGAAATTAATCTTCAATTATCTTCCTCCACTTTGTTTCGGATCGAAAAAATTGCACACATGAAAGAGAATAAAAGGTTGTGCCATATAGGGTCTTGCCTAAGTCAAACCCAATTTTGGTATGTCTACCCCCACAATGGCTATTATGATATTTAAAGAGAGCCTATGTGTAGTCAAGCATAGGTTGAATGATAAAAAATTAATGAATTTACTATTGTTGTAACTCACCACTCATATTTGCATTCCTTCATGGACTAAAGTGATGTACTCATCACCTTCAAGGAGAATTTGATTTCTTTCTTGAATATCTACAAGTGGCAGTACTCACAAAAAAATTATCATAAAACATGAATAAAATTGCATTAAAAAATTATGGATAATTGATATAATACTTTAATGGAATAAATGCTTTAATAATACTAATAATTCTTCTCTTGAATACTCTTGATTGCTCAATAATAATTACAATTTCTTTCCAAAACATGCTAGGATTAAAATGGTGAAAACACTTTATATTTATATGCAATTATTCTAATTTATTAAAAATAAAATACTTTTTTTTTTTGTGTCTAGTTGCTTATTTTTTCATACAAGGGTTAATGTTTGCAGGAAGTTAAAGAATAGAAAATCTAAGGGGAATTTTGTATTCTGATCTATAGTAAGCTACTCTGATATAGTTTGGTTTTCAAGAACCATAGAATATATTTTGTAACCTCATTATATATTAATATATATCGGCTACTTGCCTTTTGCAAAAAATAAATAAATAAAATAAAATACTAATAGTTGAAAAATGACTTTGGAAATTCAAATAATAAAATATCAACACTGATATATCAAATAATCAAATAAGAAGTCTCCATGGGTGAATTGGCTCATGGTATGAAAATTCCTTCTTTGCATATAATTTACCATTCATCACATAATAATTAAAGGCGTCAACAAGAGTTTAGGCCATTGAATACAACACACATACAAAAAATAGGTAATTAAGGACTCAAGGAGAGTTTAGCCATGATAACAAATATAATTAAATAAAATTCTAACCAACATTATAGTAAAAGGGTTTTGAATTGTAGGTAGTTAGGTTTTTTAGATATTATAGTATTATGAGAAATTTTCCCTAAACATAAAAAACATGGAATACTAACTTGTCACAAAATATTATTGTCCACAATAGATTCCTTATATAAGTGGTAGTGTAACCTAAAAGCTTGAGTTACCTCAAAAAGTAGAGATACAACTTGTTTTTCATGTTTCATATTTATAGAAGGTGATTGGTTTACAAATAACTAGATAGAGAATATTAAAAAATACTTATCAAGAGGAAATAATTTCATCTTGGATGTGGAGATAATTCTTTAGACATGCATGAAGATTTCAATAAGGACTAAGATATTCACTATATATATATATATATCAATAAATAGAATTTGTTAGTTGAATAATCAATGTGAGAAGAAGAATATTTTATGGAAAAGAATCTATGCTTGATAAGAATTAATGATATTGATTTAGTGAAGAGGGAGGCATTCTATTCCCTTAATCCTTTAGTCTACATAGAGTTATGAGTAGTTTTCTTGTGGCTACATTAAATCTTAATTAACTTATACTATAATTATTATATTAGTAAATAATTAGCTCATATTAGTTGCTACAATTTGACATCCAAACTAGATTAGGTGACATCAAAGGAATAAATATTTTATCTATAAAATATAATATTTAATTTATTATTATCATATTAAAAAGTACTCTTCATGTAGGCGTTTTGAAGGTTTTCCTTCTTGATGCCTCTAATTATTATCATATATTCATAGTATATTTTCTATTATACTCTTATGTTTTGCAAGTAACTTCATTTTTATTTTTTTGATTTGTGAGAAAGGATTTTTAACCTAGCCTACTATAGGTGAGGCCAAAAATAGGGGACTTTATCCTTGATATAAACACATAAGCTCAACATGAATTGTGGAGACCCTAAATCAAAACAACCCAATGAGGATGGAGAGGGAGAGTTTCCATGATTACACTAGCCCAATACAAGTCTAGAGAACAATCTAGAGCATAGTGTCACTTTTTCATGAATTCCTATAAAATTAATGCTAAGGTTGAAATCCATGAGCCTGCAATCATAATAGCCCACAAGGATTTGAATCTTGGTGGATACAATAACAAAACCACCACTTTACTATCACACTATGGGATTAAATCCTTTCTAATTTGTTTTATTACATTCATTTAATAATATGAATACTTTTTTCTATATTATATATTTCTTGTTGATTGATGACCCTAAAGTAGTAAGGTTCTATATTAGGGTCTAATTTTTTTCCTTTTTTATTGGATTCTACTGATGGAGAGCTACTAGGGTGGCACCTTGGGTTCTCCCTCATTTATGAGATCTATTATTGACCCCTAATAGAAAGGTTTGAATTATGGGACTAATAAGTCATCTTGGGCTAATAAATTTATATAATTTGGTATCTTTAAGAGCGATGATGTAGACATTTCTATGATCTAAGTTTTAGAGGAATATATTGATGCTAATTGGCTATATTCTCTAATGGATGAAGCAATCTTTTCTATGGGTTATACACATATTAATTTTTGTCTTTTAGATGAAATATAAATATTGTTAAAAAAATGTCTAGTTGAGGTTTGGAAACTAGTTTCAATTAGTGTGATGGTAGGTGATTTATTTATTTTTAGATTTTATAATAAGGAAGATTGGATTAAGAAGCTCATAAGAGGATCTATTTGTTTTCACAAAAAATATTGAAATGGAATTTTCCTCTATAAAAAAAATCAAGGTTTAAGTCTACATATAATTTGTGTATTTTGGAAACCACCTAGGTGTGGTTGCTTAGGTTGTCTCTTCAATATTTAAATAATAATTTTTTTAGAGTATTTTAAATTATTATAGGTCTATTTTGACCATAGATAATGTTACATTAGAAATAGCCATACATAATTTTCTAGGTTTTGTATCAATGTGTAGATAATAAATTTCTCCCTACCCATATTACCCTTCAATCAATATTTGGTAACTAGAATTAGTAAACTACATATTAAAAGTCTATCCCTTGTTCTAAAAATAAGAATAAAATGGTCATTTGATGGGTAAATTATAGAAACCCCTTCCAATGAAGGAATAACCTAAAGAAAGGAAGTTTCCCAGGCATACAAAATGATTTCGATTGATTAGGAATTTCCTTTTCAATATTATTTTTGAATATTATTGATGAATATTTTAGAACAAAAAAAAAAAATACTATTTGGAAGGTTTTTTTATTGTTCCTAAAGGAGAGAATTTTTTAAAATAAGGAGAAATAAAATTAAACATAAAAATTCTAGATGAATCTAGAATGGTTAATGAAATTTATAAAGAGGAATCAATAAAGGATAGCTATGTGTAATGTATGAAAATTAAAAAAAAACCTTAAATATGATTAATATTATAATATTCCACAACAAATTATTTTCAATTTAAAAATATTATTTTTTATCAAACTTAATTTTGGACAAATCAGGTAATCAAAAATAAACACCAACATGCACCAAATGAAATAAAGTCATGTTCAATTGAAGCCAATTGATTTATTATATATATGAACATGAAACTAAATCCTTTTTCATACTAAATACATTAGATAAAATAAATGAATAGTGAGCCATCAATTTTGAGGTTGACTATGTGCTTCTCTTGCACTCTTAGGATCTTTCACCTAAAAAGAGAGATAGAACCCTAAAATTGAGGTGGTTCATAGAAAATAAGGAATGAAAGATGGAATTATGACTAAATGTAATGATCTAAATGCAACTAATCTATCAAATTGATTGATTACGAATGCAAAACTAATGAAATATGTAATGTTTGATAACACAGTGAGATATGCAAGAATGAACTAAAACATGAACAAACACAAATAGAACTAAAAGAGGTTGAATGAAGTGCACGTAGGAATTGAATGCTAAATATGAAAGGCTCTGAAAACTGGTAGAAATTAATGTAAATCACCAGTGGGACTCATTTGCCACTGATGGTGAATCAGTCCTACTACTGACAAAAACACTTGAAACTACTTTCTGACAGTCGAGAACTAGATTATGAAAAAAATAACTTTTTCAGCCTTTAGGTGGGACTCATTCACCATTGATGGTGAATTAGTCCTCCTCCAAAAATCTGTGAAATCAAAGGTCAATTCTATAGCTCTAGATCTGTACATTTCTTCTTGTCTGGTTGATAGAGTCAAATATGTAGAAAATAGACTGTAGGTTGTCTCCAACGTTGAAATAGGGTTTAGTTGACTTGAAACACTTTATTGAATTGTTTACCACCTTTCAACACCTGATTTCTTAACAAATATGCATACAAAAGTCATCCTTGTTGAAGAAATTTGAAGATATATTAATGGTTGCTCCAAGATGCTTGATGTTTTCTTGATTGAATGATGCTCAAATGTAATTAGTGAATGAATGAACTTGATGAATGCTTGAATGAATTAGATGTAAACTAGATGAAAAAACACTTATTTATACACTTATGCCCTAAAAACTCAATAATACCTCATCATAGGCTGACATAAGGCCTTTTTGAATAAAAACTTGAAAGAAATTTTAGGTTATTTTGAATTTGGAGCCAAGATAGACTCATTCGCCACTCATGGCGAATGGGTTCCACCTTGGGCTTGTAAGTGAGTTTCAGGAATTAAGTTGCATTTAATGTTGTTTGTTAGGTTTACATTCAAAAATACATTTAATTAAGTCTTATGAGTGCATAAATGGGTCAAATAAAGCATAAGAAAGGTGTAAATAGTGATAACAAGCCCAAAAAAGTGTGAAATCTTGTTACAAGCCTTTACAACACTTTAAAATAGGACTTGATAAGGGATAAAAAGGTGATTTATAGGTGATTTAAAATGAGAGGAGTCTAGAAAAGTGTAGAAATGTGTTCCAACACCTTCACAACACCTTCACAAGACATCATAATTTGAATGTTTAGGACCTAATGTGAATGCTTAAGTTACATTGCAACATTAAATCAGAGAAAGATAGGTCAAAGATCACAAGAGAAAGACCTAAATAACCATGAAAATGTTAATGATCCATTTTTCTATGGTACAAATAGAAATGAAAAATATGGAAAAAATTAGAAATCTTGTTTCTACCAAATTGAAAATAGATGCAGGTTAGGGAGGATAAAAACTTCACCAAAATGTTTTGAACTAACACAAAAAGATGTGAAAATGTTGTAGATTGATATATGGCTGATAATAACATGAAAATTACATCATTTTTTTTTATAAACAACTAATAACATAAAGCTACAGTTGCAACAAAATACCCAAAGATATCTTTAACTCGAAGCCCAAAACCCATCCAAAACTAGTGCAATCTTCACACAAACTCACCATGATCTTCATACAAAGTTTCCAACAGAAAAGTAAATATATAAATACTATAATAACATCAAAATATTCTTCTAAGAATAGCAATACAATCTAAAACTCAAAATCCACACTATGCACTCCAACCTACACCAAACTCTTGCAAATAAATTAAGATAATTTATCAAATTGAAGATCATTCAACACAATGGAAATACCTAGATGAAGTTACACCTAGATACCCTTGGAAAAAATTTCTTGGTTCCTCAATCCCCTTGGTTTACAAGCTTTTTAGATTTATCCTTCATCGATTTACCAAGCTCTGAAGAATCGTCACAACCTGTGAGGAAAAATAAGGCATAGAATGATTCAAAATGAAGCCCAAATTCATGTATTCTTAAAAAATATTGAATTTCCAACTTATGGACACAAAATTAATGACCAAGGAGAGATTCTCTTTTTCATTTAGTGCATGTAACCTTTAGTTCCAAGTGCCCATTGATTTCTTCCACTCCAATGCAAGCTTCCAATTATCCCAACTTGTTATAAGACACTAAATGTCAAAAAAAAGAAAGAGGAAGATCCCACACCGTAATAGAGATATATATTAATTTAAAATACATTTCCAGGTTATAATATAATATTCTATTCATGATCAAGTCACCAAATTTTATTTTATTTTCAAATCTATCAAGTGCTCTTGATTTTTTATTTGAGTCTACAAACATAGTATTTTTGGCAACTTCTTATTTTTATAAAATTTTGAAAAGGGAGATGAAAATCCCTCCCTTCCAAATATTTCTTGTCCTCAAGAAATTTCAATAATCATTCTTCAAAATCATGATACCCAAAATAGCCAAACATTGCATACTACAAAATAGATTGTCATCTTGTACCTGTGAATTACTATACTTTCATCTCAAACATCTTGCTAATTTCTTGAAGGATGTAATACTCTATAATTTTTTGGATGTAAATTTAAGTTGAAACCTCTTACTCCATATCACCTGATGTTGAATAGTGCTCCTTCAAAATTTTCATTCAATAATCTCCTCCTTTTAGCTCCTTCCTAGAGTTGTGTTTGTGTATTATCACCAAAAAAACTATACAAAAATCTCTTGCAACCATTATCAAAGACATGTAAATGCATTTTATGCAAATTAAAGGATGGTTAAAAAAAAAAAATCCTTCATAATATCAGATACCAATATTTGAAAAAAAATTCTCCATTACCTTAGAATCAAGGAGAGACTTCCTTTAGGATATATCACAAACTGCTACCAATATTGCCTCTATTTGAAAGATGCTTGAACAACTTTAGGATCTGATTTGAAACAGTAAGGGAATATATGAAGAATATAAAATTTCATCACATAACAACATTCAAAGCTCCAAAAAACTTTGAATATTGATATTACATCACAAAGGCCAGGTTCATATGAAAGACTATGTATTTTCTAAATCCTTCCATAAGAATAATTTGATCTTCATATACTATTTTCAACAAAATAGTAGAAAATAATTTTATAAAATTTTCAACCATGTTAAAAAAATTAATTACATGCTTGATTCTTGATCGATTCTGCTTTTAGAAACATCCAAAAAATCTCCCATTGTAATACAAATAGTGTCTTGGATTTCTAGCTAGAAGTGTACTATCATTTGGCAACTTGGATTTCAAAATTTTGAAACATTTAATCATTTTATGGGTCTGATTCTTGCTATTATTGGGATGGTTATAACATCCTTTACAATCAATATCACAACCAATACATATTTTAGAAAAAAAAAATTCTTTCTCCTTAACATTGTTGAAATGCATAACTAAAGACCCAAACATTACCTCAACCTATGAGTAGACATTTTCAAACTCTTGAATTGGAATACAAGATCCAAAATATAGAAGAGTAATAATATAGAAGCCAAATTAATTCCATGATTTTCTAAATTCCCAAGAGATAAATAACAACATTTTTTATTGGAAGTTGATAAGCCCCTGAAAATCCTTTGGAACAAACTTGACATTTTTCACATTTCCTTTTAAAATGTTAGTGATAAAAAAATCATTAAAATAATAAACCACAATGTAAATACCATGTCCTCTATGAAAGGAAGAAACCTACCAAGAACCATTCATTCTAAAAAATTCATTCTCCATCACCCTTTTTAGTCCCTCTTTCGAAACATTAAACTTCATTTTATCATTTTTTTGGAAATCCACTCTTTGCACTAAAAAAAAAATATTGCTCTTTCTTCAAACTAAATACTCAAAAGAAAACGAACATGAAATACCCTTGCATACTCCTTGTAATGTCATCTCTTGATTCACTTTTAATTGGTAAATCAAGCTATGAGGCATAAACATGAACTTTAAGTGTTCCTTGCAAATCACTTTCAACAAGTATCTTGATACCAACTCAATATATGAAGAAACATTGGCATGGAAATTATCAATATCATGCTTAAATTTTCACTCCTTATATGATACTAATAACACATATCTAAAAAATATCCTTTGTTACTTTAAAAACATTTGAAAGTCACAAAGAAGATGGCATTGTTTACCACACATAAAAATATTATGCATGTTATGATCCAAGAGAAAAATAAATTTGTCTCCCAAGAACTTGTAGCATCAAATACCATAAATTGATTACCTCCATAACATATTCATTCATAATCTTGTCTTCATTTGTCAAGTTCAGGTCCAAAAAGTGATTTATGAATAGTAAGCATTGGTTCTTCAGAACATTGCGAGAATGCATAATAACCCATATATAGTTTCATTCAATCTAGATGAGAAAATTATGAAACTCCTTAGAAACATTAAATCCTTCATTGGTTTCCTTCATTTTTTGCAAATCAGCATAGGCAACACTATGCTCATTTTGATCCCTTTGTGCATTTTGAATGATGCTTTCTACATGCATGTGTGTATTATGGAATCTAGATAAAATTTGTATTTTATTTTTAGTAGACACAAAGAATTCTCTTCCACAACTTCCATCATGCATGTCAAGTCTTTTCAAATTACAATGCATGCCAAAATTAAAATATTCTTTATTCATGTCACCAAAAACACCATGGATGTTCCAAACCTCATATACATCTCTTTGACCAACCTGATGAAAATTTGTAGCATCGAGTTGAGGATCCACATTAACAAGGATACTTTTTCTATTCTCATTACCATGGCTTCTGCATTTTTTCTCAAAATCAAGGTTGTTATATCTTTCTTCAAAATAAAATTTCCCATGTCTTTGCTCAAAATCAGCATTAGGAAATAAAAAATCAGATTTTTTTATCAATATCATTAGCATACCATGTGGTATTAGCTCCATCAATGCCATCCTCCATGCATGATGAACTGAAAACAACATTAGAATGAAAGGGAAATTCATCCCAAGATAGAACCTCGTCACACTTATATTTTGGCACACTTGGATTCCAAGTAAAAGTGGTTTTATTGCTATGATCAAGGTGTAAGTATTCATTTTGCTTCTCATGTGTGATTTCATTTTTGAGAAATTCATGCTCCATCTTCCTAGGACTGAAATCTTCATCAACAACTTTCTCCATAGGATTGGTTTGGAAGCCAACCATAAAGCCACCTAAAATCTCATTAATGAAATGATATGAGTGAACATTAAAATATAATTTGGAGTTATCATCACCTTTTCCCTTTTCATGCCCATATTCTAAAATCACCTCAAAGAACTCATCATTAGTATCTACTCCACAAAATACATCAAGGTAGATATTATTCTTAGAATCTTCAACAAATGAATACAAACTAGGATTCGATGCTAACATTTTTTCATGTTCTTTATGCACCACCTTATCCTCCATTACTACATGCATACCCAAGGGGTCATATTGAAAATTTGTCACACATTCACCATTCTTCAAAATATTCATTGCATTAGAATCTCTTGCTATGAATTCTTCTACAAATACCTAATCCTTTTCAACCTTTTGTTGAAATCTATCAATCAACTTTTGATAAAATTCATCAAAAGAATCTACCTAAATATGGACATGGATGTTAATACCTTGGTACCACCAATTATGAGAATATTCTTCAAGGTGTAAGATCACATACTAAATGGAAAATTTCACTCCCATAGAACTCAAATAGTAACAATCCCAAATCTCAAATAACCAAGCTTTGACTGAAATCTTGTATGATCCATCAAAAGTGAAAGCAAAAGATTTTGTGACTTTTCTCCTAATATTTCTTCTACCAAAGTCTAAAAATTTTCTATGACCCTTGATGTCCATCATGCTCTGCATTTGAGTCACATAATCACTTATAGTGTATAAAAAAATGTATCCCTTTACATTTTCACACCTAATTTGGAATTAAAAATTAAAATTAACTTAATTATGCCTTAATTTAGTGTTATAGTATGTATTTTATATATTCACATTAATTTTAGGACCCTATTAATTAAAACAGACCTAAGGGTATGTGCAAGATCATGATGGGCCAAAAATGGCGATATGATGGGTATTTGTAGGGTATGTGGCTAACGACTTTATTTTTACCCAAAATTTATGAAATGAAAAGGGTTTTTAAAGGAGATTTTCAGCTTTCCACCAATATAAATTATGCTTTACTTTGAATTTAATAAATAATTATTATTAATTTTCTATTTGAATTATGACTAAAGTCCTGATTGATAGGCTGATTCAAAAATATTTATAGCTTTCAAACGGTATCACATTTTTTGAATCCAAAACATGCATTAAATTCTATGCTTCATATACTATAGGATTAAAAAAGAAAAATTGAATTTCATGAAGTTTTGACCAAGTTAAGGTGGTTAGATACATGAGTTTAATATTTTTTTAAAGTTGTAATAAACAATTTATAATTAATTATTTACTTGGAAAAAAATTACAAAAAAATATGCATCACATCTGGACATGAGTCCTCTACTTATTTCTAAAATCTTATAAAAAAATATTATCATTTTATTGTGATTTGGGTGGTCAGGCAGACACCTAATTCTTATTTTTTCACTGAAATTTAAGTACTACTACATTGAAATTTCAAATTTTCAATAAATAGATTTTTCTTTTTTTAAAAATAAATCTAGTAGTTTAGAAACTAAATTCATTTTTCTACATATTATATTCTTACATATTTTTGAAATAATATAGATAACTTATTCAAATTTTTACGTCAAGTTGCCTAGCTCTGATTTTTCTAAATTTTTTGCCACTTAAGGGCCTATTTTTTCCATGATGATCTTGCACATACCCCTAACTGTTCCTTAATCTAGTGTTGTAAATTTTACCTCTTCACACTTTCACACTTATATAGGGATCCTTTAATTAATTGAGGTTAATTTTCCTTAATTGGCCCGCTTAATTCAAATCCATGACTAATTAATCACATTTTCCAAAGAGGAAGCCAAACATTCATTAATTACTAAACATAACACTTCTCGTTGAGCAATGTATGTCCTATGTGAGTGATCTAGGGCCTATTCGCCCATGGGCGAATGGGTCCTCACTTATACCTAGGACCTAAATTCAAATTATATTTTTGGTGATATTTTAGCATATTCAGCTGTTGGCTTGTGATATTTGAATTTCAAGAAATTAAAAATGTATATCTATAAATATAAGCTCAATTCACTATGTTTACCCTAGCAATTTTGATCTAAGCAATCTAATTTTTTTTTATGAGACTTCAAGAGCACTTTGAAGAGAAATCCAAGGGAAATTCAAGGCATTCAAGAGCAGATTTATTGAATAATTATTGTAGAAATCTTGAGATCCAATTGTCATGTCAAATTCTTCTTATATCATGCATGTTATTGAACCTAATATGATAATGTAAGTTTCAAGATTCATTCAAGTATTTAAAGACATTGTCTTAAGTCAAGTTTCAAGATCAAGATCCACATCCATTGAAGCCATTTCATACAACTTATAGATCTACATTCCAAGGTTTATCCAAGGGTTTGGTGAGTTGTGACATTAGGTTTTTCATTCATCATTCCTTTCATGATATTTCATTTCATTTTAATGTTTGATTACCAAAATGTGGTTTGACCAAGGAAAAACCCCATTCACCAAAAACAAAACATTTGTTCCTATTGATGTGTGTGTTTACAAATTTAGGTTGAATATCTCTTGAAGAGAAAATTTGGAGAAGTTGTCAAAGTTGCAAAATTCATCATAAAAGTTGTCATCTCATGAAAACTCATCTATGAAATTTATTTTCAACTTTACAAACTTGAAGATTTGGAAAATTAAGAGATTCACATCTATAGCAGAGGCTACCAAAAGTTGTACACAAACCTTAAGCTAGCACCCATTATCTCTAGGGTGAATGAGTCCCTATATAACTTCATAAACTGCATCATGGTGACCGGTATGCATCATCTTCCCCTTATCTGATTTGTAGTATGATGTTTGGTTCCATCACTATTGAGCTTAATCTATTAGATTCAATTTTTTATATTATATTTTTGGTTTGATTTTCTATTTTTAATCTTTCTCCCCAAAGTGTTGTTTAATTAGGACCCCCATCCTTGCAAAAAGGAAATATGAAGATTCACACTTTGACTTGACTCACCTAAAGGTTGATAGTCCTTTCATTGTGTGTATCTAATTTCCTAATGAAACAAGGTGAGAAATAGGTCCTAATTGGGTTATCAATCCTATTTTGACTTTCCACCATATTTTTCATCATTTCATTTTGGTGAACCTGAGTTTGATCATTGCATTTTTTTGATTTTGGAGTTCATTCTTCACCCTAGATTTAGATATTCATTCATTTTAATTTCATTGCATTGAATTGAATATCATTTAGGTTTGTTTAGCTTGCATTAACTTTGCATTGCATTTAGGGGTTTAAGATTGCATGTTTGCATTCTTTAAATCTAAAAAATACAAAAAAAAGTCAATCTTTTTACAAATCACTTACATAGCATTGCATCATCATTCATTTTCATTTGAGAATTGAATCAAAATTGCACATCAAATTATGTCTCCTATTTTTTCATATTTTCATATTTTGCATTTGCATTCAACCTTAATTGAATATAAAATTCAAACTATAACTAAATCTAAATTTGGAAACCACTAGAATCAACTTAGAAATTTTTAAAACCATTTTTTACAACCCTAAACTAGGACCGATTCACCCTATGGTGATTGAGTCCCTGATTAGGGTCATTTCCTAATTTTTTTAGCATTAAAAACATTTATTTCTATTTTCTACTTTTCTATTTTTAGATCTTTGTTCCATTTTTTAGAATTTTTGTTATTTAGAATTGATCATATTTTTTATACATTTAGTGGATTTTTTTATTTCAAAATTGCATTTACAAGACATCATTTTCAAATTTTTTACATAGGATAATTGGAAAACTATCTTGCTTAAGATCTAAAAATTTGTATTTCAATTCATTCTTTCATAATGGACATGTGCATTTGTAATATTTGGAAGTCCTTAACATCTTTAGTTGATGTTTCAAGTTGGTTTTTTGGAAATGATGCCAATGCAATAGAACCTAATCCTGCTCAATCAACTCCTAATGAATGTCCTTGTGAATTTGACATTATTAGAGAAGATGATGTCAGCATGAACAATTTCATAAATGATTTCCTTAACAATATTGAAAAAAAATCATCCTTTTACCCTTCCATGCAACAACCAAAATCCACTACCATTCCACCACTTGAGATATTTAGTCTTTTATATATCCTAAAATTGAGTCACAAACTAAGCCTAAACCTCAAACAATGAGTGAACCTAGATCCTCTAACCAAGCGTGCATACCTATCCATCTTGTGTTAACAAATTGACAAACACATCCATAAACCTAGAAGAGATTTATGGCCAAGGCTTTAAGATTTTAACTAAGAAAGGACGTGACATAGATAATGAGCGTGCAATTCATACACGTTTAGAGCAACTTCCTATTGAAGATAATAAAGGACTCAATTATCAAAATCCTTAGCCCCCCAACATCTTCTAAATATAATAATGATAATTAGGACTCAAAGAAATGATGTGGCATAGCTAATGAGCGTGCAATTCATAAACGTTTAGAGAAACTTCCTATTGAAGATAATAAAGGACTTGAATATCCAAATCCTTACCCCCCACATCTTCTAATGATAAAAATTTCCTCCCTCATAATGATGAAGTATTGTATCACAAAAATGATAGGATCATCTTAGGTCCTCTACCTCAAAATCTACCTCAGAAAATTGGTCATTCAAGTAAGAAACAAAAGTCGTACAAACTCAAGAAACTAAAATTTCCTTATCCTATGATAGAAAGCAAAAAATGTTACACAAACTTCTTAATCATTGACTCATAACATTACCACCTATTAAAGTAAATCATAAGCAAAAAAGTAAAAGTACAAACTTGTCTCAATGTCAATATCGTAGAACTCTTGGGTATAGTATTAATGAATTTCATTCTTTAATAATATCTTTAATGAGTTTGATATCATAAAAACAATCCCTTAAAGAATTAACCCACTTCACTCCTTGCCATGCAATAGTTGTATTATCATAGCATGGTAACTATTACATGTTTAAAAATTCATTGCAATCATTTTCTTTGTCACAATGAGCATATTCTCATCACCTATATCAGCTCATCCTTTTCTTGCACTTGGTGGGGGCAAGGGGTTAGATAGCCTTTTCCTAGTTTTTAACTTGATGTTTTCCCTTTATCTAGTTATCAACCTTCCACATATACTAAACAAGATTGTGATGTAGACGACCTGATATAGGTTGAATCACATGTACCTTACTAGTCTTTTTCTTTGTTTTCATGTTCTTTGTGCGATTGCATGTCTATAATGTGATCTCCCTATACTATTTTATTTTATCTATTTCTCTCTTCATTTGTATTCTTATATTTTAATCTAAATTCTTCTATATGTCATAAAAATTTATCTTATATTTTTCTTGTGTTTTCCTTTTAGGTATGACGTAAGGTGTAAAAAAAATTAGGTCTCTTTGATGTTGAACCAAAATATTTTTCTTTTTTTTCAATCTCTATATGTCATCTTCCTATTCTATGAGTATTTGGGGAATGATCATGTTTCTGAGCTCTATAACAACATTGTAGAAAAGATATACTAACCATAAATTTTTGGATCCCTTATGTGTTTTGGGATTTCATTTGGGGCTAACTCCTTTTTCATGATCTGGCTTCATTCGGGAACATATGACTTGACATAGGGATTTCTAAATAAGCTCTCATGTCTTCCCTATTGATTAGCATTGAATATTGGATAATTTAAAGAAAGTTGCTCATAGAAAAGGTGCTAGAAATTTCTTTAAATTGAGAGCATATGTTGGCATTATTTTTTGCATTCATTATGTTTCATTGTGTGATTTTATTTCTTCTTGTGATGTGTCTTTTCCTTTGTGGTGTCATTGGGTTTGATGTCCTATGAGAGTGTTATACGTCTTGGCATATGACTTTCCTCTTAGTGGTGATGTTACACATTGAATTCCCTAAGTAGTGATTCTTTTATCCTTATCTTGTCCTCTCCTAGTAAAAATAGGAATGATGTTCCCTAAGAAGATACCTTACATGAACTAAGCAAAGTCCCTTTGAAAAAACCATTAAGTTTGCATTTTTGTTCATAACTGTTTAGCATAATACAACTTGTTAACCTTGTGAAGCTCAAAATTGAAGTTCTATGGTACCCTATTAGAGTTATATGAGTTACATAGCTTTGGTATGGTTAGTATAGTGATATCCTATAGACCTAGCATGAATTTCTCTCTAAGCCACTTATTGAGGGGCTCACCTAATGGACGACTTGAGGTTCCATTAGATTGGAGTGGGTGTGCTCATCATTGAGTTCTACTTGTGAATGTCTTGGAAAAAAGTCGAGAATTGTTCCACATTGTGTTGGACAATAAGGGCTTGATCCTCCCCTTCTCTTTTGGAAAAATAGTTGAGATGTGATCCACATCACATTGGATAGTCAAGGCTTGATCCCATTTTTTTCCTTTTCTTTTTGGGTCTTTGATATTATATGATTGAGTATCTTTATCATTGTTGCATACATATGTCTTGAATGTCTACTTTAGTGTCATTTTGACATAGGGTCATCCTATCACCAAAGTGGAGGCTAAATGTAGTGTAGAAAAATGTATCCCTTTACATTTTCATGCCTAATTTGTAATTAATAATTTAAATGAACTTAATTATTGCTTAATTTAGTGTTGTAATATGTATTGTACATATTCACATTTAGTTTAGGATCTTATTAATTAAAATGGACCTACTTGTGCCTTAATCTAGTGTTGTAAAGTGTAACTCTTCACACTTTCACACTTATCTAGGGCTCCTTTAATTAATTGAGGTTAATTTTCCTTAATTGTCCCCCTTAATTCAAATCCAAGCCTAATTAATCACATTTTATGAAGAGGAAACCAAAAATTCTTTAATTCCCAAGCATAACACTTCTCATTGAGAAATATGTGTCTTAGGTGAGTGAGTTAGGACCCATTCACCCATGGGCGAATGCGAATGGGTCCTCACTTAGACTTAGGACATAAATTCATATTATGTTTTGGGTAGTATTTTAACATACTTAAATCTAGATTTAGATACCAGCTTATGATATTTTAATTTTAGGAAATTAATAACACATATCTATAAATATAAGGTCAATTCACTATGTTTCACCTAGAAATTTTGATCTAATCAATCTAGATAATTTTTATGAGACTTCAAGAGAACTTTCAAGAGAATTTCGAGAGAAATTCAAGGTATTCAATAGTAGATTTATTGAAGAATTATTGCTTAAATCAAGATCCAATTGTTATGTCAGAGTCTTCTTGCATCATGCAAGTTATTGGAGCTAATATGATGATGTAGGTTTCAAGATCCATTCAAGCATTCAAAGCAATTATCTCAAGTCAAGTTTCAAGATCAAGACCCACATTCATTGAAGCCATTTCTTGCAAGTTGCATATCTACATTCCAATATTTATCCAAGGGTTTGGTGAGTTGTGACATTAGGTTTTTCATTCATCATTCCTTTCATTCTATTTCATTCCATTTCAAGGTTTGATTACCAAAATAGGGTTTGACCAATGAAAACCCCCATTCACCAAAAATAAAAAAAATTTCCCTCTTGATTTGTGTGTTTGCAAATTTAGGTGGAAGATCTCATTAAGAGAAAAAATGGAGAAGTTTCAAAAGCTGCAAAAGTTGTCATCTCATGGAAACTCATATATGGAATTTATTTCCAATTTTTTGAACCTGAAACTTAAGAAAATTAAGAGAATCAAATCTATAGTAGAGAATCTCAAAAGCTGCAGAAAGACCCTAACCTAGGACCCGCTCACGCTATAACTTTAGAAACTACTTCTTGGCGACTAGTACACATCATCTTTCCCTTCTTTGATTTGTAATCTAATATCTGGTTACATCATTATTGAGATTAATCTATTAGGTTGAATTGGTATATTGCATTTTGGGTTTGATTTGTTATTTTTAATCTTTCTCCCCAAGGTGTTGTTTAATCAAGACCTCATCCTTGCAAAAAAGGAAATAAGAATATTCACACTTTGAATTGACTCACCTAAAGGTTTATAGTCCTTTCATTGTGTGGACATCATTTCCTAATGAAATAGAGTTGGAAATGGGTCCCAATTGGGTTATCCATCCTATTTTGATTCCCCTCCCTATTTTTCTTTATTTCATCAATATATGGGTATGTGCAGGATCATTGTCGGCCAAAAAGTGGCGATATGATGGGTTTTTGTAGGGTATGTGGCTGACGACTTTTATTTAACCCAAAATTGATGAAATGAAAAGGGTTTTTAAAGGAGATTCTCAGATTTCCACCAATATAAATTATGCTTTACTTTGAATTTAATAAATAATTATTATTTATTTTCTATTTGAATTACAACTAAAGTCCTAATTGATAGGCTAATTGAAAAACATCTATAGATTTCAAATGATATAACTTTTTTTAATCCGAAACATGCATCACATTCTATGCTTTGCATACTATAGGATTTAAAAAATCATGAAGTTTTGAAAGTTAAGGTGGTTAGACATACAAGTTTTTTTTTTTTAAAAGTTGAAATAAAAATTCATAATTAATTATTTATTTGGAAACAAATTACAAAAAAAATATGCATCACATTGGGACATGAGTCCTATACTTATATCTAAAATCTTATAAAAAAATATTATCATTTTATTGTGGTTAGGGTGGTTAGACAGACACCTACTTATTTTTTCCTTGAAATTTAAGTACTCTTGCATTGAAATTTCAAATTTTTACCAAATAGATTTATTTTTTAAAATAAACCTAGTAGTTTAGAAAGTACATTCAATTTTCTACAAATTTTCTTCTTACATATTTTTGAAATAATATAGATAACTTATTCAAATTTTTATGTCAAGTTACCTAACTTTGATTTTTTTGATTTTTTTGCCATTTAAGGGCCTATTTTTTCCATGATGATCCTGCACATACCCATATGGGATTGCATTTCTAAATCCTTTATCGTATTCAACATGTGTTTCTCTAATGGCCACTAAATCTCTAGCCAAATCTTCCATGCAATTAGCCATTTTTTAACTACTCTTTTCCCTTTGCAAAATTTGATCAAACCCTGAGGTTGGCAAGATTTGGATTCGATACCACTGTAATGTCCCCAAATTAAAATAAAAGTTAAATATGATTAATTTTATAATATCCCACAACAATTATCTCAACTTTAAAAATTTAATTTTGTACCAAACTTAATCTTGGACAAATTGGATAATCTAAAATAAACACTAGCATTCAACAAATAAAATATGGGTAATGTGCAATCGAAGATAACTGATTTATTATATATCTCCACTTGGAATTACATATTTTTTTCTGCTAAATACATAAAATAATAGAAACTAATAACAACCAAAATCTTGAAATTTTTTTGAAAGCTTCTTTCTACCAAATTAAAAATAAATGCAAATTGAGTAGGATAAAAACTTCACCAAAATATTCTAAACTAACACAAAAAGATGTGAAATTTCTATAGAATGATATATGACTAATAATAACATGAAAATTATATTAATTTTCTATCATAAACAACTGATTATAGAGAGCTACAGCTGCAAAAAAATAACCAAAGAGATCTTTAACTCCAAGCCCAAAACTCATCCTAAACTAGTGCAATCTCCACACAAACTTGCCACGATCTTCATATAAAGTTTCCAGTAGAAAATTAAATATATAAATACTATAATAACATAAAAATATGCTGCTTACAACATAAATACAATCGAAAACCCAAAAACCACACTATGCACTCCAAACTACACCAAACTCCTACAAATAAACTAAGATAGATTATCCTAATTGAAGAGAATTTTGCACCATGATAATATCCAGATGAAGTTGCACATGGATACCCTTATAACCATTTTATTTCATCCTCAAAATATTTGTTTTAACTAGCCTTGGAGATTCATCCTTCACCATTTTTCCAATCATTCAAGAATCATCACAACTTGTGAAGAAAAGTAATGCATAGAATGATAAAAAATGAAGCCCAAATTCATGTTTTATTGAAAAATATTGAATTTCCAAGTTAGGGACCCAAAATTCATTACCAATGAGATTTTTTTTTCATGTAGTGCATGTAACCTCCAATGCCAAGTTTTCATTGATTTCTTCCACTCCAATGCAAGCTACCACTTGTCTTGGCTTGTCATAAGCCACTAAAAGCTAAAAACTAGAAATAAGAAGATACAATACACAAATAGAGATAAATATTAATTTAAAATAAATTTGGTTATAAAATAATATTCTACTCATGACTAGTTCACCAAATCTTATTGTATTTTCAATTCTATTGAGTTCTCTTCATTTTCTATTTTGAGCTTGCCAACTTACTATTTTAAGTTGTTATTTTTAAAAAAATTGAATTTAAGTGACATGAATTTATATAATTTTAAAGGCTAATAAAATAATTTATTCCATAGACTATGTTGAAGAAAAAAATACTCCTTTAACAACTAAGATAGAGAAAATTTCTATTCTTGTTGTTATGACTTATGCTTCCACTAATGAAAGCCATTAGAATCTATAATTAACATATCTCAATAAAGCTTGAAAGGATCATCCCTTGTTAATTTGAATAGGATCTAGTGTGCAAAGAAAGGAAACATAATTCCATAAAAAAGGCTAATGTGGGAACAAAACATAAACAAGGACACTACTCTCATTGGGAGACTAGATCTAGAGAGAATACTAAAGATCTGACAATAATTGGAAACAAAAAACATTGAAAAAAATTTCATATACTATGAAGTTTAAGAAATCAGCTTCAAATTTTATTTTTGGGGGTTATTATGCCTCATTAGGTATTTTTTATTCTAGGTGATAGTAAGGTGATTTTAATTGTAAGTGATCCTTTTTTGTTAATTTCCTCATGATAATTATTTCTTTGTATGTTCAAGGATTCAAAATCCCCCACAAAAATTATATTGAAAAGAGATTTTATTATTGATAGTAAGTTTGGTACCATTCTTATTCAAAATGTTAAGATGGTTGATTCCACTTTTTCATAGATTTATAGTAAAAAAAAATTGTATTGTTAACTATAATACCAACCCTATGAAAGGTGCCTTAGGTGGGATAATTATTGTGTGGAACCCTACTTTAATGTTTAGATGGATGGTTTATATTTTTAAGGAAATCCTCATGATTTATTTTTCCAATTTGAGAACTTGTGAAAATTTGATGCTTATTAATGTATATGGTCACAATTTGAAAATAACTAGAAAAAAACTTTGTAACTCCCCGTCAGGGAATCCAATAAAAAAAAGCATAAAGTAACAAATTAACCAAATATATATTTTTTTAAAGCCATATGATTACACAAAGGTTTTAAGGATTCCAAGACAACGTTACTTAAACCTTACAAATAAGAACATCATGACATAATAATAAATTCATAAATCATAAGTACATAATAAATTCATGAATGATCAAATTTTCAAAATCCTTTAAAAGGTTAAGATACATAAGAAAATTAAATTAAGTGAGATTATAATAAATCTCAATACATCATAATTTCATTACATAAGTTCCCGTATAGTCAACAAGAGAATGTACAATTAAGATGAAGAATATATCATGTTGCCAGCATTGTTCATGAGTATGCTCAGTGTCCAACATCACGAACACTAAAGGATCAAGAACGTACTCCACAAACAATGTTATCCAAGTATAGAAACATCTATAAGAGGACCCAATGGAGGAAATAATATAGTTTCCTCCCAACCATGTGGAACTCAAAGGTCCACTACCTCCATGCTAGGAGATAATGGCAGGTCTACAAAACAAGCAAAAAAACAACAAAGAATAGTCATTACACTACATGGTTGAAAAACACATAATGACTTGATGGTATCTAAATTACTTGATCACAAATAAACTCCTAGAGGTAACAAAAGTAACAAAGGTGACTCTACATAAGAGACCAAAAACATGCTTCAAGATAGAGTGTCATCACATAGTTGTTCTAGGTTACCCTAGTGAATCTTCCTAGACTACCATCCCTCATCTAGAGTTACCCTGGAAGTCTCTACCAATTCCTGGACCCTAGACAAAATCATTTGGAGTCAAATTACCTTTTAGGAAGACAAGGTAGAAGACTAAGCCATTCTAGGCCTTCTCAACCTACCCTTAATCTAAAAGAGCATTAAGGCACTAGGTGAGGCATACATTTATTTGAATTAATGTTAAATACTACCCAACCCGTAGTACATTAGTTAGGTTTCCATTGGATTACAAAACCCATGATAGGTTATCCTAGAAACCACTTAGGGTTCAGGCCCCTATTGCAAGCCACTCTTCCTATAAACATGACGCAACATGTAACGCCCGACGTGCAAACCCTAGAGAACACACACATAGCAAATATTTTTTTTTTTAAAACAATACAATTAAACATGCAAGAAACATTAACCATAATCACATAGCACATTACATTGCACTATTACGCTTGGCTCTCTGGGGCACGCGAGGTTACTTCACAAACAACTAACAATGAAAGCAAAAGACAACAACATAACTATTAATATTATAAACCATGAACACGAATACCACTAATAACCAAGAGTGAGAATATTAATACATCACATAATACAATCATAATGAATCCATTTTAACAATTACAATTGATCCTAACTTTTACATCATCATTTTAATATTACATTACAAGCTCCTGATTAATAATTACATCAAATTTCCCAAACGTGTGGGTTAATATAAAAATAATATTAAATAAAATAATTATAATTACATTTTAAAAATAAATATATTTTAATAAAATTTTAATTACATAAAAAAAAACATTAATTAATAAATAAATATATATATATATTTATATATATATATATATATATAAATAAATATATATATATATTTATATATATATAATAAAAAATAAAAATAAATGCCACATAAGAAAAGGGCCGACGGCCCACTGACTGCCCGCAGCAGTTTTATTGACTGCTGCGCCATACGGGGAGGAAGGTATGGGTTCGGCCGTCCTTCCAACATCCCCCAAACATTTACTACAAAAAACATTTACTTCCCAAAAAAAAATGCAGTCCGAAAATAATTTCTTTTCAATTTTTTTTTTTTAATTTTATTTTATATTTTAAAAACACCAGACTATGGTGTGAACAGGTACGACCCATTCAGCCATAATTTTGAATTTCGTAAACATATTTTCAAATTAATTCCAAAACAAACAAAAATAAATAAATATCTATTTGTATATATAAATATACAAAATTTATGTATGTATGTATATATATATAATTTATATTTAATCCTATGAATCAATATATAAATCAATGGTACATAAATAGGTCAAGAATTAAATATATATCTAACACATATATACATATATAAATATATTTTCAAAAGAAACAAACAAATCAATTTAAAGCATAGTTTATTTTAAGAAACACAACATTATTTTCTCAAAGCTGGATTAAAAAAAATATTCATAGAACAAATTTTTATAGACAATCTTTATTTAATATCTACAGTAATTTTCACTTTTCAATAATTTCTCTTTTCTAAGGTTTCATTTTCCTTTCACCAATTAATCTAATTATTTTTTTGTTTTGTCTTAAAATCAGAAGACAAAGAAGAAATCGATAAAACCTAGAGTCCTGCGCTTATTTGAAAATCTGATGATGCCCATTGATTCTGATGGCCTCTCCGAAGAGCTCGTAGTTCCCACTTCGAAATGTTTTCTCCAGAATACTGTACTCGAATTTGAATCTTAGTCTTTATTCAGAAGACTCTCTCCAAGATTTTACAACAAAAGAATGAAAATATTTCCCCCCCCAAAACTCCAGAAGATTTCAACAATACATCCCTATTTACTTGTGCAGCCCCTCTCTCTCCATAATCCTCTGTGTTTCTATAAAACTTGCAAAATTTTCAATTAAACAAAAGATATTCCAATTTTTTGCCAAAGCTCACAAAAATCCTGAATAAAAGAAATTATATCTATAAAAGCAAGCTTTTCAATCAACTCTCAATTTTCATTCGTTCACACAACTTTTCATTCTTTTATTTATTTATTTTTCTATTTTCAATACTTTCTATTTTAATTTCCATTTTTACAACTTTACTTGCAAAGCACATTATCTAATTAATTTAAATAATTTATTCTAACAATTATCCTCAACAAGATAATTAATTATAATAATAAAACACAATTTAATATTTTAATTATCATTTAATAAACTCATGACTTTTTAAAATAAATAAAACATTTAAAAAAATTTAAATACAATTTAATCTAACATTAAAATAAATAATCATTTCCATCAATTAAATAAAATAAATCATAGCTTATTAAATACCAACATAAATAATGTACGACAAAACACAAACGATGACCACAAAGAACGACAATTACAAGAACGCACAAAACCATTTAAACAAGATGGTCTGACATCATGGGATGAGATGACTTCCAAGTCACCTCTGTTTCAACATTATGTCGTTGGGTTATTGGTGCTCGCCCTGTCCTGCCGAAGCAGGTGGAATCGAGACTATGTACTTGCAATCCCTGCATACAAACAATGTTGTGCACAATATATCTATTTAAATATAAGCACCTCGTGAGAAGGAATCGCACCATAGTAGGGCACTCATGAACGAGTGATGCTACGCCATCCCCTCACCATAACCACCTAATACTGCATCTATATAAAAGCATCACCAATTAAATGCAATCATAATATAATATCATACTCACAAAAATACCATTAGAAGCTCTTGTCCCATCTTCCTCTTCTGATTTGTTAGCCAGACTACCTACACATCCCAGATGAAAATGGAGGGGTACTACATCCTCCCCTCCTAAAACTCGACTTACTCCTGGAAGTCACATGGCTCAAAATGGAAACATAACCACATTAGTTCCAAAATTTCTCTAATCTATACTTAATGTACACCCTCTTTCTGCATCATTACAATTAGAATCACTAACCGGCTTCATATTTGAAAATAATATCTTCTTAACTACTTTTATTTATAAATCCTTACATTTCTTACAATAGCATACTTGGTTTCAACACTAATAACAAAGCAAGTACTCCTATTAACTCAATTTTCCATTTACACAACAATCATCTTCAAAATATCATAGAAGGAAAATACGTCAAATGATTACTCGAAATTAACAAAAATACACTCCATATCATGTTTTAGTAACATATTCTAAGTCACAATTTACGATTCTCAATAATATCCAATCTATTTTACACCACAGAGTCACAATATACCCACATTTAAGACAACATGGTTATCCCTCTTTTACATCAATAGGCACAAAATATAAGAAATATTCTTCTAACACATTCATAGACAGTCACATCACTCGGGACCACATAACGAGGCTACACAAGGGTCCATCTGGACACCGAAAAGCAGCGTACTAAACCATGAAACAAAATCCATGAGCCAAGAGCCAATATCCATCTCACATAATCCATACCTCACAATCAGTGACTTGATGGTGTTAGGCCACACACACATGGCAAGACCATCCAAACAAGACCACTATGACCCATCTCTTGTTGTACAAGGTGGCTAGCCTCCAAGAGATAGTCATCACACATAGGTGGGTAGTGGGTCCTAGCTATAAAATAGCCTCACATACCCTCATCCTTAGGGTTCCCTACGTCTACTTCCTCGTATACACTCACCAAGTCCATCTCATACATCCTTGGAGAGGAATCACAATACAACACATGGCCGACCTCGAAAACAACAAGGATAAACTAGTTTAGCCACCAAAGTCATAAAACAAATATCAAATAAGATTCAATTTCAACAATAAAGGAAGAAATGCGCGCAATGTCAACACTAAATCAAATGTAACCGTGAGGGCTACGAGAGAATAAGTCACAAAGTGTGGCTAAACCATTACAATCAAACATAAACAAAATGTTAGCCTTCAAGGTCAATTGAAAATCATCAACAATCATAAAGGAATTTCTCAATCTTCAAAATTGCACAATACAACACTGTGTGACTAGATACTAGCCACCAAAGGAGGAAGGAGGGAACATCGTCAGGCTATAGCAGTAGCCCTCATGTGGTGTGGAGTAAGCACACCATCCACATGACCTAGAGTGTGCTCCTTGGCTACACTTTGCCTCGCGTCGTCACGCGACATGGACTAACCAAGTGGCCCATGCACTCCTTGGTTGCCCGCATAGGATGTGCACCTTGCCTCCATCCCACATCGCATCGCATTGTGGCATGGTCATACACTAGCCAGAGAAGGCATGCACTGGTCGTATGCTGCATGGCAGTGTGTCCGTAGCTCCGCGGAAATAGGCACATGCTAGACACACCCGGCATAGTGATACCTCATGGAGAAGGCAACGTAGGTACTCACCGTCGCTAGAGGTATACATGGCTAGGACATACCCATATGCTAACTGACCCAAACACTATCGAAAGCAAACATGAGTATCCCTCTACAAATGTGTGAGGCCCCATTACACTCATCACACAAGTAGGCTATCATAGCACATCTCATAGTGCACCTTCACATGTCTAAGCACGTGGCATCGTGTCCTCGAGCCCAGCTCGCTACCATCAACAACATGGCATCATCACCAGCACTGTGTCGGAACATCAGTGTGGTGTGGCATTGTATCCATTGCATCATGTCGGAACATGTGCAAATACAGTGTATGCAATACATATATGAGCATATCAATATGGGGCTACTCGAGCTTCACCTCTCATACAGATGAGGTTCACTCGCTAATGTCAGCTCAACGTCCCTATGGACAGCCAGACAAATACTAACAACCAATGCTGCTATACTCAAAACTGTGGGGTTTAGGCTAGTACATATGGATCAAGTATCCTAATCCATCATAAGGGGAAGTAGTGAGTACGTTTCCTCGGGATCGGTTGAGCTAAAACTACTCTGTGTTGCATTATGTGTACGCTACACACTCTGCCCAAGGAACTTTGTGGCTGCTACTACCCCTTCACAAATTGAGGAACTAGAGAACCAAAAGAAAAGAATCCATGAAACTAGCTTTTGGCTACTCTTATATGTATAGATTTTCAACCACACATGGGTTGGCCCTCAATCAGGTAACAAACATACAAACACACATAATGGTATGGTTAATCCCACACCAAATTCAACAGTTTCCCCATGGATGGATATATAGTATCACCATCGAATGGCACACAAAGCAAGCACAGGGTATTCACAACACTTAATCAATGCACAGTTACTGGTTTCTCACATTTATGGGGGTTACAATTACATGCACAACTCCATTACTCTTCAAAAGATCACATTCCATAAGTACTATTTTCCATATATCTCATGATGCTACAAGCCAATATCATGATTACTATGATCACTTAACAACTCCAATTAATAAATTCACATTCACCTCTATTCATTCAGTATAACATTTTTTCCTTCATAACATATGCATATGTAGACTAACTTTTCTTCTAGATAGAATATATAAACCGGACAACATAATGGGCTCATATGAAACCAGAGTGCCCAGTGTTAGAACCTTCGCTCTGATACCAAGTTGTAACTCCCGACGTGCAAACCCTAGAGAACACACACATAGCAAATAATTTTTTTTTTAAAACAATACAATTAAACATGCAAGAAACATTAACCATAATCACATAACACATTACATTGCACTATTACGCTTGGCTCTCTGGGGCACGCGAGGTTACTTCACAAACAACTAACAATGAAAGCAAAAGACAACAACATAACTATTAATATTATAAACCATGAACAAGAATACCGCTAATAACCAAGAGTGAGAATATTAATACATCACATAATACAATCATAATGAATCCATTTTAACAATTACAATTGATCCTAACTTTTACATCATCATTTTAATATTACATTACAAGCTCCTGATTAATAATTACATCAAATTTCCCAAACGTGTGGGTTAATATAAAAATAATATTAAATAAAATAATTATAATTACATTTTAAAAATAAATAAATTATAATTATAATATTTAATAAAATAAATATATTTTAATAAATTTTAATTACATAAAAAAAACATTAATTAATAAATATATATATATATATATATTATTTATATATATAAAATAAAAAATAAAAATAAATGCCACATAAGAAAAGGGGCCGACTGCCCGTACAATCTCTACATACGGGGAGGAAGGTACGGGTTCGGCCGTCCTTCCAACATCCCCCAAACATTTACTAAAAAAAACATTTACTTCCCCAAAAAAAATGCAGTTCGAAAATAATTTCGTTTCAAATTTTTCTTTTTCTATTTTTTTTATTTTATATTTTAAAAACGCCAAACTATGGCATGAACAGGTACGGCCCATTCAGCCATAATTTTCAATTTCGTAAACATATTTTCAAATGAATTCCAAAATAAACAAAAATAAATAAATATATATTTGTATATATAAATATACAAAATTTATACGCTATTCTCTTAGCGATTGAGTGCGGTTTCCATGGATGGCGGATTGTTTGTGAAGCTGATTCTCAGGTGGTTATTGATATGTTGAATAATCGAAATGTGGAGGATGTGAACTGGCAGCTAGCTGTGGTTGTCAAACAGATTATTTCTCTGTGCTCTACCTTGGAATCCATTGTTTTTCGCCATATTCCACGGGAGTGGAATATGGTGGCTGATGGGCTGGCTAGATGGGCGTCGGAAAAGACTGATTCTTGGTCTGTGGATGATTGGAGCAATCTCCCTGTTGATATGGCCCCTGTTCTTGAGGAGTGGGTTGCTGAGGATATGAGGTGCTTCTTGGGTGTGAATTAATTCTTGTTGTTTTGGCCCCTTGTGGCTTCCTTCTTTGGACTTTGTATTGCTGTTATGATTCAATAAAGTTTTTACCCTCTTTTATTAAAAAAAATTAAAATTTATGTATATATATATAATTTATATTTAATCCTATGAATCAATATATAAATCAATGGTACAGAAATAGGTCAAGAATTAAATATATATCTAACACATATATACATATATAAATATATTTTCAAAAGAAACAAACAAATCAATTTAAAGCATAGTTTATTTTGAGAAACACAACATTATTTTCTCAAAGCTGGATTAAAAAAAATATTCATAGAACAAATTTTTATAGACAATCTTTATTTAATATCTACAGTAATTTTCACTTTTCAATAATTTCTCTTTTCTAAGGTTTCATTTTCCTTTCACCAATTAATCTAATTATTTTTTTGTTTTGTCTTAAAATCAGAAGACAGAGAAGAAATCGATAAAACCTGGAGTCTTGCACTTATTTGAAAATCTGATGATGCCCATTGATTCTGATGGCCTCTCTGAAGAGCTCATCATTCCTACTTTTAAATTTTTTCTCCAGAATACTGTACTCGAATTTGAATCTCAGTCTTTATTCAGAAGACTCTCTCCAAGATTTTACAACAAAAGAATGAAAATATTTCCCCCCACCAAAACTCTAGAAGATTTCAACAATACATCCCTATTTACTTGTGCAACCCCTCTCTCTCCATAATCCTCTGTGTGTCTGTAAAACTTGCAAAATTTTCAATTAAATAAAAGATATTCCAATTTCTTGCCAAAGCTCACAAAAATCCTGAATAAAAGAAATTATATCTATAAAAGCAAGCTTTTCAATCAACTCTCAATTTTCATTCGTTCACACAACTTTTCATTCTTTTATTTATTTATTTTTCTATTTTCAATACTTTTTGTTTTAATTTCCATTTTTACAACTTTACTTGCAAAGCACATTATCTAATTAATTTAAATAATTTATTCTAACAATTATCCTCAGCAAGATAATTAATTATAATAATAAAACACAATTTAATATTTTAATTATCATTTAATAAACTCATGACTTTTTAAAATAAATAAAACATTTAAAAAAATTTAAATACAATTTAATCTAACATTAAAATAAACAATCATTTCCATCAATTAAATAAAATAAATCATAGCTTATTAAATACCAACATAAATAATGTACGACAAAACACAAACGATGACCACAAAGAACGACAATTACAAGAACGCACAAAACCATTTAAACAAGATGGTCTGACATCATGGGATGAGATGACTTCCAAGTCACCTCTATTTCAACATTATGCCGTTGGGTTATTGGTGCTCGCCCTGTCCTGCTGAAGCAGGTGGAATCAAGACTATTTACCTGCAATCCCTGCATACAAACAATGTTGTGCACAATATATCTATTTAAATATAAGCACCTCGTGAAAAGGAATCACAGCATAGTAGGGCACTCGCGAACGAGTGATGCTACGCCATCCCCTCACCATAACCACCTAATACTGCATCTATATAAAAGCATCACCAATTAAATGCAATCATAATATAATATCATACTCACAAAAATACCATTAGAAGCTCTTGTCTCATCTTCCTCTTCTGATTTCTTAGCCAGACTACCTACACATCCCAGATGAAAATAGAGGGGTACTACACAACATCAAAATACCAAGGACTACCAGCATGCATATGAAACAAAACTATAATAGAACATATCTCATTCATGGCCTAATCATTAAACAATACAAACACCTCTAAGGTGATAAATAACTCTTGCATGGCTAAGTCCCAAAATAGATGAAGGTATGTAAACCATCAATAACAAACATTTAATCTCATGGTTCATATTGACCTCCTAGCCTCTGGAAGAAAAGAACATATTTAACACAAATTTAATTAAACTTTTACTTTGATAATTTCCTAACAATCAATTCCACAAAAGGTTATATTTAACAATAATCAATACTAAAGGGATAGTTCAATTTAAAATTCCATTCATTTACAATTTAAATGCCATATTCAGTTAAAGAAAAACCTTTAATATCATATACTCAATCAAGGGACAACATGACCACTTTTATGAATAAAGTAAAATATAATATAAATAGTAACTTTCAAATTTCACCTTAGCATTTATATATAATATAAATGTTTATTGGTTATAAGAGAAACTAACTCTAGTTAAGTCATTCTCTAAAATCTAGATAGATTAAATTATTCTAAATGTGTTTGAAAGTACGCGTTTATGATATTAATTTAATAAATCAAAACTTATACTAACTGACACTTAACTAAAATATACGATACTAAATAGCTATTGTTGCACATGCGCAACAGGAAATTTATATTATACAAGACAATATTAGATAAAACATGCAATAATTTCAGGAGAATGATGTAAAATATACAATTCTGATATATATCCGCTAATATTATTATCAGTAGACCAGACATAATATATTTAGAGACTTGTAGCTATCTAAAAGGACTATTTTAGAAAATGTTTTACATAATTGTAAAGAAATCTAAAGCTTAATAATTTTAATGGAGTTTGAAGAATACTCCAGCATCATAATTGAATAAAGATAAAATTCAAGGAAAGACAACTGATGAAGCATCGAGCATCATAAATAATTCAACAATCTGATAAATAGAAAATGATTTAAGAAATAATTTGTAAAATAAGGTGAAAGATTACTATAGATCAAACTTATAGAAACATAATGATTTTGTATGATGCAAAATACATGGAAATAAAGAAGATTAAAAATAGGGGCATTATAGAGAAATTTCTTTGAAATATTGACAATCTTTTATTCCCATCAATTAAAGATGGATGAATTTCAATTATGAAAAGAGTAACTTAGAGTATATATAGGAACCTCTAAATTTAGTGCTTACACATAGGGGAATAAATAACACCCAAGTCAATAGTCAATAAAGGAGACTTAGGCATCCCAAAGAAATTATACAATATGATCAAAGGTGAATGACTGAGGAAAAATAGTGACATCTACAGAATGCAAAACATGGAAGGTAAAGAATGTGGGATCTACGATAAGATTGTTCTGAAAGATTTGAACCATTTCCATCATGAACAAACAACGATGCTTGGTTATGGAAAAATAAAAATAAAATTAAAGATTCACGGTATATCAACTACTTGGTACAAATGATGAAACCCCATAGATGACTTGCAACACAGGAAGAGTCTAAAAGGTAGAGAGGGACATGTTGGCATCAAAGGAGAAACTTCAAGAATTCAAAAGAATTTCTTAAAATAATAAATTATTCAAATTTAATAAATAGCATAATTCATATTAACAATATTTATTATAATAAATTGCAAAATATTATTCCAATTCGTTGAATTTTATTAATCATTGTTTTTGAAAGAGGAAAAAAAGGGTTTTACAAGGACCCAAAACCACAATGTTTAAAAACTAAAGATAAGATTGTTAAAGACACCAAAATAAGAAAGGATGTAAAAACAAAAAAGACCACATCCACCAAAAAGGCTAGCGAAGGCCACATAACCAAAAAACCAGACAAAATTCCAACAACAACTAAATTTGGGTCTTTAATAAATCTGCAGTCCCAATTTCCAACTCGTTCATATCCTGAACACCCCTCTTTAAAATTTGAACCATCTAGGTAGTAGGAGGCTCTTTCTTTTTAAGGTTGGCATAGGTCCTTTTCGAAATACCTCAGTCCTCATTCTTGCTTTCCTTGTTCTCTTCCAGATCAACAACTAGCAAACCATGTTGTGTTTTTTCTAGCTTTTCAGACATAGCATTGATGATGATGGCATTGTGCCTAGCCTTTTTATGGCTTTGTTTCACAATTGTTTTCATGTTATTTTTAATTTTGACCATTTCAGCTTCCAAAGACTTGTACTTGTCCTCCATATCACCTTCTCCCATTTCAGTACTATTCTTTTTTTATTTTCCTTCTTCGTTGCTAAGAGCGGCCAACTTCAGTTCTAGTTCCTCTGACTTACTATATAGAGCCCTATTTCTTTGATTAAGATCATTAATTTCTTGATAGGCCCACTTCTAAACCCTGAAAATATGACTAATGCTAATTATTCCAGAGGAAAGAATGTCGCCAGACTGAACTTGATCATCTGAGTTGGGGGAACTAGGAAATCTAGTACCATCAGCTCTGAAAGAGGTAGGAGGAGAGGAAATAAAATTTTTGCTAGCTTCAGAGTTCTCAGTTTTGTCTTCCAAGGAGTTTGCAGAGTAGGAAACCAACTTATTTGAAGGGGATCCCTTGAGAACATGATTCTTTAAGGGGATAGGGTAGTCAGGGTAGGTCTCAGGGTTAGCTTTAGCAAGCAGGGGTTTTTTAGGTTGGTTTTCTTACTAGAAATCTCAGAGAATGGTTGTGATTCAACAATTCTCTCCTAGTAAGGTTGATTCTCCGAACCCCCACTGTAACTAGGGGTAAATTTTGGATTAGTTTATCAATCAATAAAGCATATAAAATAAACCCAAAGACCTATCAAGAACAATGAAAACTAAAAAGAAGAACAAATATACCCTTCATTCGTAGGAGTTTCCATGATTCACCTTGATAGCACCTTCCAATTTGCTCATTTGTGTTTCCCTCAGATTCAACGTGCGAGCAATCCTTGACGAAGACCTACACAAGCTTTGAAGGATTCAAATCTAAATGTGTATGCCTATATCTATGAAGAAAATGACTCTAAAATGCCAAATTAATCTAAGTATTAATATGCAAGAATATTGTAATCTATGTGTGTAATCTAGAAATGAGAGTAAAGTAGCATTTTATAGAAAATGCCATTTTGAATGGACAGACGAGATTGACTTCTAACAAAGACCTAAAATCAGAGGCCCAGATTAAATTTGACAATCCCTAATTAGGGTTAGGGAAAATTCATTAATCGAGCGGTCGAGATGTCATCTAAGAACATCAAATTGGGGATGGAGAATAAATGAGGAAATTAATTCAAAAATAAAGATTTCCAAAAATGAAGAAGATAAAGACTAGACTGAAGATCAGTTGTGGAATGATCAAGAATCTTCCCGATCACTTGATTTCTGGAGGAAAGTTACCAATTTGGAGCTAAACTAATTCCAAATGTGAATTTTGTGAAATAATAAATAATCAATTTTTAGATTATTTACCAAAATGGACTGTTAGTTAAGATTGAGATGACATTTTAAATAATTTCATTTATTTAAAATGAGAAGAATATTGATTTAGGAAATTAAATAATTAAAGATAATTATTTAATTTAGCAGATAAGACTAATAATTAAATAAATAAATTTATTTAATTAATTATGATAGTTAGTGACATGTTAAATAAATAAATAAAACTTTTTTATTTGATAATCAAGAAGAATAAAGTGAATAGAAGGTAATTAAATAAATAAATTAAGAAATTTATTTAATTAAGGGAAGACTTAGATAGTTAATGACATATTTAATAAATAAATAAGATTTATTTATTTAATAATCATGAATAATAAAAGGACATGAATTAATTAAATAATTATGAATTATTTAATCAATAGTCGAATGTGGACCAAGGACATAATTAAATGTCATAATTATGCTAGGACGAAAGTGGTAAAAATGAAGCTTGTAGGCGTAGGTCATTTTTAGGTGTCTATACCCACTATTCATTTCATAGTCCTCAAACGTCATGGAGGCGACAGGTTTGGATAAAGTTGGCATGCTTTGATAGTGTTCATATAATAACCTAAGAAGACTACGATGAAGAATACAGTATCTCCTGGGATTTTTCTTATGGTCCTCAAGGATATTAATCAATGAACATAATAGGTAGTGAGGCAGAGAAATTCGTACCTTATGGTGGAAGTGGTTAAGAATTAAAAAATGATAACCATGCACTCTGGTAAATCTCCCGTGCAGGGTGATATACTCCATTATAACACCAAGCACCTTTCTCCACAATGCCTTGATGGTGTCAATTTCGAAATAGCTATTGAAAATTTTAACTAGTTTCAATTTCTCCTTATCATTCTTAGAAAATCTAATGACTACCTCATTAGAAAACCTTCTGTCATGATAAAACTTCACACCCTCAGTGGACATTCCAGTAACCTCCCCTATAATTTTCTCATCCATTTTCACCTTTCTCCCAAAGAGAATTATTTTTCCAATGTTCCAGTTCTTCTTAAAGTAGTTTGTGGCCATAGTATCAAGCCCATGAAGTTTTTCCAGAAATGGAACCAACCCACCTCTTACAATCTACTTCCAGACCTTATCATTCCTCATGTGCACGGTCTCATATCTTTTTGTTTCAACTCTTTTCCTATCCCCCCATTTTCATTTTGCACCTTATTGTAGACTCTACTAGTGCCGAGCAGTTATTGCAGAATTACGTAGCTATTCCAATGCACCCACAAAGCATGTTGCTTTTTCTTCCAATCTAAGTAATATGATGCGGTCCCATAAAATCTCTTGATATCAATGTACTTGGCCCCTTTCCCTTTAATCATTAAATTTATTTTCCTCTTTCCCATGTGTAACATCATAATCTAGTAAGGCCTTGACTTTAGTTCTTAAGTCCCTACAATTTTTCCACGTGTTGAATCCTTGCTTCCTTGCCCCTTCATTCGCAAAGTAATCTGCCATGTTGTTAGCTTCCCTCTAGACATGTGATACTTTTACTTTTTCAAACTTGTCTAGAATAGACTTTGCTTCATCAAACCAATTATTTCTTCATGATTCTATAGGTTTCTCAGAATAATCTATTCCATAGGAAAGAATAATCATTTTCTAGCACAAATTCCTTTTTTCTTAATTTTTTTTTTAGAAATACAGAGCAAGAAATTACAAATAACTAGGAGAAAACCTTATTTACAATTGGAAAACTGAGTTGAAGCAAAATATGTAGCTTCTATTAATCCTAATCAAATCACCAAAAATTGACGAAGAAATCCAGGCAATCCTTTTTCACAAATTATTTCTACATTCAAAATTGTGATAAAAGCTTCTCTCGAAAAACTATTATGCAATCTCTTTCCAAAATTACTATAGTGAAAATTCTTTGAAAACATTGTTGTGTATCAAAATTTCCCACACAAAAATATTTTTAATGCATTTAATTAACTCCAATACATAAAACTTAACTGATTATAAATCATACATTCCAAAATTGATCAATTAGTTCTAACTCAACCATTTAACTCTAGATCACACTTTCAACTCCAAATCTAGATTCTATAACATGTTGAAAACTATCTCTTTTAAAATATCTATCTTTCATGTAAATCCCATTTGCAAAATTAATTCAACAATTGTATTTAATTAAATAATTGTTTACAAAATTAACATTCTCTTTTAATTAAATGACTTGTTTAATTTAAATTAATAAATTAAACTATAAACATAAACATAAATGTTTAATCTAATATTTAAAGAAATTTACATTTAATAATATATATTAACAAATAAGCCATTTAAGTAAATTAATAAATAATTAATTCCCAAAAAAGATAACACAAACAAGATCAACATAACGGGACTAGATGACAAACAACAATAGGCAACAAATAAACACTCGTTCAATGAAGAATGATGGCTAAAATGAGGACTTGACACTATCTGTAAGTCAACATAATTCCATTGGGCTAGGGTACACTCGGACCTGACAAGAAGGTGGAGCTGATACCCGGTACTTGTAACTACATAAAACATCATTGTTAAACATATCATCATATATTAACAAATACACTATGAAGAAGAGTCACAACATAGCAAGGTACTCACAAGTGAGTAATGCTACACTGTCTTCTTCAAATACATTAGGATAACCTCATAAAAAATCATAAAAACCATAAACCATCACACACACATGCCTACATAATGTTAGTTCACAAACATAATTCGGATGATCATGATGTCAAATGTTTCATCAACATAGTAAAAACAACATAATGTTAGAGTCATAACTGAAAATAAAAAGTATAATATCCAAAGCAACATAATGACTAGCAAACAAACATAAGAAAACTGAGATACCTAGTAGAAACTAGAGAGACACTACAAAATTAGGGTGAATTTTCCTAATTTTAAGTTTTTTTAATATATGTCTCTTTCCTTCAGACAAGGGATATGATATTGTTGAAAATTTTGCTAGTAGTGATTATCTAATTGAATACAATTCCTCCATTGTTCTAATTGATGTTGATGTAACTGATACTCATTTCAATTAGTCTAATAGACTAATGGGAAATAACCTTATCAAACTAGAACTTGATATGCTTATTATCTCTAATTATAATATTATTTTGAATATCAACCTCATGACTGTTCTTAGGGATAAATACTATCATAATCCTCTTCTCATGTAGTGGACCAATAATTATATAATAGAAACATATAATTATATATATAAAACTATGTTGGCTTCACATGTAGATTTTATAGATTTTGGTGATGGACTAGTGGAATAATCTTGTTCAAGGATATCATATGTTTGATATGGTTCATAGGACTAAATTGGTGAAAAACAATGTTATAGGATGTGGTGAATTAACTTTTGTTAATATTTTCTAGAAAAAGGAATAGTTCTCTAGCAAGATGAAACATATTCAAGATAAAATGGTTGGTGTTGTTGATGATGAGAATTTACAATATGATAAGTATATGAGGGAGTATTGATACAAATTAACTCTTTTGGGGAATTTTTTTAGAAACAAAAGTATCATACTTAATGGCTCACTAAGGGAGATAAGAATATTTAATCATTTTACTAGTACACTCTCAAACATTAGAAGACAAAAAACTGTTAATAAATTGAGTAATGAATATGGGAGTGTTGTAATTTTTTATGATCATATTGGTGGTACTATTATTTCCTTTTGAGAGATATTCTTCAAGAGAAAATTTCTATCTCTTCTTTTCTATATGATATGCTTGATGTTATACCCACTATCCTTACTATAATGAAAAGTGATAATATAGTTAAAGATGTTACAATAGAATAATTTTGTGCTACTATATTGTCTTTTGGATACTTTAATTCTCTTGACCTCCTAATTAGTTCAATCCCTTTTTTCTCTACTATTTTTGATATTGTTTGAAAAGACATGGCCACTTCTACTAGATATTTTTTTAGGTTAACAAAAACTTTGAATAAATTAAACACTAAATTTATTCTCAATTAGCCTAAAAAGGATGATGTGGCCACCCTCTCTTATTTTAGACCTATAAGCTTATGCAACACTACTTTTAAGATTATTTTTATGATTTTTATCCTCAATATTAAATCTTGTATACATATCATTATTTCCCACAATAAAGAAGGTTTCATATATGTGAGCTAGATATTAGATTCTATTCTTACCACCAAAGACATTGTTGACTCAATGAATAATAATAGGAAATCTAGTATGAAACCTATATTAGATAATCTAGAGCTTATGATAGAGTTTATTTTTCATTTTTATTTAATTTTCTTCAAAAATTTAGGTTTAATGGTATAATTATTCATATGATCAAAGAATGTGCCTCAATACCTAATTTTTTCTTTCTAGTTAACGAAATTCCAAGCAGATTTTGAAATAAAGTAAGGGGATTACAGTAAGGTGGTCCTATTTCTTTTTTTCATAATTTTTTTATTCTTATGTCTAAAATATCAATAAGATCATTGATTCATATATCTTGATAAGGGTTAAAGTTGCTTCTTACTTTCCTCCCTCCTCTCATCCATAATTTTTATATAACAATATTATTTTTGGGCTTAACTTATTCTCTAAGATAAGCAATGGAAAGATCGCTTTAATCAATATTTTGAAGTTATAGTCATCAAATATGAACCCTAAAGGTGTAGGTTTGGCTCTAGTGATGATTCTAATTACGAGATCTTTATACTTTTAAGTAGGGGCATATAAGTGGTGATGTAGATTTATTTTCACGATGGTCAATGAATATTTTTTAAAATCAATAATTCTAATTTAAATGGAATATGCATGGGTGGTTAAGTTTCTAGTTATCATTATTTAAATTAAAAAATGTTGTGTGATCAATAGGTGGATTTTATATAATAGGGTCACTAAAATCACTAGAATATTCATATTTTTATAAAATGTAATTTGCATTAATATGAGGGATCAATTGAACTCCTTGATGGTTCCAACAAATTTAATTACCTTATTACTATTCATTGATAAAATTTGTGATATTTTCTAAGGATTATATTTGAAATTAGATAAGATGATATTTAAGATTTATTACTATTTAATTTCATTGAGAATATCACTTAGAGATCAGATGATCACTATAAGAATATAGAACCACTTTTCCTTTGAAAATTCAAGGCCAAATACAACATGTAAAAAAATTTACTAAATGGATTTCTACTAATAAAATAACTTTTATGATCTTTATGTTGGATGTTGTGGTTGTGTTGCTTGTATGTGGGAAGATAATGCTTCTCTTTTCCATTGATGTCAAAGGGGGAGAAGAGTCATGTGAAAAGTTATTGCTTATCTAGGGAGAAGTGTCTTGTGGGGAGAAGATCATGTAGAAGAGGTTAAGGAACAAGAATCAAAATCTAAAGGGGAGTAAGTGTTGGTTGAGAGTTGTGTTGATGGTTTTTTCACATCATGTGTTGCCATCAATGCCAAAGGGCGAGATTGTTCGATTTTGTGGTTGTGTTGCTGATATGTGATTGTCATTGATGTCAACACTATTAGCATTATTGTATTGGAGGCTATATATGTTGAGGATATTGAGAAAATTGTTAAAGGAAGAGTTGTAGGTTTCCAGTGGAACAATGAAGATCATGAAGGTATCTTGTTATGTACATTGAAGATAAGTTATTGTGGAATAAAGGGTTTTATTGCTAAGAGTATCTAGTTCATCTATCGAAAGTTTCAAAGGTTCGCATGAAGATTTGATCATGCTATGAACAGTTGTGTTCGGATAGTATTTTTGTGGGTTCTCTTAGTGTTCCTGATTGAATTTTATGTGATTCTATTAATTTCTATTTCTATAGATGATTCTCTATTAGTTATTGTTGTTTTTGGATGCCTCTAGATCATTCTCTATCCTTGTTGTACATCTACGTTGATTAGTGTGCTTGTGGTCAAATATTTTTATTGATATGTTCAGGTTTTCATGTTCTTGGCTGACATGATGGTTGTAAGGTGTTGCGGATCCTTGAAGATTTAAATTTGATTGTTTGGAACACTCGAGGATATTGTATTAGGTCACATCATAATATTAGCTGATAGTGTTTGATTCACATTGTAAATTTATTTATAAATTTGGGCCGACATTGTAAATATGTTTAATATTTTTGGCCAACAAGGTTGTTGATGTAGTTTCATGTTGTGGATATATAAGAGTGGTTGTTTGAGTGAAGTTAGTGTGTGTGTGTGTGAAGTGACGAATAGAAAGAGAAGATAAAGTGTGGAATATTGATCTGTTCATTTGATTGTAGAGAAGAGTGAGAAGAAGTTTGAGCAAAGTGTGAAGAAGGTTTTCTTTGCTTAATTGGAACTGTAATCAATATTATGTAGGAGCTATTATCTCAGTTTATACCCTATGGATCTAATTTGTATTGCTATGTATTTTTTTTGATAAAGGAAAAAATGGGTTTTATAGGGACCTGAAACCACAAAGTTTACAACATAATATAGGAAAGGACAAAAAATTCAAATGAATTAAACAAACTTCAAAAAAAGAAAAACCCTAAAAAAATAGCAACCAACCAAAACAAGCTAGAAAGGACCACCAAAGAGCCAGCTGAGGCACAGACCAAAAAACAAGCAGCAACTAATCCAGAGTCTTCAGAACTTTCACAGTCTCGACCTCCAAATCCTGCATGTCCTGGACACCCTTCTTAAAAGTTTGAATCATCTGAGGCGTGGGGGGTTCCTTCCTTTTCAGATTAGCCCTTGTTCTCTTTGAAATCCCTATGTCCTCTTCCTATTTTTTGTCTTTAACCTCTTCCAAATCAACAACCAAGGACCCCTGTTGAGCTTTATCCAAATTTTCAGTCATTGCGTTGATTATTATAGCATTATGTCTTTCCATTCGATTATTCTATTGAGTAATTATCTTCACAACATTTTTTTATTTTTTCAAAGTCAATTTCTATCTTGTTGCCCTTACTTGCATTGTCCTAGATCTCCTTACTAGTAGTGTTCTCCTTACGCTCTTCATCCTTCTTGCATAACATTGAAACCTTAGCTTCCACTTCTTTCAATTTACTCTAGAGGGCCCATTTTTTTTATTTTTAGGTCATTAATTTCATGAAAGACCCATTTTTACATTGTGAAGTGGTCCATGACATTATTCCTAGCTATGCCTAGAAAATTAGCAGTAGGTTCCCTATAAAGATTAAGGAATTTTTTAGCATTGCTATGTATTGTTGGGAAGTGAGCCCTCTTGTATTTGAGCAATGAGCTCTAGGCAGTGTGCTTAAATGCATGTCCATTCACATTATATTTAATTATACTTTTAGCAAGGTATAATATTGTGAACTAACATCCACCGTGGTTTTTCCCCTAATAGGGTTTTCACGTAAAAAAATCTTTGTGTTCTCTATGCTTTTGATGTGTTGATTGTTCATTAATTACTGTTCTTTCATCAAATATGAGATTAAGTTAAGTAAAGTTTGAAAAGTTTAAATATTTTGTGACAACTGATTCACCCCCCCTCTCAGTTGTATATCCTTAATTTTCCAACACAAAGATTGATTGTTTAATACAAAAAATATCAATTGCTTTTCAAGAAAAGAAAGACTAATATAAATAAAAACTCTTGAATCAAAATAGAGAGCTTAAATACATTATCAAAATTTAGTGAACAAAAAATATAATACAATTTTGATAAAATTCTTTTTTTCTTAAACATATATTTGAACAAAATATAATCATACATGAGATAAATGTGCTTGATGTAAATGAAAGAAAATTTAATTATTTTAGGTCATCGTTAACATTTTTTTAATAAGTATGAAGTAATTTAGACATTGACAAGAACATGTAAGAAAGCAAGAAATAGAAAAAACACTTTAATGTAGTGCTCAGGGTAGATGTGTACATAAATATTTCATGTTTTTAAATCCATAAAATAATAAAACAAATATAACTCTAGAGTAGAGTCCACATGACTTCCCTAGAAAAAATAATCCACCTTCTATCATCATACAATTTATAAACATACCCATTTTTTTCCTTATAGCAAGGCGACATGATTCTATATGGTTCCGTTTAGTAGAGAATTTGTATGCAAATAATACTTTTCACACCAAAAAACTAAGATCAAAATTATTAATCAAAACAAGTAGTATTCATCAAGTACTTTTTTTTTTTTTCCCTTTTTCTATTGTGGTTATTGTATTTGATTCAATTTAGTCTAACTCATAGAAAGAGTGCCCATTAGCATACATAAAATCTAGAACACCTTCAATGAAATGGTTTTGGAAGTAATGCATTTCACTATAATTAAGTGCAATGTTTTGAAAGCCTAGAAACGTACAACTATAAAATGTATAATTGTCTTCATAAATTTTAATTGCTAAAACTTGATTGTCTAGATTTACATAGATTAATAATACTACACATTGAAACAACTACTTTGCACTATAAAAATAATTAAAATTTAATATTAAAATAAAAATAAAAATTATGACACATGATCAAGTGGTGGTTAATAAAATGATACCTTTTCTTTACAACATAATTACTATTCTTGAAAAATTTAAACAATGTAGAAAATAAATTATTATTCATTCGAATATCAAATCTTTATGTGCACATCTATCTACAAAATAAGCAACCATTATAGTAATTGTTAAACAAAAATATGTGGTTTTAGTTATTTTCCATTTCCCCAAATCACTCTCATTAAAAGATAGTCTAATAGTAATGTTGATGTAACAAACATGAGAATACATCGTTAGCGATTATATCAGGCGTCGACACGATATTCCATCGCTTAAGATGGCCCATTGCACAAAAATCCAAGAAAATATTCATTATTTTTTATACCAATCGAATTCCCGATTAAATAAGTTTATACAAATCCAAAATATGTCATGACTGATTTGCCAAAGCAGTAATAAATTAACTCTCCCTTACATCGCTGACGGATTGTGAACTATTTTATTGTATAGATGAGCTGTCGACTACGAAAGATAACAATAATAATATTGATGTCAGTTCATATATTGTCTACTCCAACCTTCAAAACAATAATCTGTGGGGGAGACTACAATCGACAAAACTTTAAATAGACTGGGAAAGCATTATTCAAGATGCTCGTAATTTTTTAATTGGTGACAATGAAACCAAATAATTAAAAAAACAATTACTAAAATCTATAAGATCTTCACTGTATCTTTGGCTGCAGTGAATAAGAATTTAGAATAATAATTCGAAAATATCATTGGAAGAAAGTATAAACCTGTCAATATGTGGAATGACAAGTTAAAGATACAGTGAATAAGAATTTAGAATAATAATTCTAAAATATCATTGGAAGAAAGTTTAAACCAGTCAATGCGTGGAATGACAAGTTTGAATGGTCTCCAAGCAGTTGCAATCGATTCTAATTAATTATCCTTCGCTGCGTACAATGCTGACTCTTGAAACATAAGACCACAAATCATCTTTTGTAATTATGCACAACATGCCGTCCCATCCGATATTATTGACGTCACTTTAGATCTGCTGTCGGTGTATCAGATTTGTGAGGAGCGGATGTGGAGCAATGGTAACGTGAATCCAAGAAAAGACTTGTCATAACGTAAATGTCTTTTGGGAAAATATTCAGTACGACAAAAGTTTATACAAATCCAAATTATGTCATGGTTTTTTTAGCCAAAGTTGTAATAAATTAACCCTCTGTTACAAAGCTGATAGGATTGATTTTGTCTGAATTTTTTATTCCTTAAGACATATTATTGATAAGATTAAAAAAACCCAAATTTACAGCAAATACTTACATAGTATCATCATGATATTTCTTTAAAGAATTAAGTTTATAAAAAATTTAATTAACTAGTAGTTGCATGCACAGATATGCAACAATCGGTTGATAGGGGTGCATCACAAAAGGCTATTCAGTGGAAAAGAAGAAGGAAACTTTTTTTGCGAAAAGGGAAGAGAAATACAAAAAATCTATAATATTTAGAATTGTTTAATTGAGTAGAGAAATGAAGAGCATGTTAACGTGAGGTATGAGATAATTTTATCTCTATTTTAGTTTTATATTTATTAGCCCTAGATGCACATGTATACTTTAGCTTTTTGTCTAGGTTATTCAATCAATTAATTAATTATTATTTAATTATTGCAAGATACATATGCATAGAAATACAAGGTAGACTATTTAAAGAGTTATTACCTATGCCTTTAATTACTAATATTGCATTTAAAAGTATTGTTTAACAAAGGTAGTCGATAACTTTGGGAATCACATATTTTTGAAGAAAGACAAATGTTTGATGTTGGATACTTTTTATAATTATTATTTAGTGCATAACTTTGTAAATTAAAGTTTTAGTATGCATGTGTTTTTTGGGTTAGTAGTAGTAAAATAAAATAGGGACAAGTATAAAGGATTGAAAAGTAGTCAATTACAAGGAAATTTAGAATAAAAATATCAATTTTTAATGAATTACTTCATAGTGCAATTGAAGACTTAGTCAAACCATTTTTTTATTAGAAAAAAATAAATAAACCTGACTACGAGAAGAGTGTGATGATACAATATGGTTTTTTTGGATTCTTAGAATAAATGAACAAAGTATTACACATGTATCTATGTAGGAACAAATATATGGTGTTAAAATCCAAAAAATAAAACCCACGCTCATTATCCACCCTGCCATATTGGCATCATGGTGTGTCAGGGAATCTAGCCAAACCCCTGAGCAAGAAAAGTATGAAATGTCCATGGGAAATTTCGTGGAGTTCCATTATACATCACACAATATTAAAGTTGAGCAAAAGCTAGTGTTTTCATATATGATCCATCATATTGAAGTGTTTTTTTGTTGCAGTAATTCTGAAAAAAAAAATCATCATGATTTTGGAGCGTTTTTGTATACTTTAGCCTAATACCTGCAAATAGAAGAGAGGGGTATGTCAGTGGATGGGAAATCAAGATCAGGAACAAACCATAAAAAGTTAGTAAGCATATTGGTAAAATCAATATAAACATTTTGAAACTGGAAATAATCAGTAATATTTACAATTGGTTCACTAAATTTATCTATTGATAATGGAAAAGTTATGTACTTACATGTATTTTTGATAGTTTTTAACAAGTGCGAGTAACATTGGATTGAATTGTTGGAGCATTAAACAATTTAAAATAGATAATTTAGAGTGTACTATTTTTTTCGATGCCTCTTGTATCTCTACAACATTATGAAGGAAATCATATAGATCTACGATAAAATAGGTTAGACATATACATATACATATACATATGGGTATGTACAAGATCATCATGGAAAAAATAGGCCCTTAAGTGGCAAAAAATTTAGAAAAATCAAAGTTAGGTAACTTGACATAAAAATTTGAATAAGTTATCTATATTATTTCAAAAATATGTAAGAATAGAATCTATAGAAAATTGAATGTAGTTTGTAAACTACTAGGTTTTTTTTTTAATCTATTTGGTGAAAATTTGAAATTTCAATGTAGTAGTACTTAAATTTTAGGGAAAAATAAGTAGGTGTTTGTCCGACCACCCTAACCACAATAAAATGATAATATTTTTTTACAAGATTTTAGATATAAGTACAAGACTCATGTCCCGATGTGATGCATATTTTTTGTAAATTTTTTCTAAATAAATAATTAATTATGATTTTTTTATTACAACTTTCAAAAAATATAAAAAATCGTATGTCTGACCACCTTACCTTGGTCAAAACTTCATTAAATTCTTTTTTTTTTAATCCTATAGTATGCAAAGCATAGAATGTGACACATTTTTTGGATTCAAAAAATGTGATACCATTTGAAAGCTATAGATTTTTCTCAATCAGCCTATCAATCAGGACTATAGTCATAATTTGAATAGAAAATGAATAATAATTACTTATTAAAATCAAAGTAAAGCATAATTTATATTGGTGGAAAGCTAAGAGTCTCCTTTAAAAACCTTTTTTGTTTCATCAATTTTGGGTTAGAAAAATGTTGTCAGCCACATACCCATCATATTGCCACTTTTTGGCCCATCATGATCCTGCACATACCCATATACATATACATATATACACATATATACATACATATACATATAGATATAGATATACATATACATATACATATACATATATACACATATACATACATGTACATATATTATTTTTGGTTGAATTCTCATTGGAGGGTTTGAACGTAGATGTGCTCCAAAATGTGCAAGAAAATATGTTGATTAACTTGCATTGTTGAAAGAGCCATTGTGGTCTTCATTCTAGAGAAGACTATAGTAAAAAATTTCACTGGCTATTGGTTGATATATGTGCCCATGTTTCGCAAACATATTTTTGCATACATATCTTAGGCATGGAATGTAGATCAAGTCAATTTACATGGGTATTTTGCATAAATGATTAATTTATTGTTCATGTCTTCTTGTTATATGTTTTTGTCTTCTGTGTTACACCCATTTTGTATACTTTAAATAGATTATCATTGTCTTTTGGATGGACAAGTTACAGTTAAAACGAGAGATTGTTGTAATTTCTTCACCCTTGGTTTATTGTTTTAGTTATCTTTGTGCATCTTTATGCACTTTTTTAGTCATTCTACAGTCTTTATAGTGTGCAAAATGAAGCTTTGTGGATGGCTCTCGAGTTGAAGTAGATGAGAGAAAAAGAATATCATGTAACATATTTATATAAGATTCAAGCTACGTTCTTTGGCAATAAATATTGAAGACAAGTAGAGAGATTGTATAAGAGGTGTTAGAATGACTAATTTATTGTTCATGTCTTTCACTCTCTACTTATTATTCCTTGTTATATGTTTGTATCTTTCATATTATACCCATTTTGGAGACTTGAAAGATATTATTCCTCTATGTGGATGGAGAAATTACACCTAAATCTTCTTTCTTTCGTCAAAAAATATGGTCAGGGTTGTAATTTTTTTCCCCTTCATTTATTGTTTTTAGTTATCTCTATGCACCTTTTGTGTTATACCCATTAACATAGGAGTAATTGCATATATATGCGTTTGTGTGTGTGTGTGTGTTTTTGTAGAGAGCTAGTATGAAAGCATAAACATTTTGAAGATAAAAATAGTTTAGTGATTATTAACTATTATTCTAATAGCTCTTTTACAATTTCTCTATTCACCTATAATATTTAGGTTCAAGTAATGCACCTCAAATTTTCAATAAAGTTTGTGGCATTAATACCCATTTTGTACAGGGTATCAAAGCCCATTGGCTTTACCACTTCTATTTTATGTGGGTTGACTGCTAAAGAATGTAGCTTGAATTTTCAATTGACAACTCAGCTATTACATAGACTGGTTATGTTTTATTAATATGTTTAATGTGGGTTATTGATCATATGCCATCTTCTTGTGATTCTTAAGTGTTTTTCTAATAGTTCTTTTACAATTCCTATATTTTGTCTATAATATTCAGTGCCAAATAATGTAGCTTGAATTTTGAATTAAGGAGTTGACTGTTACATAGATTGCTTGTGTTGTATCAATATCCACTTGCTCATAACAAACTGTTAATTATTGTTGGCCACTTGTTGTATTCTCCATGGTGGCAAGGTCTATAAACTATGGGTGTCTGACCATCTGTGCTTTACCTGTGATTATTAAATTCCTTTCCACTTATATAATAGGTATTATTAAGTAGAATTTTAAAATATGCATCATATAAGAGGCAAACAGTGACAATGAATAGTTTGTTATGGGGATGTGGAAAGAAGAGTACCATGAAGAACAATTTGTCATGTGAAACTTCAAACAGATGAGGGGTAATAAACATCATGGAACATATTGATAGAACACATATAACATGTTGCATCCAAACAAAATAACCATGACAATTAATAGTTTTGTTTAAGGAGCTTGAAATAGATGAGGCAAAAAGAGTATCATCAAACATATTGGTACAAGGAAAGCAACCTATGTAACAGTTTCAAGATGTATTATAATAACACTTTAGAATCACACGCAAATGGGATATGAACAGGAGCCATTCACCTTTTCCCAAATTTTTGGCCCATGTACATTTTTCTACCTCTCTTAAACTTTTATTTGATGTGGGTTTTTTGACCATCTTCTATTTACCTATGATTCTCAAGTGTTTTTGTAATAGTTTTTTTTAGAGTCTCTCAAATGGAAGATAATCTAAAATAGATTTTATATGGAAATTTAACATATACAGAGTACAAGTTACAAACCATAGGTATGGAGAGTTTCTTATACAAAGCTTTTGTTGTACAAAATGCATATAGCAGTAAGGATGAACATAGATAACAATGAATAATAGGAAGAGGGCATGGAGCATAGACAAGCCAAAAGAAAAATAAATCTTTCAAAAGGTAGAGGTCAATCTTATGTTTGATGAAGAATAGAACAAGTAAACTACAAGAATAAAGAACTTGTTATAGGCAACTTCAAAGAGATGAGAGAGAGAGAGAATATCATGAAACATATTAATACAAAACAAGCAATCTATGTAAGAGTGGGAATTTATCTATTGGCTATTTGTTTGAAATTTCCACCGGGGTTTCCATGAGAGTAGTCGTGGTTAGAATTTCTTGGTGCATCTAGATATTTTTTATTAGCTGTAAACACAACTATATGAACATGGATAAATGTAATGTATACAAAAGATAATGTTTATTGTAGTCAAGTGCATGTAAGAATATGTGCATGAATGCATATATATAGCAACAAATATATGGAGGCTATCTAGCCATGGAGGAAGAAAAGGGTTCAATGTATAGCTTAGGAAAATACAAATCTATAAAACAAACCTTGTTTTCACTTACAACTATGGTCATCTTTCAGGAATTTTTTTTTTAACACATGGGCTACATATCTCGTTCTCCATCTATGTTTGCATTGAGCCCAACATAATATTGCTGCAAAGAAACATTTGGTTTGAACATATTAAAATATGTCTCTGGTTAGATGCATAAAGAATAGAAAAAGGGAATTGCAAAATGACTTACAACAACAATCGAAACTGAAACACTATAGACTACGGGTAGGAATGGTTGGGAAGCTCTCCAATATGGTATGTAATGGAGGTGGATGTTATATTTGTTGAGTAGCCTCGTACGAAATGAACACCACAGTGTTTCATTTCAGAATGCAAGGAAAACAATGGACATCCTTATATTAGAAAAAAGAATATTACATGTACTCCCTTGCGTGGAATCGAGCAACATAGCCAGGATGTATCAACCCTGAGGGGACCAAAAGCCTACAATTATTTTTTTGCTAAACAAGGTGACCAGTTCCACCATTGGAAAACCACATGGTAAAAAAACTCAATCATTATTATAAAAAGGCCCAAGCAACCCATCGCAAATATCATGGAGTTTTATCATAATTGAGAAAAACAAAAATCAATCTAGAGAAAACTATATATTTCCGAATGCAATATACAGGAATAGTGAAATAGTGAAATGATGAAAAATAAAATTTTATAGATAAAAATTTGTAGCTATTTGAATGAAATAAAGATAATAGAAAAGCTAACAAGAATGCATAGGAATCTGTGGAAGAAAAGGATGAAGCACAATGTCAAAACTTAGGGTATATAGGCAGAGAAAATAGAAAACACAACATCGTTGTAGAATTTTAAACTTATTAGTGAAATGGAACACAATTTGTTTTCAGAATGTTTCTAGAGAATGTTCATATATAGTTTAATATACTGAAATGTTAAAAATACATTATTGACTTATAGAACATTTAGGGTCTACTTATTGGTGGTTGCAATCTCTATGCATCTTTGACACTTGAAGTTGTTTGTATCTACATGTGTATCAATTTGTAATAGCTGCAAGTATATCTTTAGAGTACTGCATGTTGAAATCAATTGAAAGAGAATTGTAGGTATGTTGATAAAGAATTGACATCATTCAATTTAAAAACATTTGGACAAACATGGATAGGTGGAATATATAGAAGAGTGTATTATTCTGAATTCCATTTACAAAAAGTATGACACAAAAATATGTTGAAAGATGAAGTCAACATATTAATATTTGTGGGTGCATATTTGCATACTGAAATTAACAAAAACTGTATTGTTGAAGGTACAGAAGTAACAAAATTATCTTTAATGTGTAAAGCTAAAGAGGATGCAAAGCATTGAATAAGTGGGGGGAATTTAATGTGGCAATCAAACATAGAGTATATAGGAACATAAAATGGGAAAGAGAGCATAGGTGCATAATTGAAAATGAATCAGTGAAATACAACAAAATATTGTTGAAAAAGTTTATGGAATAGTTGAATATATACTTGAATAGAATCAAATAATAAAAACATGCCACTGGTTTGTACAAGTCTTGTCCTCTACTTATTGTTTCCTACTGTGTCTGTCCATGTTTGGCATTATACCCATTTTGTACAGATTATTACATGGTATGGTTTTGTAAAATTTAGCTTAGAAATCCTTGGAAAGAGGATGGTATACAGTTTGGACAAAATGCAAGAATAATTGTTCTAGAGCCTTTTATTTAAGCTAGTGCACGAGCTGGGGGTGGAACCATTTGGTAGGGGCTAGAGTTGTTCAAATTGGACCTCTTCAGTGCAATGCTGAGTAGTGTATTTTTTGTTGCTAAGTCCAAAGTATCTTTCAAATGAGAATGTTGGATCAATGTAGATACTTTCAATTGATTTAATATGATAGATAGATGTGAAAGTCAATCCTTGCCTCTCTTTCCTGCCTATGTTTATCTTTGCTCTATCTTATGTTAAGCCTTGTGCTTTATGTATTGTGATTCCCCATGCCTTGGTGAGTGGGATTTGTGTCTAACTACCCCAAGTTATAGGTGGGATGGGGATGTCTCTTGGGTTTTCTAGGTCCCATGGTGGACCAATGTAATTTTGGAAGTGAAAAACAACATAGTAAGGCATATCTGGTAGTTTACAATGTGCATTGTACACAATAGTTGTAACAAGACCAAGGGATCCATTGACTAGGCCAACTTGAATCCACAAATTTTTTGTTAGCATCACGTATTCACCAACAAAAAATAGTAGTTCTAGGAGAATTTGGTCATCATCTCCATTATCAGACATATGTGGCTATGCTACTTGAGCAATGCTAATGGCTATGTACAGGTTTAACCATTTGATCGTTTTTTTGTTGTGGAATACAACTAAGTCATTTGTGGAAAAAAAATGTGTACCAACATCAAATTGTTCTCTTTTTGTGGTTGAGAGAATTTTATTTGTTTATTTCATAGGCTCTTCCTAGTCATCGTGGAGAGCCTCACCATTTCTTATATGGAGAAGGATTGCTCGAAACTTTTGTTGGGAAGGGTTGTCTCCTTTTTGGAAGAAAATAGTGTCCAATGTGACCGAGACTATGAAAGTATGCCATAAGGCTACTACTGATGACCATGAAGTATAAATAGGGGTATCCATGATAGGTGGCAATTGGGAAAGATCATCAACAAGGATGATGTAAACATTGTTGAATGGATCCCTCTGGTTATTAGGGAATGCTTGGTGCAATTGACTCTCTATTTTTAGCAGCAACTTCTGGCCTAGAAAACTCATTTCATCTATCAAAATGTATTGAATATATTTAAATTGTTCTTGGAATATTGTCAATGCCTTACCTTGTAAAGGATTCATATCCTTTATCGAAATCTAGAGGGTTGTATGTACTGTGGAGGTGCATATGTTGTATGCAACAATATCTGTGGGGGCCAATGTGAGCAACAAGCTATTGGATCCAGTAGTAGATGGGTTTATTTGTTGTCTAATATAAATTATCAAAAAGGATTTTCCAGTTCTAGTTGTCCCTTGAATGATCATGTAGAGAGAGTCTTTAGGGGAAGGTTGCATACGATGGGACTGGATGATTTGAAGAGCCAATTATTATTTTGGTGAAAGCTAATGGGATGATGTATTTACAAGAAAAAAATGTATTGTAGCTTTCTCATGCCATACCCTAGTTGATGGGATGAACTGCAAAGCAATATTATGAAGCTATTCATGCACATAGTTTGTATTCCATGAATGGTTCATATCAAAGTCCCACCTACCCAACAACTGGAGATGATTTATACTAAATTTAGTAGTTGCACCACGCCGAGAGAAAACTTCACATTCATATTCATCCATAGAATGTCGATGGTTCAAATCATCTGTATCCATTCTATGCTCTTCTTCAATCATGGATGCAATTGGAAGTCTATTAACATGCCAAGGACGATAACCAGCTATTTTTAAAACTTTCCAATTTTGTATGATTTATTTTTTGGAAAGACCTATATATGTCTATATGTTTCAGAAAGGTTTGTATAACATAAGTTTAGTCCAAGAAAATGTCTCAAATATTTATTTATCTTCAATGGGAATAGGCTTGAACAATGGGTAAACAAGGACAATTGCAATGTGGTGTCTTGGTTTCCATTTAGCCTTTTTGCACTGCTCTAAATGTGTATATAAGCGGACTGAGTCAGTTAAGGATACACTAGCTAGCTCTTGAGGCCTTTGAATATACCAATGAATATAATTTTTTGGTAGGTCTTGATCATCATCATATTTATTTATATGGAAGCATTCCTTTTTACCAACATTCAAATGAACATATTGTTGGCTTGAAGTGAGAAAAGGCAATTTCTGTAACATATGACATGTCTCCTGTGCAGAGATGTCACACTACACAAGAATATTCATCATGAATTTTTGATATGAAAGCAGGGCTCTATCATCAACTATATTTGTATTTGCATGTCTTTTCATCATATCAAGATAATTTTCTGATTTCTTCTCAAATTTAGCTGCATATTTAGAAATATAATTTAAGATGATTTTCCTAGAAACAACTCGATGATAGTCAACGTTGGCATGCTAGATTGCAAGCATGGGTGGGCTATGAATATTAAGGTGATCATCATTTTTTACTGGCTTCTAGGATTTGCTAGACTCAACATCATATGTCAATGTAGAGTTAAGTTGTTGTTGCCAAGGTGCTTTATACTGACATTATAATTTCTCTCCTTTTTTCCTTAACCAAGTATATTCAAAGAATTTTGTGTTCCTTTGAATTGTATTTAGAAACTCTTCATAATGTATGATTGGATCACTAGAAATAATATGGCTCGTGGAAAGCAAGCACAAATTTTCTTCAGAACAGTGATACATTTTGAGCAATCTCTGTGCAGGGCAACATGGATTCCAAGCTAAAACATATTTATCAAAAAAGTGTCTTTCCATGGTAACATCATGGTGATTGGACCAATCAAGAGTGTCCATGTTGGGGGATTGTGGAAGCCATAAAAAACCATGCACATGTGTAGAGCCATGATGTTTCCATTCATATCTATACCAATAATCTTTTGCATGCAAAAGCTTTTCAATCACCTCTTCATGAAAAATTGAGAATCTATGATTGAGATATAAAGACATTATATGTGGATTTTGAACAACATTATCTATTAGTGTCTTTGTTGAGGGCTTCATTTCCAATCGACCCACAAAAGAGAAAACATTTTACAGATCAACCCACTTTGTGTTTGCGCAACTTAAATTGAAAAAAAGGGTAGGTATGCCAAGTTTTTCAATCATTGCAAATAGTTGAATGGGTCCCGCATAATGATGCACCAAAACACATCAGCTACTCAACTATCTGGCCATCAGAAGTAGCTTGAAGACATTCACACAATGCAGACAATGACCTAGGGTTTTTTTCTTCCAGATCCTCTCTAACAAGGACAAAAATAGTTTGTTAGTTGTGATGTCTCATTATCAAGTTGTAGAGGAAATACCTAAACCTAACATATTTTCCAAATCTATTGTCAAAATATCTCATTAAATGGAGGGAATATTCATGCAAGTGAATTTGAACATTCCTCGATTGGAGGGGAAGTGTTGCTCTAGTGGGAAAAATGTTGCAAAGGCCATTGTAATTAAACCTTTAGTGTTGTATTCATTAACAGGATAAGAGCTAATTTTAGTACAACAAAAAATATTCTTCTCTTTTTTTCAATTTGTAATACATGTTTGATTGCTTGGATCTCTCCTTTAACATTTGGAAAGGAAGCAATAAATGATGAAAATTTTGAAGAGCCATTTTCATCCTAAGAATCATTTGTTGAGCTACTTGATGGCATTAGGTCTTCATAATTTTTTTTCTCCATTGTATGCAAGAAATTGGAGACATCATCAACAACATCAAGTAACATATCAAGAGCCTCAACATGAGTCTCAACATCATTGTCATATTTTTCATATTGAAATTTATATTTCAATGCATCCATGAAATGATTCTTATTAACATAGGAATCATAATAACCACCTTCAATAGTGGTTCAACATACGATCATGACCTCAAGGTCTTGCAATCGGTGCGACAAAAGTTTTGCTATGCTCAAGATATATTGAGGAAATATTATCGTGTGAAAATTGTATTTAAATTGGCCTCCTGTAGCATGGGACACCTGGAAAACCAAAGCCACCCTACCAATAAACATTTATTCAACCTGTGATAGCTTTTTTAGCAACAATGGTTGTGGCCCTAGGTCCATGTCATTTGCAGAGCTAACGCGGTGGGTGCCTTTTTCAAAATAACAACTTACATGTCATTGTTGACCCCAACATACGAGTGTGCACCCCTATGTAGCTTTCTCTACATATCTAACAAATAGAAAGATTTGAAAGTGCATCTATGCGGTGTCGAAACTGCTTTACCATAGAAATGTAGCAATCATTGAATATTTGTTTCAAGTGTTGTTGTGTTGGTCTAATAGATGGATTGCTCTGAGATTGTATATAAGGGGTGGCATCTACCATTACCAATGGGCATTGCAAGGGAAGATTGACAGTAGGTAGAGCCACAACTATGCATGGTGTAGTTATCCTTTTCTCCATTTATTTTGTACAATGCTTCACACAAATTTCCTCTGTATGTTGACTATAGTATAAATGGTTTCATTGTTGTTTTTTACCCTTTTTAAATTTAGCAAGTGATTGGGCTGTGGAACTTGAATGTACTTGCATAGTCCTGCCACAATAGTGGTTTACAATTTCTGGGAGATCCTGATTTTTGCTGAAATCACATATTTTTAGAAAATAGAATGATTTAATCTTTGAAATGTTCCATTTAAAGGATTCTAATTGAAGAGGGTTTGATCAAACCACCTTATACCAAGCCCCCTTGGATAGAACCCTGCTAGTTTTAAACCATACCTATAACGGAATCTCCTTTCCACCTATCAAAATGCTGATAAAAAAGCACTTGTGATTTAACTTTTGGGGGATCAAACGAATTCATTTAAATTTTATTTTTTTGTAAGTATGTAGTCCTTATTATAAGATTCCAAAAAAGTATAATTTTTTAAAAAATTTAATTTGATTAAATTATATTTATTTTTTATTTCTTGTGAATGTAGGGTTTTCACTGAAAATGAAGCTCTCTATTGTGCACATGTGGAAAAATAGTATATTATAAAAAAAAATATGAAAAATATGAGTGCACTATATATCGAATTCCTTGATACAACAAAAAAAGAAAAATTAAATTTTGATAAATACAAAAAAAGTTACGTTATATACAGTCGTGTTGTCTCAATTATAATTAGTTTGACTTCAAAACTTGATTAAATAAAAAATATTCAATAAAAAAATATCTAACCAAGTGGAAGCACTAGATATCGAAGTTAAAAATCTAAATTTTAAAGAATTAGAATTTTATCCTTCATGGAAAAAAAGTTACGCGTTATACAGTGAGTGTCACTTTTTAAAAATGTTGTTTTCTGAAAAAAAAACTAGTTTTTGAGGGAGATGGAAAAAGAAGTGCAATATGATTCCAAAATTTTTGAAAAAAATATATTCAGAATCTAAAAACAAAATGTCACAAAACTCTAGTTTGTATCATCTTCAAATTCCTCACGGTTTAGCCGCTATAGGTGCCCAAAAGTGAAGATTTAGTTTAAAAAAATCATTTAAGTGTCTAGTTTGGCCAAAAATTGTAAACCACTATTGTGGGATCACCTCTAGGAGTATACATACAAGCTCAACCATATTGTCATATATGAATATACATGTATAACCATAGATATATTTAAATTAGTAATTACACATAAACATGTAACAAAATACATATGTGTATCCATGTGTATATAAATGTATATCTATGGATGATCACAAAATGAATTAAAAAGTTTGAACATAGGGATATATAAAAATGTATACAGAAGGATTTTATAGTTTTTTGTGTTAACCATTTCCACTATTGAACTATTTTATAATCCCATGTTTAAAATAATACAATATTGGATGTATGGAACAGGTCATAAGAAATGTTCGTGGAAACAATGTGTATATAAGGATTTGTGTAGGCATGTATCTACACAAGAACAAATAGATTGCATTAAAACCAAAACCACACAATCCACGACCAGTATCCTTCCAACCATATTTTTTTTCATTGTGGAGGCTCACGGACTTTAGGAAAACCCATGACCAAGAACATTAGGGAACTCCCATGCAAAATTTCATGGAATTCCATCACACATCACACAATAACAAAGTAACGGGAAATTTTCTATCTTCATGTGTGATCTATCATATTCTACTCTTTTGACAATACAACTTAATCAAAGTATACTTTCCCACACTGCAACATTGAATATTGCATTTACTTCAACTGTCGCCATCGCACAATAGTGATAGGATGCATTAACCCTCACACAAGCGAACACTTACCATTTAGATACCGCATATCCATATGTATATACATACACATACATATACATATAAATATACATATACATATACATATACATATACATATACATATACATACACATATACATACACATACACATACATACACATATACATATACATACATATACATATACATACAACAACGACAAGATGAATTAACCCTTGCATGAGCAAACACTCACCATTAAGCTTCCACATATCAAATCCACCAACTACACCACCTCCAACCCATGTAATTATGAAGCTCCATGTTGCCATAAAAAAATTGGGTCAAGTCACCGCCAGTCGGGACATGTACATATACATATACATATACATATGTACCTATACATATACATATACATATACATATAAATATATATACATATACACATACATATGCATACACATACACATACACATATACACATATACATATATATATACATATGTATACGTATAGATGAAAGAGATGCTTTTATATGCTGGAAAATATCAATGTGTACATCCTTACACATCTATATGCTTTTTCAGGTTCACCCATGTGTGTATACACCTTAAAGAAAAGAAAACTGGAAACAATAACAGCAAATTTGCAACAGGTATAACAAAAAGGAAATTTATACTTACGGAATCAGGTTCTTAAGGCCGGTGGTTCATGCCCTTAGAGCCAAACTTCGTAACGAGAACAGTGGTAGCTGTCAACAAATCAATATTAGGGGTCTATGGAGACCCATCCACAAAACCCGATTCCATAGACATAGTTTTGGGGAATTTTTCTAGGGAAAAAATGTTACAATTTGAGTTGACTAATTGATAGCTCTATTTCACAATAAAAATTAAAGATTAATGTATTGCAACATCCCAATGAAAATTGGTAGATAACATAGAAATATCGATCTATAACCATTCCACTTCTAAAACTGATCAAACAACACGAGATACAAGAAAAATAATAGAAATGCACTTTTAATACTGTCAAAACACCAAGGGATACATCAACAAGAATGAAAATGCTAAATGCATATGGATATACCCCTATATATATCTCTTTATCTTTGAGGTTGCTTATATATGTATCCATGCATTTTTTTATTATTTTACTATATTTCTACATATAATTATATGCAGATATTTGTATATGTTTCTAGCTGGTCCTTTCACCATTTCTTAACAAAACAATAGGCTATATAACAATAAGAATAGAAATGATTAAGTACATATATGCATTGAATCTTCCCTTTGTCTCCACATTTAAAAACACACACATATAACCAGATATATATCCATATGTACAAATTTATATATCTATTGATATACACACTGCTATATCTAAATAGATGTGTATACCATACTTTTCCTCACTATGTAACTCCTCTTGAAATTTATGAAGAGAGAAAACATCGAGATTGAATTTTCCATCAATTGTCTAGTTAAGAAGGGTATGAATTCAAACCTTTTGTTTCCTATAGTATATTGTCCAATCTAAAGTAAGGCATTACTATAGGGAACAAAAGGTTTTAATTTGTAGCCTTCTCAGCTAGTCAATTAAGGGAAAATTTAGTATGGATGTTTTTTGTCATCATAAATTTCAAGGGGAGGAGTTGTAATATGCAATTTCTCCTATGTTAATGGGTATAATGCCAAAGATGCACAATATCAAAATTATGTGGGGTCTACATAGCGCACAAAGGGCTAAAGTTATGCAAACCAATAACATGTTTTTAACTTCATAGCTTATTAAATTATATATGCTACTGGGGGACTCTTGGCCACCTTTGAACACAAAAGCGGAATGGGAAATGATTTCTTGTGGTGTTGGGCAATGGTAATCAAGATGGCGACACCTACCCAATGCAAGCTACACTATCTTCAATGTTTTTTGAATGTATTCAGCTTCAATAGGGACATTCACTAACAAGGCACAATCAATTTTATAGATTTCTTATGAACATGTTACACATAATGCACCATTCAATAGTCTGTTATTAACATCTCAATGCTCTATTATTTAATGCTATGGTTGTATTGTAGGAATTTTCTTAGAAGCTAAATAATACTTACATATGCTATTTTTAACTCTTTTCAAATCAAAGTCTACCTAAATACAAACAAAGATAGCATACACAGTTGTTTAGATATGCATGTGCATATATAAATTGCTATTGCATTCTCAAATGAGACACAATGGTCTTGGTTTGTATATATCGATATATATTTCTTCCTATATGTATTTTTTAAAATATGAAACAGGGAATTCAATACATATATATAGACATAAATTCAAGAAACATTGCTTGCCACTAAATATTGTAAACAAACAAAGAAATTGTAAAAGAGCTATAAGACAACAAATCTGATTCACGACTGAGTTGATGAAAATACCAGTGGAAACTTCAAACAAATAGCCTATCAGCTAAAAATATAAAGTTGAACAGATAAAAGAGCTATTAGAATAACACTTATCCACAAAACTATTCTTTTCTCCATGCTTGTACAAATATCTTTTCAACTTTCCAAATCAATTATTTAAACCCAATTGTTTATCACCATACCTATTTTCTCTAGGCCATGACAACATTTATATGATGCAAAATTTTCTAAAAAATGTGTATAACGACACAGACTTAATTGTAAATTTGAGCTACATTGTTTGCCATTAAATATTATAGAGAAATAATTTAATGCAGGAGCATCCAGTGGTGTAAGGGCAATCTTGCATCACCCAAAAATAGTTAAATTTCAAGTTTCTCAGTTTTTAGATGTTTTTATATTTTTGGATACCCTTTTCGTCATAATGAAATTCCCAATTTACAATTTTTTCATTTTGGTTCTTGGGTTGAAAGATATTGCAGTTTTAGTTTCCTAGATTTGCACCTAAAAATCTTCTAAGTGGGATTTGAGGCACTTAGAGCTTCCGGAATGGCTCCGAAACTTGTCAAAATTAGTGTAACAAATTTTGAATGCGTTCTTGACTTTGAGACCTTTCCAACGGTTTGAACGGTTCGCGAATTGAAGTCCTGGATCAAAAGTTATGACCCCGCGAAGTTGGCGCACTTTCTATAAGATACCATTGCAAATGCTCTTTTGAAATTTGAACTTCATGTTGTAAATTTTCAGCGCCAAACCGCCTAAACTCAAATTGAATGTTGTTTTGGCTCCAAAAAAATGAGGAGCTCTATTTATGGGCGGTTTTCTAATTTTTGGGTAACTTTTTGGGGACAAGCTCGCATATTGCGAAAGGGTTATTCTGTAGCTTGCATGTGTTGTAGAACTTGGGGATTTGAGATCCTCTGCATGTAAGAAGTTCCATTTTTTGAATAATAAAATTATTCTCTAGTTTTTGGGTTATTTTCTATGTCTCAGGTTTGCGCCCTCATCATAATTTATGCAACATACCCATGTAAAATGACTTGTAGCGAATAATTCTCATTCTAACACCTTTTATAGAATTTCTCTATTTCTCTTCAATATCTATTAACAAAGAACATAGCTTGAATCATGTATCAATATGTTTCATGATATTCTTTTTTTTTCCTAATTTATTGAAGCTCCCTAAAAAAAACTACCCAGGTCTGTTTATGTAAGGGGTGGAGCTTGCTAATTACATGGGATGGTAATGTATTATATCAATATGTTTCATTATATTCTTTGTTCCTCGTCTATTTCAACTTCCCCACAAAAAATCTTCTCCATGATATTCCTTTTTCCAGTTCCCCATAACAAATTGTTCATTATTGTAGTTTTTATGTTTTATTATCCATATTTCAAACTTCTATTTAAGGTGCATTCTAGAACATCTGTCATTTTCCTATGATTCTTAAGTGTTTTCCTAATAGCTCTTTTCCAATTTCACTTGTTCTCTTATACCAATATGTTTCATGATATTCTTTTTCTCTCAAATTAAAAATATAAAGTTGAACAGATAAAAGAGCTATTAGAATAACACTTAAAAGCCATCAAACTATTTTTCCCTCAACACTTATGCACATATATTTTTATCTTTCCAAAATAATTATTTCAACCTAATTCTTTATCATGATACCTATTTTCTGTAGGCTATGACAACAATTATATGATGCAGCAATCTTTGGAAAATACGTATAGCACCACATGCTTAATTGTAAATTGGAGCTACATTACTTGACATTAAATACTGTAGACAAATCATTTATGCAAAATACCCATGTAAAATGACTTGTAGCAAATAATTGTTATTCTAACACCTCTTATTCAATTTTTCTATTTGTCTTCAATATTTATTAACAAAGAACATAGCTCGAATCTTGTATCAGTATGTTTCATGATATTCTTTTTTTCCTAATTTGCTTGAAGCTCCATGGAACAAACTACCTGGGTTTGTTTATGTAAGGGGTCAAGCTTGCTAATTACGTGGGATGGCAGTGTCTTATATCAATATGTTTCATTCTATTTTTTCTTCCTCATTTGTTTGAACTTCCCCACAACAAACTGTTCTTCATGATATTCTTTTTTTTAATTTCTCCATAGTTTTTTTACAATTTCCCTATTTTGTCTATAATATTTAGGAGGGAATAATGTAGCTCAAATTTTGAATTGACAAGGTCACTGTGATTTTTTTTTCTTGATCTACTTGAAGCTCCATGGAACAAACTGTTGAGGTTTGTTTATGTAAGGGGTCAATCTTGCTAATTGCATGGGATGGTAGTGTCTTATATCAATATATTTCATTATATTATTTCTTCCTCATTGGTTTCAACTTCCCCACAACAAACTGTTCTTTGTGATATTCTTTTTTTAAGTTCCCCATAATTGTCTTACAATTTCCCTATTTGGTCTATAATATTTGGTGGGAAATAATGTAGCTCAAATTTTGAATTGACAAGGAAACTATGATTCTTAAGTGTTTTCCTAATAGCTCTTTTCCAATTTTTCTTTCTGTCTTGTACCAATATATTCTACGATATTCCTTTTTTCTCAACTATTTGAACTTCCCCATAACAAACTATTCTCCATGATATTCTTTTTTCCAATTCCCAATACCAAAATATTCATTATCCTAGTTTTCCTATTCTATTCTCCATATTTTAAAGTTCTATTTAATGTCGGTTTTCTAGCATCTGTCATTTTCTTGTGATTGTTAAGTGTTTTCCTAATAGGTATTTTCCAATTTCCCTTCACCCAAAAATTTTAGATATGGAAATCTATGTATGTGAAATTACTTACAAAGAATATTCAAAGTAAAGAACCCAGTTCAAGTCAAAAGCATGTATAGATTTGAGTTTGCAACATATTCCTGCTTACCTAAAATTCTATCACTATCTAGACAAGGTGTAACAACAAATTCTATCTAACTGTTGGATTCTCAATTCAAAATTTAAGCTACTTGATTCTCCGCGAAATATTATAGACAAAATAGGAAAATTGTAAAAAAACTATTAGAAAAACACTTAAGAATCATATGTAAATCACATATGATTAAAAAACCATAGTAAACATATTCATACAAGACAAGCATTTTGTGTAAGATTTTGATTGTCAATTCAAAAATTGAGCTACATTCTTTGGAACCAAACCAACATTAAATACAACTCGTAAATCCAATGAGTAGCAATAACCTATACAAAATGCCTATAATGCCACACACTCAATCAAAAATTTGAGCTACATTGCTTGGCACTAAATATTCTAGATAGATAGAGAAATTGTAAAAGACCTATCATAGGAAAAATCCTATTCACGGTTGGGATGACGTAAAATCCCATCGGAAACTTCAAAAAAATAAATTGAACAGATAAAAGAGATATTAGAAATAATAACACTTAACACCCACCAAACTAATTTTATCTCCAACATGTTTCTTCTTTCATACTAACCCTTTACATATATATACATATGTAATCAATCCTATGTTAATCTATAATTGGTCCTATGTTAGTTGGTGTAATGACAAAGATGCACAGAGATAAATAAAATAATAAACGAAGGGCGATAAAATTACTAACCCTAACCATTTTTTATTTCCAAAGAAACAATATTTAAGTACAATTGCTCCTATGGTAATGGCTATAAGGCCATATATATATGTAATCACTCCTATTTTAATTTCCAATTGGTCCTATGTTAACGGTTGTAATGACAAAAATGCATAGAGATAACTAAAAAAACAAATGGTGGGCGAAAAAATTACTAACCCTAATCATATTTTTTGACAAAAGAAACAAGATTTAACTATAATTGCTCCTATGGTAACAGGTATAGGGAAAAATATGCACAGAGACAACAAAAAATAATAAACGAGGGACAAAAATTTACTAACCCTAACTATATTTTTTGTCGAAAGAAAGAAGATTTAAGTGAAATTTCTCCATCCATACAAAACCATAACACCAAACACCCATGTAAAATGACATAAAAAATTTGGACAACACTAACATAAACAATAAATAAATCATTTATGAATAATAACCATATAAAATGATTTACAGATTGCGTAGAACAACAGTTTTAAAACCCTCCAATCTCCTATAAAATGGAGCCAAAGCCATCAATTTCTACAATAGTCTCCTATCAAATGAATCAAAAAATTAAAGCTGGCGATTTTTAGAATAGTCTACCATCAAACCAACACTACAATGGATCTTTTGACAATGCAACTTAATCAATATATTTTCTCACACATTTTAGACTTTACTTTCGCACACTACAACACCCATGTAAAATGACTTACATATTTTGGAGAACAACAATTTTAACATAAATAGTCAATAAATCATTTCTGCAAAACACCCATGTAAAATGACTTACAGATTCCAAAGAAAAACTATTTTAGAACCCTCCAATCTATTATGAAACAGACCATGGAGCCGAAGGAAACAATTTTTACAATAGTTTGCTATGAAACCAACACCGTAATGGTTGTTTCAACAATACAGCTTAAACAAAGTATACTTTCCCACACTGCAACACTCAATATTGCATTTACTTCATCTACCCCCATTATACAACAATGATAGAATGAATGAAAATTCCTGTGAGCAAACACTTACGATTCAAATTTCATGTATCAAGGACACCAACTCCACCACAACCAACCCACATAATTACCAAGCTCCACATCACCACAAAAAAACACGGTCAAGTCACCTCTAGCCGAAACATCTCTGATGCTGACAAATCTAATTCATGACTGGGCTGATGAAAATCCTAGCAGAAACTTGAAACAAAATATCCTATCAACTCATAAGAAAGAAAAGGGTATGTGAAGGATCATTATGGAAAAAACAAGGTCTTAAGTGGCAAAAAAACTCTGAAAAATTAGAGTTAGGAAACTTGACGTTAAAATTTGAATAAGTTATCTATATTATTTCAAAAATATGTAATAATAGAATCTATAGCAAATAAAATGTAGTTTTTAAATTACTAGTTTTATTTTTCAAAAAAATAATCTATTTGGTGAAAATTTGAAATTTCAATGCAGTAGTACTTAAATTTCAAGGAAAAAATAAGAAGTAGGTGTTTGTTTGACCACCCTAACAACAATAAAATGATAATATTTTCTTATAATATTTTAGATATAAGTAGAGGACTCATGTCCCAATGTAATGCATATTTTTTTGTAATTATTTTCCAAGTAAATATTAATTATGAATTTTTTATTACAACTTTAAAAAAATATAAAAACTCGTATGTCTGACAACCCTGAACTTGGTCAAAAACTTCATGAAGTTCATTTTTTTTAATCCTATAGTATGTGAAGCATATAATGTGACACATGTTTCAGATTCAAAAAATGCATACCATTTGAAAGGTATAGATGTTTTTCAATCAATCTATTAATCAGGACTTTAGTCGTAATTCAAATAAAAAATGAATAATAATTAATTATTAAATTCAAAGTAAATAATGATATATATTGGTGGAAAGCTGAGGATCTCCTTTAAAAACCCTTTTTGTTTCATCAATTTTGGGTAAAAAAAAAGTCGTTAGCCACATACACTAAACATACCCATCATATCGCCACTTTTTGGCTCATCATGATCCTGCACATACCTAAAACAATTTTACAAACATAAGGTTGTTTAAAAATTTAGAACAAGTTTCATCTAGTGGTTAGTACTTCTCTTTATAGTACTTTAATTATTGTTTTCTAGATTTTAAAAATCAATGCACATTTTATTATTGTGAATAAAAATTAATACGAGTTTTGTTAATTATAGAATTTTAGTATTGTTAATTAGTTCTTTGTATAACCTAACCCTAACTCTACGACACACCCTCACTCTAATTCTATCCCTAACCCTTATCCTAACCCTAACCCTTTCCCTAACAATAAATTATAAACTATTATCCTAATCCTAGACCTATCTATAGCCCTAAGCATGGTCTTAACACTATCAATAACTATTGTAGATGTATAAAGTGAATTGATCAAGTAATGCTAAATTAAACCAAATTAACAAATATTTGATCAATCAAACATATAAATCTCAATGAAATTGTTTGCAACACAAATAAAAATTCAAAACATGAAATATGAAACAAAGATCAAATTGAAAGCTAAATGAAAGCTACTCTAACTACAAACCTTAATCCCATTAAAGGATTATGTCCTCCATGCATGTGGAATGCTACAATCTAGACAAAATCCATGATGTGAAAAGAAAATTGGATAAAACTATGAATTTAGTGGTCTCACAAGCTCTCAAATTAATCAAATTGCACAATTGATTCAAGAGATTAAGTTTACTCAAAGCTTGTGGATCCTCATTATGAAGAAATGGCTCACTATTTGTAGATTTTCAAAATTAGAATCAATGGTTAAGATCTAAAAGGCTAATTGGTGGATGAAATCGAATTAAAGGGTCATGGAGAAATCCAATGATTGATAATCCATTAGGCACGGATCAAAGATCAATTCAAGGACTTTTGGATCCCTTAAAGAACCAACTAATTACTTAATTTTTAGGAAATATGTTGGAGGAATGTTGGAGATATTTCCACTTGGGGGAAAATATTTGAATTTAAAAATAGAATATTCCAAGGGAATATTCACTGTTTAAATAGGAAAAGTTGGAGGATTTGAAAGAAATTATCTAGTTAAACAATTAACTAATATAATTTAATTATGAAAATGGATGAGAGAAATGCGTTAATTAAATAATCATGAATTATTTAATCAAAATATGAAAGATGAAAATTAATCAAATAATTTATATTACTTAATCAAATTAGAATGAAATTAGTGTGTAGATTAGTGAATAAACTAAATAGATTTGATTTATTTAATTAATAGAGGAAAAGGAGAATTTAACTAAATAATTGGCATTATTTAATTAAATGGAAGAATTAGGTGAAATAGTCAATATTGGCATGGTGTGATGGTTTAAAGGTGTCATTGTTGTTCTTGCCACCAAGGTTCAAACCCCTTTAGGGTGGTATTGTTGAGTGGTTGTATTATGATTCATAGCTCTGGTTCAAAAGCATTTACCCCTTGAATAAAAAAATAATAATTAGGTGAAATAAACTAGAAAATGGTGTTATTACATGAAATCAAGTTTGTGATATTATCAGGATGTGTGTGATATTACTGGGATAGTTTAAAAAGTGTCTATATTTTTCCCCTCTTTGAATTAATGCACTTATTGTGTTGTTTCAAAGAACTGATGTTGCAAGAATAAAAATTAAAAATTAACCTAATTTTTCCTTATGCCCCACTAAGACCTAGGAAAATGAATGACTACTATTATCCTGTCCCTTGAGAGCTCAAGCAGAAAAAAATAATTTTTGATTGGGCTCACAACATAGTTGTAGAATTGGTTCCACTACATAGAGGACAAAAAATAAGATCCAAGATATTGATCAAAAAATTAAAATAGCCCACCAAGCTCAAAAAATGAAGACATAAGACCAAAACCTTAGGTTTGCACTACACTATTAGGTCAAAAACGCTAATTTTCATCCATACATAGGGGCTAGGGCTATTTTCCAACTCATTTGCACCCTTTGAGTTTGAGAATTTGAGTGATCTTCAGAGAGACTCTATAGAGCTCCTAACGCAAAGGCAGACCATGTGCTTCCTCTACAAATTTTAGATCAATTTCATGAGTTACAATGCCCAAACAATGCAAGAAAACTGATATGCACCTTGAAAAATTTTCTTGCACACCTTTTTATGTAGGTTAATTTAAGGTAAAAAATTGTTGATAGGCCTTTCACAATTTAATGATACATTTGTTTTGGCTGGTCATGCACTTGCTAAGTCTAGCGGCACACTTGTATAAGAGAGACACATTTGGAGAAATTGTGCTAGGATATAGAATACTCCAACGCACTTGTTAGAACACACATGCATATGCTTAATTTTTAGAGTGACACACTTAAATTTCAGAGCAGCAGACTTGCTTAAACCCTAGACGTATTTGAAAAACTATTGTGAACTTTCCTTTTAGTGACACACTTGTAAATTTGTGATGTAGTTACAAACATGACAGCGTGACACACTTGTTTAAAGTAGTGCACTTACTTTTCTAGGGTTTTAAACTTATATTTGATTTTATTTTTGACAAATTTGATGTTTTCTGCATTACGCATACATACGAGCTTCTATTTTAGGTGTAGGAATAAGTGCAAGCCTAGGCCATAGTATTAGAAGGTTTATATGGATCAATTACGGCCAATTCATCCTACTACAGGGCATTATACCATACAGAGGTTCCATGGCATTGAAAAAAGCCAATTTTTTTACAGAGGAGTTCCTTGAGACCTACGGGATCAAGAGTTGGGCCCTTAGTCAAGGGTCCACCAAGACAAGGCCACCAATAGCCCTCTCAATTGGAATATCAGGAGAGCAAAGGATAGCTATAGAGATATATACACTTTTTTGATGTATAGACTAGTTACTGATGTACTTTCATTCACAACCTCATTTTTTATAGCCTCATGTATATACTTATCGCATACTTGACTTGTATCATGATATTTGATGGTTTCAATATATATGAGATGAATTTTGATGTGATTATGATACGATGCTTCATTCCATGCTTATGATTTTATGCTATGGATCTCCTATGATTCTATGTGGATGCATTGTGTATGGTGTATAATTATGTATGAAAATATATATGATCCATGAATGAGATGCACACATTATGTATTATATGGATATACTTCTTTTTTTTATTTTTTATATAACATGTTATCCATATGGAAGATGTATGTTACGATATGCTGATGATTTATGGATATAGGATGGATGCACTTAATTTTGTTATGTCATGAAACCTAGATGTCAGTAAGAACTAGATATAATTTGGATAGAATAATTAGATGGTTCACTAATTAAAATTTTATTTATGTTGATATTGATTCATAATTCTAACAAATCCATAATTATTCTAAGATTTTATTCGATATGGTGATGAGAGAGATTATATTTCTTCACTTTTAGGAATTTGTCTTAATTCATCATAGCAATCATTATATTTTATATAGAAAATAGACACGATGCACCAAGGTAGGAAAAACTAGAGTAGCATTTTATCTAATGTGATGGATTTTGACTCTACAAATAGATAGGAGTGTCCTTATTCATACCTGCCATACGAAAACCTTGTTTGATCACATGAAAGAATGAGCCATGAAGTAAGGAGACTAATGCATAAAAGGTATGAAGAACCTGATATGTCCTAGCTATTGTTTTACCTAAGACTTTCTTAGAACATGCAAGATAAGTATTCCTAAGGTTGAACTACAAGAATATCCAACAAGCACAACAAACAAAAGTGTTCAATGCCCCATTCCTTTCTCTCTAAATAATTTTGTTATACATCATCGAGACGTCATAAAAATGGGCCAACAAGATAAATCATAGGAAAAGATTAACATTAACAAGAAATTAATTTTATTCATATCTATTGCCAAAGATGTTCATATGTTCATAGCTATTATCTAAAATAAGGCTCATTATCAAAAAGATATATCCTAGGACAATTATTCTATGATGATGTTGTGTTAAACTAAATAAGTAATTGATATAAACTTAATTACAATGTTCTAAGATCAACCTTGACTTCATGAATTTTTTTCCTTAACGTTTACTTTCTAAAATGTTGCACTTGTTGAACTGCTTGCTTCACCAAAGGGTGGTAATGATGATCAATTTATTAGAAATGAATACTGTTATGGGTGAAAGTGAGATGAGATGGGCGGTTTTGATCTTTGTTGAATATTTGAATTTTTTTATTGACATTTTGAAATTCTTTGAGGCTTTTTAGGTTTTCTATTATTTGAATGTTTAAATTTTTTGAGTTATTTGAGGTTGTTTTGAGTTTTCAAGATATTGCAACTATTTAGGGTTTTCAAAAAATTTAAATGTTTTTATGTTTTCCAAGGGTAAAAAAATGACCTAAGAGGGATTGACCTAGTGCCTCAGGGGCTCACTGATGATGGCCTTGTCTACATAAGAACAAAGACAACATAGTTCGACAAGTGTTTTGAATCTTTGACCTTTTAGACTCATTTATGGGTTTTGATTGATTTGGATGTTTTTGATATTTTTGACATGTTATGAATGTGTTTGGATTTTTGAACGTTATAGATGTTTTGATGTTTTTTGGAATTTTGAACTTTACAAATGTTTTGGTGCTTTTGGGATTTTTTTATTTTTAAATATAAATGATACCTAGATCATGATGTCAATGTCATATTATAAGATATAATACATGCATCATGAGCTATTTGAAAATAAGAGTGAAAGAACCCACCCTTAGTGTTTGACAATATTTTATACTTCCTATGAAAATAAGAGTAATGAATAAATAAGCATGTGAAGATTTCAACATAGTCATTATCGCACCATATGACCATTGGGATAATGCTATAGATAGATAATGATACTGCAAAAGGTAAAACGGTAAATTCTATGTCAATATTATTTTGTCATAAGAAAGGTTGAAGTGTACCCTGAACCTTTGTCAAGATCAAGATAGCTTAAAAGACCCAAATAAATATGGATTGCATTGAGGGAGGGAACTCTGGATTTATCTTATAGGGGATGAGATTCTTCCATCTAAAAGGATACACATAGATGCTCAATTCTACTCATGACACATGTTTTCCATGTTTTTATCATAGTACCAACTAAGTGGTTTTCATTAGAGGACAATTTTTATGTTTAGTATAATCATTATTTATTTATTTTTGAATATTTATGCTCATGTTGAACCACTTTGTGGTAGTAATGTAGATGCAACTATCATAACATGCCAACAATATCTTTCTTGAAGAAAACAATTTGCTAAGATACATGCACTTGAATGCAACTTTTGAGAATTCTGATTTTCCTTGTTGATATCAAAATTAACCTTGCCTAAATATGCACATCACTATAGAGTGCTTTCATAATCCTTGTAATAAAAGGTTACTACCAAAACATGGTCAATACGAGAATTGGATATCATGAATGGATTGGATGGTGACATGAATTGAGGGATATGAGATGGATTGCTCAATAGTTTGGAACCTTTGACTCTCTAAACTTGGTAAGATGAAAAATGATGAGTGGAGATGGAATTTTGAGTTGAATTAGGACCAACTGCTTGATATACTTTGTATGTCACTTGAGAAGCTTGCTTTTGTATTTGCTAACATATTTAATGGATACATTTCCCTTTTTGATTTTTCCACCTAGTTTCTTGAATGACTAGTGGATTTTGATAGGGATAATCTTATTTTATATTCTTTGGTATCAATTTGTATTTTATTTGTCTATTTTTATTTACTACTTCTTTTGGCTCGATGAATTTCTCCTTGTTTTGATTAAAAAATTTCTTTCGATGTTGGTCACAATTTTTAAGGGAATGATGTGTGGACAATGATTCGTGACATGGCTATTCATAGCATTGGTAATGGTTTCATCATAAGGATCTGTCATGCCCCTATGTTAGTGTTTACACTAGAAAAAATTTCCCCTAGTATTATGGAGGTATTACTGACACACTTTGATTCTACTAGTGAAAAAAGATTTCCTTGCTACTCAATATAATCTACTACCTTTACTAATTTCAAGATGTCGTGTTTAACAAGGCCTAATCGTTTTCCCTAATAATGTGTCCTTTGATAAATGGATATTGAATATGACTTGTTGTGGACACATGATATTGCCATTGCTTCCCAATGTTGAGTAATGTTAATCATTTGTTTTGTTTTCAAGATACCAGGTTCATGTAAACATATTATTTTTCTTGGATAATGCTGGATAACTTCATACCTAATCTCTTCAACTAGAATTATTGATGTATCATTTGTTGATGTTGATTCAAGATCTATCAATGATTCATAGTCATTGTAAGAATCAAGAATCTCTACCATAGCTTTCTATTGTGTGATAATGTCAAGAGTGAAAAACTCTAGTTTTGGATGAAGAATGTCTATATGTCCATTAGAAGAGAACATCTCAGGTGTAGTATGTAGTATATCCTTGAAATTTTGAATGGATTGGTAGATATTCATCAAGTCATGATAGTAATTTGAAGAAGTGAGCTCCTCATCTTGACTTATGGTAGAGAAGCTATCAGTCATGGATTGGAAAATATTCTATAAATCATGATAATTTTGTGAGGGTATGACCTCTTGATATTGACTTGGTTTAGAGATACTTTCATTATACTGGGGAGCATTGTCTTGATATGACTCTTAGGTAGGTGGTGTAGCATCAGTATAAGATAGTTCATAAGTGTGAGTGGATATAGTAAGGGATATTTATAGCATCCTCAAAACTTCTTGGATATGTCCAATCATTAATTCATATCGATGGATATTACAATTTGAGACATACTTGATGCCATCTTGAAATGAAACATTGTTAGACACTATTGAAGGATTTGGACTTTGATTTAAGGTGTTTTGATGAATGTCTAATTTCTCATGTTGTGATTCATGAATAACATGAATGTGTCCTACCATCTTATAATAGGTATTACACTTTATGAACTTCATGCCATTTTATAAATCTTTTTTTTTCCATGATCAGGCATAAGATTCTTATATATCTCTAAATTTTGATTCCCTAATTTTTTATCAACATCTATTTCTCCTTTCTCAATAAGATATTCGATAAGATGTTTGAGTATAAAACAATTTTTCATTTTGTGACCTTTATATTGGTGAAATTCACAATGATCTTCCTCCCTATACCAAGGATGTTTGACTTGAAGTTCTTGATAATTCTTGAATTTTGGGAGTGTGATAATATTTGACTGAATTAACATTTTCAACACTATTTCCATAAGCTCCCATAAGGGATTAATTTTTTGTCAAGGAGTATTTTTGTTCTTTGGTAGATAACTTTTTTTTCTTGGTGTTTGTCATTGTTGAGTGTTGGTATTGTTGATTTTTTTTGTCACTATTCCATTGTATGGAAGTTGTATACAGTTTACAATTCATCTATTTCAAATTGCTTTGATGTTAAACCATTTCTCAACCCCATTTGTCAACCACTTCAAACTTCTTTAAATGTATCTCATGATCTTCAATGGTATATGAAATCAATAACATTTAGGTTATTTTCCCACATATTGTATCAGACCTTGTAAAATCTATGGGCATATGCATGCATCAATGGATAGTTGGTATCCACATGTGGCATGAGAAAAGAAAGATAGAATTTGAACAAATCGATTGGGGTAATTCATTGGCATTAGAATTTGTATAATAATGTATGTATTGGCATCTATGTTTGAAATCTATGAACTGGAATATGATAATAGCCTCTATATTTGAATCTAGTAATGGCCTCATTATTTCCTATGTATGGAATGGCATCTATGTTGTAGGTCATGTGAACAAATCAATTGGGGTAATTCATTGGCATTAGAATTTGTAGAATAATGTATGTATTGGCATCTATGTTTGACATCTACGAACGTGAATATGATAATAGCCTCTATATTTGAATCTAGTAATGGCCTCATTATTGCCTATGTATGGCATTTATTTTCTAGTGCTGGTGTAGAAATAAAGGAAGTTATAAGTTTTTTACCATCTAATAAAGCATTGCATTCTTAGTAAAATATATTTTTTCAATTTCATTTTGTTTCTGAAGAGTATCTCAAGATTTCTCCTTTAGTCTCTTAGTTTTTTGTGATCCATCATGAGTTTCTTCTGAGCTTATAATTAAATCTTGTATTTTTCTCTAAATTTTTTATTCATCTTGACCATTCCATTATATCCTATATGTTATTGAATTACATTACATCCTTGATTCATTATTTCTTATATCTTGTTATTTTCTTTCATGAAAATTCCTATCGTGTTGTGATCCATAGTTCTCCACCAAGGATTTTCCCTCCTAGTGTTACAAGTTGTTGAGGGCATCACATTTTGGATAGTTGCACATAATACAAAATACCTTAATGTTTGATTTGATAGGATTTATAGATCAATCTAGTACTCTACACTCACATTCTTTCATTTTATTCCCTTGTAATCTCCATAAAGAAGGCCTATCATGAGAAGTTTTATATTCCCTTTGAGTCTTCTTCAATATTGATGGAAAAACATGATCTTTGTCATAACAATTTCATGGTCTATTGTCTTATGTACATAGGGGAGATTAAGAGGATCATTTATTTTGTGGGCTTGTGTCCTTCTTGGTTTAAGTATGGTATCAATTATCAACCCCCAACTATGGTTCCTAGAGGGGATCTTCCCAAGGTCCATTGGGTTGTTTGTATAGTATCTAACTCCACAAATTTTTTTTGAGGTCTTCTTTCACATTGATCATAATTTTAATCTCATGTATATCAAGCATGATTTTGTGAACTGGTATGTTGCTTAGGGTATGGGACAAGGAGAGTTATCAAGAGGCCAAGAAGATGAGGATTCATCAGATAATGAAGCTATTATTAATGTTTCTTTTGGTGGTACTAATTCTGCATTAGTACTATAAACCTTCACTTATAGGAGGTTGGTGAAATTGGAGGATGTTGGAATTTCCATCATCTCTATTTACCTTCTTTCTTTGAGATGATGCTTTGCATGAGAATAATTTTTGGATTATTTTTTTCCTTTTCCTTCTTGTTGCTGACAGATTTGAAGAATACATATATTGTGAACTTTGATTGTTGGAGACAGGTAAGGAATTTGGTGTAGAGCTTAATGGATGGTTATCCAGTGAGGATTGAAGGTTGTAATCCAAATTATACCCTTCTAAGGGTCATCAGATACCCTGATGAAGCCATGTGTTTAGAGAGCTCAATATAGATTGTTATCAAATAATTCAAGGAATCTGTGATTCGAGATTTCATGGGAGGGAGAACTCAGGAATTTGGCTAGGGGCTACACCTTTACGAGGGTCAAGAGATAGATTGATGGAGCTCTTCCTAATCCAATATTTATTTCTTCAAGGAAAATATTCACAAAGATGTATACATATTTTGTAATCAACAAATTTCATTTTTTAAACCTTAAGGGGGTCCTTTACCGAAGTGAATAAGATATTTTAAGGGATACATTTGTAGGAACAATGTAATAAGGGGGTGAATGTTTGTAATATTATATTGTATGGAAGTTATATGCATTTTTCAATTCAACTGTTTCAAACTGCTTCAATGTAAATAATTTCTCAACCCCATTTCTTGACCACTTCAACCTTCTTTAAATGTATCGCATGATATTCAATGGTATATGAAATCAATAAGATTTGGGTTATTTTACCACAATTTTATTGTTCATTTTGTTTTGTGTTCTATTGATTATTTTTTTGTATGGTTTATGAGTTCAATGGTTCTTTAATAATAGCCTTTGCATCTACAACATTGTCATTAGTAACTATCTTGTTTTTATCCAAAAATTTGGGTTTTTGATTAAAACTAGATAGTTGGTTTTGAGTTTGTGTAGGACCCCTAGCAATTAGGGCTCATTCAATGTTGAGACCTTTTGATATGAGCTCCTCAAATTTTTTGACACATTGCATTCTTTATTTAAAGGATAAATCATTTTCCATATTTCCTACAATAATTTCAACTAGTTGTTTCCTAGGAACATTTCATTTAATTCTATTTGCTTTGTGTCTCCATCCTTGTAGGAATAATCCAAATATTTCACCCATTTTTTGTTAAAGGGTATAGAGTTTCAGCAAGGTTATGTTTGTGTCAATGTTATATGAGAAATGTGCAACATATTGGTCTATGATCTCTTGGAATATACTAATTCCTTGAGGTAAATATGAAAACCATTACATTGCTATTTCACCCAAGCTTCTTTGGAATAGTATTAGAAGATGTGAATCATTATATGAGACTTCCATGTAAGCAATATAAAAGTCCCTTATATTTGTCAATTTTTGAGATTTGAAAGCTTGGAGGGAAATGTATCATCAGGATGCTTCTATCAAATGGATAGGGGCATATGTCTTGAACTGCATATGATTTATTTACCTTTACTATTTTAATATCATGTATTTTTTTTGTCAACATTGTAATTGAGAGGAAGTATCCATGTTTTTGTTAACCAATGGTGGAGGATATGTATGTGTAGGGACCTAAATTTGGACACTTACATTTGTCCAAATTTATCCCTTTTCGTCTAAATATCCTCTTACTTGCTCTAATTAAGTAATATTACTATTATGTAATTAATACCCCTAAAGGCCTATAAATCCCTAAGGTATCTAGTTAAATAATTAACCTTACCCTTTATCCCCCTTTTCCTCGAAGAATTAAATAAATAAGATATTTATTTAATTACTCACATGTCACATCCTCCATAATCCTATGCTAATATAGATTAGCTTAATTTATATATGATTAAGATGTGCACACCCTTAATCAGGATTAATGTCGCATCCTTCATACTTTTCCACTTGCCTCTAATCTTTCATTAATCTTTTGGGTCACCTATTTGGACAACCTTAATCTAATCACATGTCACTTCTGGTATGTCCTCGATGTCAATCTTTCATAAGTGGTTTCTTTATTAATCCATGACCTCTTCCCCATGTGAATTAAAAGTTCACATTTATTCATTCAATGCATTGCTCTTCTCCATGTAAGTTGTTGGGAAATTCTAAATTCCCTCATAGGTCACATCAGTCACATGGGACAAGGACCTCCTTTATGAGGACCTTGTCTTATCCCCAAGGTACTCCCCAATCATGTGAATTTTAAATTCACATTTATTCCCCCAATAACTTCTCTCATCCCCATGATGATAAGAGAGGACTTTCTAAAATTTCTCACTTCTCACTATCATCCTCATATAGGGACAAGAACTTCCATTTTGAGGAAATCTCCCATAATCCCAAGGTACTTGCAAGTACCTCCACCTCACATGTCCTCTTTCCACATCACATGTCCTTGCGACACCTCTTCCACATGGCAAGATGTGAGGGCTTGTGAGTCCTCAACTCCTCCATCTTGTCAATGTTGGCTAAATCCTAGCCATTGATTCCCCTAGAGATTCTTCCCTTAAAATGGAATATTTTGTCGCACTTTCATTCATAACTCATATTTCATTCAAGCATTCAACTTCAAAGAATTTTGCATTCAACATCCAAACTTGCATTTTGAAGCTTGCATTGCCTCCATTTGCATTCATCTATCAAAACATCCACATCTTTCATTGCATTCATTATCTCATCTAAATCACATTGCATGGCATTTTAGTCTATTTTCCATTAAGGAGCACACATTTAAGCTACATCGAAAGGCCAACCAAAAGGATCACTTGGACAAGGTATAATCTGTTGTTTATCTTTATTTTGTTCAAGTCAAATTGGGCTAACCTTGATGTGGTGTTGTGTTATTTATCCTTTGCATTTATTTCTTTTTTCATATTTTAGGTTTAGTAAATAACACTACATTACATTTCTGGCATGCCCGGTGGAACCTAAAAAATGGGTCTTTTGCTTTCAAGTTCTGTATTGTTTGATTTTTTCTAGGTTCAGGTTACATAGAGGTGACTCTGCAATAGACAGGGGTGACCTTTCTCTCAACAAGGGCAACCCTACCCCAAAATAGGCAACCTTGACCAAAGACAGGTGACCCTGACCCAAACAGAGGCAATTCTGCCCTTGTAGAATCACCCATCTATGAAGCATTTGAAAATTTGTTTCCTGTTTCCTGAATAGGGGTGATCCTTCCTTCAACTGGGGTGACCCTACCCTATAAAAAGTGACATTTCCCTCAACAAGGGAAACCCCACCCTAACAAAGGTTATTCTACCCCTGACATAGACAACTTTGAGGTAAAAACAATGAATTAAAGTTCATTTTCAGAGATCGTTTCTTGTTGTTTCTGTTAGTACTGACCCCCTTTTCTATTTTTTTGGTGAATGTGTCTGTTTTTACTAATTTTTGTGCATCTATTTCACGTTTGTCAAAGAATGGAGGTTAAACTTCTAACATATTTTCTACGGGATGAATGGGCCAAGTTTCCTAGTTATTTTTTATTTCTTGTCTTTTGCATACTAGTTAGGCACATAGATATAATTAGGAGTCAACATACATGTGTAGTTCTTGTTAAGTGGGTTATTTATGTATCCAATCCCCTTGCACCATTTGGCGATACTAGGTGAAGATAAATCATAGCTCACTTATTCCTTTGTGTTACCTAGGAGGCACTAGGTCATTAAAGCTTTCCCCTTGCACTTTGTGCGAGCCTGGGGAGTAGCCAAAAATGTCTAGTGTTTTCTTTTAGCAGGACCTACTTGGGGATTTCATCACCCCAAGGGATGATCCCAACCACGTGTACTAGTACGGTATATAAAGGGGGGAGAGCCAAAGTTGTACCCCAATCTAGTCACTTTGTATCTGGCAAAGCATAGAACCTAGGGTGATACCTAGATAAGACATGAAGAGTTGCTCCAAGCTTCCAGTACCTTGTTGGGGATTCTGACTCATGCCTATGACGGGCTATTGTTCATGGTTTTGCCTCACATATTGTGTGTATATCAAAGATTCCCTAGATTTCTTTGTTCATCCTAGTTAGAGGGTTGTGTTGGCCATACCCTCTTAATAATCTTAGGATTGTGCTTCTTGACCTATCTTTTTTGTGCAAAACTAGAGCATGTCTTATTATTCGAGTCATCCTTTTCCTTTCAATTGGTTTTTGCTATGTGTTTAGTACTTTTTCATGGTCATTTTACCCAAGTTAAGTCCAGGTTTGCTGACAGGGGTGACCTTTGCCTCAATAGGGGTGACCTTTCCTTTTGTCTCAAACATTTCATAGTTAGTTCCTATTAGAATCACCCATCCTTCATTGAATAGACAACCATGCCCTCAACAGGGGTGATTCTGCCCCTAAGATAGGTGACCCTAACCTCTAGAGGGGCGATTCTTCCCTTTTTCTGAGTTATTTTTTGATTCAAGCAACCTAGCACATTCACCTGTTTCAGCAAAAAGTGGCAACCTTGCCCTTAACTTGGGTGATCTTGCCCTTGGCTTGGGAGACCTTTCCCTTGAATTGGGTGACCCTTCCCTTAACTAGGGTGACCTTTCCCTTGAGTTGGGTGACCTTGCTCCATTTCACCATTCTGAGCATCTATTTTCCCATTTTGAGCATTTTTTTCCTGTTCTAAGCATCTATTTCCCCATTCCAAGAATCTATTTTCCTGTTCTAAGCATCTATTTCCCTGTTCTAAGCATTTGTTTCCCCATTCTAAGTGTTCATTTCCCTGTTCTGATAGTCTGTTTGCCTGTTCTAAAGGTTTTTTGTTGTTTCTAATAATCCATTTGCCCCTTTTCTAATTTATACAAGTCTAAAAGCTAAGTTGGGTGGCCTTTCCCTTGACTTGGGTGACCCTGCCCTTGACTTGGGTGACCCTTCCCTTGACTTGGGCGACCTTTCCCTTGACTTGTATGAACCTACCCTTGACTTGGGTGACCTTACCCTTAACTTAGGTGACCTGACTCTTGACTTGGGTGACCTTTCCCTTGACTTGGGCAACCCTGCACTTGACATGGGCGACCTTGCCCTTGACTTGGGTGACCTTGCCACCCAGATAGGTGAATTTTCCCAAAAGAAAACCTTCATCTGTCTTCTCATCATCATCATTTCTATTCATCAACACCTTCTAAAAGTCATTGTTCCATTTACCAAGTCACATGGTTGCATCTTAAAACATCATTATTGTCCACATCCATCATTGTTCATCAATCCCAATCACCTAGACTTCGTTTTAGGGGTTTTGATTTTTATGCAAAAACTTATGGTGGTTATCGGGTGTCTATTTGAGCTAAAATTTTATGGGTGGTTGTGTTATGAGGTGGCATGTGAAATCCCAATAGACCCTTAGTCAGTTGGCCCCTATTTTGTCACATATTTGGGGCTTGAAACTTTCATCTTGACCCTCAAAATCGTAATTTAGTTTTTTTTTTTCAATTTTTGAAAAATATTTTTCATTAATAACTCGAAATGCATGTCTCAGATTTAGGATGTTATTCAAAAATTCATCCTACCTTATTTTTAGGAAGTTTTTGGGAAAAAATTGGACTATCAAAAATATGCCTGTGTAGTTATCTAAAATGGCAAAATTTGATAATTTTTGAAAACTGTCAAATTTGGAAAAATCTAATTGTCAGCACCTTGCGTCATCTGATTAAACCCCTAGACTTGGTTTAAAATAAATCCCATCAAATCCTCCAATCATCCTAGTCTGAGCTTCAAACCAATCCTAATCTGAGCTTTAATCCAATCCCAAACTAAGCTTTATTCCATCCACATTCAAGATCTTCTCATATCGAAACAAATCTTAAGATCTCCTTCTTCTAGCTTCTTCCAATCCTATTTATATTTTCATCACCTTTTCTTTCCTTTTAATCATCCATTCCCATCTTTTCAATATGTATCCATCTAATCTAATAGCATGAATCCTTATTCTTCACCAATGCAACAAAAAATAGTGGTTAAGGGGAATCCTAATTACGTTGATGATGATAACAAGAGCCTTATTGATCAAGAGGTATATGATATAGATCCCCTTGATTCTATCATTTCTAGTAAGATTTCCTTGAATTCCATCCAGAATCCTATCACCCCTCTGATCTATCCAATCACATCTTCACCCACAGATACTAGTAATCCTTATGCTACCTTTGACAATAGATATCCATTATCTTCCCCACCTGTATCTTCATCAGATCCTTCATGTAGATCTTTCTCTTATCCAACACCCACATCCTCTTATCCCAATCTACCATCCCAATACTCCTATTACAATCCCCCATCCATGTCCCCCTATCCTAATCCTCCTTACCAGTCTTCCCATCCTAATCCTACAATCAAACCTTCTTATCTTAATCCTACATCCCCATCAACCTATCCTAATCCAACATCCACATCTTCCTATCCTAATACACCATCTACATCAACCTATCCTTATTAGACATCCCAATCCTTTTTTCCTAATCAATTATCCCAATACCTCTACTACAATCCACCACCTACATCTTCTTATCCTAATCCACCACCTACATCCTCTTGTCCCAATCCACCATCCATGTCTTCCTATCCTAATCCACCATCCCAATCTTCCCAACCAAATCCTTCTTCCCAATACCTAGGTTACTACAATCCACCAGCTGCATCCTCTTGTTCTAATCCACCATCAATATCCTCCTATGCCACTCCATCTTCCACTCCACCATGTCCTAAACCTCCATCTACTCCTAGTCCTACATCCAATCCCACTTCCCCATATAATCCTACTCCACCAATACAAGATCCTAATCCTCCACCAATTCCTAATCCTTTATCTATTCCCATCACCCCAACTAAGCCTAGAATATGCACGATTCTCACTCCAAAAGTTCTCCAAGGAATTATGACAAAGAATACATCCCAAACTCCACATCTTGAAGTAGTGGAACCATATTTCCCCACTCCCCCATGTACGATCACTAGTGATGAGACCCTTCTCCATATAACACCTATCATTATTGTTCCCACCCCTAACACCACCCAAACCACTGAAATCATCAAACCCACTAAATCCATTGAACCCCCATCTCCTACTCTGAGATTTTTTGAGCCCATCAAAGATAACCAAACCCAATCACCATCTACTCCTAGATACACCCAATCCATCACAAAGACCCAAATCCAATCCACTCCTCCTACTCCTAGATCCACCCAATCCATCGAAGATAGGAAAATCCAATCCACTACTCCCACTCCTCATATCACCAAAATCTATTCCCATGAATTTCATGAATCCTCCATCCTTCCATCTACACCACTTGAGGAGTCCCTCTAACACTCCATCATCATGGCACTCATAGAAGATGATTCATGCCAAGAGATTGATCTAGAGCATACCAACATATCCTCTTCTCCTGATTGAGATCCTGCCATCCTAGCTAGTCCACTGCAAGATCACAATCCCCCATCCAATCCATCCCATGATCCCCTTGACACTCAAGATCCGATCACTCCATCACATGAGCCCTTATCACCCATTTCCATAACTCTGGATCCTATCATATCACCTAATCCCTCTCTTGGTCCCTTAGCACTCACTCCTCCTGATCAAGATGTTGTTATCCCATCATCTCCATCCCATGATCCTCTCTTTGTCTAACCCCTCTATCCCCACACCATCTTTACGTCCCCTTGGTACTCTTACATTTGTCCATGGTGGTTTTCTTACAAAAGAGGAACCAAGCATATACGCCACCCATATTCCTCCATCTAATAATGGACTTGCATCATCTTTCCAAAATAACAAGCATCCTACTATAGATCGAATGTTGAAAAGCATGAACTATCAAGGAAAAGGTTCAATCCATCATAAGAAAGGTATTTTAGATCCCATCAATGTTAAAGAAAATCCACGTACACAAGGTCTTGGATATATCTCTCAAAACTTGTGCTCCAAAAATGTTGGTACAACCTCTATACATCTTCAAGGAGCCTCTTCCAAAAGCATAATAGGCTCTTCCTGTCATTCCATAAAACCATTTTTTGCCATTCCCCCTCCATTGTATCACCTCAAAACAACCCTTCATATTCCTCCATCTTCTGAATCCATTTTAGGTGCTTATGTCCCTCCACCCACCATCTTCCATCCTTCATCTACTCCATCTATTTTAGGTCCTTATGTCCCTCCATCCACCACCACATATCCTGTAGCTACTAAGTCCATTTTGGGCCCTTATATCCCAAAATCACCTCCTCCATCTCATCCTATTTATCCTTCTATTCATCCACCACCTATCCATATCACCCAACATAAACATCCCACTCTCATATTGCCTAATGAGGATCAAAAAAGGCACATACCTACACATCCTCTATCCACATATCATCCTCAAAATCTAACCTCCATCACTCCAAATCATCCATCTCCTCACACCCATCCCATTGCTATTAAAAGAACTTTGGATACCAAAGTAAAAATGCATAAATCTAAACATCCACATAAATATAAAGCTCCTCATGTCCCCTTAAAAAGGAATGTTGAATAAAGAAAAAATAAAATCTAAAATCCAAATCAAACCCATAGACCACAAAGGCCCACCAAAGAAAAGATTAAAACCATGTGGATCCCAAAGAAAAAAAATGCAATGCCTTCAAATGAAAACTCTGTAACAACATCCAAAGTTGATAATCCAAAAGCTAATCATACACACCCTTCATCTCCTAAATCTATTTTTGGTCCTTATGTCCCAAAATTAACTATCCCATCTCCTTCATTATCTCCACATTCTCCATTTGTTAATCCTCCTATCCTTTCATATCCACCACCATATGTGCCAATGTTGTTCCTGAAAATATCTCCCCATTACATGCCTACCTCATCATTCCATCCATACACTTTCTAGTATTAGATCCATTATCCCACATATCTCCCACATCAAACCTCTTTAATCTATTCTCTTGCATAATTTGTTTATCCTAATAAGGTTGTACCAACACCCAATAGTCACTTCACACATGGGCTCTTAATACCTCGTATGGAATTTGATGCTTGATTCCTTCATCAATATCCTTATCACATATGTTATAAATCCACTTATCCAATCCCTATCCTTATCCATATCCATCCACGTTCCATCCAAAAACCCAAAAAATCCAAAAAAGTCAAAAAATCCAAAAAATCCAAAAAGTCAAAAAATCCTAAAAATCCAAAAAAATAAAAAAAGAAAAAAAATAAAGAGAAAAAATTGTCCAATGGTGAAAATCTGGCAAACAAGTGCCTTGGATAAGTACCATGATGAAAACCTAGCAAACATGTGTCATGCACAACTCCCCCATCTAGCTTACTTCTACACTTGGGGGCAACTACATCTCCTTCACCCATCTCCTCCATCCCACCTATTTTACACATCTTTCCTATCATATCCCATTTATCTCAATCCCCCCATCCTCATGGTGATTTTGATATAGATAGGGGAAAACATATATACATGCTTTGGAAACCTCTTGACATACATTCCCCTCACCTATACACTATCTTAATCCTTATCCACATCCATCTATCTTCCTTGTCCACCTATCATGCTACCATCAATCTCCCTTCCTTATCCATGCATCCTATCCATATCCATCTCACTCCCTTATTTTCCCATCCTTCTATCTTCCATCCCTCTTGCCCCATCATTCATGACATATCTAGAGTGGGGGAGTCTACTTCCTTTGTGGCATAAGTCCTTGGAGACATCATCCATCATGGAAATCCATTCCATCTCACCGTCCTAATCTTCCTACCCATCATAACATCCCATTTCATCTATCCATCTAGTAACCTTTTCCTCATCCAAATCATTATCCCTCTATCCATCCATCATGGAAATCCCTTCCATCTCCCCATCCTTATCTTCCTATCCATCCAAACAATACCTTTCATCTCCCCATCCTTATCCTTCTATCAATCCATCATAGAAAATCCCTTCCATCTTCCAAATCCTTACCTTTCCATCTATCCATCTAGTAATCTTTTCCCCATCCAAATCTCTATCCCTTTATGCATCCATTCTAGCATCTTTCCATCTCCTTATCTTTATCTATCCATCTCTTCATCTTTATCCTCATTCCATCTCATAATCCCTTGTCATTGGTCTTTGGCTATAGGCTCCCCCTCATGCAACCCAATGCCATCTCTCTCATCGTCATCACTCCCACTTCTTTCACACATCTTCCTAATCTCTTCACACTTTTCATCACTTCTATATCCATCATATCATCATATCAATTCACCTTTTGATAATTGAGATAACTATCCTATCCCTAAGATTCGTGCAATCACCATCATCCTATCTAATTCACCAGGACTATCTTGTATCATCATATCGATTCCATCTATTTATCTGCTTATCATGGTCATCTCATCATCCTTTATCCATCATTTGTCTTTGGTCTTTTGTCAAACTACGTTGCCCCTCCACTTTCACATAGGCAAGGTCAATCATTTGATCCACCCCAAGGGCTTTTGTCTGTTTAGTCTTTGTCCTCCATCCTTGTCTTCATTGTCCCCTTTTCCATTTTATCCTTGGTCTTTACTTGAACTATGAGGGCTCTACGCTTTCACTTAGGCAAGGCTAATCTCTGATCAGTCCCGAAGCCCCTAGGTCATTAGATTATGTTGGTCTTGTGTCATGTCATCAAGTATGTCCTTATCTAGTTGGTTCTTCACAAATGAAATCCACTCATATCAAGATATTCAATCAATTTTGGAATCTCTTTGCATCATAATCGATCTTTTAGTTTATTATCCATCTTTGGTCTGAATAGGATGCATCCTTCCTAACATACCTCATCAACCCCATCCATCCTATTGATCATATGGCAAGGGATATTTTGAAATTGATTGCGATATTTTGATACTTTTGGATTTTATTTATCATTTGAGCTCCCTATTACAACTTGTCAACATCACCATGATCTATCATATCATGGTGTATTTTGAATGGTAAACATAGGGCCATATCTTGATCTCCTTTCTTTGTTACTATCTTCTTGGTTGTCCCACGTAGTCCCCATAAAGATCCCTGAGGTCTTATGTTACACTACGACATCCTTTTGTACTTGTGGTTATCCCAATGCCTGGGCTAACTTTGGGGTGTTGGAATAGCCTTCTTGTTTGTTGTGGTTGTTTTATGCATTAGACACTAATTCGCCTTGTTTAACATACCCTGACACCTAGTGTCTTATGCTATAGCAAAAATTAGTGCTCCAAAAATGTCAAATTGCATTAGGATTGCATTTCATAATCAATTCCATTGCATTACATCCATACCTGACCTATGACGCATGATTTTGGTTCTGAAAACATTCACCTTTCACTACTGAATTTGACACCATTTTTCGATGAACGTTCATCAGTCGTTAGACAAATCTTTGTCGAAAAAGCGACGAAATGACGAAAAAATTTGTATCGCTATTTTTTCCTCGCACTCTCGGTGATGAATTAAATGTTGAAATAATGGCGCAGATTCATTGGTCGTCAGCATCATAAAATGACTCGGATGTTCATCAGAATATCGATGAAAACTTCGAGTATCCACTGACGAATTACAACCAAAATGCAATTGCAATGGCTCTTCCGAAGTGTCGAAAGAACACCATATGTTCATCGCCATTTCGACGAAATGGGAAATTATTTACGAGAAAGCCTTCATCATAGGTAAGCAACTTTGTCAGACCTTTTATGTGATTCGTTAGTGGCATTTGTCAAAATTGTGATGAAACGGGTAAGGAGTTACGATGAAGCCTTTGTTGCAGCTAAGAAACTTTATCAAACCTTTTATGTTATTCGTTGGTGGACTTTGTCAAAATTGTGATGAAAGGGACAAGGAGTTATGACGAAGCCTTCGTTGCAGCTATAGCAACTTCATCAGACCTTTTCAGTGATTCATTGGTTGTGTTCATCAAAATTTTGATGAAACAATGCAAATTTTTTTTAAAAAATATTCGTTGAAATGTACCATCGGTGAGAGATCAATCAAGTCACATCCCTTCATATTAAAATCTCTAGAAATTATTTTATTTGGTCATTTTCCATATTTATTAGACACCCGTTGAGACATCATGTAGTTTTTCCAACTGCTTGAGTATCTTCGACTGTCAATATTACATATCGCTTTGGTGTCACATAGTCTCATCAATGTTTTGAGTCTCACCGATAGCTAATAGATCATATGTCGCTATGGTATCATGCAATCATACCGATGTTTTGAGTTTCCTAAGAATTATTCCTTCAGTATTAAGTGTATCGCTACAATTCTCACCAATGATAACTTATTACTGTGACTTTAGGGGTAACCGGGACTTTCCTTCTACTACTTGTATCTTGCTGAGAACCTTCCTTCGACAATTCTGATCACCGAAACAAAATGTTTCTCCTACCAGTAAGGCTATATTCAGTTTGACTTCCATATCTCTCTTCGATGATGCCAATCTCATTGATGAATCTTGTTATCGGCAAGACAAAGAATATCACCAAGTCTTATTACTAATACAATTCCGCTATAGCGAGATGATGGGTCGAAAAGACTTCCTCAAACTCACCCTGATGGTACTATATTACTGACGGGACCCACTTTTCTAGGAAACTTATTGAGAATATTGCATATTCCTTTTTGATGCTCTAGAATTGCACTATGATTGGTAAGACAAAAATAAGCTTGTTATGACTTACACTGATGACTTAGGTCTTGTCGACAATCATTTTGTGCTTCATCGGTATAACACACATGTGCTTGTTATGACTTATATCGATGAAGATTTTCTTGCCAATAGGATCCTTTGGTCACTGAGACAATGAACTGTGTCCTGCCAATATGTGTCTTCAGATGAAATCATATTAGTATGACATTCCTGAACTCTTTCCAATAGACTGCAAAAAATATATGTTAATATAGAACGCTTTATGGATTGAGGAGACCCTCACCATCTCTTGTCGATATGAATTATACATTGAAATACTCAAGGTTAGATGAATTCTATGGGATCACATGAAAGAATATAGGAAAAAAATTTATGAAGAGAGGATTCTTGTGCTTATGGTATGGGAATTTTTGGGAACTAATGAGTATGTGCAGCCATGAAATTTTCAAAATTTTACAATTCTAACAATGGCTTTGTCTGGGGATGAATGATTGTGAGATCATTGCAAGGATCCAGACTTCTGGGTGAGCATACCAAAATCAAGGTGATGGACCAGTGAGCAAGATGGAATGAATGGAAATGGAGATGAACATGACCCTATACTACTGTACATGGAAAGATTTATTTTAAAAGAAGGAATATCAGGATCGTCCATGTACTAGCAATTCATGTTCCTTTTATTTCCTAAACTATTGTGCATGAAATAGAAATTTTTGAGAGGATTGTCAAGAGTCATCCATGCACTAGAAACCCTTAATCCTCTGTATTCCTTTGGAAAAAAAATCATATTTAATTTCGGCAAATGATGGTTCAAGGCCACCCAAAAGAAAGGCCCATACTTTCCTTTGTCAAACACCCAATTTTTATTTGAATTCATCAAATTCTTCTTGAAGACATTCATGCAATCTTCCCTATCACTGTTATTGAAATTTTTTAGAGAATCATCGTGCTCAACTTGGCCCAAATTCCCTTCACCATTTTGTAGTTCATATTCTCCATCTTCTTGTGTATAGTCTACTTATATTCAAATTTGAATTTCAGACCAATTGTCATTGCACATTCCATTTCACTTGCACAAAGTATTCTATAAGAAATATATTGATAATGCCAAATGATTTATGGTTTTGTACAACTCTACCTATCATCATAGTTTTGTTGTTCCCCCTGAGAGAATCCTACAAAGACAAGTTTACAATACCAATTCAAATAATATGAAAAAGACTTACTTCCATACAAATTAAATGATTATTCTCACAATGGAAATTGTCTAATTACAACAACAATTCCATGAAAGCTTATCCATGCTTCATAAGAAATGACTAATCATACATACAGACTGCAAGATGCATAGAAAAAGCATTGCACTTGAGAACAACCAAGGGCTAAGAAGGGAAGGAGTTAAGAAATGTTTGGATTGAAGAGAAAATGTGTAGCGAAAATGTTGAACAGTGTTAAGAGAATAGAGCTTGTAGAACATATTCTTGACCTAATCAAGCTCTTGAACAACTTAAACAAAATTAAAATACTAACACATACATGAGACATGTAATGAAATTCCAATATTTGCTAATTTATTTTTTTATTGAAAATATTTTAAAGTCCATTACATATCATGAAAATGCCTATTTGACATGAGGATCAGTACAACATCAACGCATTTCCATAATAGGAAATGTACCGTATCAGTACTTTACACAGCAAGAAAGAAACCAAAAAGCACCAATTATTTTCAAAACCAAAATAGATAATACAAATTGTTGTTAACAGCACCACAGGTTGCTACTATTCAAATCAGTGTAAACAATACATAGTGTTGATTACATTCTCCTCATTGTTGACTTCTTCAATATCAAGGTTCACCATTGTTTCTCCTTGGGGGTCCAACTGCTGGGGGCCACACTGTCTTTCTGGGCTTGTAGCTTCATCAATTGCTCTTTGGAGATCATCAAATGTCTACTAGAATAGCACGGTCTCTTCCAAGCTCAACCTACAAGCGGGTCCACTTCTCAGATCCTCTCTAGTATTGTTAGAAACAACTTCAGTTATTGATTTCAAGAAATTCTCCATTGAGATCTCCACAGGTTTTGAAACCTGTAGAGCAACATAGTAGAAAGTGAGTCTCTTGCAAGACTCAGTAAGTGCCCTCTTGATACCCTTAAATTTATCATCATTTCTCACCTTCCACAAATGCCACATGATCTAATTGGATAAGAAATACCAAAATATCTTACAATCAAACTTAAGCTTGAAATTACAAAATATAATATCATGCCAATTAATTTTACCATTTCTATTCCAGACCTTCAGCTTATGGCAGAATAAGTACCAAAATTATTGAGCATAAAAATATTCAAAAAGAATATGTTTGATAGTTTCTGGAGTCCTACAAATACTGTAGATTTCAACACTTTCATGGTTAGATTTATGGGGATCTATCTTTTTCATTAATGCAGAGGTAGGTAAAGGAGAAATAATTATAATTTTAACAATATTCATTATCCAGTAAATTATGTTCATATTTTTTGTTCAATGGACCACAATTTTATCATTATACTGCCCATGTGATACCATAATTTAATCTAGGGTTCAACTATCTCAGATCTAAAAAAGCACATTCAATTAACCATTTAAAGTACTATAAAATAAGGGAGTACTTTTACTTGAGAAAGATTGGGTACACTTGTAGGATTAAAGTTCTCACAATCATCAGGATTTATTAGCACACAGACACAACCTGGAACATATGAAGTAATGGATGACTACAATTTAGTGAAAAGGTCCTTAATATGTGAATGGTTTGCAAATTGATTGGTAGAAAATAAGGTTACAAACATATTTGCATGAAAAATTATGAGGAAAATTTACTATAATCATCAAAATAAATGAAAAGTGAAAAGGAAAGAGCCGAGTTATGTCTCTAGAGCCTAAAAAAAACACATGCAAGAAACATAAAAAAAAGAACAAACAAAATTTTGGATGAATACAAAATGGTGCCTTCAGCAAGTGATTCATATGATGTCACACTAACACATGACATTAAGAAGATTTTAGTCTTCCTATGTGAAATTAACTACTTATAGAATAAACACAATAACCAATATTATATACCTCCATGTCTAGCTGAGGGTAGGTATAAGAGAAAAGAATTTCTTCAATGCAATGCCAAAAAATATCAATGTGTGTGTAGGTTTGTATTACTCAAAATATCATTTCACTTCCTAAGGAAAAATACCAAAGTGATGTTTTAAATTCCAATATTCACATAGGCTCCCTTATTGCTTCACATGCATATACAAGCAGTATTGGAGCTCTAAACTATTCAAATATTAAGGATTTAATTAGATATAAGATGGAAAATTGTTGTTTAGACTTAAATTTGAAGCATTAATATCATTTGCAAAATTTATGATCAAGAATGAATGTAAGTACATAAACTTTTGCATACCTGTAGCTGGTATAAAATTTCATGGTTAAGTCAAAGCCTCCCATCAACAACAAGATCCAAATATCCGTGTATCTATCTCAATCGAGCCTCTAAACCTTTCAGAGCTGTCAATTTTTCCACTAACCTATTATGCACAAAAGTCAAATTTTAGAGTTATGTCACCACTAAAAACAAAAGAAATAGAGCTTTGAAACTAAATCCACACACAACACAATGTGGTATTCATACAAATCCATACAAACAAACTAAAATCAGAACATTGGAATGGAAAAAACTTCAAATTATGATGCAGACCATGGATTCAGGGTATAAAGAATCATTTTTCTGCCACCATCGTGAAAATTTAGCACTTTCTTTCATCTTTGCATATTGGTTTGATGCTTCAAACGATGCATTTCTTATATTGAAAAGTGCATTACCTTATTGAGCTTCTCTTTGTTTCAAGAATATTTTAATATTCTCTACTTAACAGGGCCAACCACGTGATGGTGGAAGCTCATTTTGGCCCCTCCCCCCCTCACATCACTCTCAATTCCCCATACCAAATCATATAACATTAATCATTCATTCATCCATTAATAACATCCAACATTCATTAATTAACATATAACATTCATTAATTAACATATTCACATTCATTCATTAACATATAATATTCATTCTTTTAGTTTTTACATATTATCAAAAATATGGTTGTCATGATATGATTACAATCACTTTTTTTTTGTTTCTTTTTTAAAGCTACAAAAATCTGAAGTGGAGTATCATTTTATAAATCAATATCTATCCCCCCTTTAGTTTTTCTACCCTCTGCTCATGATCTTAATGTATTCCTAGTCGTATGCTCATGACATGGATGTTACTGCAAGGGGGGATCTATTGCAATAAGAAAGAAATGTTAAACTGATATGTTTTATTATTATTGTTACAAGTATTTCATTAATTAAAAGAACATTAGAGTGGTTCTCTTTACCTTATGGGTCCACATCATGTTCCTGAAATTTTGTTATAGACTCATGCTCAAGATGTTGAACACCCTCTAAATCTTGATCTACAGTTGAAACATGAAAGGTTACATTAATTAATACACCAATTGAAATTAAATATGTTTAAGATAACATGAGAGTGGTCATCTTTACCTAACGGGACCATATCATGTTCTTGATCTTCCTAGCCTGATCATGCTCAACACGTTGATCACGCTCTACATGCTCTAAAGTTGAAACATAAAAGGTTACATTAATTAATACACCAATTGCAATTAAATATGTTTAAAAGAACTTTAGAGTGGTCCTCTTTACCTGATGGGGCCACATCATGTTCCTGATGTTCTCTAGCCTGATCATGCTCAACATGTTGATCACACTCTACATTCTCTAAAGTACCAGGATGCACACCATGACCTTCATCTGCAGGTTGTGCTCCACCCTCACCAGACTGCATTCCAATGTCATGTGCAATATTATCCTTGCTTGAATGTTTAAAACAAATAGGCATGTAATTACTTTATGGTGGAAATCAATATTGAATAGATTGCACAAGTATTCAATTTTAAATAAACTTTATTGAGTTTACTTACCTATATGTCGGATGTAGTGGAAGGTTGTGTTTTCCCAGTCAAGACTCTTAGGTGTTTAGCCACAACTCCATAGCCTTGCTGGAAGGAAATCTTCAAGTCATCTTCTATGGGAACTCTGTTGAATTCAGAGCCCTACATTTTTGCATAAGATCATGAATTTTGCTTCTATGGTGTGTTAAAACAAAAATTGTTTTCAATTTTTTATTTGGATACTATATTTTATTTATTGATACTTACAATTTGTGGGGCTAATTTCATATAACCACCAGAGCCAAGTTTGTGTTGTACGTGTTTTTCTAGTCTTTCCTTTGTTGCCTTGATGTGTCAGTCACCTATGAAAAGTTTGAAATACATTAGATTATGTAAAAGAAAGAGTAATCAGTATATAATTACATTATTGATAGTATCACATACCTTCCTTGGCCCGGTGGTGTCTTTCCTTTTTTCTTTTTAGCCTTCTCCTTTCCATCTCACACTAGGTCCTTCCACTCCCTCTCTAAAATCATGGGGACACTCGTACTTTTTCCTTCTCTAAATGTGACCTATATTGGTCACTCACATACTTTAGATAGGTACCAGCTTTCATAAGGACCTTGGTTCGATTGAATGTTTTATCACTGAAGAAAACAACTAAACGGTTAATGAGCTCATCTTTTAAATCTTGATTTTGGGAATTGCACCGTGTACGTATGGTGGGCCCGAAGAGCTCCAATGTAATATCACTTAGATGTTTATAAAAAACATCATTTCCTGCAAAATGATCATGGGATCAATAGTCTAAAAAGAGTGATCAATAAGTAAATTTCAATTGGATTATTTATAATAATAATTAAAACATTTTAAAGTACTTGGGACCTCTATCTTTATGGGAACGAAATCCTTGGTCACCACAAGTGTGACTGGCAATGTTCCCATACTAGTAATATGGGAAGATCCAAGAAATGCTTCTAAAACATCACCAGTAGTAGTGGCCTTTGCATCCCCAGGTACATGTCCTGACCCATGTTGTGGCATGTGTTCACTACCAGAGGGTGCATTAACGAATGCCTGCATGGTATTCGTTGCCGAAATTTCAGACGATAATATACACATGAATGACGAGGTCAGATGATGTGATGTATGTGTAGGAATATTAGGATGGACACTTGTCCCAACCCCTACTCCTTGGGCAGCACTTGGAGTACCCTGATCATGGCCAGGAGCATCATGAGGAGGCAAATAACCCTGTAAAAACAACACATATTTCAGTTCATGAAATAAAAGAGTACAAAATATAATACTATGAATGAACTTATATTATAATTAAAGACCTCATGATAGCTTACTTGAAAGTTTTGTAATCTCTCAGACAATATTTTAACCCTCTCTCTTATCTCATCTGTTTGAGGAACTATGAATATCAACTTAATGATTTCTTCATTGCATTTTTTTTGGATCTTCCTTATCATATCGAGAGGGTTTGTTGAATAAGTGATGTCATCATCACAAAATATTGACTGCACCTCACCATGGATGCTCTTGTCTACTGCTGATGCCTTTCCTCGATCAGTCAACTGCAACAAGAATATTAAAAACATTATCGAAATTAACCAAATAAACTTATGAAAAAACATAATAATAAAACATTTTTCTTGTATCTAATTTGTACAATTACAATGAGGTAAACCTTTATGGTAGAAGTTCCTAGAGATACATCATGATATGTGCTTTGGGCTAGAGCCTTCTCCATATGATCAATGTCCCGTTGTGACAAAAATTAAGTATAATTTTTTTTCACTGAAATGAAACCAATAGACTTACGAAAAAAAACATAAGAATAAAATGGTATATTGGAGTCATTAATTGGAGGTTGGGTAGAATGGTACATAGTACGTACCACCCCCATAGTAACTATGTTTCTAACTAAGCGATTCAAATTGTAATCGATTGGCAACTCTTCCCCTGCAGTTATTGATTTTATCACACATACGAATACACAGTTTCCCTCGCGCGCCTCGAATATGCAATTGGGTTGCTTATTTGTTGACCTAGGTCATGTACTGTTTAAAACCCTACAATATTCCCTAATAATTTTGGCCTTCCTTCAATGTACATAGCCACTCCTTTATTTTGATCCTTATCTTTTAGTTGTATATAATTTGCTGACAACGCATACCTACACATACTTTGTGTATATTGAACCAGTTGCATCCAATCTTTGTAATTGTAATAGGGTCCAACATACTCCATCAATTCAGTAACTTTTCCGTAATGAACCTTTATTCTATCCATGCAAAATAGCCCAAACCATGTAATGGGAATGCTGCTATGTGATATATCCTCTCGTTGACACAAAAATTAGTGTTTATTGGAGGAAATTTCTTGGGTACCCATTGTTTCCGTAGATTTTTGTACCTCAAGGGCACCTCGACATTGCCTATGCTCTCATCATCATAAGAACATGACCCCCCTTTACCAAGAAAAAATTCCATGTGTTTACGAAAATTTCTTCTAATCTTTTGACCTCTAGTTCAACTCCCTCTTTTAGACATACTATATGTCTCACTTTCCTCTTCTCTTCCTGAATTTCCCTTGCTTGAGGAAGACAGATCTGACAAATACCTGTTTGGTGGTACCTACACTCATAACAATTTTGGATGAAGTTCTTTCATGGTGATGTGATGTCAAGGTGACATTATGATTAATCTATCATTTCATCACTAAAATTTCACAAGTTATAAGGTAATAAAGTCTTGATAGATTGCAAGTTATTGTTACTACCATCCAAATGTGTCCATCACAAATCAAATCTACTTAACGTTTTAACTCCCAAACTTTGTAACAAGTGTTAAATGTGACTATGGTCCACCAGTTACACAACCAAGGCCTCAAATGTATTCTCTAATTGTAATCAAAGGATTTTTTATCTTCATTCAAGTAAATAAACTTGAAGGGAAACACCACCAAGTGGTTTATTGGACACCTACATGACTAAAAATAGCAGAAATTTACATTTAATTTCCATATGTCTAAGTGGTTAATGGGGAGGGAGTGTGTACTAGGCCTGGTTAAGTCATCATAAGTTTATGCTTTGGTAATAAATATTTTTTAAGTCATCTTAAATCTTCCTATGTCTAATTGCTATGAGATTTTGGTATGTTTTAAGGTAGGATGATTGATGAAAGAGCCCAAAGAGCCTTTCTCCATGGTATCCAGGTACACATAGCAGTGGTCTTCTCTTATATGGTTGGACATGATTTAAAGAACTTAGCTAGGAATTATTCTTTTAACCTAAGGTTTTCTCATAATGGCATCATTGGAAAAGTATGATCAAATTCTTCTATTATGAAGAATTGGTCTATGTGTCTCTAGTAATCACTATAAATTTTTGTAAGGATAAAATGACTAATTGCATCAAGTAGGAGAGAATCAACTTTGAGTTCTTCAAAGATTATATTCCTCTATTCACAATTTTTAAGGGTTGTGTGTGGAGGAGGTTATCACTACCAAGAAGGGAGGAGGCCTTTCCTTGTATTCTTTTATAGTTTTCATTATTCTTATTTATTTTTCACTTACATTTACAAATACACATACATATGCATTTACTGTTTTCATTTATTTCTCATGTAGTTTAATAGTTTGATCGATTTCATATTATATATTTTGAAGACTTTAGAATTTCAATTACATTAATTTATGGATATGTTGTATCTATAACACTACAAAACCATATGCTCTTTGCATTTACACTTGCATTTAGAAATACACATTTATATACATAGATATAGATTTATGTAATGATATGTTGCATTTATTGTTCTAGGAGAACATCCAGTAATTGCTTTTACATTTACATTTAAAAATACATAAACATGCATACATACATACACACTTACATATATATGTGCATGTGTGTGTGTGTGTGTATGTATATCTTTTATATTCAGTGTTTAGAAAAAATCCATTAGGTCTACACATGGATAAAAATTCATAAAATCATATCTCCCATACATGTTTTGTTGAAACCTAGGCTTGAGCCTCTCATTTCACATGCTTTTTTTTACAAAATTATTGAAGACAATAGCTATACCTTCTTTATTTCTCATCCTACACCCTATTCATGCATTCTACAATTACAACAGTATCCATGGGGCCTCTTACACAAGATACAATAATCACAAAAAGTGTAAGAGCCCCTTTATATCTTGTTTCGACTACAAAACCCTCAAAAACAGGGTAACTCAGATTATGATTTGTTGGTGAGCTGTATGGACAAAATCATTAGCACCAGCTCATTCTTGGAGTCTTTTGAAAGAGAAGTGAATCGGGTGGCAATTAACTACAAACCTTATAGTGTTAAGGTGAATGAGGTGATCAATTTTGATTGGGTAACTGCTTAAGAGTACCATAAATTGATAAATGCATATTTAACTGAGGAAGAGTGAAAAGGAGTAGGCTGCTAACTGTTGAAATATCAGTTGTTGCAATTACAAAAAAATTTAGTTTTGATTTTTTGTGATAGTCTAGGCATGAAATTCTTGAAGTTTTTTGTTGTTGCATCAACCATTCTCAGTGGGCACGATGAACAAGAAGATTCTTTGGGGAGATTGTTGTTCTAACAAATTTTTGGAATATCACAAGGTGGCCCAATTGGCTGGTGACATGTGTGCTTTACGGCCCGATGCTTGTTTGCTCCTTCTTTTTCAATAAGAAGGATTTCAGGGCTAGAAGTATGGGTTAGCAAGTTAGATATTTTTGGTCGAGTCTAGAAGATGTAGACAAAATTGTAAAGTCTGATGGTTTTAGGGAAAATGCAATTTAGATTTTGAGTAATTTTGTAGTAGGTTTTGAATTCATGGGGATTTGATGTTTTATGACATTACTAGAATTTGAATTGATATGATTAATTTGAACTCATGTATCTCCATTGTACAAGCATATCTGAATTTTGAATAAAATGATCAAGGGTTGTTTCGTTCATCTCACTGTTGTGGTGTGTATGATTCTTGTTTTAGGTTTAATTCAAGGAATTAATTAAAATGCTTGAATGGGATTGTAGGTGGATATGTTCTGTATAAGGATTTGATAAGTAGTATTGGGTTAGAATACATATTGATCCGATTGTAAAGCAATGTTATCAAGGATCTTATATGTTATGTGTTAAATCTGTCATAAACCCTTAGATGCTTATAAATTTAACTCCTCCAATGGTTATATGGCACTCATCTAAGTTGTAGTTATTCGTATGGTTCAGTATTTGTTTTCCTTTACTTAGATCTTGCTAAAAAATGAAATTCAATGACTATCTTATACTGTGAAATGTTGTTGTAGTTATCTCATGCTCCAAATAGTTGATATTATTGATAAACAACAAATTCTATTCGGTATTATCCTATTATGTTGAGCTATTTAATGAGATTATCTATTGTTGCTAATGTTGTTTATGATGATGGTGCAAAGGTTGTAAACGCATTAAGGGATCATCCTCCCAGGTCTTGTAGAGCCCAAAGTGTAGGAGGTATTTCAAATCCTCGTCAGTTGGTCTAGGTCCTTTGAGCTTCCCTTTATTGCAATTGGAAATTCCATAGGTAGATTAGAAGATCAACCCTCTTACCATAAAAACAACTAACACCTTGCATATGTTTGTGGTGGAGGTATTAAAGAAGAATTTTATGCCTCTATTTCCATTCATTAGATCTACCTTAGTCTAGCATATACTTGGGCTAAGTCTACAATTGCTTCAAAATCATGTGATGAAGGCTATGTGTGATGAAATCCTAGACCTCAACCAAGATGTGGGTAGATTATGGGAATTTTGTGAAGACCTAAGGCTAGTGGATAAAAATGTGAAATGCTAAGCTTTTTTTTTCTTATCTTATACCATTTTACGAGAATGGGGGTGCCAATGTACAGGAAGATCTTTGGAAACTAGGCATGAAAATTGAAGGTTAAAGAGAATGGGGGTTCCAAACATAAAGTACGTTGATTTTCCCTGAGTTCCCTCAACCTTGTCCTCAGCACTGGTAGTGACCTTTTCTTCACTCCTCCAAACTCTTCCTTGGAATTGATATTGACCTTATTTTCACTCCTCCAAACTCTTCGTCGGTGCTGGTATTGACCTTGTTTTAACTCCAATCTCTTCCTCAGCGCTGGTATTGACCTTGTTTTCACTCCTTCAAACTCTTCCTTGGCACTGATATTGACCTTGTTTTCACTCCTCCAAACTCTTCATTAGCACTGGTATTGACCTTGTTTTAACTCCAAACTCTTCCTCGGTGCTAGAATTGACCTTATTTTTACTATTCCAAACTCTTCCTCGGCACTGGAATTGACCTTGTTTTAACTACTCCAAACTCTTCCTCAATGCTAGTATTGACCTTTCACTTCTCCAATTTGACAAGCTACAACTTGGTTTCATTAGGTTTTACAGTATGTTAATTAAGTTTAAAATTTTGGTGCCATTTAGCTAGGTTTTAATATTCTACAATATAGTTAAGTATATATTAGCTATATTTTACATAGTAAATAATATAATTATTCAACTTATTATAATTATATATTATATTTTTTAACAAAATCATTAAATACGTATAAAATTATTATAATTAATAATTAATAATAAGTATATTTTTATATAATACAAAATATAATTAATATAATATATATTTAATATAATAGTAATATATATTAATATGAGAGAGAGAAACTTAATTTTGATTGGTTGTTTCATGTCAACAATCCAAGGATGGCATGTGTCCTTGGGGAGTTATGCTCAAGGTAGCATGCCATTTAATTAAAGATCTGATAATTCTCCTTTAAGACCTCTTCAATCTACCCATTGCACACTTAAGGAGACAAAGATAAATACAGGGAAGAAAATATAGAGAGAGGGAGATAATGAAAAACATACAAATAGAAAGGGAGACAAAATAAATACAGGGAAGAAAATATAGAGAGAGGGGAGATAATGACAAACATACAAATAGAAAGGGAGACAAAGAGATAGAGATGGGTAGAGAGATAAAGAGATAAGGATGCCTAGATAGAGATATAGGGAGGGTGATTGATATATCTCTCCTTGTCGCTCTCTATATCTCTATATCTCCCACTATCTATGTCACCCCCTCCTCCCCCCTCTATCTATTGAGCTATCTCTCCCTCTCCCCCTTTCTCTCTCATTCACTCCATCTCTCCCTCCAACTCTGCTATTCTATATCTCTATCTCTATTTTTATTTTTATCTCCCTCTCACTCCTATCTCTCTCTTTCTATCTATATCCCTTTTCTCTCCCTCCCCCTCTCTATCTCTCACCATCTCTCCCTCCCTATCCCACCTATACATCAACTCTCTATCTCCACCTCTCTTCCTTTCTCTTCCCATATATCTCCATCTCTCTTTCTCTTCCCACATATCTCTATCTCTCTCTCTTTATTTTCCCCATCTATCTCTATCTCCCCATATATTAACTAAGAAGCCATGCAAGCATACAATAGTATATGTTGGTAAAACTATAATAGTGTTTTATTAAACTATAATTAACACTTATTTTTCTAATGTCAAGCCTTCTTATAAGAATAATATTTTATTAAACTATAAGTAGATTATTGTCACCACTCTTCATTCAACATGAAATGACAAATGTAGCAATTGTTTTGTTGCTTTTTTCAAGTTTCATTAACCAAGCTATTTACTGGGTTGAATAAAGTTGTGTTATGACCCTTCATCTCTTTAAAATAATTAGACAATATTAGCGAGATCGGGAAGGGGAGAAAACTAAACTCCTTCAAAATAGGGGTAGTTGTGGGTTTGTTGGTTTTCTTTGTATACTATATACTTAATTACTCTAGGATAAATAAGTCACTTTAGATAATTTTCTTAGTTATGTATCCTAACTAATATAGAGTAATATTTTTCATTTTAATTGACTACTACATAATAGTTTATGTGTTGAAAGAATTGTTTCCATTATTTGTAGTTTTTACATTGGAATAAAAATCATATTTAATTTCATACCAATATACTTCTTTCATAAAGATATTTGTTTGAAATAAGTACTTTATAACCCATCTAATTAAATCATAATTAACCTATCAAAAAGGCAATAGGAATTTTCTAAAGAAAAGAACACTTGACCCAATCATAAGTGTATGGCCTTCGAAGAAAGGAGTGATCCACCTTAGCAATAAAAACTACCTAAAATTTAGACCTAGGTATGTGTAGGATCATGATGGGCCAAAAAGTGGCAACATGAAAAAAGTAGCATTTTGAACTTGCCAAAATATGCGAAAAATCTCGAGTTGACTTTTTTTTGGGGTTGGTTGTCAGTACATTGCTCCATAGCAATTCCCAACTCAAAGTACAAAAAATTGGATATACAATTTGTTTTGGATATCCAATTCATGTCTAATATCTAATTCGAAAAACATTTTAAAATGTAATATTTTGGTGCTATAAATCGGATATCCGATCTAAATCGGATATCTGATTTTTGCATATACCCAAGATTAATTAGGAGGTGGAGGGTGGAAAGAGAGAGAGAGAGGAGAGAGAGTGGGAAGGAGAGATAGAGAGAAAGAGGAAAGGAGAGAGAGAGAGAGAGAAGGGGAGAGAGAATAGGAGGCGAGGAAGGGAGAGAGAGAGAGAGAGGGAAAAGGAAAAAGGAAAATGAGGAGAGAGAGGAAAGGAGAGAGATGAATATCAGAAAGAATTAGGAGGAAGAGGAGAGGGAAGAGGAAGAGGGAGAGGTAGAGAGAGAGAATTAGAAGGGGGAAGGGAAGAGTGTTGAGGGTAGAGGATAGGAGGTTTAAGGGTTTATGGTTGAGGGGGTAGGAGGAAGAGACTTGAGAGATAGAGAGAGAGGAAGGGAGTGGGAGAGAGATAAAGGGAGGGTTAAGGGTAGAGGGTAGAGGGTTTAAGGGTTAAGGGTTTAGGGTTTAGGGTTTAGGGTTAAGAGGAGAGAGATAGAGGGAGTGAGTGAGTGAGAGAGAGACCTAAGAGAGGGAGAGGGGGTAGCATGTTAAAGATACTTGAGAGAGAAAGAGGGAGGGAGTGTGAGAGAGATAGAGGGAGGGATGGTTAAGGGTAGAGGGTAGATGGCGTAAGTATTTAAGGTTAAGGTTGGAGGGGAGAGAGGTAGATGGAGTGAGTGAGTGAGAGAAAGACTTAAGAGAGGGAGAACGGGTAGGAGAGAGAGACTTGAGATAGAGTGAGTGAGTGAGTGAGAGAGATTTCAGAGAGGGAGTGGTTCTAGGAGGGAGAGACTTGAGAGAGAGAGAGAGAAAGATAAAGGGAGGGTTAAGGCTAGAGGGTAGAGGGTTTAGTGTTTAGGGTTTAGGGATAAGGGGAGTGAGATAGAGGGAGTGAGTGAGTGAGAGAGAGACCTAAGAGAGGGAGAGGGGGTAGGCTATTGAAGATACTTGAGAGAGAGAGGGGGGGAGGGAGTGGGAGAGAGATAGAGGGAGGGAGCATTGAGGGTAGATGGTTTAAGGGTTTAGGGTTTAGGGTTAAGGGGAGAGAGATAGAGGGAGTGACTAAGTGAGAGAGAGACCTAAGAGAGGGAGAGGGGGTAGGATGGAGATACTTGAGAGAGAGAGGGAGGGAGTGGAAGAGAGATAGAGGGAGGGGGGTTAAGGGTAGAAGGTAGAGGGTTTAAGGGTTTAGAGTTTAAGGGTTAATGGTTTAGGGTTTAGGGTTTAGGGTAGAGGGGAGAGAGATAGAGGGAGTGATTGAATTAAGGGTTAATGGTTAATGGTTTAAGGTTTAGGGTTAAGGGTTAAGTGTTAATGGTTTATGGTTTAGGGTTTAGGATTTAGGGTTAAGGGGAGATAGATAGAGGGAGTGACTGAGTGAGAGAGAGACCTAAGAGAGGGAGATGGGGTAGGATATTGAATATTCTTGAGAGAGAGAGAGGAAGGGAGTGGGAAAGAGATAGAGGGAGGGAGGGTTAAGTGTAGAGGGTAGATGGTTTAAGGGTTTAGGGTTTAGGGTTTAGGGTTTAGGTTTTAGGGTTAAGGGGAGAGTGGGAAAGAGATAGAGGGAGGGAGGGTTAAGTGTAGAGGGTAGATGGTTTAAGGGTTTAGGGTTTAGGGTTTAGGGTTTAGGTTTTAGGGTTAAGGGGAGAGAGAGAAAGGGAGTTACTGAGTGAGAGAGAGACCTAGGAGAGGGAGAAGGTGTAGGATGGAGATACTTGAGAGAGAGAGAGGGAGGGAGTGGAAGAGAGATAGAGGGAGGGGGGTTAAGGGTAGAGGGTAGAGGGTAAAATCCTAAGGTTGGGGTTTTACCTTCATCTTCATGTAAGACCCTAGTGTTCATCTTAGACCTTGGATGGGATCTATTTGGCCGTTACTTTTTGGGAAGTCTTTAAAATTACTTAAACCCCATCACTTCATCTATGATGGGCCCCATTTTGTTCTATTGTTTTATTTCCTTCGCTTGAGTTTATTTTTCCTAAGTATTTTGTTGGTTCTTTGTTGGCCTCTTATTTATCTATAACTAAGGTTTGGAGGCGCGACTCATCATGCAACTCACCACATCTATAGATCTTTTGAGAAGTGTCTAAAATTTCACTTTTTAAAGGTTCGACCAAAAGTTAATCATGGAATCCCCAATAGTTGAACCAAAAAAATATCATTTGTTGCTTGAAGAATATGATATTTTTATTTAAATTAAAATTAATATACAATCTATGTGGAACAAATACTTATTGATAACCATAAATCTTTGATATCTCTACCTTTTATATTCAACACATATGGACTAATAGTTGAACACAAAAAATCTATTTGTTGTTATAAAAACAACACATGATGATTTAAAATACAACTTCTATTGAAAAAAAATGGACCAATAGTTGAACACTAAAACTTTTTGAAAATCCTTCACATTTAATGGGAAAATACATGTTATTTATTTTTCTCACCTTTTATATTTGTGATAGGACAAACTATTAATATAAAATTATCCAATTCTTGTACATTGCTACCCCAATTGTTATACACATAAGAACAATATTTTTTCACTATGATAACAATACTTGTTTAAATGAGGGTCTTATTTTATTAAATGATCATTTTATTTTTTAAATGATATAATTATAGTGGAGAGTTGTGATATTTTATTTGAAACAAAAAAATACTTATTTCACTTGTTCATTAAAGTATTTTGTTTTTCCATATAACATTTAGAGGTTCTCATGTGTTCAAGTATGGGTCCATTTTTTATCAACATTTGGTTTTTTCTTTATTTACATTTGGACTGTTTATTTACAATATATAGTATAAATATGTGGTAAGACTGGGTATTATCATCATGATTGAGTGCACCCTCTCCCATAATAAATGTTTTTATTTTGTAGAGGGACAAGTTTGCATGGCCGTAGATCAATCATCGTGTGATCTCAGTCATTCCCCACCATCCCGCAATGACCCCACCACACTATCTTTGTTGATCACGATATCACGGGCGAGCACCACATGTCTCATTCGATGAAGCTAAAGGAATGATAAATACTTTGATGCATCTTTAATACATTATGCCACAAGTTGCTAAATCAGTTATAAGATGCACGTGTTTTAAATCAATGGAGATGTTATAATCTCTATAGAAAGGTGCTCGATGGTTAATAACAAGACTAGCGACTGTGTTGAACGAATAGGATTGCCAATGGTTGAGATCCATGGTTTCTTGCCATCGTGTGATCAAAAGTTGTGAGGTCTTTATTGATTGTGATATCATGGGCAAGCACCACATGTCTCATCCGGTGAAGTCAAAGGAACGATAAATACTTTGATGTGTCTTTAATACATAATTGTGCGGGTTACTAAAGCAGTTATAAGATGCACGTGTTTTAAATCAATGAAGATGTTATAATCTCAGTAGAAAGGTGATCGATGGTTAATAACACGGCTAGCGACTATGTTGAACAAATAGGATTTTGGATGGTTGATATCCACGGTTGCCCACCATCTAGTGATCAAAAGTTGTGAGTTATTTATTGATTACGATATCATGGGCGGGTGCCATGTGGATCTTCTTGGCAACGAGTAGTATGGTGGGGTAATGGCTACCCAGCCTAAAAAAAGGCATGGGCATCCACATGGCTTATGCCTATCACACTTTTGTTAACGGTTGTCAGTGTCAGTTAATGTACATTTCATTAATTAGTTGTTGCGTACTTCCTTAGTATGTTCAATATAAGTTTTTTTCTTTAAAAAATTATTCTCTACTTTTTCAAACTTTTAAAAACTGTTGTATATTTAAATTCTTAAAAATATAGAATAAATTTTTGTTCTTTAAAAAATATTTTTTTTTTACTTTGAATTATTTTAAATATAATTAATAAAACAATTTTGAAGTAACTATTTCATATTTTTTTATATACATTTAATAAATAAAATAAAATAAAAATATCAATGATAAAATATTTCTTATACATATAATAAAACAAATATAACAATACATCAAGTTTTAAAATATATGTAAAAAAATAATTTTTAAAGGATTAAAAATGTTTCATACTTAATATATAAAATAAAATAAACATATCAATTTTTAAAATACAATTAATAAAATAATTGTGAAATAAAATGAAATAAATATTAATGAAAAAAAAATTGATATATATATAATAATTTTAAAATAATATTCATTCATTTTTTAATTATTTTATTAATTATATTGTACAAAAATGATATATTTATTTTATTTTATGTATTAAATACTTACTAGCATATATATTATTTATTAATGATATATATAAAATATGCCGAGAGATATCCTTTTGATGTGTCTATTGTACTATTATAAAATAGGTGCTTCGACAAAGATATCTATTGGTGTATTTTATATTTATTAATAAATAATATATATATGCTAGTAGCTTTTGCAGCACAACATGAAAGACAAGATTAGAATTACTTTTAGTTATAGAATTAAGGTTAGGGTTAGATATATATTTAGTTAGGGTTGGGGTTAAAAATAACGTCAGTGTTAGTTTTACGATTAAGTTTAGGGTTAGAGTTAGAGTGAGAATTATTGTTGAGATTGAATCATAACCCTAATCTAACCTTAACCTTAAACCTAATTGAACCCTAACCCTATTTGTAATTGAACTTTAAGTCTAACCCCAACCCTAACCCTATCATTGAACCCAAGCTTTATCCTAGAACCCCAACTCAAATTAAATGGTAAACCTAACCTAACCTTAACCCTAATGTTAATCCCAACCCTAATTCTATCTATAAGTATAATCCTAACCCTTCTCATTCTAACCCTAATTATAATCTTAACTATAATTATAACCTTAACCATAATTCTAATGCTATTCATATTCCTTTGTTTAACACTAACCATAGTTCTCATGACAACCTTAACTCTAATTATAACCCTAATAAAACCCCAACATTAACCTTAACCCTAACCTTGAGCTTAATTAAACCATAACCTTAACCTTAAGGCTAAGCTTAATTAAATCAAGATCTAGCTCTAACCCCAAACTCATATATGTGAGATAATTATAATTTACCAAAACCCTAACCATAATTGAATCATAAACCTAATTGAAATATAATAATGCCTTTAATTCAACCCTAACCCTAATTGAATCTTAATTTTAACCCTAAGCCTAATTGAACCCTAACCCCAATTAAATCATATTTAAACCCTAACCCTTAATGAATACTAACCCTAATTAAACCCTAACACAATTGAACCATAATTCCAACCCTAATTTAATACTAACACTAGCCCTAATCCTAATTGTTGGAAATAGGATGACATTTAATTGCAAATCCTAAACATTAATTATTTCATGTATCTCCTAAGTTCTTGGAATGTGTTAAAAAACACTAAGATTAGCATGAGATTAATTATTTGGATGAAATAAATTATGAAATTGACCTTTGTAGTTATTCCTAAATAATAGGAACATGTGGGTGCACACATGGTAAGGTGACACTCACCTTGTGTTCAGTTAACTATACAGAGTAACAGTTAACACTTTTGAAAGCATGTAAATATCCTAGGAGTTAGGATTTAATGTTTGCATGTTTGAATTTTAGTTCAATTCAATTCAGTTCACATTAGTTTAGTTTAATTCAGTTCAGTTTAGTTTAGTTTAGTTCAGTTTAGTTCAATTTAGAATCAGTTTAGTTCAGTTTAGTTCAGTTCAGTTCAGTTATGGTTCAATTATCTTCAGTTGCATGCAAGTGCATGTTGCATGTAGTTAGCTTCAATTAACTTGGAATGCATGGCTAATAACATTGAGTTGTATGACAGATAACAGGGACTATCTCCAGTTAACAAGGGATGACCATTCTTGCATGAATGGTGTTGAGTAAATGTTTCAATTAACTAGAAATCACTTGGAGCCAACTTGGGAACCCAAGATGATTTCTTGGATTTACCTCTCATGCATGATAAGATATTTTTGAAGGCTCAGTTAAGTACGATTACTTAAGGGCACCAACTTTGAGGAAGAGCTTTGGAACTATCAACACAATGAAGGTTGAGGTGTAGCTTCAGTTTGGGACACCCAAATGGATGAAGCACATGTTTTAGCATTGTTCTTCATGAGATAACCCTATTTACATGAGATATGGAATACTTTTTAGGGATAGGGCTTGTGCATTGTAATTGTAACTCATGTTGAATTTAAAAAGTTGATTAAATCCTATATATCTCAAGAAAGTTAAATAGAGTTGTGAGAGTTTGTTATTGCAAGTGTGAAAAAGATTGAAAAAGATAGAAGAAGCATTCTCAGGAAGAATTGGAGCTATTGTAATTCAGATATTGAATAATAGAATAATTCTTGGTGGAGTTTTTTCCCAAAAGGGTTTCTCCATGTTATATCATGTGTGATCTTTCTAATATCCTGTCTAATTCTTCTATCAACTTTTCTCTTCATTCTACAACAATAAAATGAATTAATCAATATAATCATCCACAAAGAATATATGTAACAAAGAAAGAGCTTACTTAGGTCAACAATATTAAAATTTTATAGAGTATTAAGCTAAGAAAACACCTCATTTTTCAACACTAATAACATATTATTAGGGTTATATTTATTAATTTCTTAATATTAGTTTATAAATTCAATATTAATTATAAGTATTTTTAAAAAAATTAAGTATTTCAATCTAAAATTTTAATATTTGACATTACAAATAAAATTAAGTTAAATTCTAATTTTTAAAATCCATAAAATATTTATTATCTATTTATTTTTACTAATTATCAAATAAAATTAAATTAAATTAAATTAAATATTCATTTTAAATTAATTAAAAAATTATTAATTAGAATTTTAGAATAAATTAAGAAATAAGATCTATATAAAATCAACTTTTCTATTTTTTTCTTTGTGTCCAAATCATTTCATTTTCTAAAATTATACTAAATTCTAGATATCATAATTAAACACAAAACTTTATTGTATTCTAATCCTAACCCTAGTTAAACCCTAACCCTATTTGGACTCTAACCCTTACCCTAATTCAACACTAAATCTAATTGTAATTGACCACTAAGCATAATTGAATTCTACCCCTAACCCTAACCCTAACTCTAACTAAAACCTAAGCCTAACTCTAATCAAACCCTAACCCAAACCTACTTGATTCATAATCCCAACCCTAACCCAAACCCTAATTGAACTTTAAAACTAACCTTAATTAAGTATTAACCCTAATTGAACATTTATTGAACACTAGTCCTAATTGTACCATAACCCAAACTTTGAACTACAGTTGAACTCTAATCCTAACCCTAACACTAATTCTTATCCTAATTGAACCTTAGCCCCAACCATAACCTTAACCTTGACCCTATTTGAACTCGTATTCAATTCATAACCTTAATTAAACCCCAACCTCATCCTCAATCCTAACCCAAATTGAACATTAATTGAACCCTTAACCTAACCCTAAGAGAACACTAATCCTAATTGAACTCTAAATTTTTAGTTGAAAATTTTAAAGTGCCTTAGATTTTCCCATTCATCATCATTTATCATTCAATTCCTAATAGAACTAAAAAAATTATACTTTTATAGTGTTTTAATACACACCTAATATTAAGGGTCTAGAGTTTAAGGGTTAAGTGTTTAAGGGTTTAGAGTTTAAGAGCTAAGGGTTTAAGGTTTAGGGTTAAGGGTAGAGGGGAGAGAGATAGAGAGAGTGAGTGAGAGAGAGAGACCTGAGAGAGGGAGAGGGGGTAGGAGGGAGAGACTTTCGAGAGAGAGAGGGTAGAGGGTAGAGGGTAGAGAGTAGAGGGTTTAAGGGTTAAGGGTTTAGGTTATATGGGTAGAGAGAGATAGAGGATTAAGTGAGAGAGAGAGGAGGAGGGAGAGATAGAGAGAGAGGGTAGATGGTAGAGTTAAGGGTAGAGGGAGGAGATAAGAGTGAGTGAGAGAGACCGAGAGGGAGAGGTTAGGAGGGTGAGACTTGAGAGAGATGGAAAGAGGGAGGGAGTGGGAGAGAGATAAGGGGTAGAGGGTTAACCGTAGAGGGTAGATGATTTAAGGGTTAAGGGTTTAGGTTTTAGGGTTAAGCATTTAGGGTTTAGGGTTTAGGGGTAGAGGGGAGACACATAGAGAGTGAGTTAGAGATAGAGAGATACCTAAGTTGAGGGAGAACGACTAGGAGGAAGAATTGAGAGAGAGAGAGAGAGAGAGAGAGAGAGAGAGAGAGAGAGAGAGAGAGAGAGAGAGAGGGTGAGGTAGAGGTTTGGGGTTTGGAGTTTAGGGTTAAGGGTTATGGGTGGGGAGAGATAGAGGTTTTAGTGAGGGAGAGAGGGGTGGGAGAGAGATAAAGGGTAGAGGGTAGAAGGTAGAGGGTTAAGGGTAGAAGGGACAAGATAGGAGTGAGTGAGGAGAGAGAGAGACTGAGAGAAGGAGAGGCAGTAGGAGGGTGAGACTTGATAGAGAGGGAGGGAGGGAGGGAGTACTAGGAGAGATAGATGGTAGAGGTTTAGAGTTTAAGGGTTAAGGTTTGGGGGTTAAGAGGGAGAGATAGAGAGAGTGAGTGAGAGAGAGAGACCTGAGAGAGGGAGGGGGGTAGGAGGGAGAGACTTGAGAGAGAGAGAGAGGATAGAGGCTAGAGGCTAGAGGCTAGAGGGTTTAAGGGTTAAGGGTTTAGGGTAATGGGTAGAGGGGAGTGAGTGAGTGAGAGAAAGACCTAAGAGAGGGAGAAGGGGTAGGAGGGAGAGACTTGAGATAGAGTGAGTGAGTGAGTGATTGAGTTAGAGAGAGACCTCAGAGAGGGAGTGGTGCTAGGAGGGAGAGGCTTGAGAGAGAGAGATAAATGGAAGGTTAAGGGTAGAGGGTAGAGGGTTTAAGGGTTTAGGGTTAATGGTTTAGGGTTGAGGGGAGAGAGATAGAGGGAGTGAGTGAGTGACCCATTTACATATTATTCTTTTATTCTTCATTAGTTAAATATTTAGTTACCGATTTACCATTAGCAGAAATTACCCAAGAATTTAATAGAATGGACTACTCATATAATAACTTGCATTATGGAGCTCAATTTTCTGATATATTACTACTTATCAAATCCTTTGTAAATAATTGTAAACTTATGACTCCATTTAAGCATTTAATTGATTTTCTTGAATCAAAGCAAAAACACAAACACACAATTGAACAAATTCTCAAAAGAAGAATGACAAGATCATTAAAATTTCATTCAAAATTCACTCAAATCCACATAATGAGAGAAAATATATTAGAATTATATGTTTATTCATGCTTATAAGTCATATCTACATACAATTTAAGATAATTTTCATATATTCATCCAAAACTCAAAACATGCAATCTATTCTATTCCTATCTTTCTACCCATATATTCAACTCAAAACCTAGCTAGAGCTTTCATCAGTTCTCTCCCTAAAAATGAGCCTTGAATTCCCTTTTAAATGATAAGGGAGTAACAAGCTTTGGGCTCAAATGTAGTTTCACCACAAATTTTCATTTGAACAAAATCTCCATTGCATTTGACTTTCATTTCAAAACTTCCTACACATTGAGTCTACAAAACATAGTGCAACTGGGGAAAGCTACAGTTGTAACTACCATCAGAAAAGGGAACACAAATTGTCATCAAAATCCCCTTTGTCGCTTTCCATGCAGAAAAACCACACAACCAAATTGCCATGAAGGCACACAATCAACATCAAAATGTGCCACACATGCAAAACCAACACCACCAACAACAACAACATCATCAACACAAAATTTTACATCCCACACAACAACTTCTTATTTACCCACCATCCTACCCTTACCAAGACTTAGACCCTGGTATACACGCCCACTTCTAGTTGTTGCTAGAGGAGGAGAGGAAACCTCAACCCCCTCTTCTTTCTTGTCCTTCCCCAATACGGTTCTAGTATGTCCGCTTGGGGTTTTAACCGCCAAAGGTAGCATTGATATCACTTCCTCATCAGAGGGTAGAATGTGATTGAAGCGAGGTAAATACCGACAGTAGTCAAAGTCGGTCTTGGTTACACTATCAGAAGTGTTTCTCGTAAGGTCAATGGGTGAGTGTTGGCATCCAAAGGATCCATTCCCATACCTTATTTCCCTACCGACACTAGTAATAGAGCACATCGACTGCTTCCCTTTGTCATCTACTAGTTGAGTAGCAACGTCCTGGAATTGAAACCTTCTACTGCATCTAGTGGGCACAAGCCTAGGCTTGTCAACCAAAGCACCTTCTTAAATAGCAGGACTGAGCTTTTGTGAGCTCAAACGAATAGACCTCCTTACTGACTTACTCATTTTCTCTTGTCATACAAGCACTCAAACTTGATCAGACTCGGCCCAAGAAGTGCTCTAAATGCTACAAGAATGAGATAATTAGTAGTTAATTCCTCTTGTATTTATTGTTCAAGGTAATGGAAACCTTCATCAATGCTTAGTAAAAATTCATGTGCAAACATGGCAATTTCGCAGCATATGTACTGTCACCATTTAACTTGAGTTGCATGAGAATCCGTAGATCAACCTTCATGATTTCCAACAACAACATCTTCACACAGATTGAGATCGACATGACTACACAAGAAAGGAATAATTCATTAATGCTTCACCAGTTGTATGATAAAACAACCACCATATTCCATTTTCCAACTTTGAATACTACTCGCTAATCTCCTGAAGAGTTGGTAGATCAAATGGTTTATCTCGGGCTAACTTGGCTTGACATCCAATGAAGCATCATTGACCTTCCTCATGAAACCAACTACCATGTCGATAGGTCCTATGCACTTTGCAAACTGAACGGCTGGAGCTACGCATCGCAATCTCGTTGACCTTGTGGATTTTAACCAACCTTCATCTTCCTCCTACAAGCTAGCGAGGAACAACAAAGATTTACATTAGCTTTTGATCTTGGTTGTCGATTTAAAACCATGGGTTATGAGCTCAATAGTGGAGATTGGGCCCGACATTTGATATAGGACACACATATTCCTTTCGCTAACCTTACACCAAATAATAGGGCAACATCTTAGGTCTACGAGCTAGCGGGGTATGATCGAGATCTTCTCCCATATCTTCGAATATGAAAAACCTACACATTACACGGTTAGTATTTAATGAAATGCTTTGGCTAAGCCATTGATGACATGACCACTAGGGTTAATGGCTTAGCCTTACTTCGCCTGATTAAAATTAAAACCCAACTTTGATTTTAATAATTTATTTCCTCTGCAGGGTTTTATTTCCTAAGTCTCAGTTGGCCCCATGTTTCATCTTTTAAAAAAAAACTTATGTCGTTGTTTACCGTTGGCCTAGTGATGTCCCCTCATCCTTTTTAATGAATATTTTATTTTGTAGAAAGCATCAAACTTGCGCTACCATTGATCAAATTGCCTTCGGATATCAATGGTTTCTCACCATCGTGTGATCGGAAGCTACAGGATGTTTACTAATTGTGATATTGTGAGCAGGTGCCACATGTCCTTCTGGGGGATGAAATACCATGGAGCATTAATCTGGCCTTAAATACATTAAAAGGTGGGTTACTAAAGTGCTCTTAAGATGCACGTGATTCAAATCAACGGATGTGTTATAATCTTGATGGAAAATATTCTTGAGGGTTAATCATAGGGCCAATGACTATGTTGAAGGAATGAGATCATTGATGCTCAAGATCTACAGTTGGCCGCCATCGCGTGATCCAAAGTTGTAGGGTTTTTACCGATTGCAATATCGTGGGCAACCGCCACGTGGACTTCCTTCGCAGTGTATGGTATGGTGGGCCCCTTATGGCCATGTTGGAAATTGTGTCAGCCTGTTTTGAAGGTAGCTATTGATGATTTGATCAAAATGAAGGATCGATGGCTCAAATTTCAATTTGCATCGAATATGGTTGGATTCATTCATGCAGTGTGTGAGTGAACTTTAATGATGGATGATACATTTACTGGCACAATTTGATAGAAATAAAATCAATTCTCCTACTTTATGTGTCACAAAGAATTCAGGTATTTTACAAAGCAGTTTCAGAGCCGAGAGCAAGGTTGTGAACCCTGACAACCAAAATTTGGGATTTCTACGAAAAGAGCAATGAGTTAATTTATGTGTTTCCTAGTCACTCTGTGCTTGAATTAAGGAAAATATTTTTCATAATTATCATAGGGCTTGTTGATAAACATTTTAGGGCTACAGTTTATTTAAATTGTGAGAAATTGCAATATTTTGTTATGTAATTTCATATCTCTAGCTAGTCCTAGCTATTTGAAGTGTGAAGTTATAAGAATCCCTAGTTTGTTCAAGATGGCACCACCCAAGAAACATTCTAGCCAAATTGACTATTTAAAAAGAAACTTGTATGATAATTTCTTGGATCAATTGCCCTTGTCAATGAATGATAGAAAGAAGGGATTGGTTCTGATGCGAGGGAAAATCATGGGGGAGGGGTTAGTATACAATTGTTCCAACATAGCCGATGCTAGGGTTCCTCTCATGGGTTTGGAAATGTTCAGATTGTGGTATGGATGGAGGAATTTTCCTCACCCTTTTTCAAATGGATGGATGTATGATATGGGGAAGCTGGTGGTACCGAATTTTTTCCCTGATGTAGACTTGCTTAGGGCAGTAGCTGCAAGATATGACCCTGTCACATGGGTAATTAGGGATAATGAGGGAAAGGTTTTGTTAAGTATTAAAAGAGATGATATTCAATAGATTTTTGACTTGAGTGAAGCAAGTGAGGACTTGGCTCCTATCAATCTTGAGGAAATGAAGTAGGAATATGCAAAGTTGAAGTCTCTTTTCAAAGCTAAATTGCTTCCAACTCATCTAGCTAGGGAAGGAGGTTCAAGATTTCATATCAGCCCCAGTGACTAGGAACCTTTCAAATTAAATTTTTTTTCAAATTATTTCCTAGCCACTTTTTATTCATTGTATCAGATTTTGGGATTCAATCTTGGTGCAATGATGCCCATTGCATACATGTTCATGGGGGTGCAAATACAACACCCTAACTTCTCTGTCACATATGACTTTGCTTCTTTCTTGGCTAAGAGGATACATGAGGCACTATCAAAGCTACAGAAAAATGATACCGACACTCAATTATTTTGGTATTCTATGCTGATGCATATGTTTTTATTCAAGAATGTTGACTTCTCTAAGAAGATGAAATTAAGGCAATCTGTTGATGGAGAAAGATTGCCAATACAGATATGGGTTGTAGATTTATCTTGTAATAAGGAAAGCACTAGTTATGTGCAATTAAACAATTGTTTTGCTTCCAGATTGAGGGCTAGATTGATGGTGAATGTACCTAGGATTCCTAAGGAATTACATGATTTCCTCAGGCCAAAGGGGAGGAAGCGAGAATTAAAAGTCAGCCATAACTAGGGTGACATTATCCAATACCCAGTCAACATTTTTTTGAGGGTATATGGTTTTCAAGGAGCCCCTCATATACTGCCATACAATGTACCACCAAGAGTGGGGTTTGCAAAATTTATGTGGCAAATAGGTTGCATCCATGAGGACAACCTCACAAGGAGGGGTAAGGCAACATTTTTCCCTGATTTTACAGTGGTATTTGATTTTTCCTTTTCAAAAGGAGGCTGGGTGCACTTTGAGAAATTCTTTGAGGATTATCATTTGAGATGTGGTCCAAAGCGACAGCATGATCTTGAGGGTTTCTTTACCCTTTGTAGACAAAGAATAAAGGATGGAAATTTTGCGCATGAGTTCAACTTTCCTAAGGACCTGATTAGAAATGAGTTCAACCTAAATAAGTAGGAGTTGAACAAGGAAAAATGGATAGCTTATGATTAACTATTAGATATTGTGCACAAAATGGATCCAAAATATGATCCACTATTGGAGTTTAGTCCCCACCATAAGAAAATTTATTTTCTGATGGAGAACTTCAAAGAGATTATGGGCACTTTGAGAACCAAAAAGGTAAACTTAGAGCTAAGTCTAGGTGTACAAGAACAAGGTTTCAGACCATTTGAAACAAGGCCAGCATTCTAGCCCATAGAAAAGAGGCCCATTTATAGGAGAAAAAAGGATAGTAGCAGTGATGAGGAAGAAGTGGATAGAAAGGGGAAGCAAATTATGAAGTTTCCTTCACAACCAAGTCCAAAATTCAAAGTGTCAGGGAAATTAAGATCATTGATTTAGAGTCATCACCAGAAGATAGTCCCCCATCACCACCATCTGAGCCAAGCCCTAAAAGGAAAAGAACTAATCAACCACATGAGAGTTTGATGGATGAAATTATTGTTACTAATCAGGACATGCAGGTTGTTATGCCTTCCCCTCCTAGGCCAGCTAAATTGGTTTTATTTGATTTAGATATGAAAGGAAAAAGTGTAATAGATGCAAAACTGGAAGCATTGAAGGATTTTCTAGATGACAATGCATTTGTAAAGACTCTTGTATTCTTCCAATTTGTATGGAGGATGAAGTTGTAAAAAGATCTAAATAAATTTAAGGAGAGAAGAGAACTAAGACTTGACAGGTCAAACCAGGAGAATCATGAGGAAGTGAAAGCTGAATTAATGGAAGAATTTAAGAAAATCCCTCCTGAGGAAGGCAAAAAATTGGTGAGTCGGGTGGGTGTATTGATTCTTCCTGAATGGGACATTACAGATGTAGTGGCCTTTAATGCTATTATGAATTCCAAGCATCACTTGCAAGAATCTAAAGAAGAAGTCAAGGCAACACTTCAAGATTCTACTTTTAGTGAAGAGTATGAAACCTTGGCAATTTGGGCATTGGCCCCACAAGGGAGAAAGCCAAATATTATAGACATTAATCCAAATTTTAGAGGGGGATTAATAATAAAGACAACTTGAAATACCTCAACCACCGAGGCCACTAGTTCAATTGTGAATGTGGCCAAATTGGCCCAAAAGACTATTGAAAGGGAGGAGGCTGAAAAGAAAAGCCTAATGGAGAAGTATAACCTTTTGATTGAAGAATACAAGAAGATGCAACATAGGAATGTTGAGTTGCAAACTGAGGTGGAAAGGTTCAGCTATAGATAGATTGGGAGACATCAACTACTCCAGGGACTAGTACATTACCTTCCACAACAAGGTTAGTGCCTCTTGCTTCTCCAATTGTTTCCACACTAGGGTCTCCCAGTCAGAATCCTGCCTTCAACCCTTCTTTAGAGGAAATTGATGAAGAAAGAGAGTGCTCTGTTGATCCTACAAAGAAGCAGCTATTGGAAAGAATTGATGAGTTTTGGGCATCCTTGAGGGTAAGTGAGAAGGGATCTCTTTCAAAGAAAAAGGAGATTGTTACTACTGTTTTAAGGCATTTGAATGAAAATGTTAATAATAAATTTCTATCTATACATTCTATATATTCTTTATATTCTTTTAGGTTAATCATAAATTTCTATCTATACATTCTTTATATTCCAGTAGTGGTAGGGTCAGGTAGGTGAGGTCATTAATGATCAAATTAAATTAATTTGTGATGGATCAGATTATGACATGTTGGTGAGCTATATGGATAAAATCATTAGTACCAGCTCATTTTTGGAATCTTTTGAAACAGATGCAAATCAAGTAGCAGTAAAATACACACCTTATAATGCCAAGGTGAATGAGGTAATTAATTTTGACTAGCCTACTGATGAAGAATATTAGGGGTGGGTAAATAAATATTTGACTGAGGAGGAATAAATGAATGAATTACTAATGGGTGGTAAATAAGATGTTGCGGTTACAACAACCTCCTGCTTTGATTTGATGGTGGTCTCAGCATGGGTTTCTTGTGGTTTTTTGTTGTTTCCTCAATTTTCCTTAGCTAACATGATGAATAGGAATATTCTCCAGGGTGATGGTTGTTGTAACAATTTTAGGAATATCACCAAATGCTTCATTTGGTTGGGGACATGTGTACTTTATGGCACGATGCTTGTTTGCTCCATTTTCTATAAGAAGGATTTCAAGGCCAAAAGTATGAGTTACCAAGTTAGATAATTTTTGGTTGAGTCTAGGTGAAGTTGCAAAGAAAATTGTAAAGTCTAATGGTTTTAGAGAGAAATACAATTTAGGTTCTGAGTTATTCTGTAATCAGTTTTGAATTCATGGGGATTTAATGTTGTATAACAGTATTAGCATTTGAGTTGAAATGATAAATTCGAACTCATGTCTCTTCACTATACATTCATATCCAAATTTTGAATAAGATGACTAAGGGTTGTTTCATTCATCTCATTGTTGTGGTGTGTATAATCCTTATTTTAGCTTTAATTCAAGGAATTAATTAAAATGCTTGAATGGGATTATAGGCAGATTTTTTTGTATAAGGATTTGATAACTAGTATTGGGTGAGAATGCATACTAATGAAATTTTAATGCAATATTGTAAGGGATCTTATATGTTATGTATTAAATCTGTCATAAACCTTTAGATTCTTATGAATTTGACTCCTGCAATGGATATATGGCACTGATCTAAGTTTTACTTATTTGCGTAGTTCAACAATTGTTTTTCTTTGCATAGAGCTTGCTACAAATTTCAAATTAATGACTATATTTTACTATGGATTGTGTTGTAGTTATCTCGTGCTCCACATAGTTGATATTATCGATGAACAACCAATTTTATTTGATATTATCCTATTGTGTTGAGCTATTCAATGGGATTATATGTTATGTGTTACAGTTGTTTATGATATTGGTGCATAGGTTGTAAACACATTAAGGGATCACTCTCCTGGGTCTTGCAGAGCCCAAAGTGTAGGAGGATTTTTAAAGTCCTCGTCAGTTGGTCTAGATCCTTCAAGCTACCCTTGATTGGAATTGAAAATCCCATAGGTAGATTAGAAGACCAACCTGGTTACAGTGTAAAACACAAACCAACACCCTATACCTTTAACCCTAAACCCTAAACCATTAACCCTTAAAATCTAAACCCTTAAACCCTCTACCCTCTATCTCTCTCCCACTCTAAACTCTAAACCTTTCCTTGTATTCTTTTATAATTTTCATTATTCTTATTTATTTTACACTTACATTTACAAATACACATACATATGAATTTATTGTTCTCATTTATTTCTCATGTAGTTTAATAGTGTGATCGATTTCATATTATATGTTTTGAAGAATTTATAATTTCAATTACATTAATTTATGGATATGTTGTATCTATAACACTCTAAAACTGTTTGCTATTTGCATTTACACTTGCATTTAGAAATACACATTTATATACATAGATATAGATTTCTTTAATGATATGTTGTATTTATTTTTCTAGGAGAGCATCCAGTAATTGCATTTACATTTACATTTAAAAATACACATACATACATACATATATACATACATGCATACATATATATGTGTGTGTGTGTGTGTGCATGTGTGCATGTGTGTGTATGTATATTATTTATATTCAGTGTTCAAAAACAACCCATTAGGTCTGTACATGGATAAAAATTCATAAAATCAGATCTCCCATACATGTTTTGTTGAAACCTCAGCTTGAACCTCTCATTTCACATGCTTTTCTTCAAAAAAATCTTGAAGACAATAGCTATACCTTCTTTACTTCTCATCCTACGCCCTATTCATGCATCCTAGAATTACAACAGTATCCATGGAGCCTCTTACACAAGCTACAGTAATCAAAAAAAGTGTAAGAGCCCCTTTGTGCACAAAACCCTCAAAAACAAAGTAATCAGGGTGTATGCAAAGATATGAAGCTTTCTAACTCAAATCAATGCCTTCAACCCTCAAATCAGATTCAAATCAATGCTAACACATATATTCATGACCCAGAATTGATTTCACATCAAAATATGGCTGCATGTGACCGTACAATGCTGCATAACATGAAAAACACAGAAAATTTGAATAAAAACACAGATTTTTGAATGTCAAGAGCTTGTATTTTAAATCGTCAACCATCAACAACCATTACAATGATCACTTTATGCCTTTTAAAGGCATTTACATGTCAGCCACTGAACAACCACCTCTACAATTGACTTTTTAATCTTTTATGATCACATGAAACATAAAACATACTAATTTCAAGGTTGCTAACATTACTATTGAAATGTTTTAATTTTTTGACCTTTCAATCATTAAAAAGTATATCATTAAATTAATTATGTAATGGCATAAAAATTAAAAACATCATGAATTATTATGTAACCACATAATTCAAATATAATTCTATCAATAAATTAATATCATTGAATGGAGAATATAATCGCATAACTCGTACATTTCAATGTCATTGATCTTCTTCTTCATCTAACTCTTTTTTTCGATCATCCGATCCAGATTTGACATTGTAAGGATTGGTCATATCATCATCATTGTCATTGATATTAGTTTTGATAATGTCATCATCCACACGGATATCATCTTCATGAACATTAACTCCTACATCATCATGATCTAGTTCCTCCTCTTTGACATCTTTGTCAGGGACATCATCAACTAACTATTGATCCTGATCATCATCTACATCATCTTCTATTTCTTCGGTATCTTCTTCTTCCACCACATTATACTTTATCACCCTTCCTTTTGGATCATGTCTAACAACAAATGACCAACCTGGTTTACCTAGAACCGATGAGTAAAATACCTGATCACATTGGCTTGAAAGAACATAGGGCTCATTTCCATTATCATGTTCAATAACAGTTCTCTCAATATCATTTTCATTCAATCATATTTTGTACCATAGGATGACAAACAAAATTAATCTAAAGAACTTAAAGTCACACTCAAGTATATCATCCAAAATCCCATAGTATCAATTTTCTGAGACTTTTGGATGTATGTCACTTCGAGATAAAACATTAGTCACCTGAAAGACTGGAGTTATACCAGAATCACAAGTTTTTTTCATGTCATCCAACATTTTTATTTAAAATTTATGGCCATTGTACCACATAGCCTTGTAGTGTTTCACCTACAATATGTCAAACATGTAAAAATTATTGCAATATCATCAGTTGATAAACATATTTATTCTTGGCTGAATGTATGCAAAGAAAACAATCTCAACATATATATACGTCAATATAATTCAAAATAATTAAATAATATGGGTGATTAATATATTTATATGTACCTGTTTATGTCTTAAACCATATGCTAAATCAATTTCCCTTTGTGTAACATTGGAATCTCCATTACGATGAGCTTCTTGAACCAATGAAGCCACACCTTCGCATGTTAATGGGAAACTAAATTGTTGACATCATTCACTCCATACTGTCATCCAATCAAGATTGTTGGCGATGTACAAATGTACTGCATCCCACTCTCAACCAACTGTATCAAAAAGAATTGAAATTCACAAATGACGTATAATTAGTTAAATACCATAGTATATGACCTTAATTTATAATTAATGTATATTAAAGATTAAAAATTAAGTACAATATACATAAAAACTATATGTAAAATGTAATCCAATTAATCTCCATAACCATCTTATAATTACCCCTCACTTTCCTCAATCTACCTTTCCCCATCAGGTACTCCCCTTCGAATTTGTTAATGGAGTTGGGATCTCAAATGTGATCTACATGGATTTTTGCTACAAACTTAGGAAGATATTCACTAATGTATACCATGGTCTAGAATACCATATATCCCTCCACCATAGAACCCTCAGGATGTGCTCTTTGTCTAACCAAAGCCTTCAAAAATTTCAAGTGCCTCTCAACCATCCACATTGATCTTGTGTGTACAGGTCCACACAATTCAATCTCCTCAACTTGGTGTATGAGGTAGTGTTCTTGTGCATTGAAAAATGTTGAAGGTAGATGCTTTTGCATTTCACACATTAGATGAGGAATTTTTCTCTTCCAATAATTTATATCTTCTTTATGGATTTCTTTAAATGATAGCCATCTACAAGTGATTCAAGGTGCAAATATATTAACAAGATTTAATAAAAATATATAGTATATTACATAACAATTAAAAAAAATGGTAATTATAAAATGTATACAACGAATTGAACAAATATCTCTACTTACCTCATGTATTTTCCAAGATCATATATAACTTGCTTGACATTCTTGTCAAAATTGTCTGGGAGAGATAGAGGTAGAACGTATTGCAACAATTATAAAATGATCTTTTCATTTTTTTCCAAAAGCAGTAAACACAATACACTGAAAAGTATATGCATTTTACAAGTGCATATAATATACCAAAATATTTACCTTAATGAAGGTATGCCAATCATGCATTTTCATCCTTGACCCAAATTCACCTTTCTTTGTTATTATATTGTTTATGTTTGCAGGGAATCTTGTGGGAGATCAAATTTTTTGTATGACTTATTTTATAGCATTGCTTTGCTACTTTGTTAATAACCAAGGAAGGGAACTTATATTAATTTGGTCTCCATCACTATTGAATTGATTGGAATTTTTCATTGCATGATTGGCTTCCTAAATGTCACTACAAATTTTGACAATTTTTTTCTTTGTCATGCTTTCCATCCAATATTTTCCATAACATTTATATTATATTATTTTCGATATGAATTGTATCAAACAAATGCACAATTTTTAGCTACTCATAGTAGAACAACATACTAAATTGTCTGGGATAACTTTTCAATCGTTGTGGAAGTCGGCCATTAATGCCTTGACAACCTTCATGAAGCATATAAGTTAAAAAAAATTAACAATGACAATAATTGTCAATTACAACATGTGTAAACACAACACAATATAAAAATATAAATTCAAAACATATCATATATGATAGATAAACAATTTGATATGATGTATAACCTTGACAATTAATTCTATTATATTCCAACTTCCATAGGCTAGGTGTCATTCTTCGTGGTTTTGATGTAGTCTCCTCTTTCCTACTGAAAAGATGTTTTTTAGTAGTTCGATACTTATGATTTCTATGGAGGAAGTGCCTATACTCATCAAACACCTGCTTTCCTAAACTTGTTGAATGATGAGATTTCATCTTGGGACCACAAATTGGACATGAAAATTTTCCCTTTGTTTGAAGACCTCCAAGATCATATATAATTGGATTAAATATGTCAATTTTTATAATTATATATAATGAATAGATTATTTTAAAAAGATGCATGATATCTACTTCATCAAATTAAATATTGTTAAAGTGTAGTCAAATGTTATAACATGTACCACAAAAATGTGTTAGCTCTGGGGCATCCTAAATTGTCTATACAAGCATTGCATGGAATTAAAATTGTCTTTGTCCTATTGGTCTAGAGACGTCATACATAGTGACGCCATTCCATAACTTTAGTAACTTGTCAATAAGAGGCTCGATAGATGCATTCATATCTTTAACTTGGTACTTACCTAGTTGAATGAACATAAACATTACATAATTATTTTAACCATTTTACTGCAATATATATAAATTAACGTACATGACTATTGAATGAAAAAAATATGTCATTATGCAACAAATAAGACAAATGAGATGCTACTACGTTAAAGAAAATTGATGTAAACAAATACTTGGAACAATCATTAAAAACATTATTTGCTCCCTTTTTATTGACATCCATGGAGGAATGTTATTGTTGATAACAAAAATAGGCCACACCGAGTAAATAGATCTCAACTCTCCAAATGGATTGACACTGTTTGCTCCCAATGAAAGCCTCAGATTACGAGGTTCTTCTTTAAAGTGTGGCCATTTTTCCTCCATGCCCCTAAATGCAGAACCATCCTTAGGCATTCAAAGAATGTCATCTCCACTTCTATTTAGTGCATGGTAATCCATAAATTGTGCTAAGCTTTCACACCTAAATAATCATTGCATACATGGAATAAAGGGAATATAATGAAGAACCTTGTGAGGCACCTTTTTTGTTAGTTGATATGTTCGATATCTACTGATATGACATTCTAGGAATTCTGTTGCAAATTCCTATTGTTTATGATATATAATATGATCATTGGGACATGCATCTATTACTTGATACTCCATTCCAATATCTTTTATAATGGATGATAAATTTTGGTATGAGCGAGGTAAAATATTTGATGGTGGTAACAAAAAATCACCAATCAATATACAACAAAAAATAATTTATTAATATAAAAAATATTAATTGTACATATTTCATCATTTATTTACTAGTGATGAACTAACAACAATTAAAATAGATGAAAAAAGATGACATAGATGATATACGTTAACATTCGTGAGATTGCTATGTTTGATAAACCATTCATAACCTTCAAGTTCAACAACAACAATATAGAAGAGAGAAGAGTTGTTTGGGAGCCTTCATAAACGGGCTCGTATGCCTTCTCAAGTATAGGTAAATTATGAACATCATCAAACTAATCTTGATCATCATTATCAGCTCTGCCACTAAATGTGTCATGGATCAATGTATTTGTACCATCATCTTCAATTGTGTTTTCTAGCACATGATCATCTTCTTCCATAGGATCATTAACTTCATCTTCGATATTCACAGTTCCATGTTCGTCTACTTGCAAAACCACATTCTTCAGGCTGTGATAATCCATATCATTTTCCCTATGGTGCCTCACCTTTATAATAATGATAGACACAAATAAACTATGATCATGATCAAGTGATTATATATATATATATAAAATTTTAAACGATATAAAAATTTACAAATTCAATCAATATAAACACATATAATAAACAACTTACCAATGGACGATAATCATGCCCCCATTCAACATGACCATGCTTCCTATAATGTTTCTCAGCTGTTGTGATTAAAAGTCATCTCATCTTTAAACCCTTGCAATTATTGCAAGGAAAATAACATTTCCCGTCACCTTTTCTTTTCAACCTAGCCCACAATCTATCAAGTGTCTCTTCATTTTGTTCTAGACTAATATTATCTGACATGATTTTTCTTTACCAAACTCGACTATTTAGATCTTCAAAAAATATCAAACTCACACTCCAATAATTTTTATTCATAGACAGGTAACAAAATCTAATAATTCTGATATTTTACACCAAAAAAATTTAGCATGCAACCACCCCTGCAAAAGAGAAGATAGTCTAAAGTTAATGACCCCAAAAAATACTTTAAAATGCTAATTCCAAAACTTATTAAATTCTGATTTTACTATGATTTCTAACTGTTAAGATTCCTAAAATGAAAATATTGAACTTGATTGCAAACTTCCTACAACGATGGAGGTAGCGAGCTAGTAAGAGCAAGTGACCCACTCCTAAGGAGCAACAAGTCAGAATCATCATTGCTAATGTCAATACAGATTTATCCTTTTAGTTAAAGATGCAATGTGTCACTTCTTATGACATCCTTATCCCTAGGTCCCTCAACATTGAGAGAGCCCTAATTGCACAAGGAAGCACACACTAGTAGAATTTGGCAAATAAATGACTAGCTGACTAAAATTTTTAGTCACAACAACTAAAAATGACTAAATTCTGCTCATTTTTGCAACTCAGCTATAAATGAGTAAATAAATTACTAGTTTGGTCATTGATTAAAAATTATTTACTCACACAAATAAAAATGACTAAATAGTTAGTCATTTATTTAGTCACAATCCTTTTGAGTAAATCATTTAAGGAATCAAGAATATAGCCCGCCAAAATACTCTAAAATGTCAAAATCTTATTTTTAGGCATAGCCCACCATAATGGAGTTTTAATTTTAATAAAAATACTCTAAAACCTTTGTCAAAACATTATTTTCAAGCATAGACTGCCAAAATGGAGAAGTGTTTCCATAAAGAATGATAGAAAATGGTGAGGAGATGTGCGTGAAAGGAGGCATAGGATTCATTGCTGCTTATCTTATTCCTACTCTGCTCAACAAATCTCACATTGTTCCCGCTACTATTTGTAATCTAGGTATTTACTTGACATATATTTGCATAATCTCAAATTCCTTGAGAGGCTTTTGAAGTATCAATGTATCCCATATAGGGTTTAGAATGATTTCTTTTAATTAAAAAAATAAATAAATGATTTATTTCCCTATAATTAGATAATGTGGAGATCTCCCAAATCTTCCCTAGTACACTATCCTCTTTGGCACTGTATTCATTACTCTAGCTACTAGGGTTTTGCATGTGACATCTTTAATATCTTCATGACTATGGCTTTTAAATAGATCTCAGTCTTTGCTTTAATCATTTTCATGGTAACCCTTGAGTTCCATAATCCACCTTCAATCTCTTCTACGAATAGTGTCTTAAGCTAGACTACATAGTATGCATATAAAGCAAGTCCTTCATACCTTCCATTGTTCCAAACCACCACTCACTTCCTTGCTTAAAATTTTTCCTCCATAAGCACAATAGCATATTTTAAAATCTTGGTTTCCAGTGATTGACCATTAAGGTCACCACTTTCATCATGAAGATACAGTGATATTTTTTTCTTCAAACTCAAGGCATTATGCAAGATAACATTGTGAATTGTTTGTTGTGTACAATTCGATTTTCTTGCACATTTAATGCTTTGCTAACTTCCTTTAAGGCTAGGTATTGCACCCTCAACTGTAATCTCAAACAACTCACTCACTATCACTTGAAGATTTCTTTCATGAGCATCCTTCTATAAAATCAAACTATGCCCTATAGATTGCCTACTTACTATAGGGGACTCATTGTTTCATGGTATTGTAGTTCTTAAGATCTTTCAACCTTATTAACACTACTTCACAATCCACAAGGTATTATTCACTATTCTCCCATCTTTGATGAGTATCAAAACATTTCTCAAACATGCAATCCACTACCTCCATTATACATTAATGGCTAAGAAGAAACATTGAACCTATGATTACCACTGTTACTTCATTTGGACAGTCATTCCCTGATTAAATTTTCCTTGTCTAACACTACCAAAAGAATTTGAAAAACCCTTAAGGTCGGCAAGGGGGTAAGGAAACTCACTCTTAAAATCTCCACTTTACTATGCAAGGTTTGAGCTTTATTATCTTGTCACTGCTCAACCTCTTTTTGACTATCACATCTCAAGTGACTGTCATTCTTCTTACCATAGATTTCATTTACAAATGTCACTAAGCTACATAGTGTACTTGTTATTGGCTACAATCTTTAGATTGCAAGATTTTTTTATTACCTACAATGTCTCAATCTTTCTGGTATTGCAACCTCACTAATCCGCTATAGTTATTGTTTATGTTTCTATGAAGGCCTAGGGTTTGTACCCTAATCATGCTCTTACCAATGCTTATGTTGGTATTAAAAAATAACCTTAAATATTGGGTCATAAAATTAGTTGTCTTGAAAAATTTGTGGTATGATCTTGGATTGTATCCTAGAGTGTGTGGGAAGCTTGTGTTAAGGTATGTAAACCTGATCAGGGAAATGTATCCTATATATCATGGTTCTTGTTTTAATACTTTCCATAATGGTTATTAGCATATCACATTATTATAGTTTGTGGTAACCCAAGATTGAATTCAAGTATGTAACAAACTTGGTTTGTAGTTTAAGCTATATACTTTTAAGTAACATTCACAAGGTTTAGAAAATCTTGATCACTCTCTAGAATAGCCCATTAAACACGGGTTGTGCTTGAATGCACTACATAATTTATATAACGCAACCACTCTGCATATCAACCAAAGTTATAGGCTCTTTATTGTAGCAAGAGGTAATCACTCTTCGATCATGCTATAATTACATCCTAACCTATTAAACTTGAGAGAACCTTAATACACCCAATGATGATTGACACCTACATTATACATCCCAAATTAACTATATTATATGAGTGCCTCTATTTCTATCACAACATAGCCACATTAAACTTGGGTCACACATGAATGCATCCTATATTTTTTATAGAACAATTGTGCCACATGACCAATAGAGTTATGGATCACATAATTATAGTCACAAGAATTTGTTCCTTGGTTGTGATCTTATGGTGATTCCACACAACAAAATCTGGACATGAAATTCTCAAAACCCTAAACCCCTAAAAATGAAATCTGATGAGATGTTGATTTAAAATATGATTTTCAAACCTAGAAATACAAATCTAACTTCACAACTGAATTCTACAAAAAGACAATGACTACCCTCAACCTAGCGATATCTTCTTGAATTTTTTATGATTTTTCCCAAGAAAATTGTCCTTAGTTCTCCACAAACTATCTCAAGTAGAGAAAAACACTGTCGCAATAAATCAGCAAATTCACTTTTCTTTATGTTGGCCATAATTTGTTTTTTTCTATTTTTCATGTTTGTCAAAATTTCAACGAAACTGATAGTTGACATTTCGATGAACCATAGGTTCTTCAAAATTTTGACGAACGTCAGGGATAAACTTTCAAAAAATTGAAAATTACACGTCAAATTTTACAAGCACCCGACGATACATCAAATTATACATATTTTATCAGACATTTTCGTTAGATTTGGTAGTCAAATGAGTTAGTGTTTCATCCTCTCTTCTATCTTAGGATAATATAGATTGGTTATTCTAAGCATATTTTCCTTCTTACATCTCAATCCAATCCTCATCCATTCAATCTAGCACAAATTATCTAATGACATCCTTGGTCTTGTTCCTAGCCTTGCTACAAGCCTTGATCCAATCATCATCATCGTCATCATAATCGGGATGTATCCTTCCCTATCCTTTGGTTTTGTTTGGGGATGTATCTGTCCCTCATCAACAACACTTTCATCATCATAATTGAGATGTATCTTTCCCTCATCAACAACACTTTCATCATCATCATCAAGATGTATCCTTCCTTATCCTTGTGTTGTTTTGGGATATATCATTCCCTCATCGACAACACTCCATCCATCATCCACCCATTTTGGACTGTAGCTTGACTAGGGAAACATCACATTTATCCTTAAATCAATTTGTGCTTCCCAATCTCCTATCGCTTATCATTCTTTCTTATCCATCACTTTGCATCATCTTCCACATATACCACTTGCATCATCTCACTCATTTCAAGAGAACACTTGTGTTCTCTTGAACTTGCATGTCCTCTTGAGGGGGCATCCTCCATCCCTAATCTTCATCTTCACTCCTATCATCCTTCTTACTAGTCATTCCTTTGATGACTAGGGCATCTTCTTCGTGGTGCCATCTTTTAATCTTTTTTTGAAATGATACTACTTCGTAGAACCATCTAAAAAGGGGGAAAAATGTAGATACCTAAATTTGGACACTTACATTTGTCCAAATTTATCCCTTTTCATCTAAATATCCTCTTACTTGCACTAATTAAGTAATATTACTATTCCTTAATTAATACCCCTAAAGTCCTTTAAATCCCTAAGGTATCTAGTTAAATAATTAAATACCTTACCCTTTATCCCCCTTTTCCTCAAAGAATTAAATAAATAAGACATTTATTTAATTTATCACATGTCACATCCTCAATAATCCTCTGCTAATCTATATTCTAAGCTTAATTAATCCATGATTAGGATGTGGACACCCTTAATTAGGATTAATGTCACATCCTCCATATTTTGCTACCTGACTCTAATCTTTCATTAATATTTTGGGTCACCTGTTTGGACAACCTTAATCTAATCACATGTCATTTTTGGTAAGTCCTCCAATTCAACCTTCAATAAGTGCTTTCTTTATTAAGACTTGACCTCTTGCCCATGTAAATTAAAAACTCACATTTATTCATTCAATTCATTTCTCTTCCCCATGTAAGTGGTTGGGAAATTCTAAATTCCCTCATAGGTCACATCAGTCACATGGGACAAGGACCTACTTTATGAGGACCTTATGTTATCCCCAAGGTACTCCCCAATCATGTGAATTTAAAATTCATATTTATTCCCCCAACAACTTCTCTCATCCCCATGATGATAAGAGAGGACTTTCTAAAATTCTTCACTTGTCACCATCATCCTCGTGAGGACAAAAACTTCCTTTTTGAGGAAATCTCCCCTAATCTTGAGGTACTTGCAAGTACCTCCACCTCACATGTCCTCTTTCCACATCACTTGTCCTTGTGACACCTCCTCTTCCACATGGAAGGATGTGAGGGCTTGCGAGTCCTCAAGTCACCACAACCCTCCATCTTGTCCATGTTGGCTAAATCCTAGCCATTGATTCCTCTAGAGACTCTTCCCTTAAAATGGAAGATTTTGTGTCACTTTAATTAATAACTCATATCACATGCAATCATTCAGCTTCAAGAATTTTTCATTCAACCTCCATAGTTTCATTTTGAAGCTTGCATTGCCTCCATTTTCATTCATCTATCAAAACACCCACATCTTTCATTGCATTCATCATCTCATATAGATCACATTTCATAGCATTTTAGTCTATTTTCCATCAAGGATCATGCATTCAAGTTACATCAAAGGGCCAACCAAAAGGATCACTTGGACAAGGTACAATCTATTGTTTATCTTTATTTTGTTCAAGTCAACTTAGGCTAATCTTGAGGTGGTGTTGTGTTATTTCTCCTTTGCATTTCTTTCTTTTTGCATCTTTTACGTTTAGTAAATAATGCTGCATTATAGTATGATTTTGATATGAGGGAGTATTGTATGATTGATATTGTAGAGTTGAAGGTGGTGTTGTAGTTTTGTTAAATTCTCCATTATGTTGATATTGTGTTGTAACATTTCCTTTAGGTTGAATGTATTGTTGACCTTGGGGATTAAGATATTTATTAGTTTGAGAACCAAAATATTGTTGACCTTCTTGTTAAGAAAGCATTTGCTATGTATTCATTAGTTGATCTTGCATTTGATCATGAGAAAATCCTTTATATTGATTCATGTTTTCTTTTGGAATCGTGTATTCTTGTGAAGTAATTCTTCAATTTGAGACAATATGTTGATTAGGAACAATTTTTTGATTTGGTACAATATTTTAATTAGGAAATGAAAAATGGTGAAAAATGGGTGGTGTATGTTGCACCACTATTTTCTTATTGTCATTCAAATATGTCCTAGGATATTGAATTGGATTGACTATCAACCCAAAGGATGAGTCAATTCTCAACAAGGAAAACCTAGGAAGGGGTTCTTTAAGCTTTGAGGGATTCACCACCAAGAAAAATCTTGGAAAAGATAACTCAGCATTAAACTCACAAAACCTACTAATGCATGCCAAATGAAGAGTGAAAATGATTAAATTATGCAACACCAAGTTAGTGTATGTGTACCTAGGAATTCTAGAAATGTAATGAGGATTCTGGAAATCCAAAAATGTTGTCAAAATATGTTAGGGAGGACTAAGACGCCTGTACTATCTTATTAGTCACATTGCTATTTTTTGGGGGAAATGTGAAATCTTCATATGTCCGAACAAAATTTGAAAGAGTCTCTACAAAATTCCACTTTTAGGACTAAGATTCCCTAGCTACCTTCTTAGTCTCGATCTATTTTTTTGAAATCTTTGAATGTGATCTTGAGGTTCAATGTTTGTATTTCCTTCTTCTCTGACCTTAGGTTCTGAAACTTTCAAATCTAGCCTATAGGTGATTTTTTGTCAAGATGACAACATTGCAATGCAACATTGCAACTTTGCAATTTTGCAATTCAAATGATCTTCAAGTCTTCAACCTAAACCTACAATCACGAAGGATGATAAATAAATGTATAATAAATTTAGTATGATGTAAGTTCATGCATTTCTGTTTATAATGAATTTAAGTTGTTTTCAATGATTTTGTGTATGATTTCAAATTTTTGAAAATCAACTTAGAAAAATGTTAAAAGATATTAAATAATAATAGTATATATAAAACAAGGTAAATTACCATAATAGTATTGGCACTGGTGAAGGTTTTAGGAAAAAATATCAAGGCAAATTCAAGTATTAGCAATATGAAAGGTCGGCAAGTGTCTACTTAGGTTGGGAATGAGACCCATCTCTACTTTGTGGATGATACTATTCTCTTTCTTGCAGCCTCACTTATGAAAGCTATATATATAAGAAAGTATTCTAAGATTGTATGAGGGGACAATTGGCTATAAGGTCACCCCCTTTAAACCTAAGATTTTATTCCTAGAGGATCATTATATAGAGGCCTTAGATACCCATGAGGTGTTTTATTTTTCTACTACTAAGATTGACCCAACTCAAACCAAAAAGTGTTTCTTGTGAATGAAAAAACACTTAATTGTGAATGAAAATTCATGGTGAAGTGAATTCAATACAATTTAACATTCTAGAAGAGCAGGTGACCAACTTTGGCTAGAAAAGTCACCCTAATCAATGTTTTTTGGTAGTTGTCCCTATATACCCTTTGTATTTTAAATATTTATAATGTGAATATTAAAATCATTGAGGAAATTAGGAGAAAATTCCTTTGGAGTGGCCCAGAGGATTGAAAGAAGTATTTCCTAAGAAAATTGGATGACATATGTAAACTTAAGAAGTTTGGGAGTTGGGGTTTTGAGATTGAGTTGGGATGAATAGGGCCCTAGGAATGAATATTTTATGGAGGATGTATGCATAAAAATATAGGTTTTGAACTAGTATCCTACAAATGATATAACTCTTTCATTGTGTTAAAATTCTCTTCTTGGAAGAGACAATTTTTCCTAAGGGTTATAGCATTTGGAATTATTTAGGATACTACAAAATATTCATGTACTTACTAGATGGGAGATGAGTAGATAAAATATAATCATGGTTTGACATTACCATTTACTACAATCCTTTTGTCTTTTAAATAATAACCTATTTAGATCATTCATGCCTTATTTTGAGAATATCTTGTAGTGATTTTGTGTCTAATACATCTTGAAATCTAGTGGGAAAATACATAGTGTGTCTTTAGTCCACCCTATCCTAAGATATCTTTGGATTGAACTCTATTGATTATTACATTATAGAGATGGAAAAATTCTTCAAAATCTCTAAATGAATCATTTGTTTAGGTGAAAGTAGCCATATCCAAGTTATTAAATGTAAGGTCACTACTCTTCCATATGTTCACACCTTATCTCAAAAAGATAAATAGCATGAAAACATTCTTAAAAGTGTTGATCTTTACTGATTTATTTGGACTATTGTTAACTAAGGAATGTTTCTAATTTTAAGCTTAGAAATGGTGTTCATAGTGAATTTTAATAATATCAAATGTGATTGCAATAATCATTTAAATTATGTGATGAATACAATTCAATGGTTATGCGTTGATGTCATATGTGTTAAAAATAATAATTATATATATAGGAGAATCATGGTCAATTAGAAATGAAATGATAGTACTATGATGATCAATAGAGTTATTGATGAAAAATGCTCAAATTATTTTTATGTTCAATTAATATGCATCATATGACTTGATGCTTCAACTATGATGATTGATATAACAAACTAGAAATTATGTAACGATTATTTCCAATGGGAGTTGGGGTCACATGGTAAACCTAATTGTACCCAACCAATTAAACTAACCCTATTCCATATGGAGGGACTAGAGTCATGAGTGATGTGGATGTTTGTCTTTGTAATGTTCGATTGTGTTTCTTTAGTGGCATGAAATTTTTGTAATTTCATATAGAATGAATATTTTATTGTTGTATTATGTTTATTAGTTAATTTTTTGAAAAGTAATGTTCCTTAAGTGTTCAATTTTTTAGTTTATTGCTTGGATGGTTTATAATGAATTTTACAGAGTATTTTTATCCCTTTTGGTCAAATTGTATGTTATAGGTTGTTAGTTTGAGGACAATTCCTTCTATGACTCAACATGAGTGAGTTACACATGGAGGCCACTCTTAGAAGGGAATATCCCAATTGGAGACACTTGAGAGGTTCTAAAGGGGGCTAGTTTCCTTGAGATTGTGAGCCTTAGGGTTGGTGTAGGATTTGTTTTGGAGGAGTTATTTGTCACCTCTAGATTCAAATATGAAGGGTTTTAATTTTCTATTTATTCTTTCATCCCAATTTGGGGAATAATATTTTTTGCTTAGTTTTTCATTAATATAAGTAAAAGAAATAATTGCAAGACAGAAAGAGAGTTTGGTAGCAATATTATCAAAAAATCATAGGAGCAGTCTTTGAAAAGGGTTTCTCAAGATTAGTTTATAATTTAACTCTCATAAGATAGACTCTTATTATTTACAATAGTATTTGTTTTTAAAATTTTGTGTATAAATGTGAGTGTCATGAGTATTTTTCTCTTGTTATGTTTTGTGTGAAAATTGTGGATTGGTATGTGGGTTTGTGTATATGTTCAATTTTGTGTGTCATATGGTAAATATTCTAAATATTGTGTTTGGGAAATTGTATTTTTGCATTTTGTTATAAATTCCTATTGTGTTTTTGGTTGGGAAATTTGGTTTGGAGTATACACTCTTAATGGTAGAAGGTCATCCAAGTGAAAAGGGGGTTTGACTGGGTGTGGTCCCTTTATGGAATATCTTGGCTATGAGTCTTCATATCATGTTGATCATTAAATTGGAAATTGAGATTGGTGAAGCTTTATGGAGATGCTTTATGATGGGATAAAAATTATGGGGTTGGTGTTTATAGCTATGTTGAAGAAGATTTGAGTTAATGGTGTGTTTGGAAGAATGGGAAAAATTGATGTAGAAGTTCTTTTCTTCCCATTGGTGAATCACCACTCCCTAAATAGGATTTTTATTGAGAATTACTTGTTTTATGAATATCCATATGTTGGTTGTTATTGTTGTGAATTTAAATGTACATTATGATTTGTGATGTTGTGTTATGTTTTGGGAAACTTGGTTTTCTATGTGTCCCTATCTTGTGGGTGGATTGTCTTAAAATTGTATGGTTGAGACTAGAGTTTCCCCTAAGCTTGGAAGGTAGGTATATATTGAATATGTCTAGGTTGAAGTCAACATGAAAGAATAATTTTTTAAATGTGAAGATGAGAGTTGAGTAATTTTTAATTTTCTAGTTATAATTTATATTTTAAAGTTTATAAAGCTTGTAAAATTTTTCTTTGTAACAATGTTCTAAGTTCCTTTAGGTTGATGATATTGTTGTCGTGAAATATTTATATATAAATTAAATTCCAAATATTGACACTTTCATAAGTGCTATCTATGGAAGTAAAATCTTCTTCTTCTCAAAATAATGTATACTAATATTATTATTGCTCAACTAATGTAGATAAATGAACACATTGTAAGAGAATTTTATAGTTCTATTGAAATGGACTAAACGTATTCATAAAAATATAATAGTTGGGTAAGTTTGATGTAGGAGCATGTCTAGTTGTAAAGGTATCATGTATCAACCATAAACATTTATTTTCTTTTAGTTTATTTTGTATCTATTTCAGCAGTTTCTTCTGCATTATACTGCATTACCATTTCTTTGCCCTTGGAGCAAGATTTAGATTTTACAGCAAGACATCTTCAACATATCCATATTTTAGGTGATATTTATTTGTTTATAGAAATTAACGCTCTTAGAAGTTCACTCGTAGGGTGTTCCCATAATACTAATTTACAATTTTTGGCCAAACTAGACTTTGAACTATTTTTTTCTAACTAAATCTTCACTTTTGGGCACATATAGCGGCTAAACCATGAGGAATTTGAAGATGATGCAAAATACTGATTTGTGAAATTTTTTCTATAGATTCTAAATATAGTTTTTTTCAAAAAATTTGGAATCAAATTGCACTTCTTTTTCCATTTCCTTCAAAAACTAGCTTTTTTCAGTAAACACCATTTTTAAGGAGCAACGCTCACCATATAACACAACTTTTTTTCCATGAAGGAAAAAATTCTATTTTTTTTTAATTTAGATTTGTAACTATGATATCTATTGCTTCCAATTGGTTTCATAGTGTTTTATTGAATATTTTTTCCTTAATCAAGTTTCAAAGTCAAACCAATTACAATTCAGAAATAGGCGGACTATATAACACAACTTTTTTTGTATGTATCAAAATTCTTTTTTTTTGTTGGATCAAGGACTTCAATATCTGGTGCACTTATATTTTCCAAAAAAATTTTTACAATCTTCTATTTTTCCACATGTGCATAACAAAGAGCTTGATTTTCTGTGAAAAACCTACATTCACAAGAAATAAAAAATAAATATAATAATTAAATGAAATTTATTTAAAATTATACTTTATGGGAAGCTTATAATAAGTACTACATACTTAAAGTTTAATAAAATTTTAAGTGAATTCATTTGATCCCCCAAAAGTTAAATCAAAAGTGGTTTTTTATCAACATTTTGATAGGTGTAAAGGAGACTCCATTATAGGTATGGTTTAAAAATAGCAGGGTTCTATCCAAGGGGGTTTGATCTAGGGTAGTTTGATAAAAACCTCTTCAATTGGAATGCTTTAAATGAAAAATTTTAAGTCTTAAATTTTTATATTTCCTAAAAATATGTGATTTCAGCAAAAATCATCTAATCTCCTAGAAATTTTAAACCAGCTTTGTGGGATCAATCGACAATTTTATGTCAGAGCATTCAGGGCCTATCTGTTTTAGGCTTTTTGTGCAAACCATTTTCAAAACATGTGTAGCTTAATGGAACATCATACAAGGAATTTTAGGTCCAAGGAAAGTTCATTGGAGATCCGCAACCCATTTTCATTATCTCCTTATATTCTAAGGTCAGCCCACATGTTTGATCTTGCATTGGGGTTTGTAATATTTTAATGCCAACATAGATCATAATCAAAGCTAGAGGTGAATACTTAAGATCATTTTTTAATCCATTGGAAAGTAGATAGAGGTAGTTCAATAGTTCTAGTAGTTTGATAGTTCTGGTATTTAGTTCATGCTCCTAGTTTTTGGGTAGTAATAAGGTCATGTGCTAGTTGTAATATCTTATAATGCCCTATGGTAGGCCTATGAGCCCTTAGTCAATTTGAATACATGGAATGCGATGAATGTAAGACTATTGGTTATCAAAATATTGTCAATTCATGTTGGTGAGAGTTTCTTGTGTTATTTCCATTGTGTTGAACTTTAGGCTACATGGTTGGACAATCCTTTCTGGACCTTCATCTATAATTGTATCAAGTGGTATCATAGAGATTTTTTTATTCCTTTGAGGGAGAATTTATTCCCTGTGGTGAATATATAACCAACCTAAGGCAACCTACAATTTTTTTCAACCAAGTGTCAAGTGTGAGGTAGTTGAGACCTTGTAGCTAGATTGTCAAATCAAGGTAGTTACAATGAGTGCAAGGGGAAGAGATGCTGCCAAGAAGAGCACCTATTATGACAAAATGTCACTAGATGAATTGATGAAATGATGGAAATGATGAGGGAAATGAGATATTTATTAGATTTTGTAGAAGAATATAGAAGGAGAGGTCTAAACCCTAGACATGAGGACAATTTAAGCGATGATTAATTAGATCATGATACAAATAAAAATGAAGAAGAAGAAGATTTAGATCAAGTGAAGATGTTAACATCTATTTCCATGACCAGTAAGAGACCTGTAATTGAAATTAAAAATTATTTGGGAAATTTAAACCTTGAGGAATTGATTGATTGGATCAAATACTTTGAGTACATGAAGAAATTAATGATCCAAAGAGGGTGAGATTTGCAAAAAATAAGTTAAAAGGACCTGTTACTATATGGTGGAAAGAATTTAAATTGGATAGAAATAGGAGGGAAAGGAGAAAATCATATTTAAAGTGGGGTAGGATGGTGACAAAGTTGAAGAACTAATTTATACTTGTTTATTATGAGCTTGAATTATTGAATACTATAGAATTAGAGGAAAAAGGAGAAGTTTGTGAAGGATTATACTAAATAATTTAACAAGATGATCATCAGGGATAGATATAGTGAAGAAATCAAGGAAAAGATTATGGAGGACATCTATGGAATGAGAGAAAACATCCAAGAAGAGTTGAACTTGGAAAAGATGGCAATAGTTGAAGAAGCATACCAATTTGCGCTAAAGGTAGAGGAAAAATTGAACAAAAGTTTTGACCAAAGATTGTGAATTTCAAGAGGAAAATCCTAGATATTCAAATCACAATCTAGAGAGAGAAGACCTTATGTTCTAGAGAAAAATAGGGATGGGAAACCCTACCATAATGAAGAGAAGGACAATAATTCATACCGTAGAGGAAGAGAGGATAAAATTTTCTACCATAGTGACAAAATAGGTCATATTTCCTATCATAATGATGGATATAAGAGAGATGAAGGAAGATCTAAGAGGAGACTATTCAAAGGAACTTGTTTGATGTGTGAAGGTAAAGGTAATAGAGAATTTGAATATTATCAGGGAAGTACCAACAAGAGGACTGAGAACACTAGAAGAAAAATTTATGTCGATGAAGAACCTATTGGATCCCCTAGTTCAATTGGAATACCAAAGAAAGGTGATTCATTAGTAATGAGGAAATCTTTGATGCATCAAGAAGTGATTGTGGAATATTCATAAGGGAAGAATTTGTTTGAAACAAAATGTAAATATGAAGGTAAGGTATGTAAAGTTATCATTGATAGTGGTAGCACTAATAATTTAGTTTCAAAGAAGATGGTAACCAGGTTGAATTTGAAGAGATTCAAACATCCAAATCCCTACAAGATAGCATGGATTCAAGATGAACATAAGATCTTGGTAAGTGAGCAGTGTTTATTGAAATTTCATAAAGGGTCATATAATGATCAAGTATTGTGTGATGTTACGGATATGGATGTATTCTATTTGTTGTTAGGAATACCATGGAAATATGACTGGAAAGCAATGCATGGTGGGAGGAAGAATACCTATAGTGTGACTTCAAAAGGAAAAATACATATATTGATACCTTTAGGAGAGGGTATGTGTAGGATCATCATGGAAAAGATAGGCCCTTAAGTGGCAAAAAATTTAGAAAAATTAGAGTTAGGCAACTTGACGTAAAAATTTGAATAAGTTATCTATATTATTTCAAAAATATGTAAGAATAGAATCTGTAGCAAGTTGAATGTAGTTTCTAAACTACTAGGTGTTTTTTTTTTAAATCTATTTGGTGAAATTTTGAAATTTCAATGTAGTGGTACTTAAATTTCAGGGAAAAAAAAAGAAGTAGGTGTCTGTCTGACCACCCTAACCACAATAAAATGTTAATATTTTTTATAAGATTTTAGATACAAGTAGAGGACTCATGCCCTGATGTGATGCATATATTTTTGTAATTTTTTTCAAAGTACATAATTTTAATTATGAATTTTTATTACAACCTTTTAAAAAATATAAAATCTTGTATGTCTGACCACCTTAACTCGGTCAAAACTTCATGAAATTCAATTTTTCTTTTTTTAATCCTATATTATTTTAAGCATGGAAAGTGACACATGTTTTGGATTCAAAAAATGTGATATGATTTGAAATCTATAGACTTTTTTAAATTAGCCTATCAATCAGCACTTTAGTCATAATTTGAATAAAAAATGAACAATAATTACTTGTTAAATTCAAAGTAAAGCATAATTTATATTGGTGGAAAGCTGAGAATATCCTTTAAAAACCCTTTTCACTTTATCAAATTTGGGTAAAAAAGTAGTCATCAGCCACATACCCATCATTTTACCACTTTTTGGCCCATCATGATCCTGCACATACTTGAGAAGAGGACAAAAGTGAAGTTTGTGGCACTACTAGAATATGTTTGTATATGGATGGAAGTTTATGGAAGGATTGAGTCATGAGAACATGTGTTTTGTATTGATTCCATAGAAGTACAGTAATCAAGATTCTAATAATTCTACCATGAAGGGAGGAGATCCACCGCAAACATAAGTAGCAAAAATGTTGAAAAAATATCAGGATATTGAATTATGGAATGTACTAGATGGATTACCACCAGTCCAAAGCATTGGTCATCATATAGATCTAATACCTAGTGAAATTTTTCCTAAGAAAGCAACACATAGGACATGTACCTACAAAAGATATAGAACTAAATTGACAAATACAAGAATTGTTGAAGAAGGCATTGATTAGAGAGAGCTTAAGCCTATGTATGGTACCTGTTGTACTAGCACCAAAGAAATATGGAGAGTGGAGGATGTGTATAAAATTAAAAGAAATCAATAGGATCACAATCAAGTATAAATTCCCATTTCCAAGAATGCATAACATTATGGACTATTTGAGTGGAGCAATGTATTTCACAAAGATTGACCTAAAGAGTGAATATCATCAAATTAAAAGTAGAGAAGAGGATGAATGGAAGACCGCATTTAAGAATAATGAAGGGTTGTAGGAGTTATTATTGTTTCCTTTTGCATTGACCAATGCATTTAGTAGTTTTATGAGATTGATGAATGGGGTATTAAAGCAACTCTTGGGTAAGTTTATTATTGTTTATTTGGATGATACTCTAATATTTAATAAGACTAGAAAAGAACATTAGTGGCACATTAGATAAGTATTACAGAGGTCAAGGGAAGATAATTGTCTAATAAACATCAAGAAGTGTAGCTTAATTAAAATGGAGTTGGTGTATTTGGGGTTTGTCATTTCTAATGAAGGATTAAAATGGACCCTGAGTAGGTTTGAGTAATTTTTGAGTGACCTACACTAGTAAATATTGGAAAGATAAGATAGAAACAATGAGATGAGATAGGAAGGAATTTAAGTGGATATCTAGAGCAAAAAGAAGTTTTGAATTGCTAAAGAAAAAGGTGACAAAGCAACTAGTGTTAGCATTACCTGGTTTTGATAAATTATTTCAAGTTGATTGTGATTCCAGTGGAAATGAAATAGGAGTAGTGTTGAGTCAAGAAGGGAGAGCAATTACTTACATCAGTAAGAAATTGAATGATTCCATAAGGATATGTTTAGTTTATGATCAACAGTTTTATGCCATAATTCAAGCATTGAAGAAGTGGAGACACTATTTTTCTACTAAGGAGTTTTATTGTATGCTATGGTGATCCCACAATACTGCTTTATAATTTTTGGCCAAATTGGACATTGAACTAATTTTTTCTAACTAAATCTTCACTTTTAGGCACCTAAAGCGGCTAAATCATGAGGAATTTGAAGATGATGCAAACTAGTGATTTGTGAAATTTTGTCTATAGATTCTAAATATATTTTTTTCAAAACTTTTGGAATCAGATTGCACTTTTTATTCCATATCCTTCAAAAACTATTTTTTTTCAGTAAACACCATTTTTACTGACTCTCACCATATACAACATAAATTTTTTCCATGAAGAATAAAATTCTAATTTTTTGAAATTTAGATTTGTAACTATGATTGTAACGCCCGTCATGCAAACCCTAGAGAATCAACATTGCACAACAATTTTTTTTAATAATACATAAAGTAAACATGCATTTGTACATTAATTACATTTACATTGCACATTAACAACTTAACGTTATATTCTATGAGGCATGCGAGGTTACTTCGCAAAACAACAAATAATAAAAGTAAAAGATAATTATCAAACAACTTGACCAATATATAATACAATCATCATTAATAAAAGTACATCCCTAAACCAAGAGTGAAAGTATCACTACATCCCATATTACAATCATATAGACTCTCATCCAATAATGTTACAAAGGATCCTAACTATTACATCATTGTATAAACATAAGATTACATGCTCTCAATAATGAGTTACAATACATTTCCCATACATGTGGGATGATACAAAGTACAATAAAATTTGAATTACAAATGATCCACTTGAAAAAACTCCAACTAAAGGAATGTTGCAAACAAAGAATGCTAATGGGGAACCCAATGGGTGCGGAGCATGTTCCACCCAACCATGTGAATTATGAATAACCACCCCCCATGCTCAAAGGTGACAAGGAAGTTAACTCGACCATGATTGTCAAACCGACTCCATGAACAACATGGTACAAATACAATTACAACTCAAGGTTACAATGACAGACCACAACATTCACGAGTCAAGAAATAAGATAAAGATAAGAAACTCACCACAATTAATCAAAGCAATGACAATTAAACAAGTCCAAAGAACATTCATCAATCATTCTCAAAAGAATCTGAAACACATTAAGCATACAACCTCCAAAACACATTTCCAGAGGCAATAAGCAACAAAGCAAATGGGTGTCTAGTGGAGAGTGTCATCGCATAGCTCTCATGGGATCTCCTGGCCATTCCTCCAACTAAGGCGCCGACCTCCACGAAGAGCCACTCTCCCTTATACCCCTAACATAAAACAAATCTAGGCAAGGGTTGTACTCAACAGATAAAGTACATAACTCAAAACCAAGCCACACGAGGCATAACTCATCTTGTGATAATTCGTAACAAAATTCAACAACCCCTACCACCCTTCCATCATAAAACCAATAAGTTTTAACTCCAAAAGTGTAATCAAGATGAGTATAACATTCAAAATTAAACATGCCTCTGGAACAAGGGTTGCAAGACAACAGGGTTCCCACATGGACAACACTAAACGATAACATGACATAAAAGAAAACTCAAAATATATTTTGAAAGTTTGCACTATTAAATTTAATTCCATTCCTAATTAAATAATTAATTTCACCAAATGACTGATCATTACAAAAAGAATATCAGATTCCAATCATCAAATATAACAAAATGCAATTTTCTCAATATAGTACACAAACAACGAATTAAGGCAAATTTTTTGTTTAAAATTATTTAAAATAATGCCCTATATATAGGTATATATAACATCACTTAACCTTTTTAAATAAAATATATAAATTACATTTTAAAATAAAAAATAATATTGCCGGTATTGGCATGGTGTGTTGGTTTAATGGTGGCATTGTTGTTCTTGCCACCAAGGTTCAAACCTCGTTGGAGTGGTATTGTTGAATGGTTGTATTCTGGTTCATAGCTCCAGTCAAAAGCGTTTACTCCTTGAATTAAAAATATATATATATATTAAATAAAATAATTATAATTACATTTAAAATAAAATAAATTATAATTATAATATTTAATAAAATAAATATATACACCAAAATAAATATACATATATATATATGTATTTATATATATATATATATAAATAAAATAAAAATAAACCTCACATAAGGAAAGGGGCCGACGGCCCTACTGACTGACCACAACAGTCTTATTGACTACTGCGCGTAGCAGTCATAAAGACTATTGTGCACAACAGTCTATAAGACTGTTGTGTGCAGTGAGTCGTGACAGGGAAGAGGGAAGAAGGGTACAGCTTCAGTCGTCCCTTCAACCCTCCCCAATATATTAAAATTACAATTTAATTTTAAACCACAAAAAGATTCCAAAAATTGATTTCATTCTTCACTACGAAAATGTAAATTCGTACAGTCGACGCACAGACAGCTACCAACATGACTTAAAAATACTAATATATATATATATATACTACTTGCAAATAAATGTATTAATATAACAGAGTAAGATACAGAGGGGCAAATAAATACATTCATATAAATATATTTTCAAAACAAATGTTAAATCTCATTATTCTCAAAGGTGAATCAATTTTCTCAAAATCTCATTATAGACAAATTGGACATTTCAAAAGATGTAGGTTTTTATTTCAACAAATTTAAAATAATAAACCATATTTATTCATTTGTTTATTTATCTATTTATTTATTTATTTATTTTCACAGAGAACCCATTTTAATCTAATTCTCAGAAATATTTTTCTCTTACAAGCAAAGATTGACTCAAAACACCTTTCTATTCTTTTTACAGATTCAAAAACAATTAAGAAGAGAGAGGGTGGAACCTGCAGTCCTACGCTCTCAAGAGTCTGATGAAGCTTGCTTGATCCTGATGGCCTCTACGAAGTGCTTCAAGTTCCTTTTTCAAAATCTCCTCTACAGAATTCTGTGCTCGAACTCAAATCTGATTATTTGTTCAGAAGACTCTCCAGAATAACACCAACAAAAGATTGACAATCCCTTTCTAAAACTCTCCTCAAAATATAGCAAGAAAAAGAATGAAATTATCTTTTTCCCAAACTTCAAAAGATTCAAAAATACATAACCATTAACTTGTGCAACTCCTGTCTCAATAATCCTCTGTGTGAGAAAACTCGCAAAAATTTCCATTCAATAAAAGATAATACCCCTTTTCTTCCAAAAGCTCTAAAAATCATAAATAAAATAAATTATTTCTTTAAAGCAAGCTTTTCAGTGAGATCTCAATTCTCATTCGTTCTCACAACTTTTTCCATTCTTTTATTTATTTATTTTTCTATTTTCAATACTTTTTGTTTTAATTTATGTTTCTACAACTTTACTTGCAAAGCACATTATTTAGTTTATTTAAATAATTTATTTTATTACTTATCCTCAACAAGATAATTAATTAAAATAATAAACACAATTTAATATTTAATTAACATTTAATAAAACACATGACCTTTTTGAAATTAAATAAAACATTTAAATATTTTCATACAAATAAATCTAACATTAAAATAAACAATTATTACCAACATTTAATTAACTAAACCACAACTTTTAAAATACCAACATCAGTAAAATACGACAATACACAAACATGACCCACAAAGAATGACAACTACAAGAACGTACAATACCATTGAATTCGACGGTTTGACACATGGGATGGGATGACTTCATTGTCATCTCTGTTTCAACATTATACCATTGGGTTATTAGTGCTCGCCCTGTCCTACCGAAGTAGGTGGAATCGAGACTATGTACCTGCACTCCCTGCATCCAAACAAGGTTGTATACATGTACATATATATATATATAAAATCAAAGCATTACATTGTGAGAAGGAATTGCAGTGTAGCAGGGCACTCACGAACGAGTGATGCTACCCTATCCTTTCATCATATCTATTCTAACAATATAATATAACCGATAAATTAATCATTTCTAAACTAACAAGTCATATCATAACATAATTTACTAAATTAATGCATTGCAATGTTACTGAAATCAAACTAATATCACCAACCATAATATCATATCAATAACCATGTCTTCAAATGTATAGGCATAAACAACAAGGTCTACTAACCAAACCAAACAATAACAGTCTCATCATAATATCAAAGTACTAAATCAAAACATAGAAAAACAAATCTAAACAGTAACAAGAGGGGTATTACATCCTCCCCCCCATAAATTCGGCTTACTCCTAGAAGCAGGCAAACAAAAGAAAATAAGATTCCCTAATATGGGAGGCATCCACACACACCAAATTGGTGAACTAGTCACCATCACAAACTAGTATCACACTAACACATAAGAGTAAAAAATAGTAGCAAAGAATATCAGTAACATGGGGGTATTACACAACATAAGAAGCACTACATTAGTCTCCTATATCGTAGCATTCTCATAGGCTCCCGAGTCAATTGCATGTCTGCTACCTATAGTCTCCACATCTGCGCTCTGATGCCCTACCTGGCGGTCATCAACTACTTCAATTGATCTATGGATCCTACCCGCATCATCCCCTATTGGCTCTGTGACTATCAGTTTCTGACTAAATTCAGGTTACTCCTCTGAGGACATTGTCTAGCTATGTGACCCTGTTGGCCACAAGAGAAACATCCTACATTTTTGCCATTTCTTCTACCTCGAGGAGGTGCACCATCCTGTCAAAGTCGGCCCCTACTAGAAAAAGTCTGAGTGCTCCGAGTTGACTAGTCAAGTCGATAAAGTTGGGCTTGCAACCAACTCCAGATTCTCCTAGACAAAAGATGCCTACCACTTTAGACACCAATCATCCAAGTCTCATCCTCCAAACCACCACTATGACTATGGAAGGTAGGAGAACGTTCCATTAAGAGATCCATTATAAGTCTTACTACAGCTGAAACACATCTTCTCCTAGGGAACCTTTCTCTTTCCCTTACCATTTGTCAATTTCCCTCTTGTCTTGGGCCAAGCGGGTTAAGAATTTCCTCAAGAAAGGGGCATAATTGAGGGCTCAGATGTTCCTCATGACCATCCTCATGAACATTAAAAAAAAGAGTGCTCTGATGACCACCCCTATCAGTATCGCGACCTCTAGGCTTGTCCTACAACACCACCGAAGAACAAGTTCCAAATATAAGATGAGAACAAAAGAAGGGAAGTAAATAAAATCTCAAGAATCTAAGTACTATATCCATGCATTATTCACATACACATGAATTCACATCAGTGGAATCACATAACGAGGCTACAAAAGGGTCCATCTGGATGCCGGAAAGTAGCATACTAATCCACAATACATAATCCATGAGCCAAGAGCCAAAATCCATCTCACATAATCCATACCTCACACTCAGTGGCTTGATGGTGTTAGGCCACACACACATGGCGAGACCATCCAAACAAGACCACAATGACCCATCTCTTGTTGTACAAGGTGGTTACCCTCCAAGAGATAGTCATCACACATAGGTGGGTAGTGGGTCCTAGCTATAAAATAGCCTCACATACCACCATCCTCAAGGTTCCCTGTGTCTACTTCCTCGTATACACTCACCAAGTTTGCCTCATACGTCCTTGGAGAGGAATCACAATACGACACATGGCCGACCTTGAAAACAACAAGGATAAACTAGTTTAGCCACCAAAGTCATAAAACAAACATCAAATAAGATTCAATTTCAATAGTAAAGCAAGAAATGCACGCAATGTCAACACTAAATCAAATGTAACCACAAGGGCTATGAGAGAATAAGTCACAAAGTGTGGCTAAACCATTACAATCAAACATAAACAAAATGTTAGCCTTCAAGGTCAATTGAAAATCATCAACAATCATATAGGAAGTCCTCAATCTTCAAAATTGCACAATACAACACTGTGTGACTAGATACTAGCCACCAAATGAGGAAGGAGGGCACATCGTCTGGCTATAACAATAGCCCTCATGTGGTGCAAAGTGAGCATGCCATCCACATGACCTAGAGTGTGCTCCTCGGCCACACCCTGCCTCGTGTCGTCATGCAACATGGTCATACGCTAGCCGGAGAAGGCACACACTAATGTATGCCACATGGCGGTGTGTCTATGGCTCCATGGAAGTAGGCACGCGTAGACACACCCCACATAATGATACCTCATGGATAAGGCACACGCAGGTACTCATCGTCACCAGAGGTATACATGGAAAGGACATACCCATATGCTAACCGACCCAAACACTGTCGAAAGGAAACATGAGTATCCCTCTACAAGTGCGTGAGGCCCCATTACACTCATCACACAAGTAGGCTATCATAACACAATCTCATAGTGTGCCTTCATGTGTCTATGCATGTGGCATCGTGTCCTCGAGCCCAGCTCGCTACCATCAGCAACACGTCATCATCGCCAGCACTGTGTCGAAACATTAGTGGGGTGTGGCATCGTATCCATTGCATCATGTCAGAACATGTGCAAATACGGTGTATGCAACACATATATGAGCATATCAATATGGGGCTACTCGAGCTTCACCTTTCATACAAACAAGGTTGACTCGCTAATGCTAGGTCAACGTCCCTATGGACAACCATGCATAAACTAACAATCCAATGCTGATATACTCAAAATTGTGGGGTTTAGGCTAGCACATATGGATCAAGTACCCTGATCCATCATAAGGGGAAGCAGTGAGTACGTTTCCTCAGGATCGGTTGAGCTAAGACTACTCTGCGTCGCAATATGCATACGCTACACACTCTGCCCAAGGAACTTTGTGGCTACTACTACCCCTTCACAGATTAAGGGACTAGAGAACCAAAAGAAAAGAATCCATGAAACTAGCTTTTGGCTACTCTTATATGTATATATTTTCAACCACACGTGGGTTGGCCCTCAATCAGGTAGCAAACATACAAACACAAATAATGGTATGGTTAATCCCACACCAAATACAACATATTTAGAATGGATGGGTACACCGTATCTCCATCCTAAGACCTGTGGGTTATGGGCCCACAAAGCAAGTATGGGGTATTCACAACACTCAACTGATGCACAATTACTGGTTTCTCACATTTACAAGGGAAGTACAATTACATACATAATTCCACAAGTACACTTACTTTCTAACAACTACGTGGTTCAAATATTTACATCCTTTCCACAATCCAACATGATCATCATGATCACTTAAGAACTTCGCATAACAAATTCACTAGGACAACATAATGGGCTCATATGAAACTAGAGTGCCTAGTATATGAACCTAGTGCCCTGATACCAATGTTGTAATGCCCGTCATGCAAACCCCAGAGAATCAACATTGCACAACAAATTTTTTTAATAATACATAAAGTAAACATGCATTTGTACATTAATTACATTTACATTGCACATTAACAACTTAACGTTATATTCTATGGGGCACGCGAGGTTACTTTGCAAAACAACAAATAACAAAAGTAAAAGATAATTATTAAACAACTTGACCAATATATAATACAATCATCACTAATAAAAGTACATCCATAAACCAAGAGTGAAAGTATCACTACATCCCATATTACAATCATATAGACTCTCATCCAATAATGTTACAAAGGATCCTAACTATTACATCATCGTATAAACATTAGATTACATGCTCTCAATAATGAGTTACAATACATTTCCCATACATGTGGGATGATACAAAGTACAATAATATTTGAATTACAAATGATCCACTGGAACAAACTCCAACTGAAGGAATGCTGCAAACAAAGAATGCTAATGGGGAACCCAACAGGTGTGGAGCATGTTCCACCCAACCATGTGAATTATGAATAACTCACCCCTCATGCTCAGAGGTGACAAGGAAGTTAACTCAACCATGATTGTCAAACTGACTCCATGAACAACATGGTACGAATACAATTACAACTCAAGGTTATAATGACATAGACCACAACATTCACGAGTCAAGAAATAAGATAAAGATAAGAAACTCGCCACAATTAATCAAAGTAATGACAATTAAACAAGTCCAAAGAAAATTCATAAATCATTCTCAAAAGAATCTGAAACACATTAAGCATACAACTTCCCAAACACATTTCCAGAGGGAATAAGCAACAAAGCAAACGGGTGTCTAGTGGAGAGTGTCATCACATAGCTCTCATGGGATCTCCTGGCCCTTCCTCCAACTAAGGCACCAGCCGCCATGAAGAGCCACTCTCCCTAAGACCCCTAACATAAAACAAATCCAGGCAAGGGTTGTACTCAACAGATAAAGCACATAACTCAAAACCAAGCCATGCGAGGCATAACTCATCTTGCGATAATTCATAACAAAATTCAACAACCCGTACCACCCTTCCATCATAAATCCAATAAGCTTTAACTCCAAAAGTGTAATCAAGATGAGGATAACATTCAAAATTAAACATACCTCTGGAACAAGGGTTGCAAGACAACAGGGTTCCCACATGGACAACACTAAACAGTAACATAAGGTAAAAGAAAACTCAAAATATATTTTGCAAGTTTGCACTATTAAATTTAATTCTATTCCCAATTAAATAATTAATTTCACCAAATGACTGATGATTACAAAAAGAATATTAGATTCCAATCATCAAATATAACGAAATGCAATTTTCTCAATATAGTCCACAAACAACGAATTAAGGAAAATTTTCTGTTTAAAATTATTTAAAATAATGCCCTATATATGTATATATAACATTATTTAACCTTTTGAAATAAGATATATAAATTACAATTTAAAATAAAAATAATATTAAATAAAATAATTATAATTACATTTAAAATAAAATAAATATATACACCAAAATAAATATACATATATATATAAAATAAAAATAAACCTCACATAAGAAAAGGGGCCGATGGCCGTACTGACTACCCGCAACAGTTTTATTGACTGTTATGCGTAGCAGTCATAAAGACTGCTGCGCACAATAGTCTATAAGACTGATGTGTGCAGTGAGCCGTGACAGGGAAGAGGGAAGAAGGGTACCTCTTCGGCCATCCCTTCAACCCTCCCCAATATATTAAAATTACAATTTAGTTTCAAACCACAAAAATATTCCGAAAATATATTTCATTCTTCACTACGAAAATGTAAATTCGTATGGCTGACGCATAGACAGGTACCAACATGACTTAAATATAATAATATATATATATATACTACTTGCAAATAAATGTATTAATATAACAGAGTAAGATACAGAGGGGAAAATAAATACATTCATATAAATATATTTTCAAAACAAATCTTAAATCTCATTATTCCCAAAGGTGAATCAATTTGCTCAAAATCTCATTATAGACAAATTGGACATTTCAGAAGACGTAGGTTTTTGTTTTGACAAATTTAAAATAATAAACCAGATTTATTCATTTTTTTATTTATCTATTTATTTATTTATTTATTTTCACAGAGAACCCATTTTAATCTAATTCTCAGAAAGATTTTTCTTTTACAAGCAAAGATTGACTCAAAACACCTTTGTATTCTTTTTACAGATTCAAAAACAATTAAGAAGAGAGAGGGTGGAACCTATAGTCCTACGCACTCGAGAGTCTGATGAAGCTTGCTTGATCCTAAAGGCCTGTACGAAGTGCTTCAAGTTCCTACTTCGAAATCTCCTCTACAAAATTTGGTGCTCGAACTCAAATATGATTATTTGTTTAGAAGACTCTCCAGAATAACATTAGCAAAAGATTGACAATCCCTTTCTAAAACTCTCCTCAAAATATAGCAAGCAAAAGAATGAAATTATCCTTTTCCCAAACTTCAGAAGATTCAAAAATGCATAAACATTAACTTGTGCAACTCTTGTCTCAATAATCCTCTGTGTGAGAAAACTCACAAAAATTTCTATTCAATAAAAGATAATACCCCTTTTCTTCCAAAAGATCTAAAAATCATAAATAAAATAAATTATTTCTTTAAAGCAAGCTTTTCAGTGAGATCTCAATTCTCATTCATTCTCACAACTTTTTCCATTCTTTTATTTATTTATTTTTCTATTTTCAATATTTTTTGTTTTAATTTCCATTTTTACAACTTTACTTGCAAAGCACATTATTTAGTTTATTTAAATAATTTATTTTAATAATTATCCTCAACAAGATAATTAATTAAAATAATAAACACAATTTAATATTTAATTAACATTTAATAAAACACATGACCTTTTTTAAATTAAATAAAACATTTAAATATTTTCATAGAAGTAAATCTAGCATTAAAATAAACAATTATTACCAACATTTAATTAACTAAACCACAACTTTTAAAATACCAACATCAGTAAAATACGACAATACACAAACATGACCCATAAAGAACGACAACTACAAGAACGTACAATACCATTCAATTCGACGGTTTGACACATGGGACGGGATGACTTCATTGTCATCTCCGTTTTAACATTATACCGTTGGGTTATTGGTGCTTGCCCTGTCTTGCCGAAGCAGGTGGAATCGAGACTATGTACCTGCAATCCCTGCATCCAAACAAAGTCGTATACATGTACATATATATATATATAATCAAAGCATTACATTGTGAGAAGGAATTACAGTGTAGCAGGGCACTTGCAAACAAGTGATGCTACCCTGTCCTTTCATCACATCTATTCTAACAATATAATATAACCGATAAATTAATCATTTCTAAACTAGAAAATCATATCATAACATAATTTACTAAATTAATGCATCGCAATGTTACTGAAATCAAACTAATATTACGAACCACAATATCATATGAATAACCATGTCCTCAAATGTATAGGCATAAACAACAAGGTCTACTAACCAAACCAAACAATAACAGTCTCATCACAATATCAAAGTACCAAATCAAAACATAGAAAAACAAATCTAAACACTAACAGGAGGGGTATTACAATGATATATAGTACTTCCAATTGGTTTCATACTATTTTATTGAATATTTTTTCCGTTATCAAGTTTTGAAGTCAAACCAATTACAATTCAGACATAGGCAGACTGTATACAACATAACTATATTTTATTGAAATTCAAATTTTCTTTTTTTGTTGGATCAAGGACTTCAATATCTAGTGTACTCATATTTTTCAATTTATTTTTTTGATAATCTGCTATTTTTCCACATGTGTAGAAAAAAGAGCTTGATTTTGAATGAAAAACCTATGTTTAATAAAACTAAAAAAACAAATACATAATAAAACCAAAACATATTAAAATTATATATATTTTTTGGATAGATTGTTCTAAGGACTACCATCATCTAGTTGGGTTTGTGAAGTCTCCTCCATTTTCATTCTCAACTCAAGATTCAACAGGAAACATTCTAGAGCTTTTAGATTCTAGAAGGGGAGAAGGCGGAAAAGGGGGGTTCGAGTGAATCCCCCTTGGAGGTTTTCTCAAACCAAGGTTCAATCGAACTAGGGTTTGAGCAAATCCCCTTTCCACAACCCTTTCCTTTGCTTTTTTCCCCAGGAAATGTGGGACCCAACATTTAATAGGTTTGCTCGAAGGGGGGTTCTAGCAAACCCCCTTTTGGTTTGCTTGAACTTGATGTTTGTTCAAACCCCCAAAAATCAAATTTTTTTGTATGGGAAAATTTTTTGCAAATTTTCCTTCCTCACTGGAATTGTAAACTAGTTTTGTGGGTTTACTCACTAACCATTAAGCCTTGCATGTATTCCCTCCCATGTGATTTTTTTTAGTGGAACCTGAATGATAATCTATTCCCTTTCATGTGATTGTGTTATGCCCTTTATGAGTTTTCCTAAGGATGATTCTTGTGTGTCATTAGTGATATGGCCCAATATAGATTATGATATGACATTGGTGAACCTACCCAATGTGGAATGAGTTATACCATTTGTGATTGTACCAAGTTATTTCTTATATTGGATCCATCTTAATATTTTGGTTAAGTGTGTTATATGATGTATATGTTGATTGTATACTTCATGTATGGTGTCTGTAAGCCTTATCTCCATGTGTTTGATGTGAGTGTTGTGATTGTGACATGTGTTACTATCTCCTATCATAGTATGTTAGCCTCCAATGACCTATCCCTTGTTGTATAAGGTGGTTAGCCTCTAAGAGATAGTCATCACACATAGGTAGGTAGTGGGTCCTAGCTTTAAATTAGCCTCACATACCACCATCCTCAAGGTTCCCTATGTCTGCTTCCTTGTATACACTCACCAAGTCCGCCTCTACATCCTTGGAGAGGAATCACAATACGACACATGACCGACCTCAAAAATAATAAGGATAAACTAGTTTAGCCACCATAGTCATAAAATAAACATCAAATAAGATTCAATTTTAGCAATAAAGCAAGAAATTTGCACAATGTCAACACTAAATCAAATGTAACCATGAGAGCTATGAGAGAATAAGATCAAAAAGTGTGGCTAAACCATTACAATCAAACATAAGAAAAATTTTGGCCTTCAAAGTCAATCTAAAATCATCAATAATCATATAGGAAGTCCTCAATCTTCAAAATTGCACAATACAACACCGTGTGACTAGATACTAGCCACCAAATGGGGATGGAGGAAACATCGTCAGGCTATAAGAGTAGCCCTCATGTGGTGTAAAGTGAGCATGCCATCCACATGACGCAGAGTGTGCTCCTTGACTACACCTTGCCTCATGTCATCATGCAACATGGTCATACGCAAACCAGAGAAGGCACACACTAGTCGTATGTTGCATGGAAATGTGTCTATGGCTCCGTGAAAGTAGGCACGCACAAACACACCCTACATAGAGATACCTCATGAGGAAGGAAAATGTAGGTACTTTCCATCACCAGAGGTATACATGGACAGGACATACCCATATGCTATCCGACCCAAACACTATCGAAAGAAAACATGAGTACCCCTCTACAAGTGTTTGAGGCCCCATTATGCTAATAACACAAGTAGGATATCATAACACAATCTCATAGTGTTCCTTCACATGTCTATGCATATGGCATCATGTCGTCAAGCACAACTCACTACCATCAACAACATGACATCATCACCAACACTATGTCAGAACATCAATGGGGTGTGGCATCGTATCCATTGCATCATGTCAGAACATGTATGGATATGGTATATACAATAAATATACAAGAATATCAATATGGGGCTACTCATGCTTCACCTCTCATACAAACGAGGTTGACTTGCTAATGCCAGCTCAACGTCCCCATGGACGGGTAGGCATAAACTAACAATCCAATGTTTTTGTACTCAAATCTATGGGGTTTAGGCTAGCACATATGGATCAAGTACCTTGATCCATTGTAAGGGAAAGTAGTGAGTATGTTTCCTCGAGATTGGTTGAGCTAAGACCGCTCTTCTTTGCAATGTGTGTACACTACACACTCCACCCAAGAAACTTTGTGATTGCTACTACCTATTCAAGGATTGAGGGGCTAGAGAACCAAAAGAAAAGAACCTATGAACCACCTTTTGGCTACTCTATATATATATAGATTTTCAACCACACGTGGGTTAGTCCTTAATCAGGTAACAAACATATAAACACAAAAAATAGTATGGTTAATTCCACAACAAATACCACATATTTTGAATTGATAGGTACATTGTATCACCATCCCATGGGCCCTATGGGTTATGTGCCCACAAAACAAGTACAGGGTATTCACAACACTCGTCCAATGCATAGTTATTGGTTTCTCACATTTAAAGGGGGAACACAATTCCATAAGTACACATATTTCCATCAACAATGTGACTCCTATCATTACATCCTTTCCACAATCCCTTTAGCAATTCTTCTTTAACTCTACTCTTTTCCATAGATCACATGATGCTAAATATCAATGTCATGATCATTGTGATCACCTAACTACTTCACTTAGCATATTCACTAGGAAATCATAATTGCCTCAGATGAAACCAAAGTGCTTATTGTATGAACCTAGGCTCTAATACCAATGATGTAACACCTTGCCATGTGATCCCTAAAGGAAAACAAACACTGCACAATTTTTTTTATTTTTATTTTTGAAAATGAAACATTGTGTAAGATAAACTTGTAAATTCATTACATGAAAAGCAATTATACATTTAGGAAGTCATCTACATCCTTTGGGGTACATGTAATGGTCATTACAAAATATAAACTTTAATGAAACGAGAGCGAATAAATGCCAAGAGTACTTAATGATGATGTACAACCATTAAAGATCAAAAGAGAGGAATATTATATATCATTTTATTCCAATTTAATTCATAATTCCAAGAATACAATTGTGGAGCATATTTCGATAGATACAACACATCATAATTACAATAATACATTACATAATGATTTCCTTATAACAACGAGAAGAGTACATCAAGTACAAGAATAATTACACTAATGAAGAATAAGGTACAAGGCAAAGAATTTTCTTCAACAACGTGAAGCTCTAGAAACTCTACATCCACTTCCGCATCATGAACACAACCTGGGAACCCAATGGGGTACATAGCATGTTCCACTTGACCACGTGGACCCGAAGGTCCACCCCCTATGCTGGGAGATGATAAGAAAGGACCCACAACCAAAAAAAAACAAGTAGAACGTTCACAAGACCAAACCACAAGGTCAACCAAAACATAACATACAACAATCTCAGTGACCACTTTACAAGGTGACTTCTTCTGGAGGCAAACAAAGGAAAAACAAGGGATATATCAAGCATAAAAAAAACACAAACGAATGCGAGTGTGAGGCATCAACCATCTCGCTCAAAGTCATAACTAAGGTAAAATAAATCATAGAACACAGTACACCCATGAGAACTTAAAATAAGAATACGATCAATGGAAACACAAAAGTTGAATCATGATAAAATTCAACATAAAACATGTTTCCCATCGCTTCTAAAAGCCTAACAACCTACCACCCATGACTATCAAACAAGGAAGTAATTTAAATAATCGGATTCCTATTATATCCAAAACATGTCTATTCATAAAAAATACCTCAATAACAACATAAAAAAGAGGAAAAACATGATCAACATGGAACCACAAACATGCATAAGGAATCAATCCCAAAGAGTATTCAGAATAATAAATAACTATCCAAACATGTTCAAGATAAAATATAAATGTCCATTCACTTAAACGTAGAAACATACCAATCCTTCCAAGGATATTGTAGAGAATAATTAGATAATTAAACTATATTTAAATGCATTTCCATCATACAATTTTTTTGATTATATAAGCACTATGAAATCTTGTACTAGGTAAACCTTTAGATTTCTGTTAATTTAAGATTCTAACTTACACCTTTATTTAATTCAAAATAATAAACACTAAAATGAAACATATATATTTTTTGATTTCAAAATAATAAATTCAATTAAAAATTAGTGAACTAGTTTACTTCAAATAAATGATTTTTAATCAAAATATATCCTATTCATTTATTACTTCAAACTAATAAACTCAGTTAAAACGAAGCATATTGGTATTCTTCAATAAATAAATTTAATCAAAATATCACATTTACATTTGTTATCTTCAAACTAAATAAATCTAATTCAAATCCAAACTAGACGATTTATACTCAAATCACAAATCTAAGATTAGAGGAATTTGTAAATAATTTTAATTTTAAATAACTAGTAATTAAATCTAATTTTTAAAGGCATTTGAGAATAAAACAAACCTAATTTTAAATGCATTTGAACACAAATCTAATTTTGGCAACTTCAAAGATTGCATAATGAAGTTATAATGGATCACATCAACATTTAATTATCTACAATATAAATAAATCAATTTTTGGCTTACTTAATTTCCTATTATTTGCCTACAAATCACTTAAATTCACTCAAGTAGAAATGTATTCCTTCATTACATGGTGATATAATTCATAAAATGAATAACTATACTCTTTACCATCTATTTTCCCTACACATTTCTTTATAACAATTTTGTCTATAATGATCACAATACTTATATATATATATATAATGTAATTTAAAACACACCAATGCTTAATTTTGGCAACTTCAAAGATTGCATAATATAATGAAGTTATAATAGATCACATCAACATTTAATTATCTACAATATAAATAAATCAATTTTTGGCTTACTGAATTTCCTGATTATTTGCCTACAAATCACTTAAATTCAATAAAGTAGAAATGTATTCCTTCATTACATGGTGATATAATTCATAAAATGAATAACTATACTCTTTACCATCTATTTGCCCTACACATTTCTTTATAACAATTTTGTCTATTATTATCACTATGTATATATATATATATATATATATATATATATATATATATATAAAACACACCAATGTTTTATGCGAATAACACCATTAACCACAATTATACTTCATTATCTATTCATTGTATTACTTCCCTTGTATTATATTTTTACCTTAATCAATTCTATCGTTTTATTTCTCTTTATTCATTTTATATCATACATTTATTTTATACTCTTATATTATATTATTATGAATACTTCTTTTCATCATGTGAATAGTTTTGATGGCTTCAAGTGCTAAATATCTATGGTTGAAAATTAACTGCTATACACTTCTCATTAATTTAAAACACTAGAGAGATGGATTTGGACCGTAGTTATCAAATAGGTGAAATGGCTACTCCAAACAAAAACACTTATATTAGCTATTTGAAAACTTTGTTTAGGAAGCGAAGGCACAAACAGAGAGGGGAAGATTACGCGGACCATTTTAATGACAAAATCGTGAAGGCTGGAATGGATTTTAATGTACCACCTGGGTTTCAGAATTTGCAGTTGCGGACTGGTAACCCCAAAACACAGAATTATTCATCGCCCCCTTGCTGACACTGTGGTTGCTAAGGATAAAGGGTCTAAAAATGTAACTGGGGTTAGCTCCAAAGTATACATTGATGTTGTATACTCATTTAATGACGATGATGAAGTTGAGGTAGAGAAACAAAAACTCAAGGCCGAGGTAAATAGAGGAGAATCAGGCATCTCCATGGCAACCTTACGATCTAAAAATCAGGAGATGACTAAAGAAGAGCAGCGCCGACAATACCAAGCATAATTTGCAAGGAAAAAGAATGAGGAGACTACAAGAAGATTGGATGCAGGGGGTCATTGGTACAGGAGATGGATTTTGCAAGGACGCTCTCAAAATCTTTGAACTAATGAAGCACTAAGGAGCACGTTTTAACATTTTAAGATTTGCTAGTGTTCAGGGCGTGTAGAGTCATTTTGGTTTAGTGGCCGAAGGCTACGTGCACTACCTGGCAGAAACCTCACAGACCAGTCTCAAGGAAAAAAAGACATAAGGGGTGCGCTAAGAGTTTAGAGGGAGGCCCTCAAACAAGTTCGTTTCCAAGAAATCATGACAGTCGATGCACTAGATATTATTGAGGGAAAGAGTGCAAGGCAGAACTGTCTGACAGAAGGCCTCCAAAAAAAATCTCCTCACATGGGCAGTGAAAGTAAAATGCAAGATACCAATACCACAAGCTTACTGATGAGGAAAGAGATATTGGTTAGTATTAAGTAACTTTCCTTTCAATCTTCTCAGGAATGCGATAAATCAAATAAACATTTTCTCTTTTCTAGAATGTGGTAAAATCTGTGCCTTACAGATGGATATGGTAGCTGAATTAATGTATATATCAGATGTAATAATTGCAGCTGCCGTCCCAGGCATGCACGAAAGAATAAAAGGAAAAGAATGCTTCAAGGAAATTTGATCTCGTGAAATGCATTAAATTGCGGGATTTTAAATTTTTTTTTTGTATAAAGTCAGATGTTGAAGTTGCAACTGCTCTGGACGATATGTATGCAAAATATGAAGTGAAAATAGGGATGGAAAATTGTTTGTCAGAATGCCTCAAAGAGATGAAATCTCATGGATTGAAACAATTACAGGATATGCGCAAAATGGATATATTAAATGGGCTTAAGAAAATTTCAAGCGAATGCATTCAGTGAAGGGGCTAAGAAACTTTCTTGCAATGCCATTAGAGGGTGCGAACATATAACAATCATCCTGACAGAAATATTACACATAAAAACTTACCTAACTTTTGTACCAATTCTTTATTGTTAATCCTCTATTCTCCTCTCTATACTAGACTCTTGTGCTACTATCCATTTATTTGCAGTGCATCTTGAAGTTGTGTAGCCAGAGGTTCTTTTGAATTCCCCCCTCTCCCAAAATGACTCCCCATCCTCAAATACGCATGCAAGATGTGAATGCAAGACAAGGCACGTGTGCTGCTTGATAGAATTATACCTTGAAGATATGCATGCAAAAAAAATGATGCTAAGACAAGGCACGTGGTACGTTGGAGGAAATGCCTTGCAACAAGTGGAGGGTACATGCAAGTGTGACTTTTTATTTTCCTTTGATGTTATACATAAATATCTTTGCAAGTAGATATATGCATACATGGGGAAGGTTAGACATTTTTTCTAATTTTTTATTTTTAATTTATTTCTATATTAAAGAGTGGCTTTTAATATGTCCTTTAGAGAAAATGGGTATGTAACACATGTTTCTAGAAAAACTGTCCATTGTTTGATTGATTGTTTTAAAGTAGGATTATAGGATAATGCATAAAGTGGTAGGTCCATAAGTCAATTATTTTGAACAAATTTTGAATGAGTGTGCTACTAAAATTTATCAATCTATATAACATTTTATGAGTAAAAATAAAAAATATTGGTCAGAATAATTTTGAATGAAGAAGAACAATTAGTCACAAATAATGAATATAAAAATGCCTACTACATAAATATTCAAAATCTCTTCTAGTTAAGGTTGAGTCTCATCTAGTTATGGGATAAAATTTGAAAACACCATGTATACATATTTAATTAAATAAATCTAATAAATATTAAATTATTTCACAAAATTTATTAATGAGAACAAAATAGATACATTTTGATGTTTTGGATTTATACTATTAATTTAATTAGAAATCAATATTTGTCTATTTCTTAACACAATATGCAATTAGTTTCTTCTTTAATCTGTTTGAATCACAATATAGATTTAATCATATCCCCTTAAGATATCAATAAAATTATAGTAAAACCAAAATATTTTACATTTGCATTATGCTTGCGAAATATATATATATATATATATATATATATATATATATATATATATATATATATATATATATATATATATATATTCATATATATATATTCATATTATACCTATTAGCAAACACATTACATCTTCAACCACAATTGCTAGTTGAATACAAACTTGAGCTAAAATTTAATTAGAAACATATTTCACTAAATAATCAAAGCATAAGGATGATATCAACTTACCGGAAGTAAAAATGAAAGTGAAAGAACAGGGATTGCAAAGACTGATATAACAACACATGGCAAAAAGGTACAAGAGCCTTCCCCAAAGAGAATCCACTGAGAAAATATATGGATATTTTTGTGTAGGTCAAGCTCCAAGACAACCGAAATGGAGGGACTCTACACATCCTATGTTTGGACTGGATGTTAATCCTCTTAGCGCTCTTTAGCTTGTGGTTTTGTAGCCTAATTATATTGATGAATAATTTTTATGCCTTTTATATTTCCTATTTTGATCATTTTAATCATTTGAACCCTGTAAAACATAGTCAAGTATCTTTATTTTAGGACTTGATCTTTATTCTTTGTTTTGAGGCCTTGTATGGGATAACCATGTAAACACAAGTTTTTTTTTGTGGTACTGTGGGTCTAATGGTGTTGTTTTAATGTGTGTATTTATTTTCATTGAGAACTTGTGGCTTTTCTTGCCTCACTTTGTGTGCCTTGTTTTGAAATTGCATAGTTTTCAAACCTAGGGTTAGGGAGATTGTGCACCTAGTCTTGTGAATATTTGGGAAGGCTCTATTCCTTCTTGGATGCCCATTTTAGTGTCCTCAAAATTCCTCATAGGCCATGGGGTGTTCTAGAGTAGCATTCTTTTGTTAGTTTGATATCGTATTATCGACGAAATGTCTTAGCAAGTGTGGTGTTGTTGAGATGTAACTTGTCATCATTCCAGTTAGTGGAGAGTTGTGCCTCTTGGTTAAGAAACCTCACGTGAAGGTTGGCCTCAACTCTTTGAGTTGTAAAGTGTGCCTAGATGTGGATTGAAGGTTGATGATTCCATCATCCTATCCTAGTGTGATGTTGTGAAAGAATACAATCATGGTTTAGTAATTGATCACTATGTAGGTGCTTCCCTCTCTCTCTCTTATGTTCATCATGTTGGATTTATGCCATGATTCATTATTCCTTCATTGTTTCCACCTTGCTTATGCATTGGTGAATTTGTCTTGTTGTCCTTGTCATTGTGTTGTTTTGGTTCACATGAAACTTGTGTGCACATTGTTGTGCAAGTGCAACATGATCTTGTTGCATTAATGATGTTGTTGCCAATGTTAAGAAAAAATCTATCAGTTTTTGTTCCAAGCATATCAACTTGGAACATTACATTCTTATTTGATAGCCTATTGTAGTGCCCCCTCCAAGTTTATAGCCAGTAGTCAAAGAATTGGTGGAAAAAATAGCAACAACATAGATAGAAAATTAGAAAATTATCAATGGTTCCATGCATTACCCCAATTTGATTGAACAAATGTTGTTCTCAATTTGTCTAATGATCAAAGAACAAAATCACCCTAACAACATTTTGCAAGAACTTCACAACATCACAACCTTATTTATTTGGGTTTTTCTTTCTTTATTTAATTTACTTTATTGGTAGAGTTATTTTCACTATTATAATTAAAATGACACCAAAAAAAAATAAAATTGTTATATAATTTGATAAAAACAATAGTAAATAGATATGAAATTAAGTAAATAAGAATATAATAAGTAATATACTTTATAAATAAATAAATAATATTTTGAAATACTTATTTATTTGAAATTTTACTTAAAAACTATTACTTCTTTTATGCTTATGTTTTATTGAATATCTATTTTATTTTTCAATAATAATACAACTAATTGTAAATAAATAAATTACTTCAACATTTATTTAACAAGTTATTTTATTTTTATATAAATAATATTTTGATATTAACAAATTAGTTTTCTTTATTTCACCCAAATCAGACTCTATATCTTTTATATGAAGTATAAATATATATTTTTTTCAAAATTTTAAATATAATAAATACTCACAACTTTTTAATAAAATATGATTTTGTAATCTTTTGTAAATAGTTCATGGCAAAAGACTATATAACCATCACTATAGACTACATGAATGCAACCATAAAATTAATATAATTGTAATGTTTTGTAAATAGCTCAAGAAAAAACACTATATAACCAACATTATAGACTACATGAATGCAACCATATAATTAATATACTTGTAATGTATTGAGAACTTTGATTTTTCTTTAATTGTTTTTGATAGTACAAACATGCAATATTTGTCAGTATAGTGTTATAATTTAACTTCATAGAAATCATTCTTATAATGCTTGAAGTCAACCTTAAATCTAAGTAAAACAAATTTTATTAGGAAAACGAAACACACCACAATATAATCAAGTAAGAAAAAGATGGGTCATTATCATTGAGATGTGATACTTAATCTTTAAACCAAGTAACATAAACACATGAGTCATTACCTTCATGATGTCTTAATTAATCTATTTATACTTTTACTTTTGTGATATGTTCAAATAATATTTAATTTTCATTTATTTAACAATTATTTTATTTTATAATTTATCTTACAATTATTCAATTATTATTATTATTTTTCCAAATATATATGAACTATGTTTTTATTTTTATTTTTATATGTTAACTATTTGACATTTTTTGTTGATAAATTGCACCCTTTATTGTCATATAATAAAATAAAATAAAATAAACCTTTATTGCATTCTTTGATAATTTAATACATATAATATATTTTTATTTTTAATATAATCTATAACATAATATAAATATAAATATAAATATATAATCTAATCTAATATAATATATTATAAATATTATGTAATATACAATATATTATATACAATATATACCATTCTCTTATTATTATTTTATTTGTTATATTATATTTATAATTTAGTAAATTATATTATATAAAGGTTATATTATATTATTACGTTGAGAGGCGTTCTACAGTCACAACAGGGTGGAAAAAACTATTTTATTTGTTATATTATATTGATAATTTAGTAAATTATATTATATAAAGATTATATTATATTATTACGTCGAGAGGCATTTTACAATCACAGTAGGGATGGAAAAAACCTGAATACATAAAAAAGAAATGTTAGTTACAAACGAATAGTGGGCAGTCAAAGAGTCACCATGCTAAACTAAAAATAGTGGAGGGGTGTAAGAGTAACCATGTTCTTATAAATTTCTTCTGCACTGATGTTTTATTTGCTGCCCGTGTAGATTATGAGTAGCATGCATTGTAGTGATCTAGTCACTACGCCTCTATGTTGTCCCAACATATTGGAATATATTTGCCGGTCTAATCTCAACCAGCCCTCGACTTCTTCATGACCTTCTCAATACTGTGAACTGGGGGTTTCTGGTCAGACTATGGGTTTTAATGGTTGCCAATGTGGGGAGGGTAAGCTGATGGTTGTAGACAAGTATTAGTGTGGACCGGTTTGTATAGAAGGCTCGTCTTCTTTTTCTTTCGCTTCGCTAAATTCTACGAGTCAAGGGTTTTCCCCCACTGCCTCTAAACTTTTAGTGTAGAGTGCTTTGTGTATCGATTATACTTGTGCTATAAGCGGCGAGGTTATACAGGGAAAGTCAAATGGCAGAGAGGAGGGTTGTGTAAGGGCTTGGGAGGGTGAGGAGATATATCATCTACCTTCTCACGAGTGTTGAATTGGATCTAACGCTGGGGCTTTCTAAGATTGGGGAAGCCTAATGTAAGTAAAAGTAATGATTTTTTAGTATATTGGCAAACGATCTATGTGCTTAACAAAGGGTTTTTGTTACAGAGTATCTCATTTTTATCAAATTTGGTTAACATATTTTTCTAGCATTGAAAATGGCCGAGTAGAGCAGGGACAACCGTCCAGGCGCTGTCAGAGTGTTTCACCTGAAGGCCTTCAATGTCGCCCTGGTAGAGGATAGTTAAGAGGGTGGAGTCTGTGCGCGCCCATAACTATGATCCATAACCGAGTTTGCCAGAAAATATTAAAATCCTGTATGAAAAATCAAGATTTCATTTTCTTGTGCAAGTTCCATACATTACTTTTATGAGATAAATCTTAAAAAATAATATTTCGCTTTGTTTTTACTCTTAAATATTCATCAAGGTTGTTCTATCATACAACTTACATGATTTGAATTATGGATTGTTAATTAACAACGACTAGGGAAAATTGGTGGAGTCAACAGATTATACTATTCAAGTTCTGGTATTTCTGATTATAGGTACCAAAGATTTTATAATCTAATCACCACGAATGGAGGTGATCTACTGAAATCTCAAGTTCCCAATTTGGAGAGCGATTTTTTCCCAAAAGCGAGCCATTTTGTTCAAGAGCAATTTCTGAAGGAGGTGAATATTATTAGTTTCTTGATTTTTTTAACATAATTTCTTTTATAAACAAATAATCAATAATTACTAATTCCAATAAAAATTTTCCAAAAATTTTGATCTCCTTCGGCAAAATAAATTATTACCATTTAATGACACAATGTCGTGGCAATGTAAAGGCAGGAAAGTGAAGAATGAATACAACATGGAGATTCTCTTTTCAGTAAACTTGTTTGAAGATAGATGGGAAAGCATATTTCAATATAACAAATTTACTAAAATAGTTTTCCTTTCCTTATCCCAATAAGAAAAGAAGGGATCTGTATTTTTTATTTCAGCGTACCATGATTCCTTGTATGTTCTCACCATTTCCTTGATTGTATTTTGGGTGCTTTGCATTTACTTTTCTTTGGCTTTGTCCCGAAATTAAGAAACACTGAAATTAGTTATTTGTTTCTGTTTTAAGTATTCCAAGTTTTTTAAGCTACAAAAAATATTTCTTACTATTTTAAAGAGATTGTATATTAGGTCTTTTAAATTTCAAAATTTCAAAATTATTTGAACGGTTATGATATGATTTGTTTTACAGAGTTAAGGAATGAATTCTTTTAAAAAATATTAAGATTCATTTCAAAGAATTATGTATTCTTAAATTTTTAAAATTAAATTTTCAAAAAAATAGTTTCTAATTTAATATACTTAAAAATTAAAATTATTTGTTTTGCATAGCTAAGGAATGAATTGTTTTAAAAAATATAAAGATTCATATCAAAGGATTATGTATTCTTAAATTTCTAAAATTAAAATTTCAAAAAATAAGTTTCTAATTTAATATACGTAAAAATAATTTAAAAATAATATTAAAATATTTTTTATATTGCTTAATGTTTTTTTAATAAAAAATAATTATTATTTATAAAAATAAGATTAAAAAAAAGGTTAAATTATAAAAAGAAGTTTTCAAAATTTAGAAAACTAAGCATGAAATAACTTTCTTAAATTTATGATGGCATATAAAAAATAAGTTTCTATTTTAATATACTTAAAATTTTAAAAAATATTGAAAATAAAAGTATAAAGGAATAAAAAACAATTGGTCTTTATTAAAATTCTGAATTAATGTATTTAAAATTAGAGAAATTGAAAATTAAATAAAAAATTATAAATTATAAATTTACTATTTACACATAAAAATATGTTTCTAAATTAAAATATAAAATATGAAAAATATTCAATATTTTTAAAAATATGGAAAACATTTCAAAAAAGAAAAAATCACTACCTTTCAATTTTAGTCATAACTAATATATACCTTAAGAAAAAATTAAAAATTTAAGGTTTTATTAAAACTTTAATAATACAAAAATAGTTTTTCATAGTAAGTGCACATCTAAAATCCATTTAAAATAATAAAATTAAATATATTGAAAATATAATAAATTTATTATTACATATAAAAATAAGTTTTTAAATTAATATATTTAAAGCTAACTTATCTAAATGTTTAAAAAAAATAATATAATTGAGAATTACATTTAAAAATAATTTACGTAACATTATTATTATTTATATATTTATTATTATTTAGAATTAGGTTATGATTAGGATTAGGATTTAATAACTTGGGTAAGGTCCCATGGAAGAGGACTTCCTAATATCAGTGGGTGTTGCTTAGATTTTTTGACAAATTATTTAAAGCTGGTGGTCCATAAATTCAATTTTGCAATTCAACTTAAGAGTTTGAGCTCCAAAATTTAAGGAATGAACTATAGTACTTTGATAAAATTAATAAATAAATAAAAATTCTCTCATTTTTATTTTTTTTCAAATTTAAAATTTTAAGTGATAGACAAGTGGCAAAAAAAACCGTAAGATGTAGGGGCAATTTCTAGCCCAACCTCAATTTTACCCACTAAAATTTGTGACCCTAAAAGGTAGGGGTTGTTATTTTTAGGAAAAGATTTCAAATAATCCTATAGCATAATTTTTTTTGCTTCATGGGACCGCTTGAACCATGAAAATAGAAGGCTAATCCCCCCATGGGACCATATAGTAAAGGTTATAATTCAATTAGAATTCCCAGATAAAGTTTGGGGTTAGGGTTAGGGTGATTGTGGTTAGATCAAGGTTACAATTAGGGTTAGGGTTCAAGTAGGGATAGGGTTACCTAGTAAAGGATCAGTAAGGATTAGGGTTAAATTAGGGATAGGGTTAGGGTTAGGGGTCAATTAGGATTAGGATTCAAAATCAAAGATATATAATGAAACAACAAAAAATAAAATCAAAGAGATTTGATGAAACAAAAAAATCAAATCAAAGATATATGATCACAAAAAGAAATCAAAGAAAAATCACAAAGATTTGAAAAAATTTAGAATAAAAAAATTAAAAAATCAAATAAATAAATCAAAGGTTAAAAAACAAGTTAGGTTCAAGTATAGTGTTCAATTAGAGTTATTATTAAGTTGAGTTAGGGTTTCAACTAGGATTCAATCAGTGTTATGAGTAAGGTTAAAAGGTGTTATTGTTGAATTAGAGTTTAATTATGGTAAGTCTTATTAAAGTTCAATTATACTTAGTATTAGGGTTTGGGTGCAATTAGAGTTTAATTAAGGTTCAATTAGGGTTATAACTATAGTTCTAAAGTGTTATTGTTCAATTAGAGTTTAACTATGGTAAGTGTTAGGATTCAATTATGGTTAGGGTTCAACTAAAGTTAGGGTTCAAATAGGTTTAGGATTAGTGTGAGGGTTAGGGTTCAATCAGGCTTAGAGTTAGGGTTAGGGTTAGGGTTATGGGTATGGTTATGGTTAGGGTTAGGGTTATCATTACAAATAGGATTATCATAATGAATAGGATTAGGGTTAGGGTTAGGGTTATGGTTAGGATTAGGGTTATCTTTATCATCACAAATGGGATTAGGGTTAGGGTTACGATTAAGGTTAGGGTTAGGGTTAGGATTAGGGTTATCATTACAAATATGTTTATCAATAAGAATAGGGGTTAGGGTTATAGTTAGGGTTATCATCATGAATAGGTTTATCATCACAAATAGGGATTAGGGTTGGGGTTATCATCACGAATAGGGATTAGGGAAAGGTTTAGGGTTAGGATTAGGGTTAGGTTTATCATCACAAATGGGATTACGGTTAGGGTTAGGATTAGGGTTATGGTTAGGGTTAGGGTTATGGTTAGGCTTATGGTTATGGTTATGGTTATCATTAGGAATATGGATTATGCTTAGGGTTAGCATTAAGGTTATGGTTATGGTTATGGTTAGGGTTAGGTTTATCATCACAAATAGGATTAAGGTTAGGGTTACTGTTAGGGTTAGGATTAGGTTAGGTTTATCATTATGAATATGATTAGGGTTAGGGTTAGGATTAGGGTTAGGGTTAGGGTTAGGGTTATGGCTATGGTTAGAGTTAGGGTTATCGCCACAAAAAAGGTTTATCATCATGAATAGGATTAGGGTTAGTGTTAGGGTTAGGATGAGGGTTAGAATTAGGGTTAGGTTTATCATCACAAAAAGCATTAGGGTTAGGGCTAGGATTAGGGCTACGGTTAGGGTTATGGTTATGGTTATGGTTAGGGCTAGGGTTAGGGTTATGGTTATGGTTAGCATTAGGATTAGTGTTAGGGTTAGGGTTAGGGTTAGGGTTAGGGTTAGGGTTAGGGTTAGGGTTAGGGTTAGGGTTAGGGTTATGTTTATGGTTAGGGTTATCATCATGATTAGGTTCATCATCACGAATAGGGTTATCATCATGAATAGGGATTAGGGTTAGGGTTAGGACCTTATGTTTATGATTATGGTTAGGTTTAGGGATAGGGTTATGGTTATGGTTATGGTTATGGTTATGGTTATCATCATGAATAGGGATTAGGGTTAGGGTTACTTTTAGGGTTAGGATTAGGTTTAGGGTTAGGGTTACGATTAGGGTTAGTGTTATGGTTAGGATTAGGGTTAGGGTTAGGATTAATATTAAGATTAGGACCTAACCATAGCCCTAGCCCTAGCTCTAACCCTAATCTTAACCCTACTATAATTCTAACCCTAACCATAACTCTAACCCTAACCTTCATACTAACCCTAACCCTAATCCCTATTTGTGATGAAAACCCTACTCTAAATTCTTGATGATAAATCTATCCATGAGGATAAACCTAACCCTAACCTTAACCATAACCCTTACCCTAACCTTAACCATAACCCTTACCCTAACCCTAACCCTAACCCTAATCATATTCATGATGATAATCATAACCATAACTGTAACCATAACCCTAACCCTAATCATAAATCTAAAACTAACCATAACCCTAACCCTAACCCTAAACCTAATCCCTATTCATGATGATACACCTATTCATGGTGATAACCCCAATGCTAATCCCAATGTTAACTTTAACCCTAACCAAATTTTATCATTTGTAAAATCATAACCAAATTGAACCCTTACTATAATTGAACAATCACCCTAATTAAAACCAAGCCCTATTTTAACCCTACTCATAACCATAACTTTAATTCTAATTATAACCCTAATCTAAATTTGTGATGATAAACCTATTCGTGATGATAAACCTAACCCTAACCTTAACCATAACCCTAACCCTAACCCTAACCCTAACCCTATTCATGATGTTAAACCTATTTGTGATGATAAACCTAATCTTAACCCTAACCCTAACCCTAATCTAATTAAACCCTAACCATAATCCTAATCCTAATCCTAACCCTAACCCTAATCCCAATCCTAACCCTAATCCTAATCCAAACCCTAGCCCTAATCCTAGAATCCTAAACTAATTAAACCATAACCCTAATCATATTCCTAATTATAACCTTAACCTAATCCTAAACCTAACCCTAACCCCAACCCTAAACAAAAATAATAAACCTAACCCTAATCCTAACCTTAATCCTAATCCTAACCCTAATTAAACCCTAACCCTAACTCTAACCCTAACCCTCATCCTAATCCTAACATAATTAAACCCTAACCCTAACCCTAACTCTCACCCTAATCCCAATCCCAACCCTAACCCTAACCTCGATCCTAATCTTAAACAAAATTAAAAAACCTAACCCTCATCCTAACCCTAACCCTAACCTAATTAAATCCTAACTCTAACCCTAATCCTAATCCTAACCCTAACCCTAACCCCAATCCTAACCCTAAAAAAAACTAAAAATCCTAACCCTCATCCTAACCCTGCCCCAACCCTAACCCTAGCCCAACTAAGCCTAAGCCTAGGCCCAAGCCTAATTTGATCCTAACCCTAACCTAACCTAACCTAGCCTAACATCCTAATCCTAACCTAATTAAACCCTTACCCTAATTCTAACCCTAACTCTAACCCTAACCTAAGCTAACCCTAACCCTAATGTAGAGTAAACCCTAACTCTAACCCTAATCCCAATCCTAACCCTAATGTAAGTAAACCCTAACCTAATCCCAATCCTAACCCTAACCTAACCTGAATCCTAACCATAAACAAAATTAAAAAACCTAGCCTAATCCTAACCCTGGCCTAGCCCTAACCCCAATCCTAACACTAATCCTAGCCTAAGTGGCTTGTAATGTATCCCCTAACTGAAAGCCTAGCCTAATCTAGCCTCTAGCTGTAACCCTAAACCTAACCCTAATCGTATTTTAAATCTTAGTAACCTAAGCCTAACCTAGTCGTACCTAATCTTAATCCTAACCCCAACCTAATCCTAATCCTAATCACAATCTTAACCTAATTAAACTAACCAACAACCCTAATCCCTTCCTACCCTAATCCTAACCCTATAACCTAACCCTAACCCTAACCCTAATCTATCCCTAACCCTAACCTAATCCTAAATCTAACCTAATTAAACCCTAACTCTAATACTAACCCTAATCCTAATCCTAACCCTAACCCTAATACTAACCCTAAGCCGAAACCTAATCCTAACCGTAATCTTATTAACTATCATATTATAATATATTAATTATTATAATAATTTTATAATAAAATATATGATAAATATAAAAAATAATTTATTTAAGATATTACATGTTGCACGCAACTACTACTAGCATATATATATTATTTTAATAATGTATATATAATATAAAATACGCCGAGAGATATCCTTCTCGGGGCCTATTCAACTTTTATAATAAAAATTTGATTAAAAAATAGGCACCTCGAGAAGGATATCTCTCGGCATATTTTATATATATTATTAAAATAATATATATATGCTAGTATATTTATAGTTATAATATATAATATATTACATTATAAATTTAAAGATATAGCATATAGTATTATATATTATTATTATATATTATATAATATATTTCATTCTCTTGTTATTGCATTATATATAATACACAAATTATACAACATTTACTACCATTTTGTGTCAAGTGAGAGTTTTGGAACAAGGTATGGGCATCCATCAAAGCATAAAGGGTAGATGAATTTTGTCAGAGGTAGTTGCAAATACTCTTGTAGAATGCAAAATGTAGTTACATATTCTAAAACTTAGATATTCAACTTTTAGAGAAACTTTCATACCATAAGTAATTGTAGCTACAATTCACCATCTATATTAGTGAAAATATATGAGATTAAGAGATTTGAGGAGGGTTTTTGATGAGGTATATGTTTAAATTGAAACTAGTGAAATAATATTTTATGGATGTCCATTATGTATGTGTGGCTTGTGATGTTATTAAATTGCTAAAATATATGTCCAGGCTAGAGTTCCCAATGTGGTTGTGTGGATAAACCATTTTATGTTTGTAAATTCATGAGTCTCATGGTCTTATGTCTAGTTGGGATCCTTGTGTATGAGTTTTTATCTATTTTAGCACAATTTTCATGTGATCCAAGGACAAGGAATATTTTGTGGACTAAATTTTTTATTATCCTAGTAGATATTGAGTATTTTCTATCTAAATTTCAAATTGAATAGTGTGTCTTTCCGTAGTGATTTTTTTTTCTGGTTACCAAGCTGTTATTAGGATGATTGCTATCTATCTCAATGTATTATTTTTGTGGATGTGAAATTTATACAACCTAGTTTAATCAAGTTTCTAGGCCTGAAAATTTAATGGCCTTAGATTTGTGGGCTTAGTGGATGCAAGAGTCCTATAAAATATTACATAATTATATGTTAGTTTTGGAGTCCTAAGGTTGTATTTCTAAAGTATTCCAAAGAGGACATCTATTTTCTTAGGGTAAAGTTTGATATAAACATATGACATGCACCCAATTGTTAATTTTTTTTGACACTCAACATCTTAGACACAAATATATTATCAATCCTAATTTATTTTGGAGTTTTATTTTGAAACTAAAGATTTATCTCTAGAGTTTTACTTGCTTGAGTTCTTACTAGCTTTGACTATTTATATAATATACAATATGTAATATATATTATATATTATATAACATTGTCTTATTATTATATTATTGTAGACACATAAAATGTACCGATTGGAGTTACACATCTGATCCCGACTATGAACACCATTTCATCCTCAATCATCCCTCAGTCTAACCATTTAATTGAATACTCTTATTTGATTGAATTCATCAATCTTCCTCCCTTAATTAGATCAATCAATTTGATCTAATTATCTATATCTAATTAAATAATTCATTTTATTTGATTAAATTTCTAAAGTCCATCTCATTAAATTAAACAAATTAAATTTCCTGTAGCAGGAGGTTGGTCACAAGTTCTAGTCTCCCCCACCCCCGTGGTACCGGAGGGCGTGTCGCACCAACGCTGCCGGTCACGTTAAAAAGTTTACCAGGTGCACCTGCAGTTTATAGGGGGTCGTGCTACCCGATTCCTGCAGTATAAAAAAATAAAAAATTAAACAAATTAAAAAATTATTTGATTTAATCTAACCAATCATCCTCTTTAGTTAAATAAAACAAAATATTTATTTAACTATCTCTAAAATCACATTCTTCTCATCTTTGATTTAAATCAACCCATAAATCTAAGTCAAAATTGTCACATCATCTAATCTTTCATTAATTAATTGACCCTTAACTAATTTAATCCTAATTCACATCCCATCCTCTAGATTTTTTCCACTTGACCATGAAAATAGATTTAATTCATTTACTAAATCCAAATTTTCTCTCAACATGGCATAATAGGGGAATATTCCTTCAAATTTGAATTCAAATCCAAGTGGACTTTGTCCTTCCAACAAGGCATTTATTTCACCTCACAAGTCCTTTTGCATTGAGCCAAGTGGCCATTACTCCATTTGACTCTTCATCCACCTTGTCATTTCACCATTTTCAAATTTCAAAGATATGCATTTATGGGCACATTCATCAAAATGTACACATCCTTCATCCATTCATCTCTTGACAAGTGGCATCTTTCCATTGGTTGAAAGTTAGTCCCACATTACTTCATTTTAGGAATTTCTCCATCATCTCTTTCTATAAATAAGAGGCTTCTCTCCTCATTTGATCATCCACAATTTGAGAAAACTTATTATAATCAGTTTCATCTTCAAAGCATTAGCATTTTCATCCATTTTATCAAGTTTATAGCTATGTTATGCATATTTTTCATCATGGAGCTCAAGTGGATCAAACTTCATCACTTGTCAACATTGCATCATAGGAGTTGGAAAACGGCCAATTTCCACATCAAATTGGCACCAACTCCCCCATAAGATCAAGAGTTTGCATGTTTTTAATAGGACTCAATCTATCTCTTTTCTTTTTCATGGTGTTCTTATTTTTATTCCTATTTTGAGCATTGTTAATGGATTTTGTGGGGAACTTTGATCTTAACTTGCATTATGATCTTCTAATATGTTATTTTTTTTGTATTTTGTAGGTGCTAGGATCTTGGTTCATACATTTGGCACTAGGAGGGAAAATCTCATTTTCTAATCATGTTTTTATCAAAAATTTTGTGCTTTTTGTGTTTTTTTTATGTTTACAGGAAAGTGCACCACTAGTAGATCAACATCACTATTCAGAACCACTACCTCACTAGCGTCGCTATATAGCCCTACTTGAAATTTCAAACTACGAGGCTCTAGTGTTCCTGCCCAAAATTCAAAATTTTAAACTGCACCACTTGTTCTATTTTCATGCGCTGTAATTTTTAAATTGCAAACTGCACTGTTGGGCTAAATAGCAACAACCTCACCCTCTTTGTCCTCGCTGCAGAATGACGTTGACTGAAAAGTGGTTCCATATAAAACCATTGAATTCTTCAAACAACGACACTTGTGTAGACTCCAACACTAGAGTAAAGTAAAAAGTGCAATTCAATTTTTTTATGACATGTGCCTTTTTCAATTTTGATCATTTAGGTTATTACTTTCTTTTATGACCTCTGTTTTGTAGGTCTAACTGGTTTTCTTGTAGGTTGGCTTGATCAAAGGTAAAGGAGAAAAGAAACATGATGACATTACTATCTCATAAGACCAAGTGTTTTAGAAAAATTTAGTGTTTGTTTAATACTCTTAGAGAATTCACAATTTCTCTTACAAATTTGTTATCTCTCATGTGCTTAGGACCTACTAAATTTCTTTTGGGCTCTAAAAAGAAAATTTTAAATTCTTGCTACAAAGGGTTTAAAAAGAACTTTTAGGACAAACTCACTAGATTTTGTTTGAGGATTAACAATTAAACAAGGCAATATTCACATCTCATTTGGTGTTGTAAAAAGAATCAAATCATTGATTTATGGGTTTAAAATGAACAAGTGCTTCTTTGTCTTGTAATTGCTTACTCAAAGTAATACCATCAAAAGGATGTATGCGCTTCTCTCGCTCCTAATGAAAATCTTCATAATAAAAAGGCCTTTTGGTGATCTTAAGTTGGGTAAATTAATTTCCTCCACATTTCATTTTGGGATTAAAATTGAACAAAACATCTTGCGAGTGTGAGCGGATAGTATTATGTACATTCTCTCTCTTTGTGTTGCAACAAAGATTGATTGAGTTACGGATATTACTTGCTTGATTTTGTTTATCCTAGAGGGCCTGCCTCGTGGGAAAAAGTACTCACCCAAGGGAACAACCCAACTGATAACACGCTAAAGCCAAGTGTATTTCCAGCTAATATATAAGTGTGTATATTAGAATGAAGGCTAATATCACGAGGTTGGTTTTAACAAGAAGGGTAGCAATGGTCTCTCACTGCATGGATCAATCCCTACAAACAGAAAGTATGAATTTGAACCCTTGTGTATAAAAGGACAAAATCCTTGATCTATTTGTTGGTGCAAGAATGGTCGTTCTGAAGCCGCCCCACACTTGTACAGTTTTTAGTAGAAATGGAAAGTATGACATAGGAGTTTCATGGGTGTTGATGCTTGGCTGCCTTGTATAAGTGAGTTTCGTGGAGGGGAACCAATGGGGTCAAGTATCTAACCATTCGCTCAAAATAAGCATAGCTAGACTTTTCCATGTGGGGATTGAACAAATATAGCCTTTCATATCCATAGGATTGTGCTTTTTCTTGGTTACAAAACACTTTGTTGTTCATAAACAATAGGAAACATACATTCAACATTGTCATCAAAACTTTGAACCCTTTAGGAGGCAAATATCTTTGACTAGATTCATGTGTTATTGCTTGCCCTTGGTATTTTATCCTTAGAGGTTTCTAAACACTTGGATTTATATCTCAATTTTCTTACTAAAGTCAACAATAGGTAACTCTTGTCTTGATTTCATCAAAGTGCCACATAATGTACTTTGTGGGATGAGAAGAAGTTAAGACATTAGACATCTAGTTTGAAGATCTAATCAAGAAAGTGTTTGTGGTAAAAGCAACTCATTAATCAAGATGAAATCAATTGAACCCTGCACATGTGCTTGTGTATCTTTTGTCATATGGTTTTTCATACAAACATTGGTATTTTGGTTTGAACTATTTTTGGGAAAAGCATGTTCTTCAAAACCTTGGTCTTGTTAAAAAGTCTCTCTTAGGTTCATTTAGGATCAAAACAACCAAGATCATTTCATCCATCTCAAACATCGATCAAATCCCATCTCACAAATAACTTTTGAACCATTGGAAAAATATTTCATACTAGACTTTTGGTAAAATCCTTCAAATCAACATCAAAATCTCCTTGTTTGGCTAAGTGTGTGTGGATGAATCCTTCCTCATACACCTAGTTAAATTATCATCTTGTGGAAAATTTTATTCCAAGACAACATCTAACATCTTGGATTTTATGAGTTCATTATCAAATCAAAATCAAATCCAAATAAAATCCAAAAGTCCTAAAGTCTAGTATCTCCTCCAAGGGTCTTAAAATTTCAACAACCATACCATTCACCCCTTTCACCCTTCATATCATCATTGGTCCTAAATCCCTTAGAGGTCAACAAGGTCAAAACACAAGAAAAACATGGAATATAAACTTGATTCATACATCATGAGTGGTCTAATTCAACCAAAATTTCAAAGCCTTACAACGCAGATTGATTATCAAAACTCACATTTATACAATCCATACATGAGATCATTACCTCCTACAAACTTCAATGGTACAACAATTTTGATTTTTCCCAATTTAAATTTTGGAACATATTTCCCTATGGTAGATTTAAATCAAAGCCCAAACCTACAAATCTATCAACCAAGCAATCAATGCATGAGTCTTCAACAAAGAAACATCATCCCACCAAATCCATACGTGCTAAATATGAATATACCAAGTACAACTTTACCAAACATGAACATTTTTAATCCACACTTGGTAAAATTTTGGATAGATATATGCTTACAAATTGTACAAATGTTTTTCAAAGTCCAAAAAATATGTTAATGACTCCATGTATTGATCCAAGTCAAGCTAGCAGCATGCAAAATCAAAGTTACCTAAATCAAGGCAATGTGATTCCCAGCCAAAATAATTTTCAATTTTAACCTATCTTACCAAATCTAAGCATCATCCCAAATTAGAACGTTGTCCATAATAAATCACCACATCTCCAAATTCAATCACCACAAAGTAAAATATTAGAAGGCAACAAACGAAAATGCACACCACTTGGGAAACCAATCAAATTAGTCATGCAATAGTTGGTGCAGGAAAATCTCATTAAAATACCTGTCTATGAGAACTATCAAGAACCCCTGGTAAAACCAACTTGGTATGATGAGAAGCACATTTGTGAGTATCAAAAAATAAAGGGACACATGACATCAAATTGTGTTCGACTCAAAAATATCATCCAAGACCTTATTGATCAAAAAATAATAACTGTTGGGGACAATGATCAAGATTCAACCACTAGTGATAGCATTAGAAATCCATCAACCAATAATCATGTTAAAAATATCTCTACATCATCCAATGAGTTAGAGAACATATATCAAGAATTCATTCCAAAGAATGATCAACATCTTTTACCAAAGTCTAGCAATGGTCCTTTCCAAGACATATTAACATCCTTCAACCTCATGGTTGTAGATATTGAAGGAATATTCAACTCAACATTTGATCCAAGTTTAATCAAATATCAAAAGGATATTGAGCCACTTCCTATGCCTAATGAAGATATCCAATAACCCTTTATAAGCAATACATTCTTTGAAATTGACCCATGTCAAGAACTTGATCCAAAGCATGTCAAAAGAAATTCTGAAATCTTTTGAGATCAAGAATTTGTATCTCCAAGCTACTATAATGATATAATGGACACTCTTCTATCTATATAAGATGATCACATCCACATAGCACATACTTCTTCATCTACCCATGAGATGCTTTCTTTGAATGGACACATAGACGATCTTCATTTAGAATAGGATTCCTTTACTACACAAAAGAAGTAGGTTATTGATTCCTACAGTCCAACTAAATTGTCAACATCAAGATCAAATATATCCTAAATTCAGACTAAGGACATCATGTATGAAGATATCCAACGTTATCCACTCAAGGAAATAGGCCAGATAGAAAAGGATATTCTAGAGTTAGTAGAGTAGCAAATTGAAATAGTATCATCTACAGTGGTCATTTATAAGAGAATTCTTAGTGAACAAAACATCTCAAAATAGGAAGAATCAAAGAAAAAAGGTACTACTACCATCATACTAGGGGAAGCTATGTCTCAAGTAAATTTCAGCGTAGGGAGCATGAAGAATCCTGATGATGAAACCGATGCCAATACTACAACCAGCCATGTCATGAATGTTCATCCATCCATCATTTGATCCATGAATTGGGACCAACATCAAAAAAAAAATTGAATTAAAGCAAAAAGAACATTATGAAAGAAAAAGAAGCCAAGAAGCATATTAGAAAAATCAAATACAAGTTGATACCAAAGAATAAAAAGAAAGATTATCCCTATCAAACTCCTTTAGTCAAAGAAACTATGGGGAAAGATAAAAAAAGGGAAAATTATCCATCAAAGACATCCACAAAAGAAAAAGAAAGCTTCTCAAGCAACGTACAAAGTATATCAAGCAGTTGGTCCTAATTTCATGCACACTTCTGTATCCACCCACCATTGCTCATCTTCCCAAGTTTGGAGAGTCAAAGGTTCCAAACTATCAACCAATCCATCTTTTATTCCTAAACACACTCCATCCATGCCTCCACACATGAAATCCAATTCTCACATCAACCATGTAATGGCAATCACCCTTCATCATAAGAATTTATAAGGCACTCTATCATGATGTGTGTACAAAGTTAACCCTAGTATCAACAAAGTAGATCAGGAATCCCATAAGTTGCATTCAAGTGCATGTATCTTGGCAAAGTAGCTTCTTCAAGTAGGATATCGATGAAACATTAAGATAAAAACATCTACATCGACACCACCAAATGGTTTATCACGAGCTTAAAATCTTTCAGAAAATTCCAAAAAAATTAGAAAAATGATTGAAAACAGTAAAGAAAAAAGTCATCCTCCAGTGAAAACCACTACGGTGGAGCTTTGGATAGGTACCATGATGAAAACTTGGCAAACAGGTGTCATGTGTAGAATTGACAATCTATGTGTGCCAATTTAGGTGAAAGAATCTCATCTCATCCATAACAAATCCAACACTCCATCCATCTCATCCATAATAAATCCATTCATCTATAAACCATTTATCCAGCCCATTACCATCCATCTTCCACATTATCATGATCCTAATGAAGTTTGGTGCATGCTTATACTTGATTATGGTAAACATCTTGACATGGGTCATTTTCATTGATCCTATCCTATCCAACATTATCTAAGCCATGAAGTATCATCCGAATGAGAATCCTCTGTTTGAACACCTTATCTTATTGAATGATAATCCATATCCATCCATCCATACACCCATCCAGGCATCCATCCATGACATTTCAAACATTGCTAGACAGTGGGGGTAGATATTTACATCTTACTTTGGAATAAACCTTGATCTATATCCTCCAACTTATGAGGTGATCCAAATAGTAGAAAATGTGAAATCAAATTGGTCAAAGCATTTGTAAACCAAAAAGTCCAAATCACTAGCCCATGGCATATTTTGACAAGAAGACCTTCCTTATCAAACTTCATCTTTCATCTAACATCAATCCAAACAATCAATATCAGTTGCATCTAACGCGTACTTCAAACATCACATCAAATCATTCAAAAAAATTTGTTCCAAAATCAAGCTTCAAAATCCTGTTCAATCAAATCCAATCAATCCTTCAACATCTTGAGATATCCATCCTAGTCCTTGTGTTTCTAAACACTATCCTAGCATTGTTATGTTTCCTCAACAATGTTATCATCATCAATCCATTGATCCGATCAATCAACCGTAGCTTGGTTTTCAAAAAAATCCCAAAAAAAAGCACTGATATCATCATGCATATCCATATCCAAATCATCAACATCATGTGAAAATCCAAAAACATTAACAAAATCAAAAAATCTAAAAACATCCAAAACATATCAAAATCTCAAAAAGTTAGAAAAACATCAAAAACATGGAATCCGAACTACGTCATCTCTGAGCTTAAACGTAGGCAAGGCTAATCTTTGATCAACCCATCGAGACACAAAATCCAAAAACATTCATAAATCTCATAAAACCCAGAAACATTTGAAAATTTTGAAAACCAAAACATTTGTAAAATCTTGAAAATACCAAAAAGAGCCTCAAAACATCCATCTGTCTCATTTCACTTCACCCACAACAATCAATCATCCATAATAAATCAATCATCACACTCACCCTTTGGAAAAACAAATAGAAACAACCACAACAATTAGTAGAAGCAAGCTTCAAAACATAAAATCAAAAGAAAACTTCAAACTTTTAAATGTAAAATCAAAATCCTGATCATTTTCAAACATGTTAGTCAACCTTATATCAAAATCCTATCAAACAACTTACCAACCCATCATCATCCTATACAATGGATGTCTTAGGATATATCATTCTGACAATGGGCATCATTTTGGATATCACTTTGGATACGTATTCTAATCAAAACACATCCCTTTGGCTTGTGGTATGAAGAACATTGACTTTTTTATGTACTTTATCTTTGTCTTTTGAATTATATTATTTGCACTCATTCTAATGACCTCTCGATGATGTCCAAACAAAAGGATTTAGAGAGAAAGGAATGGGGAAATGATCATTATCTTTTGTCTGCTGTGCTTGTTGGATGTTTTTGGGTGCTGTCACAATAGTGATTTACAATTCCTGAGAGGAACAAATTTTAGCTGAAATCACATATTTTTAGAAAATATAATGATTTAAGCCTTAAAAAGTTCCATTTTAAGGATTCCAATTGAAGAGGGTTTGATCAAATCACCTTAGATCAAACCCCCTTGGATAGAACCTCGCTAGTTTTAAACCATACCTATAAACGTCTCCTTTACACCTATCAAAATGCTGATAAAAAATCACTTTTGATTTAGCTTTTGGGGATCAAATGAATTCATTTAAAATTTATTTCAAATTATTATGGTATTCCTCAGAACAAGCTATCCAATGAATATAATTTTAATATGTTTTGGTTTTGTTATGTATTTTTTTTAAGTTTTATTAAACATAGGTTTTTCATCAAAAATGAATTTCTTTGTTTTTCACATTTGGAAAAATAGAAGATTATAAAAAAAAAAATTGAAAAATATGAGTGCACCAGATATTGAAGTCCTTGATCCAACAAAATAAATTAAATTAAATTTTGACATATACAAAAAATGTTAATGCATACGGTCGTATATGTCCGAATTGTAATTCATTTGACTTTGAAACTTGATTAAGGAAAAAATATTCAATAAAACTATCTAACCAAGTGGAAGCACTAGATATCAGAGTTACAAATCTAAATTTTTAAATAATTAGAATTTTATCCTTCATGGAAAAAATTTATGCTTATATGGTGTGTGTCACTTTTAAAAATGTTGTTTTCTGAAAAAAATCAATTTTTGTGGGAGATGGAAAATGAAGTGCAATTTGATTCCAAAAATTTTGAAAAAATATTTTGAATCTACAACAAATGAGACTCTAGTTTTCACCATCTTCAAATTCCTCACAGTTTAGCCGCTATAGGTGCCCGAATGTGAAGATTTAGTTAAAAATAATAATTTCAGTGTCCAGTTTGGCCAAAAATTGTAAACCACTATTATGGGATCACCCTTTTGTAATATAACTTGGCAAATTCTTTCTTTCTTAGGTGCGTCCTCACAAAGTTTATGTATGTCAAGTGTGAACAAGAATACTCCTATCTATTTTTTGAGTAAAAGTCGATCTCACTAGATACAATGCCATCTTGGTTGTCTATACCTTGATGCATCGTATCTAAGTGTGTTATCAAACATAAGGTAATTGGACCTTTTAAAATCCCAACTCCTCAGTAAGAAAATCATCATCATCATCATCATTATCATCTCATGACTTGTTAGAGTCTCTTTCTTTCTTCTATCTTCTTTTTGCAGTAACATGTTACCATGATAGTTAATCGCAAATCATTATCGCCAGTGTATCCATCCTACATCCATAAACCATCAAAATACTGCATAACACATGCCATATCATATAGAAAGCATTTATCATATCACCTTCATTACATTTGCATCAGTGCATAATATAGATTTGTTAAGTCTAAACATTTGCATATCACAAAATTTTGCATTTTCCATACATCATCATAAAAATTGCATAAGAAAAGATACTAAAAAAAATAAAAATGCATCCATAAAATCATTGTATCACACCATAAAGTGATACATCGCTATGTAGCATCATCATCACATAGGTACCATATAGAATCATATCATAACAACATACATATGATAGAATAATGACAACACATATATAAATAAAATTCATCCATACTGCACAAAATAGAATAGGATACATCATCAAATCATTGCATCTCATATTTATATCATCAATAATGTAACTATCATGGTACAAAATTAGGATCAAGTGTGTGTAATATATCAAAGTAGACATGAGGTCACCCATGGCTAATGACTTTCTACATTATAAAATCTGTCGACATCAAACATTCGAGTTGAACTAATCTTGAACCTCTTTGTCACGAGATTGACTCTCAATTTGAACCTTTTTGCTTGATCTCTCAAGGGGGCAGCATACCAAGGCAATTCTTCATTCACTAGGGCAGCAGTGGGGCATCCAAAAAAAAAATCAGAGAATTTTTTAATTTTGATCAAGACAATTTATTCTTTGAACCAATGCAACAAGTGCATCACTTCAAAGAGGGGAAAAATGTAGAAACATAAAATGTACCAATTGGCGTTACACATCTAATCCTGACTATTAACACCATTTCATCCTTAATCATCTCTCAGTCTAACCATTTAATCAAATACTCTTATTTGATTAAATTCATCAATCTTCCTCCCTTAATTAAATTAACCAATCTGATCTAATTATCTCTATTTAATTAAATAATTCATTTTATTTGATTAAATTTTTAAAGTATATCTTATGAAATTAAATAAACTAAAACCTTATTTAATTTAATCTAACCAATCATCCTCTTTAGGGAGGGTGCATGAAGTTGGGTTACACTTTTGTGGCCAACTCCAAAAAAAAATTGAAAATGACATAACGCGAGCGCGCTATAATGCATTTGTGTTATGTCATTTTAAAAGAAAAAAAAAAAGTGAAAGTGATTCATTTTTTGTTGTCTATTTTTATGCTTTGCCTGCAGCCAAAAAACCTAATTTTTGCTCTTGCGTTCTAGGAGGAGCTATTCTACAAAATTCATCAACAACAATTGCTTTTTCTTTACAAAGATGGTGCCACAATGATGAAGAGGTGTAGGAGGTAAGTAATGTTTTCTATTTGTTTTCAATTTCTTAGTTTCAAGTTGATTTTGTTTGTTTTAGATTAGATTTGTTATTTTTTTTTAATTTGTAGGAGATGCAAATGATCTTGCAAATCATCAAAATATTCAAAAAGAAGAATAGGAAAATGCTCAACAACAAAATCAACCTCCCCCACCAACCACTCAACACGCTCCTAGCACTCAACATAATTTAAGGAGTGAAATTGAGAAGAACAAAAAAAAAATTGAGGATCTTATTAGTAGGTTGAGTGATCCAAATGATTCAACCACAAAAAGAATGACCCTAGCAAATTCAATGAAAGAGATGTTAAAAAATGTAGATTCAATAACCCAACAAATAATGGGATGGCAGGATAGGAGGTAGGCAGCTAGGGCATATTATGCAAATAAACTATCATACAAAAAAGTAAAATATTTTAAAATTACTAAAGGTGATTTTTACTCTTTATTCACTAACCCTAGAACAAATCAAAATCTTAGCCTCAATGCGAAGAGGTTTCCTATTCATTGGTGCCACCACCAAGAGATTAGGAAATATTTTTATGATAGGTGACCAGTACTTGGTCTTTGATTACTCACCATGCAACAATTGTGAAGTCCCCCAATATTTTCTTAGGAAACTATACAGTGAGTTCATATTGAAACAAATCCCAAATTATTTTGATATGAGGGAGTTCTAGGGGAGAGGTGGTGGGTCAACTCAGGATAGGAATGGTGCACAACTGAATCCTGTGCGGCAAGCGAGACAACCTCTCACTTGGCCACCTCATGAGCACATTGTTATGCCTGTCATTGCCAAGGAGAGTGTCGATGTAGAGACATTGTAGGATATCAACACTTTGACCCAAAGTGTCATCCATCATACTAGCCCTATTGTACAATGCCATCCAAGGGAGTCTTCGGGTGGTGGCCTTCAAACCCATGTGTGTCAATCTTGCGGGTTGACTTGTTCATATGACCCCACTGGCACTTAGGAGGTTGCTACACAGGATCTGTATGTTGCTATGAAGATGAAGAGGACGGATGACATTTTGCATCATGCACATGGCATTTATAGTCAGATAAAATTCAGCATGTTCATTGAATTTAATTTATTAAATTTTTATTCTAAAATGCAAGATTAACTAATTTAGTTTTATTATTTTAATAAAATTGTCGGGTCATAGTGTTGAGACTAGATACACTGGTCCTCCACCTACTTATTTATGTAGTACACCTATCAGTGGAGTATGTAACTAGTAAAAAATTATAAATTTATTACATATTAATAGCATTTTTTTACGAATGGTATTTTAATATGTGATTTTGGATGTTGAACAGGCTAATATTCGAGGATTCAAGCAAACACCTCCTAGTGCTAGTGGATTTACTCAAACATACATAGAGGTAATAGAATAAAGAGAACATAACTAATGAATTCTACTTAATAGATTTGTGTAGTTTACATTCATATTGTTGGTTACATTGCATTACACATCATTCAAAATCAAAGCATTACTTCAAATTCCATAACTAATAACTAGATGTTGATAGATGAAAAAATTTCAACTGTATAATATAGTTGTTTAGAAAGTCAACATAAGCAACATGATGCAATGGCTTCACATGGAAGCATGTGATTGCAAAGGTGCACCAGCACGACAAACTATGGATGCTTGGAAAAAATCTATGGGTATGTGCAAGATCATGATGGGCCAAAAAGTGGCAATATGAAGGGTATGTGGCTGACGACTATTTTCTTACCTAAAATTGATGAAACGAAAACGGTTTTTAATGGAAATTCTCAGATTTCCATCAATATAAATTATGCTTTACTTTGAATTTAATAAGTAATTATTATTTATTTTCTATTCAAATTATGACTAAAGTCCCAATTGATAGGCTTATTGAAAAACATCTATAGCTTTCAAACGGTATCACATTTTTTGAATCCAAAACTTGCACCACATTCTATGCTTTTCATAATATAGGATTAAGAAAATAAAAATTGAATTTCATGAAGTTTTGACCAAGTTAAGGTGGTTAGACATACGAGTTTTTTTATATTTTTTAAAAAGTTGTAATAAAAAAATTCATAATTAATTATTTACTTGGAAAAAAATTACAAATAAATATGAATCACATTGGGGTATGAGTCCTCTACTTATATCTAAAATCTTATAAATTTTTTTTATCATTTTATTGTGGTTAGGGTGGTTAGACAGACACCTACTTATTTTTTCCCTGAAATTTAAGTACCACTCCATTGAAATTTCAAATTTTCACCAAATATATATTTTTTTTATTTAAGAAAACCTAGTAGTTTATAAACTACATTCAATTTTCTATAGATTCAACTCTTACATATTTTTGAAATAATATAGATAACTTATTCAATTTTTTTACGTCAAGTTGCCTAACTCTAATTTTTCAGAATTTTTTGCCACTGAAGGGCTTGTTTTTTCCATGATGATCTTGCACATACCCCTATATGAAACCATAATAGTAAGCAATCAAATAGATAAGGAAGTTAGTGATGCACAGAATCATAGAAAAACACTCAATCATCAAGGTAGATCTGATGCAAAGCATCCAAAAAACACCATCAACATCATTTCCTCAAGGGATTTCAATCCCAAATAGAATCAAGAGAAGATCAAATATAATTTCATTAAAAATTTACTTTTCATTCAACCAAAATCCACTCAAATTCTCTTAGCCATTGCATAGGCCATCATTCATCATTCCACTAATAAGTAAATTCCAATTGACTCATTCAAAGAAAAAACCATATTAGAAAACTTTGAATTAATAAATTAGATTCATATCATTCTCAACCACCATAAAAACAACATAAACCTTATTATTGACACTTGAACAATTCATCCTTTCATTTATTCACCAAGGCAACAAATCATCTAAACCATGTACCTCATTGTTATCAGTCCATTATCAAGTACTGTACTCACCATATTTTGACTATAGTAGTTTATTTATAGGTTACAAACTCTTGCTACAATAGAATCTTGATTATCATCTTGTGGTTAATCACCAATTTGCTCAGAAGGCTTCATAATACTCACCCATCCAGCCATCAAAGTCACCAAACCTGTATTATACACCTTAACCAAATTGAGTAACATCAATCATATCATTAGTTTAATAGTAACCAAGCACTCAATATCATCCTTTCCACTGTTTAAACAAACATCTTTGTTTTGATCAAACAATATCATATTCCTCTAGTAGGTCTGTCAACCATTGAATCGAGTAGTTACATTCCTATCTCAAAGCTTATTAAAAAATAAATGCACATTTAGAAACACTTTCCAACACATCACACCATATCAAAGTTCTTAGACATTTGACATAAAGAAAATCATCAGATTTCAGACTGTCCTTTGAAGAAAGGCTAGTAGATTAGGCATGTTTAACAAAGGAGACCCCTTCAAAACCATTCCAAATCACTCAAAAACTCAAAATAGTATTCAATCATGTCTTATAACTCAATATTACACCATTTATAGGGATTAAAAACCATGAAAATGTTCTAATCCAATAAACCCTTGTTTATAGGTTGTAAAAGCACAAATCAAGGAGGGTTTTGTGAAAAATACTCTTGCAAACCTCTATTTCTCTAGCCACCACCTGGAACATGATTTTTTATGTCTGCTAAGACCTACATTACTTCCAAGCCTCTACAAGCTTTATTTATTCATGACCCATGATTGTAGCATCACTTTGTGTAGGAAAATCCTCTATTTTCCAATGTAGCAACAACTCCACCATGGTATTCTTGCTTTTCCCTACACTTAAAATTATCAAAACATGAAAAAAATCCTAACATTAACCTACTCCACCAATTTACTTGACCTAAATTGGTGGAGTAGTGAAGAAAAACCCTATTGGACTCTCAAACTTGCTTCTAAAAGGACTCTATCAGGCACTGAAAATTGCCTTTTATTCTTCTATTTCCTAAAACTAACCTTCCAACTCTTGAAATTGTAAAATAACTCCTCTTTACATGTATTCACACTATGATGTAACTTTGGGTGTTCCTAAATTACCAGCAAAAGAAAAAATAATAATGTGGTAATGCTGCAAACTCAGAAACATGGAATTTTTATTTCAAAATCTAATTACAAGAACACAAAATTCTTCTTTTTCTTGCCTTTACATGTGTTTTAAAGATATTTCCTTTTCCATAACTGTCTTTCCATCAGTTGAAACTACCCCTTTTAACCCTTAATATGTTTGATTTCTTTCTTTTTTTTCAATTTAACAACTTTTAATAATATTACATTATTGCATTGTTTGCATTTTCCCACTTTGACCACCTAGAACTTACCCATAACCTTAAATACATTCAAATAAGACCTCATATGACCTTGAACATGCACTTTACATCATTTTTCCATGACCTTTTCTGATTGACTCAATAAAAATTTGAATACTCATCCCTTTTGCAAAATTGAAAAGTATTTGATGACCTAGGTGCTTCTGCACCAACACCTAACCCAATTGAATTAGGAGAAGATCAAATTGAATAAGCAACTAAAATTTCTTTCTCTTTTCATCAAAAATAACATTGTTTCATTTGTAAACCACAAGGCAACAACAATCCAACTCATTTCAATACTTCTTCTTATCATCCTCAAGCTTCAAACATCTTATTTATCAACAAAAATGACCGATCTGTGCACAAGAAACCTAATTAGAGTCACTAAACAATCCACTCAATTTTCTTTAGCTAGGAAAAATAGTAAGCATGATAATCAGAAATATATGGATAGGGAAAATAGTAAGCATGATAATCATAAATATATATTTTAATACTTGTACTCAAAATTTTGTTCATTAGATCCCATACATTATAATTCATGTGACATGGATCACTATTGCAACTTTTTTGTGATTGAATAATTTGTTGTTTTATTTTAAGATATTGGTTGTAGAAACACCTACAAATGTTGCAAGGGCAATGCATATTTGTGTTTCATCTTCTATACAATCCTCGATGGCTCTGATAGGGGAGGTATGACAAAAATTACCAAATTTCAATTTATATTTGTTGTTATAGATGTCAGTTCTAGTGGAAAATCAAACCATTATTGATTCATAGTTTAATTCCTATTTGGATGGTTTATACAGGGCTTGAACATGCCTCAACATCGGCGTGCAAATATTTCCATCGTGGAGAGTGATTGTGAGATGGACCTAAGTGATTATTTTGTTAAATATATCATTTTTTATAATGTAATTTCTATATATTAATGTATTTACTTCTTATTGTAATAGTTAAAACTTCACTGAGAGCTAAACTCTAGGAGTAGCAAGAGCACTCCTCGAGCACATCATAAATGAGTGACAGAGTTATCACCACCAGATCCCAAGAAAAAGGGAAAGAATTTATTTCCAGAGCATGGAGAGAAATGAATTTTGATTCCAAAGCCCTTTGTTGTATGCCTAGACATGGCAATTTTGTACATATTTTATATTGGATATATTTCACATTGTATGCTTATATGGCATTCTTGTAAGCCTATATGGCTATTTTGTAACTATATTTTATTATATTGACATATATTGATGTATGCATACATTGATATTTGGTTAATACAAATCTTTTTTATCGATATTGGGTGTCCATATTTGAACTAAAAATTTATGACACATCTGTAGAGAAACAGAGGAATAATACAAACTAAAACACATTACACTTTTGTTCTCACTAACTTGATGTACTCTTCAACATCTCTCTTCTATCATGCAAAGAGTTAGAACTACTTGGCCATGCCTTTGCATCATTCAAGAAGTTTTTTTCTTTTTGACAATGTCAAAAGCATGGCTACATACTTATTAGGAAGAAGACTTTTCCTTTTAGATTAGGAATTAATGGAAGTTTCAAAAAGTATCCTTGATATTACAAAAACATATGTGTTTATACCATCAAAAAAAAAATATTTTGGGGAAAAATTAGCAAACCAAAAGTATAAGATTTTTTGAAAAAATGGGAAAAAGTCTAGAAAAAATTGGAAAAAAAAAAAGATTTAAAAAAAAGGTAAAAAAAAGTAAACAAGAGATAAAAACTTGTTTTAAATAATTTAAAGGCATTTCCATAGCATAGAGATATAGAGAGAAAATAAAATAAAGAGTTTAACTAATAAATTGTAAAAAATGGGTTTTTATAGCTTATATTCATATCATTGATTACATTGCATTACACATCTTTCAAACTCAAAGAATTGCTTCACATTGCATAACTAATAACTAGATGTTGATAGATGAAAAAATTTCAATTACAATATAGTATTTACAAAGTCAACCTAAGTAGTTATGCAATTAATTCACATTGCATAACTAATAACTAGGACCAGCTGCCAATTCCATTTGCTTGTCATGGCATTCTATGAGACCACATTTCTTTGAGGAATTTTTTCAAATAGTTCACTACCTTGTCTATACTACCACATTTTTGATACATTTCTACCAAATCATTGTGTCAAATAGTTCACTTCCTTGTTGCTATGGCTGAAAGCCTAAAACAAGTGCTTTCGAACAAGCTATGGATGCTTGGAAAAAATCTATCAAAATCATAATAGTAAGCAATATCATAGACAAGGTAGTGAAATCTTTCAAGAAATGCCTCAAATAAATGAGGTCTCATGGTGATGGAATGCCATGACAATCAAAAGAATTTGATTGTCATGGCATTCCATCACCATGAGACCTCATTTCTTTCAGGAATTTTTTCAAAGAGTTCATTGCCTTGTCTATGCTAACACATTTTCATACATGTCTATCAAAGAATTTTATCAAAAGTTCATTGCCTTGTCGCTATGGCTAAAATCCCAAAATAGGTGCTTTCAACATATGGATGCTTGGAAAAATCTATCATAGCAGTATTAATAGTAGCATATACAAGTAAATGAATTATTTGAAAATGCCCCAAAGAAATGTGGTCTCATGGTGATGGAATGCCATGACAAGAAAATTGTTATAGATTGTCATGGCATTCCATCACCATGAGAACACATTTCTTTGAGGCATTTTTTCAAATAGTTCACTACCTTGTCTATGCTACCACATTTTTCATACATACCAAAGAATTTTATCAAACACTTCACCTCTTGCTATGGGTAAAATTCTAAAATAAGTGCTTCCAAACAAGCTATGGATGCTTGGAAAAAATCTATCAAAGCATAATAATAAGCAATAGCATAGACAAGGCAACGAACTATTTGAAAAAAATCCTCAAAGAAATGTGGTCTCAATGGTGATGGAATGCCATGAAAATCCATAACAGTTTGCTTGTCATGGAATCCATCATGCCATTCCATCACCATGAAACCACATTTCTTTGAGGAATCTTTTCAAACAGTTCACTGCCTTGTCTATGTGACCACATTTTTCATACATGTCTACTAAAGCATTTTATCAAACAATTCACTACCTTGCTGCTATGTATAAAACCATTAAAACATTACTTTCAAACAAGCTATGGATTCTTGGGAAAAATATATCAAAGCATAATAGTAAACAACAAGCTATGGTCTCATGGTTTTTTTCCACGTGAAAATTAGCATGATTTCATTCACATTTTTTTTTGAAATTTTGTTGTTTTAAATGACATTCAAGTTTATGGTGGTTTTTTTTTTATATGATGATATGTGATAGTCTAATCCTAATTCATTCTTCTGTTTGTACAGATATATATATATATATATATATATATATATATATATACATATATATATATATATATATATATATATATATATACATATATATATATATATATATATACATATATATATATATATATATATATATATATATATATATATATATATATATATATATATATATATATATATATATATATTTACATGTTTTTTGTACTAACCAACCTAAAAAACTAAATCCCCTTCCAATTTTTTTTGGCCAAACCAACAAACTGAACCCCTGAACTTGAACCTCAAAACCTATTCCAACACTCTTCATTTTTCTTGCACAAACTTAATTGACCACCAAATTATGTTTCCCCTTGACTTTACCCATGTTTACTCCCTCAAACCTCTCTTTTTCATTCCAAACCCCTATTTTCCCAACTAGGGCATGTCATGCCATAACATACTTTTGACCTCACCAATCCTTGCAAAAATTTTGAACACATCAAACTCCACAATATCACCCTATTTCCAACCTATTCTAACTTATTTTCAAGCATTTTCTTCTTTTCAACTCATCTAGCCTTGCTTTTAAGGGGCCTCAATTTTGAATTTTCAATAGGGGCAGTGTTAGTAATCTTTTCCAATTCCCTTACCAATTTTATTTTCTTTTTCCTACTCCCTATCCTACTTACATCTAACCCATATCATCGAGACAACTTGAACAATAGGTGAAATGCCCTATTTCAACATACTACACTCAAACTCTTAAGGGATCGATTTGGTTGAACATAGCTCAGAGCAATTATGTGTGTTAAGGTGAGAAAGAGGACCATGCCTAGCATGAACATGCCTATTTAGATAAATTGGAATAGTCTATTTGGTCACATGAGTTGCAAAACAAAAGTTGCACCACTTTGCAACTTTCCACTACTTCCATTTGACACTTTTTCCATGAACTAAAATTTGGACACCACGAGAAAATCACTGTTAAATAACAAAAATTGAGAGAGGTTATTGTAGAGGGGCCCAACATGATCCCATTGGATCAGATGAGAAGTCTCTAAGAATCATGGTTTCCAAGTAACCTCATGCTGAATTTTCTAGGAATTTTGTCATTTAGACCCTTAAGGGATCGATCCGGTTGAACATAACTTGAAGTGATTCTGCATGTTTGGGTGTGAAATAGGACCATGAATAGCGTAAAAATTCCTATTCAGATGCATTGGAATAGTTCGTTTGGTCACACAAGTTACAGAACAAAAGTTGCACCACTTTGCAACTTTCCACTACTTCCATTTGACACTTTTTTCATCAACTAAAAACTAGACACCACAGGAAAACCACGATGAGATAATGAAAACTGAAAGAGGTTATTGTAGAGGGGCCCAATGTGATCCCATTAGATTAGATAAGAATTTTCTAAGCATCACAGTGTCTGAGTAACCTCATGTTGAATTTTGTAGTCAATTTGCTATTTGGACCCTTAAGTGATTCATCTGGTTGAACATAGCTTAGAGCGATTTCACGTGTTTGGGTAGAAAAGAGGACCATTCCTAGTGTAAAAATTCCTATTTAGATGTATTGGAATAATCCATTTGGTCACACAAGTTGCAAAACAAAATTTGCACCACTTTGCAACTTTCCACTGCTTCCATTTGACACTTTTTCCATCAACTAAAAATTGGACACCACGGGAAAACCACTTCGAGACAGCAAAAACCAAGAGATTTTATTGTAGAGGGGCCCAACGTGATCTCATGGGATCAGACAATAATTTTCTAAGCATCACGGTGTCCAAGTAACCTCATGTTGAATTTTGCAGCCATTTTTCCCTTTGGACCCTTAAGGGATTGATCCAGTTGAACGTAGCTCAGAGTGATTCCGTGTGTTTGGGTGCGAAAGAGGACCATGCCTAGTGTAAAATTTTCTATGTAGATGCATTGGAACAGTCTATTTGGTCACACAAGTTGCAAAATGAAAGCTACACAACTTCGCAGCTTTCCACTACTTCGATTTGACACTTTTTTCATCAACTAAAAATGGACACCATAGGAAAACAACTCTGAGATAATGAAAATCAAGAGAATTTATTGTCAAGGGTCCCAACGTGATCCCATAGGATTAGATGAGAATTTTCTAAGTGTGATGACGTCTGAGCAACCTCATGTTGAAGTTTCCAGCCATTTTGTCAGCCTTTGCACCCTTAAGGGATCGATTCAGTTGAACATAGATTAGAGTGATTCCACATGTTTGGGTGCAAAAGAGGACCATTCCTAGCATAAAAATTCCTACTCACACATGTTGGAACAGTTTGTTTGGTGACACGTGTTGTAGAACGAAAGTTGCACCGCCTTGCAACTTTCCACTGCTTCCATTTAAAACTTTTTCCATCAACTCAAAAATGGACACCATGGGAAAACCACTGTGAGATAATGAAAAATGAGAGAGGTTATTGTAGAGGGGGCCAACACAATCCCATAGGATTAGACAAAAAATTTCTAAGCACTATGGTGTCTAAGTAACCTCATGCTAAAGGTTGCAGCCATTTGTCCCTTTGGACCCTTTAGGGATCGATCCAGTTGAACGGAGCTTGGAGTGATTCTGTATGTTTGGGTGTGAAAAAGGACCATGCCTAGCATAAACATACCTATTCAGACACATTGGAATAGTCTGTTTGGTCACATGAGTTGCAGAATGAAAGTTGCACCACCTTGCAACTTTCCACTACTTCCATTTGACACTTTTTCCATCAACTGAAAACTAGACACCACGGGAAAACCACTTTGAGATAAAGAAAACTGAGAGGGGTTATTGTAGATGGGCCCAACGCAATCCAATAGGATTAGATGTGAGTTTTCTAAGCATCACGGTGTTTGAGTAACCTCATGCCAAAGATTGCAGCCATTTTTCCCTTTCGACCCTTAAGGGATCGATCCGGTTGAACAAAGGGTCTATACTCTAAACTTATCCAAACCTTACCAACTCTTGGGGCAAAAATTCTAAGGTTTCAAAACTTCAAAATCCACAATTAGATCTCAGCTATACTACCATACAATGGGTAGACAACAAAACCCTCTATTGTAGCCTACACCCTAGGGGTTTATTGAAAATCATACTTCCAAAGCTAACCACAACATAAAAATTACTAAAAAAAGTTTTTGATACCCTACAAAAGCTCATAAATTCATAAAATAATGCTTCCCTACACAAAAACACAATTTGACTCTTTAAAACCACCATTTTTCTAAAAGAAAAATCACTTTTACACACACGGGTTTCACACCCATCTCACTTTTAGACCTCCCCAATACTAACACATCAATCCCACACCTTAATAATGTTTGTGCAGACCCATTCTTCAAGTTATAGAGGATACAAAAAGAGGAATGGGTCAAAAATCCATTTTTATTGACTTAAACCTTCAAATGTACAAGTCTAGGCTGGTTTTAGTAAATTGATGATATTCTACTCCTTATTTTCCTTGATGAACAAAACCTACTAAATGGTGCTCCTGCACTAATCATACATTGACCTTCTTATCCCTCCTAAAGTTTGGACCACATCCATTACCTCCACATAAAACTTGGCATCCTTGGTCTTCTTAGTTCCCATGCCTTGATATGGTTATGCAAATGAAAATGAAGAAAAGTAATCATCTGCTTCTATGTTGGCTGGAAAAATGCAAGATTAATGTTTTGATACATGATATCATCTCTCTCATCTACTCTCATGGTTGAATACCGAAATCTAGTATGGTGGGCCTCCAGAGTTCCATTCATCTTTCTTCCTCTTCCACCAAATGTTGGCCTAATCCACACATCTGCCAACCTAATTGACTTTTTTTTTAAAGCTGAAGTTTCTCTGAAGTCACTAGTGTTGCTTTGTCTACCTTTTCAGACTCTTTCATTGCTACAAATTGTCTCCAGGATTTAATCATTTGTAGCACATGTGGATGATGTGCTTTGAATCCTTGCATCTAAAGGAAATTTCATCAACATAAATACTACTAGGGAATTTCAATGTTGCCATTATAGTTGGTATTAAAGCCCATACCTGCTACATTGAAAATTATCCTTATATAAGAATTCCCTCCATCTTGTTGGCTTGTAACACTCTTGATGGTGGCTACATGAAATCTGATTCTGATTCCTCTTCTACATTAGCGGGAACTCATATATCCTTGTCCTGACTCTTCTGAATTATCAGAATTAGAATCACTAGCTTCCATATTCAAAAATTACCAATCACCATCTTCAATAAATTGGCCACTAGTTCAAGTTCATTCTGCTTTCATAATACTTTATATCCATGGAGTTCAACCATTCCTTCATGCCATCAAGTGAAGATTGAGGAATGGAATCAATGCGGAGTACATCCCGCTTGAAGTCTTTCAAAATAATATCCATATCAAATTCCTTCTGCCCAAGTCATACTCTCTTAAGGTTAACAATCATACATTGACCTTCTTTCCCCTCCTAAATTTTGGACCACATCCATTACCTCCACATAAAAATCAACATCCTTGGTTTTCTTGGTTCCCACACCTTGATATGGTTATGCAAATGAAAATGAAGCAAAGTAATCAGCTCCTTCTCCGCTAACTGGAAGAATGCATACTTAATGTTTTGATACATGATATCAAATCTCTCTTCTGCTCTCATGGTTGAATATCGAAATCTAGTATGGTGGGCCTCCAGAGTTCTAGTCATCTTTTTTCGTCTTCTACCAAATGCTGGCCTGATCCACACATTTGTCGGCCTAGTTGGCTTTGTCTTTTGAAAGCTGAAGTTTCTCATGAGTCACCAATGTAACTCTCTCTGCCTTTTTAGACTCTTTCATTGCTACAAATCGTCTTTGGGATTTAATCATCTTTACCACATGGTTGATGTGTTTTGAATCCTTACATCTAAAGGAAATTCCTTTACATAAATATTGCTAGGGAATTTTAATGTTGCCATTGTAGTTGGTATTAAAGTTGGTACCTGCAACATGAAGAGTGATTCTAATTCCTTTTCTACATTAGAGGGTTCATATCCTTGATCTAACTCTTTTGAATTATCAAAATCAAAATCACTAGCTTCCATATTCAAAAATTCCTAACCAACATATTCAATAAATTTATTTGGATCATTAGTAATAGTCTTCAAAATTGGCTGCTAGTACAAGTTCATTTTGCTTTGGGTGATCCCACAATAGTGGTTTACAATTTTTGGCCAAACTAGACACTAAATTG